>CM048917.1:42583920-43298920 GCA_026686955.1 Epinephelus cyanopodus | reverse complement strand
AAGGGTGGGTACTCTGAGCTGCTGTTCGGCGCATAAGCGCAGACAACAGTCAGGACCCGTCCCCCTACTCGAAGGCGCAGGGAAGCAACCCTTTCGTCTACTGGGGTAAACCCCAACGTACAGACACAGAGTCTGGGGGCTATCAAAAAGCCCACCCCGGCCCTCCGCCTCTCACCCGGAGCAACATCAGCGAAGGAGAAGGTCCACCCCCTCTCAAGGACTAGGGTTCCAGAGCCAGAACTGTGTGTCGAGGTGAGGCCGACTATATCTAGCCGGTAGCGCTCAACCTCTTCCACCAGCTCCAGCTCCTTCCCCGCCAGAGAGGTGACATTCCATGTCCCAAGAGCCAACTTCTGTAGCCGAGGATCGGACCGCCAAGGCCCCCGCCTTGGTCTGCTGCCCAATCCACACTGCACCGAACCCTTCCGGATCCCTCCGCGGGTGGTGGGCCTGCAGGGGGATGAGCCCATGTAGCCGGTTCGGGCTGGGCCCGGCCGGGCCCCATGGGTGAAAGCCCGGCCACCAGGCGCTCGCCCACGGGCCCCAACCCTAGGCCTGGCTCCAGGGCGGGGCCCCGGTAACCCTTTTGGCCGGGTACACAGATTCTTGCTGTTGTCCATCATGAAGTTTACTCGTGCTGGAGACATTACAATTACAGGATTGGAAACCAAACATCGCAGCTACGCTCGGGCTACAGTCTCAGATACTGCAGGTGAGGATGCACCACCTGAGGAATTACAGACACTAGAGGATCAAGTTGTGGCATTTTTGAACAATAAGAACATTACGATAGAGAAGAACCACATTTCAGCATGTCACACACTTTCAAATAAGGATAAAGTGAAACCCACAATAGTGGTCCAGTTTTCAAATCGAAAGCATAAAGTGGAAGTGTTGAAACAAGCAAGAAAGCTGAAGGGTACTGGAGTCTACATTAATGAGCATTTAACAAAGAAAAATGCAGAAATTGCCAAACAGAGCCGTACACTCAGAAAGGAAAAGAAAATCCAGTCAACATGGACAAGAAATGGCAAAGTGTTTGTGAAGTCAAATGGGTCACCAGAGCAAGCAAAGACTGTCATGATACGTAACATGACGGACCTGGACAAATTTAAGTGATTATTATGCCAGACTTTACTGCAAGCTTGTTTTATTTGTTTGTTGTTGGGTTTTTTTCTCTTTAACATAGACGACACTTTAATTTTAGACAGGACAGTGAATCCTGATGGTGATCCTGAAATATGTTCAAATGAGAAATTTAAGTTAAGTTTTCTAAATGAGACTGATCATAAACAATTTAGCTTTGAAAATAATGTAGATCCTGAGTTAAATGTCTACAAAGATTACATATCAAATGTTAAATATTATACTGAAACTCAGTTAGATTGCCTTCATTTAGAGGGCTTCTCAATGCTACATTTTAATAGTAGGAGCCTCTATAGAATTTGGAAAAATAAAAGATTATGTGCTATCATTAAAACATACTTTTCACATAATTGCCATAAGTGAGACTTGGATCTCAGACCATAGGTACGAAAATTCCTTTCAATTGGAAGGTTATGATTTTTTTTGTGTAAATCGGAAGAATAAACGAGGCGGTGGCGTTGGCTTTTTTGTACAAAAAGACTTTCAGTGTAAACAAATTGACTGCACAGTGGTAGATGATTTAATGGAAAGCCTCACAATTGAAATTGCTTCAGTACAATTCAAGAGTATAACTTTAAGTTGTATTTACCGGACACCTGGATCTTGTATTGAACAATTCACAACTACAGTAGTTGACCTTATCAGAAAAATAGGACATAAGAAAATGCTTTTTGTTTGTGGTGACCTTAATATTGACCTGTTAAAATGGAAAGAGCATAAGCTATCAAATGATTTCTGTAATACATTGTTTAGCTGCTATTGTGCAAACAACATGTGGGTTGCTCATAAATGATATAAGCGACCACCTTCCTATTTTTATGATCATGCATAGAACAAAGTCCTCAAATGCATCCCAGAATAGTGAACCTTTACTTAGGTTAAGACGATTAAAAACACCAGGAACACTAGAATCTTTAAAGGAAGAACTCAAAAGTTGTAATTGGGAGACTGTTTATGTGGAAGATCCAAATCAGGCTTATGAGGCTTTTCTAATAAATTTTTTAAATGTATACGATAAGCACTATCCTATAAAAAAGTATTCAGTAACAGGTAAAGACTCGACCAAAGAACTATCCTGGATGACCAAAGGCCTCCAAAAGTCATGCCAAAAGAAAAAATTACTTTATAAACAATTTTTGCAACTGCGAACTAACGAAAGTGAACATAAATACAAATTATATAAAAATAAACTGACTACAATCATAAGACTACAAAAGAAAAAATTCTACTCTGAAAAGATAGAAGCTAGTAAAAACAATATACAAAAAACCTGGAAAGTAATAAATCATATTATTAGAAATAAATCCACACAAACTGAATTTCCAAATTACTTTTGGAATGTCAGTGGATCAAAAGTTGAGCACTTAAAGACAATTGCGAACAACTTTAATGATTATTTTGTTGGTTTTGGACCTACTTTAGCAAACAAAATTATTACGGACAATCAAAATAAAGAACTCTTTAATGGTTCAAATAAACGGAATCTAAATTCTATGTTTCTTTGTGGGATTGAAGAAAGGGATATCATTGATGTTGTAAATAAATTCAAGAATAAAACATCAACTGATGTAAACCTTATTGATATGTGTACTCTTAAAGAGGTCATCCATAGCATTGTAAAACCTCTAACCTATATATGCAACCTTTCCTTCCAAACAGGCATCTTCCCACAAGGCATGAAAGTAGCCAAAGTGGTACCCATTTTTAAAAATGGTGACAGACACAGTATGGACAATTACAGGCCAGTAGCTTTACTGCCACAATTTTCAAAAATTTTAGAAAAGCTCTTTATAAAACAATTAGATAACTTTATTGAAAAGTATAACATTTTAAACGAACAACAATATGGATTCAGAAAGAACAGAACAACAACACATGCAGTGATGATGATGGCTGAAGAAATAGCTGATGCAATCGATAATGATCTTCATACAGTAGGTATCTTCATAGACTTAAGTAAAGCTTTTGATACAATTGATCATAACTATTTACTGGAAAAAATGGAATACTATGGATTTAGAGGGACAGTTCACGCCTGGCTGAAAAGTTATTTAGAAAACAGACAGCAATATGTTCAAATAAACCAAACAGTGTCCGAATTTAAACCGGTCACCTGCGGATTGCCTCAGGGCTCCATCATTGGTCCCAAATTGTTTATTCTTTTTATTAATGACATTTGTCATGTTTCTAATAAGTTAAAATGTATTATATTTGCTGATGACACGAATTTGTACTCCTCCGGGGGAAACTTAGAAGAACTTCTGCACACTGTAGAACAAGAGCTTGGAGTGCTCAAAACTTGGTTTGAAGTCAATAAATTATCTGTTAATACAAAGAAAACTAAATTTATGATATTTGGAAGCCAATCTGGAAGTAATATTAAATTAAAAATCTCCAACATTGAAATAGGAAGGGTTTGGGAGACCAAATTCCTCGGGGTTGTGATCGATCACAAACTAAACTGGAAAACACATGTTGAGTATGTAAAAGGGAAAATCTCAAAATCAATTGCAATCATGTACAAAACCAAAGATATGCTAAATCATAAAAGTTTATATTTAATTTACTGTTCACTGATACTTCCTTATTTAACTTACTGCGTGGAATTATGGGGATCTACGTTTAAAACCACAACTGATAAAATTGTGTTACAACAAAAACGAGCCATACGCATCATAAACAAAGCCGGTTATTATGATCATACAAATCCATTATTTTTAAATTCTCATGTTTTGAAGTTTAGAGATTTGGTTTATTATAGAACAATGCAAATTATGTTTAAAGCAAACAATAAAACACTACCAGACAGTGCGCATAAGTTTTTCATAGTGTCTGAGAGTAAATATGAGTTGAGAGACGGAAGTAAATTTGTGTTACCAAAAGCTAAAAAAGAAGTTAAAAGAAGATATATTTCTTTTAAAGGGGCTCAGCTGTGGAATAGTGCTGATCTCAAACTTAAGCAATGTACTTCCTTTGTTATGTTCAAAAAATCCTTATGTGGATTTATATTTAGGAGTTATGGCTGTAATTGAAAAAAGGGGAAAAGAGTTATGTATGTGCATGAGTAAGTATGTATATGTACTGTATATATTTTTTTTGTTTGTTTTTTTTCTTTTTTCTCTACCCACTTGATACCATGAATTGTGTAGCTTAAGATGCATAGTAGGCGGGCATTAATAAGCTTTGCTTCTGCCTGAGCCTTTTTCAGTCAGAATTGTGTATTGTTTTTTTCTTTTCCTTTTCTTGTGCTGCTTTGAAGTGTATATATGACTGACTGAAATAAAAACAAAACAAAAAAACAAAACAAAAAAAAAGGGTGGTTTGAACCGTACTTTGTCTGACCCTTCGCCCAGAACCAATCTGCCTTGGGAGATCCTACCAGGGGCAAAATGCCCCTGACAGCATAGCTCCTAGGGTCATTAGGGCACTCAAACTCCTCCACCAAGATAAGGTGACGGTTGTGTGTGTGTATGTATATATATATATATATATATATATATATATATATATATACACATACATACATACACACACACACACACACACACACACATATATATGTGTGTGTGTGTGTGTGTGTATGTATATATATATATATGTATGTATATATGTATGTATGTATGCCTCGTTCTTAGTCTTTTACATCCGACCTGGAAAACCTTGCAGCCACTTTTATTTGTTATAGTGTTCCGTGCTCCTGGCCCGTATTCTGAATTTATATCTGAATTCTCAGAGTTTTTATCCAGTCTAGTTCTTAAATCAGATAAAGTTATTATTGTAGGCGATTTTAACATTCATGTCGACGTTGATAATAACTCCCTGGCTACCGCGTTTATCTCATTATTAGACTCCATTGGCTTCAGTCAGGGTGTACATGAACCCACTCACTGTTTTAACCATACCCTCGATCTAGTTCTGACGTATGGAATTGAAATTGATAACCTAACAGTCTTTCCACAGAATCCCTCGCTATCGGATCATTATTTGATTACTTTTGATTTCTTTTTACTCGATTACACGCCACTCAGCAACAGTTACTATGCTAGATGTTTATCAGATAGTGCTGTCGCAAAATTTAAGGAAATGATTACTCCATCGTTAAATTCAATACCAAGTCCTTCAGTAAAAGAGGTTTCCCGCACCGACTTTAACCTCTCCCAAATTGATCATTTTGATTTATTCACAAAGAGGGCGCCCCTCTGAGACCTATTGTAAGCAGCATCAACTCTGTGACGTATAACATTGCCAAATATCTTGCCACCATCCTTTCCCCATTGGTGGGGGGCACCCCCCACCACATACGGAACTCTATGGACTTTGCTAACAAGATCAAACAAATCAGCCTAGACCCTGAGGAAACTATGGTTTCATATGACGTGACATCACTTTTCACTTGCATTCCCACGGGAGACGCAGTACAGACAGTTAAGAAAAAACTGCTACTGGACCACACTCTGTCTGAAAGGACCAACCTCTCTCCTGAACAGGTGTGTGACCTCCTTGACCTTTGCCTCAGCACCACTTATTTCCAATACAACAACGGTTTCTACAGGCAAAAACACGGCTGTGCCATGGGATCACCTGTATCCCCTGTAGCGAACCTGTATATGGAGGAGATGGAGAGTGTGGCACTGAAAATTCTGTGGCCACTCCCCGAGGCACTCGTTCAGATATGTGGATGACACATGGGTCACCATCAGGAAGGGTGAAGTTGAACCTTTCACAACACCTTAACTCGGTGGATAAAAACATCAAATTCACAAGAGAGGATGTCAAAGACAGCTGTCTGGTGTTTCTAGATTGCGTGGGACGCATTGAAACTAATGGGGAACTCAACATTGGGGTCTACAGAAAACCCCCCCACAGATCAGTACCTCCTGTTTGATTCACACCACCCACTGGAACACAAGTTGGGGGTGATCCGCACTTTAAAACATAGAGCACAAAATATCCCATCCGAAGCAGATGGGAAAAGAAGGGAACATAAACACATTCACTCTGCTCTTCAAACTTGTGGCTATCCAAACTGGGCTTTATCAAAACAGCGAAAAGCCCAGGGAGGACAAGAAAGACGAGGTCCACAGGAAGAGGAACAATATTGTCATCCCCTATGTGGCAGGAGTTTCAGAGAAACTCAGGAGAATCCTTAACACCCACCAAATCCCAGTACACTTCAAGCCCAGTAACACCCTGAGGCAGAAGCTGGTCCATCCCAAGGACAAAATTCCAAGGGAGAAACAAGCAATGTGGTGTACGCGGTGCAGTGCAATGAGGAATGCTCTGACCTGTACATTGGAGAGACTAAGCAGCCATTACACAAACGGATGGCGCAACACAGGAGGGCCACTACTACAGGCCAGGACTCAGCAGTCCACCTCCACCTCAAGGAGCAGGGGCACTCCTTTGATGACCACAAGGTGCGCATTCTAGCCAGAGAGGACAGATGGTTTGAGAGAGGGGTAAAAGAAGCCATTCATGTCAAACTAGAACGGCCATCTTTAAACAGAGGGGGGCCTCAGACACCACTTGTCTCCTACCTACAATGCTGTCCTTAGAGCCCTCCCAAGGAAGTGCAGCCATCGTTCCCACCTGCAGTCAGGTGACCCCCAACGACCCTCCTAAGAGGGTGGGGAGGGGTAACGACCGCCCATCAAGGCCAACGACTCACATTAACACCTAACAAGTCTATTGGTTTCGGGTCACATGACCCTTGTTTTGCCACTAGCCTCCTGGTAGATAAATATCTGGTACTCCCCACCAGACTCTTTTAGAACTGAGGAAGCCTCTTGGATGAGAGGCGAAACGTCTTCTACTCACACGAGGTTAGTCCAGTTGCCATATTTTATGCCTGTTTGAGACTTAGCAGTAATGATTTTATGAGCTTCTTTAATGACAAAATTCTAACAATTAGAGGCAAAATTCATGACCTCCTGTCCTCAGATAGTACCTATCTAACCTCAAACACAGCTGTAACACCTAATATTTATTTAGATTGCTTCTCCCCAATTTCTCTTCAAGAATTGACCGCAGTGATTTCTTCATCTAAATCATCAACGTGTCTCTTAGACCAAATCCCAACTAGGCTACTCAAGGAGGTCTTACCTTTAGTTAACACCCATATATTAGATATGATCAATATATCCTTATTAACAGGCTATGTACCACAGTCTTTTAAGGTAGCTGTAATTAAACCTCTACTAAAAAGCCCCCTGGATCCAGAGGTGTTAGCCAACTATAGACCAATATCTAATCTTCCCTTTATGTCAAAGATCCTTGAGAAAGTAGTTGCAGACCAGCTGTGTGATTTTCTCCATGATAATAATTTATTTGAGGAATTACAGTCAGGATTTAGAGTGCATCATAGCACTGAGACAGCACTAGTTAAAATTACAAATGACCTTTGATTGCTTCAGACAAAGGACCCGTCTCTGTACTTGTTTTATTAGATCTTAGTGCAGCGTTTGACACTGTTGACCATGAAATTCTGCTACAGAGACTGGAACACTTAATTGGCCTAAAAGGTTCTGCACTAAGCTGGTTTAAATCTTATTTATCTGATCGTTTTCAATTTGTTGACGTTCATAATGAATCATCCGTACGTACTAAAGTTTGTTTTGGAGTTCCGCAAGGTTCTGTGCTTGGACCAATCCTATTTATTCTATATATGCTTCCTTTAGGCAACATCATTAGAAATCACTCTATAAATTTCCATTGTTATGCGGATGATACACAGCTGTATTTATCGATGAAGCCAGAAGAAAGTGATCAATTAACTAAACTTCATAATTGTCTTAAAGACATAAAAACCTGGATGAGCACCAATTTCCTAATGTTAAATTCAGACAAAACTGAAGTTATTGTTCTTGGCCCCAAACAACTCAGAGACTCTTTATCTGATGACATAGTTTCTCTCGATGGCATTGCTCTGGCCTCTACCACTACCGTAAGAACCTCGGAGTAACATTTGATCAAGATTTGTCTTTTAATTCTCATTTAAAACAAAACTCACGGACTGCATTTTTCATCTGCGTAATATTGCAAAAATTAGGCCTATCCTGACCCAAAAAGATGCAGAAAAATTGGTCCACGCTTTTGTTACCTCAAGGCTGGATTACTGTAACTCTCTATTATCAGGTAGCTCTAGTAAATCATTAAAAACTCTCCAGCTAATTCAGAATGCAGCAGCACGAGTACTAACAGGAACTAAGAAACAAGATCATATTTCTCCTGTTTTAGCTTCTCTGCACTGGCTCCCTGTAAAATCCAGAATTGAATTTAAAATCCTACTGTTAACTTATAAAGCTCTAAATGGTCAAGCTCCGCCATATCTTAGAGAGCTCATAGTGCCATATTATCCCACCAGAACTCTGCGCTCTGAGAACTCAGGGTTACTCGTGGTCCCTAAAGTCTCCAAAAGTAGATCAGGAGCCAGAGCCTTCAGCTATCAGGCTCCTCTCCTGTGGAATCATCTTCCTGTCACGGTCCGGGAGGCAGACACCGTCTCCACATTAACGGCTAGACTTAAGACTTTCCTCTTTGATAAAGCTTATAGTTAAGGCTGGCTCAGGCCACCTATAATCCCCCGGGCACCTTCTCTCTCTCTCTCTCTCTCTCTCTCTCTCGTATCCTATTAGTGTATCTTGTTTACTCGGCCATTCTGGATGTCACTAACTCGGCTTCTTCTCCGGAGCCTTTGTGCTCCACTGTCTCTCAGGTTAACTCGTACTGCAGCGGTGCCTGGATAGTGTGACGTGTGTGGTTGTGCTGCTGCTGTGGTCCTGCCAGATGCCTGCTGCTGCTGCTGCTGCTGCCATCATTAGTCATTAGTCATACTTCTACTGTTATTATACACATATGATTATTATCATACATGTATACTGCCAGATACTAATATATACTTTCAACATATTGTACCACAGTAGCCAGAACTATAACGATAATATTATTACTTTCATGAATGTTGTTGTAAGCTACTGTCATTACCGAGGATGTCATACAGATTACTGTATTGTGTCATACAGATTACTGTTAATTTGTTATGCTGATCTGTTCTGTACGACATCTATTGCACGTCTGTCCGTCCTGGAAGAGGGATCCCTCCTCAGTTGCTCTTCCTGAGGTTTCTACCATTTTTTTTTCCCCGGTAAAGGGTTTTTTTTGGGGGAGTTTTTCCTTATCCGCTGTGAGGGTCTTAAGGACAGAGGGATGTTGTATGCTGTAAAGCCCGTGAGGCAAATTGTATTTGTGATATTGGGCTTTATAAATAAAATTGATTGATTGATTGATTAGTCCGTCCAGTGTTTGGCAGAGTTTCACTGTGAATGGTCTATCGTTGGCAAAACACTCGATTTCAGCAGGGCTTTAGCTACAGAATGACAACGCAGTTTATGAAATTGTATGTCTTAACTCACATTAGATACCGTGTGCTTGAAAGAGAACATGTCCATTATTTATTTGTTCACTTGCATTGCTTAGTCAAGGAATTAAGACCATTAAAAACATCTGCCCTTACAGTTTCGGTGCAAAAAGAAGCTTGTACATTGCTGTAGGCGGTGATTATATTTACAGTTCTTCTCTCAGTATGTGTATATGTGCATGTTTTGAAAGTATGCAAAAAAAAACACCAGTGTAAAGTGTGATACATGCATTAAAGTGCATGTGATAATTTTGGTCACAGATGTTTCACACAGTGAAGGCACATCTACTTGCTTTGCCACAACGCCACTCCTGTGATGCAGGATTCAGCATTCAGCTTGTCCATGAACCGACTCATTCCAGTGGTAACACTCAGGATTTGATAATGGACTAGATGTGTCAGCCCTGAACGTCGCTTCCGTCTCCTCTGCTGTGTCGGACCACTCTCTCATTACATTTGTAAGGGCCATTAGCCTGTCCCTATGTCAGTGACACAAATGTTTTTACTTCTCGTCATATCAGCCCGGCAATTATACCGATGCTCAGTGATAAATTGCCTGGGGTCCTGGCTCCTTTTGCGACTGTGACAAAACCTGTGGAAAGTTTCACAAATTAAGTTAACCCAGTACTTGATTCTCTCCTCGATTCTGTGCTACCAGTCTCTACCAAGACAAGACGACCAAAGAAATCTAATCCCTGGTTTACTAATGAAACCCGAGATCTCAAGACAGCCTGCAGGAAAATGGAACGAGCATGGTGTAAATCTAAATTGGACGCTTTTTATCTTGCTTGGCGTGATAGTGTACTTAATTTTATGCGTGCTGTAAATATTGTTAGAACAACATATTTCTCCGGCTTAATAAACAAATGAAATGCTCACACTGCAGAGCACTTCTGCCCGTGCTGGACAGAAAGTTCGACACGCCACAAATCCAGCGCTGTGCCGGAGAACTTTAACCCCTGTTAGTGGCTATTTGTACCTCATACAACCCCACTTCAAAAAAACCACTATCACTTTAAGGACTTGGGCCAGTTGAAGTGCAATTTTTGCATTCCACCATAGTACTCATACCACAGTTTGAGAATCACTGTGATAAAGTAAACTTGTATGGCAACTTGTATTGCAAATGGAACAGAAATGTTAGATACAGAAAATGACTAACAATGTTTAAGATATTGCCATCATTATAAACAAGAAATCAATAACAAAAATGCCAGTTAAGTCAGCCGGCCCAAAAGCCCAAAATACTAAACAGACAAGCTGCACAATTATACATTTTTTAAAAACACATAACACAATAATATAATGTAAAACACTGAACATTTGCATGAACAATGCAACAGGACACTGTAAAATCTATAAAATGCAGAATTTCAAACAGAAATGATAAGAAACTTAAAGGGAATCCTCTCATTCGCCTACCATTTGACATAAAGGTCTATGGCCTCTCGCCTGCCCTGAACTTTGTGACACCTTGACTTGATTTCCTTCCTTTTGAAATCTGTTTCGGGGTGCCAGCCAGGTTTCTCTCCTGGCATTTAAGATTAGTCAGTCACTTTGTTTGTTTGCAAACATCACACAAGGAATGAACATTCAAAATGAACACCCTTACACTGAATGAATGTGAAAACCACAACACAAATAATTTTCAAACCAAATATGAGTGTATATTTCAAACACCGGCTAAAATAAACAATTCTCAAAGTTCACCACACAAAGAACAAGCCAACACAAAATTCCAATTCGGGTTTTTCCTTTTACTCAGTCTCTTTCAAATGTTCAAAGAAAAATCAAATTCAGTTCATCAAAGTTCAGTTCATCAACGAATTTACTTTCAGTTCAGTTCAAAAAATATCAGCAACCTTTAACAAAAAAACTCCACTCCTTGAGCAAAAAATAGTCACGTTACCCCCCCACTTACTGACACCGTCTGTCCAGTCCGCTTTGGTGATACTCCAGTCCGCGTTAAAGGTGACATGGTTGCAGGCTTGTGTGCAAGGGATCAGCTGTTTGGCAGATCTGTGAGGGGAAATCCGGAGATCGCTGCGCAAGTAATGATGATGATGATAAAGATGATGGCCCCGGCGGTGAAGAACGAGGGTTTAAACGACCTCACTTTTAATATTACTCGCACTATGAGCTGTTTGCTCCAGCCGATCGTCACACTGTCTCCGCCCGTCTCCTTCTCCTGCTCCTCTCTCCTGCTGAATGAATGGCAAGTAAAATCAGCTGTTCCAAATGGGAATGAATGGGAGTGCTTGAATGGAACCGGAAACAAATCCCTGCGCAGCTGGATGTGTTCGGGGCGTGAACAGGTGACGAGGTAGATGAGAAAAAAAACACCAGCTGTCACACACACAGCTGAAGAATGGACTAGGTGAGGCTTACTCCATCCCACACAAATATTACCGTTTTTGCTTTTCTATTCCGTTTTCCTCCACATCCATGGTAGGAAATCCACAGAAATCATCGCCATCGCTTTCCTCTTCAAAGATTTCGAGAATCTGCCGACGCTGTTCTCGATCCATCTCGTCAGCAGTTGGATAGCACGGCTTTAGTTGAGCCACGTGGACAGCACGCAGGTCTTCACCAGTATCTTCCAGGACCACCTTAAAGTTTAGAGGACCAACTCTCCTGGTAACCCAATACGGACCTTTCCACCGTGGGGCAAGTTTTGCTGTGAAAGATTTATCAGCTTTTGAGTGGGGGTGAGCACGGACCCAAACACGATCTTTGTCCGAAAAACTCCCATCTCGTCTTCCTTTGTCATAGTTCTGTTTTTGTCTTTGTCTTGCTTTTGTTAGGTTTCCATGCACAAGCTTCTGGAACTCTGCTATTTGGCCAGCCGTACCATATGCAGGTGTGGCCGGATCACCCAGCTGTGGACTCAACTCAGCATCCAAGGGACCCCTCAGTGGACGACCAAGGTCGAGCTCCTCAGGTGTAACTCCAGTGGACCGTGCACCGCTGAGTTCAGTGCAAAGCGAAACTTGTACTCGTAGTCATCGTCCTCCACTTATCCGGGTCGCGGGGGCAGCAGCCTCAGCAAAGAAGCCCAGACAGTCCTCTCTCCGGCCACTTCCATCAGCTCTTCCGTCGAAACCCCGAGGCGTTTCTTTCGGTCATTACCCAGAGCTCGTGACCATAAGTGAGGATTGGAACGTAGATCGACCGGTAAAACGAGAGCTTTGCTTTTTGGCTAAGCTCCCTCTTCATCACAACAGACCGGTTAAGTGCCTGCATCACTGCTGATGCCGCCCCAATCCGCCTGTCAATCTCCTGCTCCATCCTACCCTCACTCGTCAACGAAACTCCACCAAGTATTTGTCCCAGTTCTTGTGTTTGTACTACACATATGAAGAAAGCATGGCCTTTATGTTGCGGTTAATCCTCTCAGTCAAGTTTGTTTGAGGATGATAAGGCGAAGTCCCTTTCTGTTTGAGGTTCCACCGCCTGCAGGTTTCCTCAAAAACAGATGATACAAACTGGGAACCTTGGTCTGAGAGGATGTAAGTTGGAACACCCCAGCGTGTCAGAATCTCCTTGATTAGGATTTGGGATATTGTCTTGGCTGTTTCTTTGCGGAGGGGAAACATCTCAACCCATCTGGTGTAATAATCCACAAAGACAATCAGGTAGACATTTCCATTGGAGCTTTGAGGGAAAGGTCCCACCCTTGCCTCAAAACCCGGACTGGAGTATGCAACATAATGGTATCATAATTACAACGATGGAATAACACTTGCTTTTCTACCTTAAAACCTTCTTCCTTAAAAAAAAATACAAATCACTACATTCACAAACGCCGTTCACAGAGTGAGCTGCGGGTACTGACAGGGCTGCCCCTGACCAAATTGGGGCCCTAAGCGAAATTTTATTTGGAGACCCCCATCCCAAATGTATCATAGGTACAAAATGACCGTACAACAACTTGCCATTTAACTTGACAACCTTTATTGGCAATAACAAATGAACTGTAGATACAGTAGTTTGGCTTTATGAGTCAAATAAAGTAAAAAAATTCAACCTGAAATAAATAAATAAATATTAAATAAAAATAACTTCAAACTGAAATAAATAAATAAACAAATCTGAGTCACAAATAGCCATCAATTACTCATCAAAAGAAAGTAACTTCCACCACCTCAATCCCCCACCCTTGATTAAACACTGAAAATAAAATAAAAGAGGAAGACAGGTTTTTCCTATTTAATCTGATTTTGTTATATTTCTCCCTCTCCCCTCTCTGGAGGCGTCCGATCTCCCTCAGTCCTCCGCCTCTCCCACCTTAATTAAACACTGAAAACAGAAATAAAATACAGAGACAATTTTTCTATTTTCATCTTATTTAGCTATATTTCTCCCTCTCCCCTCTCTGGGAGCGTCCAACCTCCCGGCCCCGCACATACCCCCGAGGCTCGGGTCTCCCCCTCCGTGGAGCCCGCCCGAACGTCCCCGCGCATACTCCTGAGGCTCTTTTGGACGACATGTCGACAACCCTTCACCTGCTGCAGCTCTGCAAGTGCCTGCCGGCACACACCTCCGATTGTTCAGATGTCGAGTGCTGTCAATCATTGCAGCGACGCATGGACGGTCAGGTCTCTTCTCTCCTTCCTCGAGCTGATTCTACGCGCGCCTCACGGTAGCGCATGTGTGCATCCATTGCGCATATGCGCAAATGCGTCCCCTCGCGCAAAGTGTGGCCACCCATGGAAGATGAGGCCCTACGCACAGCACGTGTTCTGCGTTTAGGGAGGGGCGGCCCTGGGTACTGCTATGAATCAAGTGGACGGTTTGCCCTCCGTCCAGACAGGCGTCTGCTCTGCCTGTCTCCTTCTCCTGCTCCTGAGGCCTTCTCCACAACTTGGAGCACCAGATTCCCAGTTGGAGCCCTGAAATTAAAGAAGAAAACATATTAACAATTACATTTATGACAATTACTTTGTAATTGTATGTGATGAGGGTCTAAGATGGTGATGTCACTGGCTACAGGAGCACTCATGCAATTTGCGAGGTTGGAGTAGCACACCATGTGTTAAGTTATAAAATAGTGCAACCATGGTTAAGCTAAGAAAGTGCCATCGTTTCTGGTTTCACCCCTCTCTCCCCGGAGGAGAGTGCTACCCGCGGGCGCACAGTGCAGCGGCCAGGGTGAGACCGGCTGCACTGGGAGTTTACAGTCTCCGAAAGAGCGGTGCGTCAGACATCAGCTACCCGCCTCCACAGCTCCAACAGTATCACCCTCAGACCCTCGAGCGAGGTTGCGAGTGAGGTCGCGGGCGAGGCTTCCATACTTCCACGGGAGTTAGAGTATCCCTCGCGGTCACTTACCACATACTTTCCAGGAGTTAGAGTATCCCTCGCGGTCACTTACCACATACTTTCCCGGGAGTTTCCTGAAACTTAGTTTAATTAAGTTTAATTTCCTCATATGAATCTGTATGAAGTGCCGTAAAAACAAATGCTTTTGCCATTTGCTCATGGCAGTTGATCCAGTCACTTTTATGTAGCCTATGTGTCATCAGGTAATTTCACCCACACTCCAGGGTTTTAACATTTATGTTTTGTTTACATTTCATTGAATGAGTTTGAATATGAATATGTCAAGAAATGGGTCTATATTCTGTGAACTGCCTAATTATCGGGCAGGCTGGAGTACAAAGCAAACTTACCTCTCTCAAGTGCGCATCTATGGAAGTCTTGTAGTGCCATCTGAGGACGAAACACAAACAATACAGAAATGGAATAATATAGCCTACATATATCTTAAAATACAGAATGATGAGTCATGAAAAGTTATAAAATGTTTTTATTATTTAATTACACAGAAGCCACATTGTAGGTACTGTTCTCACATCTACAGCATACTCTCACCAAAACCTACAGGGAAACTAGCAAGTACTTTCCACCTAAGTAAATATTAACAAAAGAAAACGGGCTGAATTATGAAGTTTGCACTGTTTGCCTGTCCTTAGTCTGAAAGTACTAGGTAATTTCCCCAAAATTTACAGGGAAACTAGGCAGTACTTTCTACCTAAGTACTAACAAAAGAGACCGGGCTGGATTATGAAGTTTGCACTGTTTGCACTGTCCTTATTCTGAAAGTACTAGGTAATTTCCCCAAAATTTACAGGGAAACTAGGCAGTACTTTCCACCTAAGTATATACCAACAAAAGAGACCCGGCTGGACTATGAAGTTTGCACTGTTTGCCCTTCCTTAGTCTGCAGCTTGGCACTAAGATGTTAACCCTTTAAAAACAGTTAGTTCAATGCTTCACAAGGTAACAATATTAAAATAATACAAAGACGAATCAAAGTGTCCCTGAAAAAAAAAAGAGTTCCACTGGTTGTCTTATTCAAGTTCAGTTTTGTTCCTTCTGTTATAAACTATTCAATTTAGTTTTAATCCTTTATTTTGACAAATGCACTTTTTAAGTCACAAGTCAAGTGGTAAAGGTCGTTGTGGTACTACTACCACACAGTGTGATGCTCAAGTCATGGAGATAGAAGAATGGATGGGCTCCTGTGGATAATAGGTGATCTTGATCCAAATCCTTGGGTCAAGGCAGAGATCAGGTTCATGGGTGGCTCACCATCTCTCTCGTCAGGTAGAATCTCAAATCCACACGTAATTTTCCATAGGATCTCAAAAACCTTACCTGTGTAGAAACAGAGCTATTACTATTTTGCATCATCAACTTCAATTGTTTTATGGCCATAATCAATATCACATAAATACATCCCAGTAACACAAAGTGAGCAGATGAATAACTTTTAACTGTACAGTTTTTCTCAGCATGGAATACTTTGTCCTGTCTTTACATTTCACATCATGAATTATTTGCCTTTTAATCCATAACTTGTGATTATTAAGCATATTAATCAATTACAAATACTACGTATTTCCTTTTGAACTACAAACTTAATGTTTTTAACCATTTGTTTAACATTTTTCAACTTACCTATGAATAACAAAATCATGTATGCTATTAAAAAACATTATTTCAAAACTGTTCATCGTTAATAACATCCATAACCAACTGTAATGGTGCAAATGTATACAGTACACTACTAACACAAATACAAATGGCAACAACCTCGAGGCAAAACAACTGTAGCACTTTACAGTTACGAGTAGGTCGCAACACCAAGTTAGTGTGGTATAGAAGGAAGCACACACTTTACACGGCGGGTGCCGATATCATCTGCAGCAGGAGCTAACAACGCTATCTGTGTTAGCATTAACTCACCAAGACGTTGATAAACGCAGTAAAACTCCCATCACACAGGTCCTCGGTTCCTCCCTCACATCTCCTGCAAGTATCTAGGAGTGTTAGCTTTGTGTTTACGTCAACATTTCTCACCGTAGACATTGTGTAATTTCAGTTGTTTCTCTTTGTCATCTGCTCATGTCATTCCTGTGCCTGTGAGTACAAGCTCCTAGCTGAGAGGTGGGACTTTCTACCTTTAACTAATGGGAAGTGTGCACCTCGCTGTTTGACCAATGACAGCTGGTCTAAACAGAGTGACTGTGATTGACATCTTGTTTGATCAATAAGACTATGCCAGAGCGATGTAGTTAGATTGACAGGTAAAAACAAACAAACAAACAAACATTCAAGCAACTTGAAGACAACTGAGGGATGATACGAGAATATTGTAAGAAATATACTCTACGTACAGAGAAAGTATACTGCACTTTCTATTCAAACTCATTCAATGAAATGTAAACAAAACATAAATATTAAAACCCTGGAGTGTGGGTGAAATTGCCTGATGACATATAGGCTACATAAAAGTGACTGAATCAACTGCCATGAGCAAAGGGCAAAAGCATTTGTTTTTATTGCACTTCATACATATACAGATTCATAGGAGTTAATTAAACCATAAGTTTTGGGAAATTACATAAGTGACAAGTTATACTCTAATTCCAGGCAAAGTATGTGGTAAGTGACTGCAAAGTTATATACTAACTGTGTGTTCACACCGGGCACGAATGAAGCAAATTACTCGCGCGTAACGCGTGAGTTTGGATGCCGGACCATTTTGTTAATTTGGTTAACAAAATTTGGGTTCACCCTATCCTGCAGAAGCGCATCCAACTCGGCGAGTTTCACCACCTCCTCCAGGAACTCCGTCTGGATGATAGCCGCTTTCAGCGGTACTTTGGGCTGACTGGGGCCCAGTTTGAGGACCTGGTGGCAAGGGCTGGCACCAGGATTTCTCAACAGGACACCAACTACAGGCGCTACATTTCAGCTGCCTGTCCATCTGTCTCCGGTGAGTAGCAGTTTATTGTTGTGTCAACAACTGGACGTCAACCAGTGACGTCGGGAGAATCTCAATGCTGATTGGCTTTTGTGGCTCAGCGTCATGCGAATTCGCCTCAAAGGTTCAATATTTTCAACTCGAGCGATGAGGTGTTGGACGCGAATTTTGCGTCTATTGCGCCGCGTCCATCAGGGACCACGAGAGGTCATTCATCCTCTTCCAACATCCTTTTTCATGTGTCCCTGAGGAAGAGCCTGCAGAAATGCAGTTTGAGTTCATCGACATGCAGGAGAGTTCCGAGGCCAGAACAGCATATCGTGTCATTGAGTTCTACAAAGGACTTTCCCCATCCACATACCCTGCACTTTGCCTGCATGCTATCAGAATGGTCTCTTTATTCTGAAGCACATACATTTGTGAGAAGACCTTCTCCACCATGGCCATCAACAAATCCAAGCTGAGATCCAGGCTGACAGATGGCCATCTTCATGCTGTCCTTCGTATCGCAATGACAGAGATGGAGCTGGACATCAGAGGAATCGTGGCCAACCGAAAACAGCACCACAAATCCCATGCCAATAAAAAAAGGTATGTTGACCTAGTAACAAATATTCAGTGTGATTTAATGACAAGCGTATTGATGACAGGCAATGATAGATATTAATGATGATGATGACTTGTTTGGTAAGTTTCTATTTCATTCATTCATTCATTTCATTAAAATGATTACAAATGGGATTTTTTTCTGTTTTTTCCATTTTTTTTTGCTTTGGCGGCCCTCAGTCCAATGTTGGGGTGCTAAATTGGCCCTCAGCTATCAAAACTTTGAGAACCCCTGGTTTACAGTGAAGGCGGCATAGGGGTCAAGCAGGAGCCAGACTCTTCAGTAAAGCAAAACTCTCGCCAAAATGCAACCTGAGCTTTTATTGTGAATGTACCCGAGTCAAACCTTTGTGTTAAAGCATAATTACGATGAACAACTCATGTTGCAGGTCGAACCAAACTGAAAAGTGTCAAACTTAGAATTTGACGTATCATGGAGGACAGTTAAGGTGGAACGCTACTGTGTTCTGGCAACAACTATCCACACGATATCTCACGTGACTTTTCCGGGTTTTGATTTTAGTATCATTTCTTATATGAGGCTCCTTTTCAAGGTCAATATTGTTTTTCGCTAACAACAACAATGAATTATCCATGCATTTATATGAAAACTAAGCTTTAGGAGCGGCCCACCTTAACTGTCCTCCATTTTACGTTGCATTCAGAGATCAACACTTCTCACTGGCAGGACGGCTGTGAGCTGAAAAACAACAACTGCTAAGGTGAGTTGTTCAAAAACTTTCTTTTTAGTGAACTCTGTGTACACAAACAATGGGTCTCATTCATGAAAAGTGAGTAAATCTATGTGTAGATTTGCACATAAAAGCCTACTCTACTAAAAACCTACTCCGGATTCAGGAACGCCGCGGGAAACTCAGATTTGATCGTAAACACGTGTGTATGATCATGAATGCCAATCCATTGTAAAGTGACAGCGCGCTCCCGGTAATCAGCAATTAGCATAAATCCCCGCCCATGAATAGCCAATGACCACCATATAAGGAGGTGTAGGTGCTTCCTGTCGACCTGTCAGTCATGGCGCAAAGAAAGAGAGAGAAGGAGAAAATATTTTTTCCGAAGCGGAGATCGAAATAATTTTGGGTGAAGTGGACTTAAGAAAAAACATTTTATTTTCTTCAGTTAGTGGTGGTGTGACAGAGACAGGCAAAGCGAAGGCCTGGAGGGAGGTAACAGATGCTGTTAATGTTGTCTCCGTAGTACAAAGAACCATGTCAGAGGTGAAGCGTAAATGGTTAGATATGAAACTGGAGGCAAAGAAACGCATAAGCACACACACAAAAATACAGCGGTCACCAAACAAACAGAAGATTCATTTGTGGGGTTCTGAATGAAGTGGGAACGGGAAACCAGAGATGTTTTGTGCATAATGGATAAACTAAATCAGTGATCGCTGTCGGAATGTAGAGCTATTTAACATTTATTTTATCAAATGATACGGATAACATATAGCCTACAGCAGTCTGTATGCATCGTCCTCAAATTATTTGAATCTTAATAGCCTAAAGCTCTGTTTGATACAACATAAATTAATCATTTTCAAATCAGATTTATTCATTCAAACGATCGTCTCCTTCCCCTGCTGCCCTGCTGAACCCAGCATCGAGGCGAAGAGGCTGTGATCCGGCTATCCTTACGGATATTTTTTATTATCATCATTCAACGTGTAGAAAGAACGTGTAATCTATTGAGTCGATTTACGTAGATAATTCACAATCATGAACCTAATCTGGATCTTAAACCTGGTAATTGCCAAATAATTTAACTAAATGTGTTATATTTTTAATATTTTGTCATGTTTAGATTACGTGTTTCAAAGGCATCTGTGTATTGTGTACATAACAAAGCGCAATACGAATTAAAATTGTCATTTCCAATAGTGAAAAGCAATATTTATGTGCTTTACTAAATTTACACAAGCACTACAAGTGGTCAGGAGCAGGAGTAGATGTAGCTACGAAAAGATCGGAGCTACTAAAATAATAATGAATGCGGACACGCACGTAAATTTCCGTCTGTGAACAGTTTACACACAAATTCCTTCTGCTCACGTTTCATGAATGAGACCCATTGTGTCAGACTTGGGCCCTGACAGTTAACCCAAAGAAAACCAAAATTATGATCTTCCAGAAGCAGTCCAGAAGTCAGGAAAACACACACAATTTCTATTTGGACACCACTAAATTACAACATACAAAAAACTACACATACTTTGGCCTCAACATAAGCTCCACAGGAAGCTTCAACTTGGCTGTGAAAGATCTGAGAGACAAAGCAAGTAGAGCTTTCTATGCAATTAGAAGAAATATTAAACTGGACATTCCAATTAAAATCTGGCTAAAAATTTTCCAATTTGTATTAGAACCAATAATTCTCTATGGCAGTGGAATTTGGGGACCAAAATTAAATCATGAATTTGAAAAATGGGACAAAACAATAATAGAATCTTTCCACACAGAGTTCTGTAAGAACATCATGCACGTCCAGAGAAAGACACCAAACAACGCATGTAGAGCAGAACTCGGCCAATTCCCCCCCATATTGAAAATACAAAAAAGAGCAATTAAATTTTACAATCACCTAAAAACTAGTGACCCCCAGACATACCATCACAAAGCCCTAACCTGCCAAGAGCTGAAGCCAGAGAAGAGTCCCCTCAGCCAGCTGGTCCTGAGGCTCTGTCCAGACAACCTAACATGCCCCGGACAGCCTCGGGACCACAACACCAAGCCAATCTTTAACTGTGGGCTAAACATGTTTTGTTATAATAATGTTAGTTTTGATATTGTCTGCTTGTGTCTTGTTTGTTGATATTGTCTGCCTGTGTTTTGTTTGTTTTGATTTGTCTGCCTGTGTTGTGTTTTGTAATTGTCTATTGTATGATTTGTAGTAGTGAGGTTTTAAAGTCTTACTGTGTCTGTGTTGTGTCAGTACCTGCCTTGGGACTACGGATGAAATTTAGCATCTTTGCAAAGTCCAGCGCATTTACATTGATGCTCAATGCAGTAATGTCGATGAATGTGCATTGTCCCAACTCAATAAATAAATAAAATAAAATAAATAAAAAATAAATCAGACCAAACCAAATTATCAACCAACAAAAAAAATCTATATCACATACTGGAAGGAAACAACTAAAACACAGAGTAAATTAAAATGTTATCTGACCCTAAAATGAAACTTAGCAAATTATCTGAGCACAGTAAAGCACAGTAAAAGATCCTAAATTAAGAAAAGCCTTGACTATGTACAGACTCAGTGAACACAGCCTAGCTACAGAGACGGGTCAGCGTAGACAGAGCTGGCTGCTAGAGGAGGAGAGACTCTGCTTCCACTGTGACAGACAAGAGGTCGAGTCAGAACTACACTTGCTCACCTCATGTCCCAAATACCAGGCTCTGAGAAATGAACACTTTCCCAAAATAATAAAAATACACCCTGAATTTGAAAACATGACAGACATGGAGAAACTCCCATATTTACTTGGGGAAATGCCCGAACGTGAGAACATTGCAGCTAAATTCATCGTCTCATGTCACGACCTGAGGACAGCCAATGGAACCTGAGAAACACAACTCAGGATTTACTTCTTTTTAATTGTTTGTAATTGTTTAATTCTTAATTATTTATTTATTCATTTATTTCTCGTATCAACATCAACACACACACACACACACACACACACACCACCACCACCACCAACACCAACACACACACACATACACACACACACACACACACACACACACACACACACACTAACAATTTCAACACAAACTTCCACAATCTTTGTGCCTGCCATAGGCTGAGAGACAGGAAGTGACACACATATTTGTTGTTTGTTGTTGTTTTCTTCTTTTTTGTTATTACTGTTGTTATTATTATTATTATTATTGTCATTACTGAGATTGATTGAATGTGACTATGACTTTATTGAGTCAATCATATTTATACATATTATACATACAGTATTACCAACAGTATAGTTTATAACTAATTTATTGTAAATATTGTTTTCCTTTATTAAGGTTATTATTTTGAATTCCAAACGCTTGCTTCCCAATTCAGGGTCTGCATCCTTCGAAGGGCGAATTTGAAGGCCGCTTACGTCACAGCGCTGCGCGAAGGCTGTCCCAATTCATCCAAATTCAAAGGCTCCTCCAAATGCAGCCGAGTCTTTAGTTTTCTCTACAACGGCAGCAAGCACCGGCACCGGTAGCAGCACCAAATACACCTTAAAATGTAAGTAACAGATTTTTATTTTAACGCCAGAAGTTCAAGGGGCCTTAAAACCTCTAAATGACTGTTTAAATACATGACGTTAGTGATGGTAGCCAGCTCCGCAATGTAACATTAGCTTAATGCTAACCTGTTGATACGAGGAGCTCAGTTAACGTTAGCCTTTAAAAGTAACGTTAACGGTAAAGCCTAAAACCCCTTCACTTTCAATTGTTACAAGCTCGGAGGGTGACTTATATGTTATTGTAACTGTGGAGACGCTGTAGGCTGTTTAGACCTCACATCAGGTGCATAAACGCACAGCAATGAACAAATATAAAGTTAATGAGATGATAAGTTGTGAGCCCCGCTGTATTTCTAGGCTGTAAAACTTTTGGATTGAATAAAGAGCTAACTTCAGGAGCATTATTGTTATTATCTTTATTATATAGAACAGTCGTTTTACCCATTGACATAACAGAAAATATGTCTTACATTTCATTTTGTTGTAGGGAGCAAAGAGCAAACGGAGGAGTTTATTAAACTCCGTGGTGAAAACGACCACCTGTTCACAGGGGCCAGGAATAAGAGAGGGTAACGGCTGCGACCTGCGGGAAGGCAGGGCTGGATGTCTAGCCCCCCCTCAAAGGTCCAGCTCCGTCCAACAATCCCAAATATAGAAATCCTCCCCAAGTTACTCCACCTCTTCCCATCTTCCCTCTCGGCAAAAAGATTGGAAAAACCAAGCGGGAAAGTCATGTCGGTAACTGAAATTATGGTGCTACAATAAATGCAATAAATGAAAAAGTTTATTCACATCTCATGGCACTTTTGTTGCTGTATATTGTTGTATAACTTTAGAGTATCTTGGTAGGTTAAAGGGACATTGTGTAACATTTTCAGTTGTTTATTGGCAAAAATTGATATCTACATTCATAATTATGTCATCACTGGTGTACTATTACCTCCACCAATAATCTGACTTATTCTCGTAAAAGGAGAATTTAGGATTTGTTTGTACATTGTGCGGGTAAGTCATCTGTGGGGTTCCATTACGTTTCGCCATCTTGAGAATACACCCGCCAGCAAGGGACATACATCACCGCCTTCGGCGTTTTCGTTGAGAGCCAGGCCAGCACTGCATGACCGAGGAGCCGAAGGAGAGGAGCAAGAGGCGCTTCGCTCCTACCCTGGCAAATTTGAAACAAAGTCCCACTCTTTGAGCATAATGCAGGATCATGCATATGCAGCATCATGGGAGACAGAATCCTTGTCGCCAAGAAAGCACAAAAGGGAATAAAAAAGGCCTTTTTGATTCCCTTTTGCACTTTCTTGGCGACAAGGATTCCGTCTCCCGTGATGCTGCATAATACATGATCCTGCATTATGCTCAAAGAGTGGGACTTTGTTATGCAGCAGTAGTGCCACTGGCCACTATCAGCTGTTTCAATTTACACCCGCCCCAACAGTCCTACGTTGTAAACACAGCCAGCATGGTGAGGAGGGGGTTTGTCAACTCGCATCGCGTGTGTCTGTGTAGGAGCCTGAATTAATACTCCATGTAGTATCGGATGACATGGTTTCATCAGTGTTATCATAGCTTTTTGGTGCACAGCGGCTACAGTTGTTGCAATACGTGTTTGAAACAGTGAGGCGCTAGAGTGCGCCATCTGTTTGAATGCAATATATGATTTCAACGTTAGATGGGAAAATTCCTACACACTGTGGCTTTAATGGTCAACATTTAGCTTGTGTGGTAACATTATCCTGTGTGACGTTAGCGTCAGCGTTAGCGTTGTTAGCGTGTGTATGTGTGGCATTTTCTTTGCGTATGTATACAGTACAGGCCAAAAGTTTGGACACACCTTCTCATTCAATGCGTTTTCTTTATTTTCATGACTATTTACATTGTAGATTCTCACTGAAGGCATCAAAACTATGAATGAACACGTGGAGTTATGTACTTAACAAAAAAAAAAGGTGAAATAACTGAAAACATGTTTGCATGCTTCACTCTGCGGTCCAGCTCACCCCAAACCATCTCGATTGGGTTCAGGTCCGGTGACTGTGGAGGCCAGGTCATCTGCCGCAGCACTCCATCACTCTCCTTCTTGGTCAAATAACCCTTACACAGCCTGGAGGTGTGTTTGGGGTCATTGTCCTGTTGAAAAATAAATGATCATCCAACTAAACGCAAACCGAATGGGATGGCATGTCGCTGCAGGATGCTGTGGTAGCCATGCTGGTTCAGTGTGCCTTCAATTTTGAATAAATCCCCAACAGTGTCACCAGCAAAACACCCCCACACCATCACACCTCCTCCTCATGCTTCACAGTGGGAACCAGGCATGTGGAATCCATCCGTTCACCTTTTCTGCGTCTCACAAAGACACGGCGGTTGGAGCCAAAGATCTCAAATTTGGACTCATCAGACCAAAGCACAGATTTCCACTGGTCTAATGTCCATTCCTTGTGTTTCTTGGCCCAAACAAATCTCTTCTGCTTGTTGCCTCTCCTTAGCAGTGGTTTCCTAGCAGCTATTTGACCATGAAGGCCTGATTCGCGCAGTCTCCTCTTAACAGTTGTTCTAGAGATGGGTCTGCTGCTAGAACTCTGTGTGGCATTCATCTGGTCTCTGATCTGAGCTGCTGTTAACTTGCGATTTCTGAGGCTGGTGACTCATGAATTTATCCTCAGAAGCAGAGGTGACTCTTGGTCTTCCTTTCCTGGGTCGGTCCTCATGTGTGCCAGTTTCGTTGTAGCGCTTGATGGTTTTTGCGACTCCACTTGGGGACACATTTAAAGTTTTTGCAATTTTCCGGACTGACCGACCTTCATTTCTTAAAGTAATGATGGCCACTTGTTTTTCTTTAGTTAGCTGATTGGTTCTTGCCATAATAGGCAAGGCAAGTTTATTTGTAGAGCACAATTCGTACACAAAGTAATTCAAAGTGCTTTACAGAAGATGAATTTTAACAGTTGTCCAATAGGGCTGTCGGCTGTGTATTAACTTGACTTCTGCACAATACAACTGATGGTCCCAACCCCATTGATAAAGCAAGGAATTCCACTAATTAACCCTGATAAGGCACACCCGTGAAGTGAAAACCATTTCAGGTGACTACCTCTTGAAGCTCATCGAGAGAATGCCAAGAGTGTGCAAAGCAGTAATCAGAGCAAGGGGTGGCTATTTTGAAGAAACTAGAATATAAAACATGTTTTCAGTTATTTCACCTTTTTTTGTTAAGTACATAACTCCACATGTGTTCATTCATAGTTTTGATGCCTTCAGTGAGAATCTACAATGTAAATAGTCATGAAAATAAAGAAAACGCATTGAATGAGAAGGTGTGTCCAAACTTTTGGCCTGCACTGTATATCGAAAGTGACAGTAAGTTATGTAACGTAACAAAAAAGTTATCTAACGTGGAAATTAATTAATTAAGAAGCTTTATTGTCATTGCAAGTCAGTGCAATGAAATTTTGTTTGGTATTCATTTCTTGTAGCGGCTACAATGTTGTATTTAAATGTTATATTTAAAGCTTAACGTTATTTGATTAAATGAATTAACCTGAATGTGAAAGAACACTAATGCTAATAGGCCTTGTGTATCTTGAATCTAATGGGTCAGTTGTTCTTTTTTTGTGGATATGTCCACAGCATCCCACTCTTTTCCTGGCCACTGAAGGCAGCAGAAGCATACAATTGTCCCTGTTGTCGTTTCCAGATGCCATTAAATCATAAAATTCTTTACCATCTGAGAAATCACTTAGATGGAGCAGTCCGCCATGGAGGTATGGTCTGAATTTACTGTAACATATTATATTATACATATTATATTACTAGTCTCTGCACAGAAGTAGGCAAAACTTCCTTCAGCTGCCGCTGTGCAGAGTTGTGATAAGAGTTGATGTCGAATAGGAGGCATAGCTGTGTTGATTTGAATTCAGTTTTCTTAGATAAGTGATTACGATCAAATTCATTCATTTTAGTTACTTTGAAGACAGAATGACTACAAGCTATCAGTTATATTCTCAACAAATACTTATCCTTCCTCTATTTCTTTCAGACTGAGTAAATGTGTTCATGACTAAATTAATAACTTTAGTTATCATTGACAAACATTCTACTTTTGTATCCAATTTGAGTGACATGTTCTGCTTTCCTTTTATGAGTGACAGAGAAGTTCAAGAAGTTCAGTCAGATGGTCATGTTTTGTTTTGTTTTGCTTGAATAAACTGTTTAAATAAAAAAATGTTCTTGAGTCAATGATTTATCAGCCTGTGGTGGCAAGTGTGTTTTATGCTGCAGTCTGGGGAGGCAGCATCAGACACAAGGATGCAAGGCAGCTGGGTAAACTACTTGGTGGTAGAGAAATGTACACTGAAGATGTGAGAGGCCATTCAGAACAACCACCAGGATCAGTCGTTTGATAACATCTTGATGGATAAAAAAATGGCAGTGGTGGACATCTCCCCTTTCTTCACTGCAGGATTAAAAGATAATAATTGTAAATTTTTTGCAGAAATGGCTTGGTCTGCATGGAGGCTGAGCCCATATTATAATTTTTTGCCCGACCTACTGCTAACTATTGCTTCCATACAGTAATTTGATCAGAAGAGTCTGTTCATTGTTGCTAAATGATAGAACAACTTTTCCTTTGGTAATGATTTGCATTATTTGATATCACTGACACTTGTTCACTCATTATGATATTCCATTAAATGGGTTGCCTTTTTTTTAATCATTTATTTCACCTTATTTAACCAGCCAAAGTTAACTGAGAACCACTGCCCTTGATTACCTGGACAAGTCCCAAAATACACTCCACACAAACACACACAGTACACATACAGTACTGAAGGCTAGTATGATACATCAAGACATAGGACATGACATAGCACAGTACAGGTGAGAAAAATAGGTCCGATATAATAATAAAAATAAAATAGTACAAAAGATGGTGGTGTACTGGATGTCCTCTAGAAATGTAATTGTAGAGAGAGGGCTGGTCAGGAGGTAGGCCTACAACAGGCTGGCAAAGGTAAGTTCTGTTAGTAACAATTTGGGTAAATAAATTAGTCAATATAAATACAACTAATATAAACAGAGAGGTTAATAGATTGAGGTTGGCTAAATATTGGTAAAAAGTTTTCAAAGGTCTTTTCTTTCAGTCTGATATGATCTTTACAATCTGTTGATTGATGTAGCCTATATAATTGTGTGTAATTGATAAATAAAATTACAGTTAGTCACTCACTTCTCCACTCCTTAGCATTCTGCTAGACCATTCTTTTTACAGGTTTCCATTACTAGTGTTATAAATGGTGACAAACATACTTTGCAATGTCTACTGAAAACAGTTTTCATGTTCATTGTGTTCATTGAATGTTTTTAAATCAGTCTTCAGTCAAATAGTAGATTTTACATTGTTGCCATGGTGGAATAATGGGTCCTCACATCAATAATCATTTCAAGTAATTCAACATTTCCATTTATCTTTAAGCGTTCGTGTAGTAAATGTTTATGTTGTAGGGAAGAACATCATAAAATCTGACAGTCAGTTTGCGCAGTTTCGACTGAGTTTTTGAAATCCCGACTTTAAGAATAAACCACAATGACCAAAATGATCAGGGTACCTTCAGACGTTTTTCCGTTTTTCTTGTCAGAATCAAAAAATGTATTGTTTTGGACAAAAAGTAGAACTGCGGTGACATCAGAGGCGGAAGTAACTTCAAAATAAAAGACAGGAAGATAAGATTGCCAATAAAACTTAGAAATATCCTAGAAAACTTTCCCGTATATCTTTTATTTCCACCTACACCTGATGTTTTGCGCATTTTGAAAAGCTGCCTGCCATTGATGTGAGGATCTTTTTATTCATAAAAATAGAAATAAAATGTTATGATAGCAAACGTTATGGCTACAGTAAAACTTGTTGTTCAACCATTATAACGTTACTGTTCAGAAACTAATGAGGGAAATCGCCATGCATATTGTTCCCATGAAGGACGTTTAGGGATTCCCTCAAAGGCTGTGTTTTAATATTCATTCGCCGAATTGTTTGCAATAAAGTGCAATAAAGTAATCGAGGATATGATAAATTATTGTGTGTGCCTCGCTGTTACTGTTAACACGGGGTTGGTTTCTCCATAACGCATCGTTGCGTCAGTGAAGTGTAAAGCTGATGTTTGTCCTTTTTACCAGCAGATGGCAGTAGGCCAAGTCAAATCCATCATGTGCAGCATATATGTACTTGTATTATTTTATACTGTTGTATCACATAGGCCTATGCACTGTTGGCAGAGATGGGCAGCATTTTAATTACATGTATTCAAAATGTTTTATCACCTACTATGATAATAAAAATGTCATAGAAAAATACATCCTGTGCCTTTTTTTCAAAATGTGATTAATCGAATAAAATAATCAATGATTTTCAATGATCAATTATTTTTTTAAAATATATAAGTTAGTGGCAGCCCTAACTGTATGCAACACATCTGATTCATATTATTTTAACCTGTTAAGCCTGATTTATGGTCGTGCGTTGAATCGACGACGTCGCTACGTGGTTGCCGTGACGCCGTCGTGAACCCTTCGAACTACTCCGTCACTCCGTTTCATCGCGGTGCAATTCACCGCCAGAACGGTTAACGTCGTCTCTAGTTGATTCTTCGTTTAGCTTCCGGCTTCTCCGGTCACAGAGAAATGAACGCGGAGCACGGACAGACGGCTCCGGCCGGGTATCCATTTATCCGTATTGAATGTTGAGCATAATGGCATATATATGATGAGCCTTAAAACACTGCAACAGCTACATCGCAACAGAAGATGTTTAAAGACGGCGGGGCTGCCGGAATCTGGAAATACGAAACCGGAAATGTGTTGCTACCAAGCAAACCAATCACAGCCGTGCCGGTCTGCGCTGGGTCTGCGTCGCCGCGACGCGTAGTTACATTTTTGGGGTGGTGCACGTCAGGCTACGCCGGGGGCTACGGCGAGCCTTCTGCGTAGCCCCGTACCCTACCACGTCGATTCAACGCACGACCATAAATCAGGCTTTAGTGTTTCTTGCAATGTCCCTCACAAATAAACTAATAAATACATGAATACAAACACCTTAGCTACTATTGAACATTTCAATGTGATGAGGAACCTTTAATGTTCATATGAAGGCACGTGAAGGAGCTGCTATGTTACATTCTAATAACCTTTCCTATTTTAATTTGCACTTTTTTATGTCAACCTCCCAATGAGGTGCAGTTTCCTCATCGCTGCCCTGTGCATTGAGGCCCTCCAGACTGGACCGCTATGTAAATGTAAATGTAAATGTTCTTTATTTATACAGCCCTTTTCAACAACCCTTTCGGTGAACCAAAGTGCTTTACAATAGGTGCAAAAAAAACAATTAAAAATAAATAGAGGCAATAACAACAATAAAAACAATAAAAGCAGTGAAAATAATAAAAGCAATAGGAGCAATAAAATACAATAAAATGAAGTAAAGCAGAGTAAAAGTAAAAGAGTCACCACACTACTGGGTATTGAAAGCCATCCGAAATAAATATGTCTTCAGTCTAGATTTGAAAAGGCCCAGGTCAGAAATGAGGCGCATTTCAACAGGGAGCTTATTCCAAAGCCTAGGAGCAGCGATGGAAAAGGCTTGATCACCCCAGTGTTTGTATTTTGACCTGGGCACTTCCAGCAAAAGTTGGTTTGACGATCTTAGCGCTCTACCAGGTTCCCGAACAGTTAAAAGCTCAGTTAAGTACACTGGGGCGAGACCATGAAGAGCTTTAAAAACAAACAGTAAAATTTTAAAATCAATCCTGTACTGGACGGAAAGCCAGTGAAGGGATTTAAGAACAGGAGTGATGTGCTCTCGTTTGTTAGTGCTGGTTAAAAGACGGGCCGCAGCATTTTGCACCAGCTGGAGGCGACCAAGAGAAGCCTGGGAGACACCAACATAGAGAGCATTACAGTAATCCAGTCTAGAGCTTATAAGAGCATGGATGGCCATTTCAAGGTCGCGCTGACTTAAAAACATTTTAACTTTGGCCAGGAGACGAAGCTGGAAAAAACTAGTTCGGACAACACTGTTTATTTGTTTGTCGAATTTAAGGTCTGAGTCAAGAAACACTCCCAGATTTCTGACATTTTGACTGAGTGTTGGAAACAAGGTTCCAAAGCCAGCCGTCCCTGTGTCCCCAAACATGATGCACTCTGTTTTACCATCATTAAGGTGAAGAAAATTCTGGGCCAACCACAGCTTAATTTCAGCCACACAGGAAAGCAAAGAACTCTGCGCACTTTGCACTTTGACTGTTTGGCTTCACTGGCAGATACATTTGCAGATCATCTGCATAACAGTGAAAGGAGAGGTTGTTCCTGGCTATAATTGACCCAAGGGGCAACATATACAAAGAAAAAAGAATAGGCCAAGAATATACCCCTGTGGGACCCCACAGGAGAGAGGAGCACTTGAAGAGGACAAGTCACCAACCATAACAGAGAAGGTTCTGCCGGATAAGTATGATTCAAACCACTTCAGTGCTGTACCGCGAATGCCAACATAATCACACAGGTGTGACAGGAGGACTGAGTGGTCCACCATGTCAAAGGCAGCTGAGAGGTCAAGTAACACTAACACAACCGGAGATTTGGTATCCACTGCCCGTGCAATATCGTTATGTACTTTTAACAGCGCGGACTCAGTGCTGTGACGAGACCTAAACCCAGACTGGAACTTCTCAAGGACTGAGTTGTTTTCCAGAAATGACTGTAATTGATTAAAAACAACTTTTTCTAAAACCTTGGAAAGAAAGGGCAAATGGGAAACAGGTCTAAAATTTGACATCACTGAGGGGTCAAGATTAGGCTTTTTAAGAAGGGGCCTGACCACAGCATGTTTAAAGGAGGGTGGGACAGTTCCTAGTCCAAGACAACTGTTAATAAGAAAAAGTAGACTAGGCCCCACAGTGTTAAAAACCATTTTCAGCACCTTGGGAGGGACAATATCCACTGGGCAATTTGTAGGCTTTAAGGATTTAACAATGTTACTTAGAAAGGAGAGAGAAACCATGTCAAACTGGTTGAACACAGCAGAGTGAGTAGGAGCAACAAGTAAGTCCTTATTAAGATTCAAGTTGCAAAATTTACTGATGTCTTGTCTGACAGACTCCACTTTGTCAACAAAATAGCAAAGAGCATGAATTCACAGCAGCATTGATTGTGTTAAATAAAACCCTGGGACAATGATTGCTGCTAGAAATAATGTTAGAGAGGTACTGAGATTTTGCTTCACGTACAGCCTTCTGATAATCAGCAAGGGAAACCCTTAGCATTTCCAGAGACACTTGCAATTTGTCCTTTTTCCATCTGCGTTCTGCCTGCCTGCAGCGTTGCCTAACGGCGCGGGTGGTGTCATTCAACCAGGGATCTGTTCTTGGCTTGGCAGATTTTTGCCTAAAAGGTGCGACCAAATCCAGGATCCCAGTGCAGGTGGAGTGGAAGAAGGAGAGGAAGTCGTTGGGACATGGAGGGGAAACCAAGCCATCCCAGGCAAACAGCTGTGAGTCCTTGAAAGCAGCGGTAAATTCATCGGCTGTGGAGGGAGTGATAATTCGCCGTTGCCAAGATGGAGCAAGAGGTTTGCTCCTTGATTGGGGGGCTATCAGTTCAAAAATAACAGGGAAATGATCTGAGATTGCAGTCTCAGAAATTTCTTTGAGGGAGACTGAGAGCCCAAGGGAAATTACAAGGTCTAATATGTGCCCAAGCTGGTGTGTTTTTTTTATCCACTGACTGAGTTAGATTAAAACTTGCCAAAAGACTTTTGAAGTCAGTGGCAAACTGGTCAGACAGACAACACACATGAACATTAAAATCCCCACAAATTAGAAGTTTGTCATATTTTGGTAGAAAGTCTGCCAAAAACTCAGAAAACTCCTGAAAAAAGTCTTTATTATATTTTGGAGGGCGATAGACAACAGCGCACAACACGGGACTTGCAAACTCCATCACAAACAGTTGCAGTTCAAAAGAGGAGTATGCAGCTGCAGGAAGACGCCAGCATTTAAAACTGTCCTTGAACACAACAGCAAGCCCCCCTCCTCGCCCCGACGCTCGCGGGGAGCTGAAGAAAGAACAGCTGGGTGGGAGGAGCTCAGAGAAGACGCTGTTGTCACCTGGTTTCAACCAAGTTTCAGTCAAAAGGAGGAAATCCAGAGAATGTGATATAAAAAAGTCATTTAAGATGAAAGTCTTATTTACGACGGACCTGGTGTTGATCAGAGCCATGCGAACCAAACTCTGGTCCGTTTGTTGGGAGGCACGCTGGATCGGGCGGAGATTGTCCGGGATGCAGCCCCGTCTGCGGATCCTCACGGGCCGGCAGCAAGTGAGTACCCGGCCTCCGGTACTGCCGGCTGCAGCCACCGGTAAGAGTATTCCGTGGAGCCTCGGATGATGAAGCTGGCGAACTCCCCAGAGACCCCAAACGGCGGACGACGAGTGCTGTGCGTGGAGGACGAAGCCAGATGAGCTCTCAGCCGGCATTTTGCTCCACCTCTCTTTCCGCGTCTCCTTCGACGGCTGTTGCGTAACGACCAAGCCGGGAGACGCCATAGATATGAGGGTATGGACGCCAGAACAGGCGGCGGTGGCATAGGATGTCCATTAAAGCCATGGATCGGTTGGTTTTCCACAGAATCCCGGGTTTTTAAAAGATTCAGGCGATCATACACCAACAGTGATGACACTTTATGAAAACACAGCGACAGGAACAGGACTAAACACAGTAGAGGTAGCAGAGACAGACGGCCAGCCACACACAACGGCGCCATCTTGCTTCCCGTACTCTCCAGCTATGGACGGAGTGTAGGGTGGTACCCAGTCTATGGGTGGTACTCCTTACTGCTGGGCCTGACCTGTCCTGGGATAACATGGCCTTGCAACAGTGAGCCTTGACAAATATCCACTTCATGAAAACTGGGATTAAAAAGTACAACTATGTTATCATTTATGACCTGGATGTGATTGCAAGTCCATAAAACTAAGCAACTGTGTTGATGTCTGTATTGTATTTGTTTAAATAGTCCTATAGAATGATGCTAGCAGCAATGTCACCCTTACGCTCCTCAGTTTGTTTATACTTTGAATATAATCTGATGATCCAAACTGAATAACATTGAAGTGGCACAGTAAAGACAGGTTCAAAATGTAGATGATGTGCGTGCCAATTTTGGTGAGTTTTCGAGCATGTTTAGGGGGTCAAATTCCAGTTCAAAGAGGCGGCGGAAGAAAGAAAGAAAGAAAGAAAGAAAGAAAGAAATAATAATAATAATAAACATTACAAAAACAATAGTGTCCTCGCTGAAGGCTGTGAGCAGTCCTCTGCCTCTAGGCTCGGTCCCTAATAATAAACGATCCAAAAACAATAGGGTCCTCGCTGCTCGATGAGCAGTCCTCTGCCTCTAGGCTCGGTCCCTAATAATAATAATAATAATAAACATTACAAGAACAATAGGGCCCTCGCCCGTTTGGCCGAGGTCCCTAATAAACAAAATTACAAATTCTAGCCCCATTTTATCACCAGTATGTCTGTTTGTCGCCGTCGTCTGTTGTGTTTTGCCCGAGCTTGGGCGACAGGAATCATGACGTGGTGACGCAACCAGGAAATACTCCGAAGGCTAGAGAGTGCCGAAGTCACGTGACGCTCATGGGACCTTAGATCGGAAAAAATATGAATGGCAGTGAACGGGGAGAGCAATGTTATCTTTTGGTCCCGTTTGAGTTGTGACATGAAATCCAAATATGTTGTTAATGAATTTAAAACATAAATTTTAAGGTCAAGAAAGTCATACTTTGTGGTAAAACTGTTGAGATGTAAGCGTTTTAATTAGGGAGAACTACGGTGGCCGACACCCGCCACAGCTGCAAATAAAAAAAACGCTGCAAAGAAACGCCACGATACAAATAAAAAAAGGATTGACGCAAATAAAAAAAGAAGCAACGATGCAAATAAAAAAGCCACAACGGAAGTGAATTACCGGGGATTATTATTGCCGATGCACATGTTTTTTTTATGTGAAAGAAGAAGAAGAAGAGGAAGAAGAAGAAGAAGAGAGAGGAAAGAAACAAGAAGACAAAAAAGAAAAAGAAAAACAAACGAAAAACTAAGTGTGTTATATATGGTTAGGCCATGTAGCCCCAGGTTTGATATGAAGCTGAACTGGAGGATGCTGGTGTTCCTCTATCTGTATACTATAGACAAATTCGGTGATCGATTTGTGTATGCCGCCATCTTGCGGCGGCGCCATTGCTGCTGTGACGTGTCAGTCATCAATTCATTATGCCGTCATTGTGAACTGACTCTCTACAATGACAGCATCGAATAGCTGGGTTGATGTTAGACAGTGGCCTCCGGTAACTGATGAAGGTATCTTAAATGAGTTCCGATATTAATTTAGAAATTAATCATCTGTTTGAGCGATAAGCAGGAAAGATTAGAGTAATAGGGAGATAATAGACTGTATCATTAAACACTGTGTAATATAATGTTAGTATACATTACGTGTGCTGACATTAGCAAGCTAGCAGTGTGACATTTAATCATTATGGAGAGGCTACGTGACCATCACATCATATTGAAGGCGATCAATATTGATCACCTTCAATATGATGTGATGGTTTTTGAAGGTGATGTAAAATTTGCCCGACCCATCCGGAGCTCAGGTAATTTTGACCCTCAATCAGAAACCTGTAATTGCCGTTTTTCTGGTCATCGGAGGCCAGGCGATCAATAAAATATTCTTGAATACCTAAAACAAAACACAAACACGTGTTGTTGTTGTTTTTAGTCATGTACCCTGTCCATAATGATTAAATGTCACACGTCAGCACACGTAACGTATGCTAACGTTACACAGTGTCTATTGTCTCCCTATTACTCTAATCTTTCCTGCTTATCGCTCAAACGATTGCTGCCATTGCTGACGCTGCAATGGCGCTGCCGCAAGATGGCAGCATACACAAATCACTCGCCGAATTCGTCTAACGTTATAGTATACAGATAGAGGAACACCAGCATCCTCCAGTTCAGCTTCATATCAAACCTGGGCTACATGGCCTAACCATATATAACACACTTAGTTTTTCATTCGTTTTTCTCTTTATTTTTCGTCTTCTTCTTACGTTTCTCTCTTCTTCTTCTTCTTCTTCTTCTTTCACATAAAAAAAAAAACATGTGCATCGGCAATAATAGTCCCCGGTAATTCATTTCCGTTGTGGCATCGTTGCTTTTTTATTTGCATCGCGGCGTTTCTGTTTAATTTGCAGCGTTTTTTTTATTTGCAGCGATGGTGGGTCTCGGCCACCGTAGAGAACACACTAGAACACACCCTACACCGTCCAACTTCTGCATCACAATCGTGGATAGAAGGGTAGAAAAAATTGTCAATCTAATGAATAATACACACACGCGAATCAGAGAGATTTGTTTGACTAACGTTAGTTTAATAATAAATACACATTACAATATGGGTGATTCTTCCTCCTCCTTAGGGAAGCGCGAGTGTAGGAGCCATGAATGAATTCAGAGGTATTTTTGTAGGTGTATGACGGTTTAAATTTAAATATTGGTGTTTGTTATTGTTTATGATATAATTTAGTTTTTTTGTGATCATGTTGATGAGGGAAGTAGGTCATATGGATATGGGCAGGAATATTGGGTTAATATAGGCACCTGCTCACCTGTGTGGCCAGAGAGAGAGGGTGAGCAGGGTCGCCGTATTTTTTGTTGACCGCTATTTTCTTCGATCACTGTGATCATTTTGATTATGAGTTTGTGCACAGTATCATGAGTTGATTATTTCTTTTTCGTTAATAAAAGGTTAAACTTACAGCCTCTCAGCAACTCTTTGTTTTGTGAAGTCGCTACAGTGAAGGAGGCATCTAGTCACGTGACGGCGGATTTTGGCCTTTTTTGGATTGGATCAGGGACTTAACCAACGAGAGTGGATAATCTCTGGCTATTGCCTCATTAATATTTATGATTTTCCCGGATTCCGCCTATGAAAAAAACATTCGCAGACCGTCCCATTTAACAACGGTTGACGACTCCTTCAGATGCACCTCCGAAGGACTAGCCTTCGGAAGTAGGCCGCGTCCTTCGAAGGTTGCAGACCAGACGCCGCATTGGCTGCTGGGGCGCAAGAAATGCGGCCGCTATCTTGAACCGGTCAACCTACCCATAAGCCATTTCTCAATACTCAAGTTCGGCAGTTCGGACTTGTGGACTTGGCAAGTTCGGACTTGGCAAGTCCACGCGAGGGTACGGACTTCCTAAGAACGGGAGGACGAGAGTACAGTCATTTCTGCTTTTGGAACAGCAGCGAACTTGATGATTATGGGGTTCCATTTGTGCGAAAAATATGTCGACACGCGCAGTGTCTATGTCTATTAAACGCTGAACTGTCCTTGTGTCGTTAAGTGTAGTTATGATGGGTTGTTTGACAGGGTCATTATGATGTATGTTATGTTGTGTTGTCTTGATGTGTGTTATACTAACGTGTTGTTTGACAGTGTCTTTACGTCCTTACTATGTGTCGTTACTATGTGTCGTTTGACAACGTCATTGCTATGCGTTGTTACTATGTGTCGTTACTACGTGTTGTCTTGGTGTGTCATTTGACAACGTCGTTATGCCTGGCTACCGCGGTGGCACCGGGCGTCCCTTTCCCGGCTTACCCTTTGCAGTCGGCGTGGTATGGAAGCGCATTGCATTCATTGGATAAAAAAAAAAATTAGACACCTTATCTTGTAATTACGAGATCCTGATCTCGTAATTATGAGAAAAGATCTCAAAATTAAGAGATCGAGATCTCATAATTAAGAGATAAGGATCTTGTAATTATGAGATCTGGAAAGGTGCCACATTAGCCACTGCTTCGCTCAGAACCACATACTGCACATCCACGAAGGGGCGTCGGAACTACTGTAAGCAGCTGCCACTCAGATGGTGCCATCTGACTATGACTATGACTCTTGACTATATCCCATATCTTTATTATAATGTGTATATATTGTAAATTACGATGGAGTATTACACTAAGCAAGGACAACAGTGCGCACCGTATATATTTTGATCTATTTTATAGGCTACTTGAGATTTATATTGTTTGGTATTAATTGGTGACAGAAAAGAACGAATTTCATCCTGCGGGGAAACGCATGTCCTCACTGTGCATATTGAATCTTGAATCTATGTTTTTTGAAGACCCTGTGTGCACTCAGAGCTGTGGCACAAGTTTTGCACTGAAATCTGGCGGAAGAAAAATAATAATAAGACAAAAAATAAGTAGGCTGTGTGTGACTAAGGTAGCCTAATTACAGAACTAATTACTAATTTGAAAGCTATTTCTCAAGACAAGTTCTGTAATTAGGCTACCTTGTCCGCTTTCTTTGTGTTTATATCTTTACAGGAGATGGCCACTACCGTGGTGCTTAAACTAAATCAATTGATGTCAGGCACATTACTCACCACTTCATCAGTGTATAGGCTAAGTCACACACAGCCTACTTAGTTAGTCTCACGAACACTGTGGTAGATATGATAGCCTCTCGCTGTGCCCTCTCTTGCATGCGCTAAGTGTGGTTAAATGACCATACTCAGAAAGAGTTGGGACATGATACATGATAGGGATCGAATCTTCTTTTGAGGTACTTTAGCTGTGTTACAGTTTGTCCTTTTTCCCATGGTTAGTAAGTAAAGACCTATTCAATCAGCCTGAAAAAGAGAAAACGTTAGCACTAGCCAGTTAACTATGTACCATCGCCAGCTAGTCAAGAAAATCCATGCAGACTCCATTTCTGTATGATAAAGCTGTATAGGAAAATTACATGTAGGCTCGTCCATGACTAAATATTTCAATAAAAGGGTCAAATGCTTACTTTTTATCTTCTTATTCTTGAAATTGTTCCAAAAGAGAGAACAGTGGGAGACAACCACGTTACAGTCGCAAGGTGCAGGCCCACTGCTCCAACCGACGCTAAAGTTGGCAGTTGATGTTGAGTGACTCACAGAATTTGGCCCTTTTCTGTATTTTTGATTGTCCCCCTCCCTCCCAGAAATAGTCAGTATGGTTTGAAATGTTATTAGTAGGCTAGGCCTACTGAATTCCTTGAGTCTGAATTGAATAGAAACATGTTTACTTCAAAAGCAAAGCTATTTTCAATTTCTTCAGGTTCAGGATAATATAAACTGTTAAAAAATAACCCCCAGGGGACATTAGCCTATATTTTAGTCTGCTATGTATAGTTTTAAAATAGCCACTTAAATAGTTAAGGAAAAACAGGTATTGAAAAACAATCACTCTATGCGCATGAAAATAGGAAAATATAGTTGTCAAATGTACTTTTTTTGTCCAGAAATAAAGTTGTCAAATGTCAAAATAACCATTCGACTGAAGTCCTTGTGTCAGAATTGTATGGAAGAATATGTTCATTTGTCTCTCTGTGTTGTTTATTTTAAAAGCTAAGCTATTTTCATTTTCTTTGGATTCGGTATAGGTGTAATAAACTGTTAAAAATAAACCCCATGGGACATTATTTTAGTCTGCTAGCTAGTATAATCTTAAAATAGACACTTAAATGATTAAAAAAGAACGTGGTGAATTTTTTTTCACCCTTGGTGCATGAAAATAAAATAAAAAAATATATAATAAAATATAATATAAAGATAATCATTCCATTGAATTCCTTGGGTCAGAGTTGTATGGAAAAGTGTGTTTTTTGGTCTCTCTATGTTGTTTAGTTCAAAAGTTACACCACTTTCCGTATCTTGTTTTTCTTATTCCGGTTGGGGATGGGTGTAATAAAGGGTTAAAAATGAAGCCTTTGGGACATTATTTCAGCTTGGTACCTGGCAAAATCTGAAAATAGACACTTAAAGGATTAAGAAAAAGCAGGTGCCACAAAAAAATCTGGGGGGGTGCGCGTGGACCCCTATTTCCATTAGACTAATATTGATATTCAATAAACTAATCACTTGATTGACACATGATGTTAACGTTATGACACTTATGAGAAGTGATGATGGTTGTCATCACCATAACAGGTTGGATTATTTCAAAAACAATATAAAGGATCTTCAAAGTGCAAAGTTTAAGTTTTTGAGTGTGGCATGTCATGTCATTGCTTAACTGTGGCAGTGAATTAATTATTATGTGCAAAAGGAGGCGTCTGCGAACTCTGACTCACCTACGCCTTGCATTTTGCATGTTGAGAAGCATGAGAGAGCTTGCAGGCATGTTGCTGGTGGGTAAGGAGTGGCCAGCTTCATTTTTGGACAATTTCAACAGTCACAGGTGCGTTCAGATTTTGGTGCAGTACCTCAGCCAAGCCAGCAGATGGAGTGCTTTTCCACCAATCTTTTATTATGTCCGAATGGACCCAACTTGTTTAGTAGGTAGGAGTAGTATCTAGTGGTAGTACGTAGTAGTAGTATGCAGTATGCCAGTGGGCCTTTCGGATGCAGCCTTCTACTCGGACCCACAAACTTGAATTCGTGGTCACAGTGGGGACTTCGTAGTCGTAGAAATTAGAGTTGTACTCACAAGACTTTTCACTGCAGCTTTTAGATTCATACTCACATAAAAACAATCCTAACCCAAACAATTTCAAAGACTCACGTATATGACAGCAGAATTTTGTGTACAACAATTTTATTGACATACAAATGTTTAACATTACAAATACGAATGGTTAAAATTATGCACACATCTTTTTGAAAGTTGTCGTACACCATATATTTTATCCATATCTGACAGCACCCCCAGCTGTATACTCACATGATAGCTGAGGTCAAGAGCTCTCTATAACAGTTGGTCCCATGTCTGTACCCCCTTTTGTTGCTAAGTTATAAGCCCTCAAACATGCACTGAGGTCAAGGTTAAAAGGTGAATGGCTGAAAGCAGGAGCCATGCAGAATCTTCGTACTGACATAAGTTACTCTCCAGGTTGAGACCTTTCCAATGATGTATTTGGTTTAGCTCTACCACAAAGTTTTGATTTTTTCATTTTTTGGACACAAGCCATGCCAGATGTAGTTTTAGAGAGGACTTTGAAGGCCCATTGTATAAAATGATTTTTGTTTGTTTCGTTGCTTGTTTTTTTTAATCTTTTTTACTGTAGATAGTTCCTAAAATGATTCATCCTCAGAGAATGCAACACTACTAAAAAGTAAACCAATAATAACAATAATGAAATAAGCAAAAATAATATTAAAATTATATTGAAATGTTAAAATCTATTTACAGAGTGGAATGGCAGCCTAATTAGATACTATTTATTACTGTTTAGACACTTTATTATTGCTTAGATACTATTTAGCCTATTATTGTATTTACTTTGAGCATGTTCTACTTTTGAGTCATTTCCGATAAGTTATAAAATAAAAAAAAAATTACAGACTATAGAATAGGACTGACAACCTCTCCAATGTCTCATGTCAATTAATTAACACTATTTTTTTTTTCGCTATTGTCTCCAGTTGAGAGTGGTGATTTGATAAATACATTCTACAATAATAATTAGATTAACTTTTGATCTATAATATTGTTGGCTATATTACGCATTTTAATAAAAAAACAAACAAAACGTAAGAATAAAAGAAATAAATACCGAAATAATTCCTGGAAACTTTTTTTATTGATATCCCACACACACACACACATAAACACACACATTGAACACGTGATTGAATGAATGAATGAATGAATGAACACTGGAAGTGGTTCAGCCACAGTCCCGCTGGCTGGCGCGGTCACATTGAGATTACATTTGTTTTTTATTACTAACAAAATGTTTTTTATTGACCAAATAAATATTTGGAAACGAAAATATGCCTTAGTGTACTTTTACAGAGTTTTGCAATATGTATATAGCCTACCTGTATCAAAATGTATAATTTTGTGTGACAGCTGCCACGATCGGCAGTATAACCAGCGGGGCAGCTGCTGGTTTTGTGGCACTGGCTTGGGGTCCGCCCTCCCCTGGTGGAGGGTGTCCATGTGATGGTGTTTTCTCTCTGGTTCTTCCGTGCTCAGCCTTATTTTTCTCTTCTTATTTATTTATTAATTAGTGGCATTTGGATTCGGTTACGGCAGACGGATGGCAATCTGAAATGGCATGGAGCCCACAGACGGCAGACAGTAGCTACAAAACAGTAGTGGAACGCGACCCATCCACCCACAGCACAATGCTCTTAAAGCTCTACGCTATCAAAAGCTGGCAAAATGCATTTATTTTATTTTATGGCCTTGACATTAACCTGTCATATTGTTGAGATATCAAGGACACTTCCGTGTTTTTGTGTGTGTACAGGAATGTTAAAGATATCATTGAAGAAAACGAGGTTGACGTGACGTAATTGAATCAGGGAATCTGTGTGTCCACCACGGGAAAGGATCCTAATTGACTTTACATTGGCATTGTTTCCGTGGTGGCAGCACGTAATTTCAACCCATTACGTGCTGCCACCACGGAATGCGGTGTTAAGAGGTTGGGGTCATTCCACGTATTTCTGTGAGATCAGGCTCCCTGTTCATTGTAGAACTGATTTTAAGATTTTACTGATCACTTTTAAAGCACATCTGGTTCTGGCTCCAAGCTACATAACAGATATGCTGACCGCGTACGAGCCAGCCCGCAGCCTTAGATCCACAAGTGGGGCCCTTCTGGCTGTTCCAAAGTCGAGGCTTAAATCTAAAGGTGACCGTGCTTTTGCCATCAGGGCCCCTCGACTTTGGAATGACCTGCCTGAGGAGATCAGGCTCGCAGAATCAGTAACTTTTTTAAAAACCATTTCTACAGACTTGCTTTTATGTAATGTTGTCTTTCGATCATCTTTCTATTGTCTTTTAATCTTTTTATCATCTCTTAATTGTTTTTCTTTGTCTTCAGCCGCCGTCTTAAGGTCAGATCTGCTATTGTTTTCTGTATCATGTCTTTGCTTTGCATTGCACTTCTTTTGCTTTGTCTGTCAAAGCACTTTGTAAACTCTGTTTTTAAAGGTGCTATATAAATAAAGATATTATTATTAGTACTATTATACCTGGATATTCCTTGCGCGTCTCTGAACAGACTCAGCAAATGAACTCTGTGGTAAAACATTATTTTCAATGCTCATTTACACCTATTTTAAACTTTAGGCTGTGTTACCATAAGGCTCAGATATGTTTTGCAGCTCCAGGCAGATTTGTTAAAATTGTTTTTGGTCAAAAATGGCTCTATTGACAGTTAAGGTTGCTGACCCTTGGCTCAGACATGAACAATATTATAGAGGGATTTGTGAAGCAAATTTCCATGACTTCTCCAAAACTTTTTGGGTTTTATTCATCTTTTATCACTAACACTGTAACTTTTGCAGGCCTGGAAATTGCTATTTTCAAATTCCATGACTTTTCCAGGTATTTCATGACTATATCAACCCTGCTTTTACTACCTCCAGTGCCCCTGAAGACCATGGCCAGTGAAACACCAGATGTCTTACACATTCATTTTATTTTAAAAACCTGTCCAGCCTATATAATAAATTATTTTCAAGGCTAGTCCAAAAGTACATAAATTAATAAATAAATTTACTTTAAAAATCCAAGATAGCGTAACATATAACAACTGTAATAACAAAACTGATTACAGAAGAATAAATACAAGTATATATATGTATGTATGTGTGTGTGTGTGTGTGTGTGTATACATATACACACACATATATATACAGATATATATATATATATATATATGGATAGATAGTATAGTTCAATTAAACCCTTAAAATAAACTGGTACAGATGTAGCTATAAAATTAAAACAATGTTGTGTGACCTTTGGTCACTGTTTGGTTCATTGGTGTTACCACGTCAGCCTTTAAATTGCATAGCTTAAAAAGTCATCTGTAAAGCCTTCCAAACTCCACAGCGTGATTTTAAATGTTCTTGTTGGTCCAGCTGAAAACACAGCTGTTTATCTTGGATCCTAAGCAGGTGAAGTATGACCCAGACATGTCTCCACACCGTTAGTTTGCATTGTTCTTGAACATGGCCTTGATAATCTGTGTGAGACAGTGACTGAACCCCACCAGGACCATGCGCTCAGCCTGGGCAAGGCTCTGGTCCTCGCTCTCAGCCTCCTCAGCCTGGGCCAGCAGACAGCCACACGCAGCCTCCACCACAGCTGGGGTTATCAGTGACACAGGCCATCTAAACACACACAGACACACATTTACATGAAGGGTAAGCCCATTCCTCTGGTGACAACATCACACCCAAACATAGTGTACATCAGTGAAGCAGGGACAACCTGGAGCTTCAGCAGGCAGCCATGGGGGGTTGTTATTTTCATGATCCTGTTTAAAATCAATCTAAAATAAAAACAAATAGCTATGATATTTTTTTGCACCAGAAAGCTAAGACTCTGGGTGTTTCTCAAAGTCAAGGATCCTTCCTTGGGGGAAGGATAAGTATTTTTTTTAAACTAAAATGTACATATGTACATATTTTAAATAACTTATGGAGTGTTAATAAATATTCCGATCAAGTTTCTACATTTAGAAATCTGATGTAAAAACATGTCAGATTTTTTTTCCCCAATTCCTGACATAATTTTTTACACTTTTATCAATTATTAGGATTTATTGACTTAATAAACTTTTAGCTTAAGTTTTAAGGATATGAAGCATCTGAAAGTACTCTAGGAAATGACATCACAATGGGCAGAAATACCAACATATGCAGTAGTGGACCATTTCTATGGCAGAGTTCAAAGGGTTCATTAATATACAAATAAATGAAAAAGATTTGTGATTCTCTTTCTGACATTAACAACTTTCAAACAGATATTATGAATCCAGTTTTTATTTGTGAATCTCAATTCTATTTTTGCAGATTTACAGTTTAAGCACAAGCAGTCTTTTTTTCAGTTTTTGGAGTTTGTGTCTTTGCAGATGTGTTTAATCAAAATATATTCTTCTGAGTGTATAATTTTTTTTGTGTGTATGTACAGATACAGATCATACATTTACACACAGATTACCAAACTGCTCACACAAATAATACTGTGAAAAATCTATCTCCATAAGCCTTTTGATACTGTGAATTGTGATGAGATACTGTAACCAAAGCTGTGGTGTGTAATGGATGGACTCACCTGTTCTTCTCTTTGAGGCCCATTTCTGAGCTGTCGTCATAGTTTCTACAGCCAACACATTTACAGCTTGAGGTACACATGATGTTGGCCTGCACAGACACAACTGTTCAATCATTCTGAAAAAATAAGCTTATATAGTTTATTTCGTACAGACAATTGAATGCAACCCGTGGTCATTAGTATTCTAATGTACATTTCAAAGGAATGGTAATTAGCCAAAAATAGTCTCCTCTGACCTTACACTGAGAAAAGACAGTAAATTAAAAAACACAAGCAAGTGTAAAATAATTCAAATGAATTTAAATGCGTTTTATTTGTATTAATTAAACACCTGGTTACATTAACAGGAGATGAAATAAAAAATTGATAAGAATGACAAAAAATTGTTTGAAAGTCTGCATATATACTTACAAATTAATCAATCTGTATTCCAAATTATGTATTAATTCTCTGCTGGGCAAAAAAGTGGCACCAAATGAAGTGCTGAAGCCTGAGGGGTCTATGATTCAAGGTGAAGTTAGTTATTCTAGCTCAAAAGAAATGTCCTCACTTTGTTCGTAGTAAAAAAAATATATATATATATATGTTTTAGCTTTGTAGGAGCCAACATTTAGAATCCACTATGCTGGGTTCAGATTACATGTTATGTTTGACTGTTCTGACAGTCTCTATGTCAGTTGAGGCAATTGTAAAATCTTGCTGTGACTTGGCCAACAGACATGACAGACTACATGTTGGTCCACAAACAATCTTTGCAGGTCATTATTCATGATATCGGTAGTCTGTTAAGAGGAGCCCATGGCTGCTGACTGTTGGGACAAGGTTTCGGGAGTCAGAATATTTATAAAGCTTTGAAATTTGCATCACTTGGCCTTTCCTAACAATGATTGTGAACAAGCCAGAGCCCTAACAAGCTAATTAAGGTCTGAGACCCTGGTAAAAGTTGTCTGAGAGCTCAAATGTCTTTTTTTTCACTCTAAAATTGTACAAAGCACAAAACATACAGTAATCTTGCTTAAAATGTAGAAAAGCATGTGTCATCTTAACTCACTAACTAACTAATGTCTTGGAGATCTGTTCATCTTGTACTCACTTTACTACTTACAGTAAACAAAATTTGACCAGGGATGCCCAAACTTGTTCTTGCCACTGTAGAGTTTCAGACACCAATGCCAGTGGGCTGCACTCAGCCCTTTTGGTTGCCACTTTGTTTATGATTTCTTTTGCATCAAATAAGAATCACTTTGTGTATATGTGTGTTTGCGTGTGTGTGTGTGTGTGTGTGTGTGTGTGTGTGTGTGTGTGTGTGCAGGTAAACCTCATAGCACTCGCAGTAGTTCTTAAGGCAGCCAGAGCGTTTACAGTTGCAGCCTTTATTGTGCCAGCCTTTGACCTCGCCTGACCTCTTCGACCTGAAGGCTTCTGGGTTACGACCTAAACATGACTACATAATGACAATACCAGTAATGGTTACATCAAGAAGAACAGGGAAATGACCCATTAAAACCATTCATATTCCTCAACCAACCTTATACATGAGTGTAGCTCATCAAATATAAAATACAGAGGTAGAACTGTTTTAATCTCAATTTTGGCAAATGGCAAGTAAGAAAAACAAAACAGTATAGCATTCAAATATCGAACATGTTCTTAACCCAAGTTGTCACATATCACCACCTTGTCAGTGGACTTTCATGTTTACATATAGGTATCCTCTTGTGTCTGCTGTTGACATTGTGGGATGCTGCAATTAACACTAGGACATCAACAAAAGCACATAGTAAGGTTGAGGCAACCAAAGCATGTGGTTAGGTGTAGAAAGTTTGTTGGACTCATCATGGTGGATGGGCCCAACAAATATTGAGATTTGTGATAAGGTAATATAAGGACCTGGAAAGTCGCTATAAAGGCCCATTTATGCTCCCTTTACGTACGAAAATGTATACGTCCGTTTCAAACGATGTTACCATCACTGCCCACATACTTCCATGCGCCCTTTACGTTGGCATGGCTGTTAACCAATATATCCACCAGGAGGCAGCCCAGCATCAAAAGTTTATATGACAAGGAACTCAAAAACAAACATGGTGACTGTGGAGGAGGTATTGATAATGTACCTCTTGCATAAAAGACAAAAACAGAGGCAGCGTTGTAGGAGGCGGTGGTCGGTGAGGCCGTTAAATACATCGCGACTGGAGGACGGAGAATTCTTTTCTCTAGTACCGCACATGAGAGAAACTGAATTATTATTTCTTCTTCGTGTCTCACTAGAGCTACATATCGGGTAATGACAGCAATACTGCCCCCACGGTTCCTGGTGGTACTGCTCCGTTTGGCCCGTATCCGTAAGCTTTATGGAAACATGCAGAAATACAGACGAAATAAACGCGGACCACGGACAGAAGGCTCCATCCGTATCCGGATCCGTATTTAATGTTGAGCATAAATGGGCCTTAAGGGTCTTTCCAGGTCCTTATATTACAAGCCCCTTAAACCTGCATTCTTTCAGATGGTCAGCAGGGGGCAACTCCACTGGTTGCAAAAAGAATTCGAAATACATGTAAGTCAATGAGAAAATTACCCTACTTTACCCTTAAAGTATTACCTCAATAAACATTTAAAAACACTTAAAGGGCCAGTGTGTAAAATGGGTTGAAAACAGTGACATCAGTGGTCAAATTCTAGATTGCAGGGCTCACTCGCTCACCCCTCCCGTCGGGTAAATGACGGCGGCCTCGTAGGGACAAAAAGCCTTGCGCACGAGTTTTTCAGGAGTAGGTCTATCTAGCCACGAGTTGTATGTTTATTTAGAAATCTAAGCCATGTTACGATATTGTAATGAATCCCTCACGAGCAGGAGACCAGAGGAGCATTCGGGAAAAAGGCCCGTTTATTTGAGCACTCCAGAAACTCCGGTAACACTCCACTCCGTCCCAAACTCTGACTCTTAGCATAACGGACATGCTTCATAACTTTACACACATACTCGTTTACAATACTGAGTGAGGACCCCCCTCCCCTCTCTGCTCCGCCAATCTCCAGCCCGCACGCTGACTGTCGGCGTAGCTTGTAAACAGAGCTCAGCTGTTTATTTAGCCTAGCGATATCTCCGGACTGCAGCAGCTGCAATGGAAGACTTTGAATGCGATTTTGAAGAGTTCCTTGTAGCGGACACAGACCCAGAGCCATACCTGTTTGAGCCGGAGCATACAGATGAGGAACTCATCTGCAACGTGTTTGATGCTGAGCAGGCGAGAAGAGAGGCTGAATGCACAGAATGGGATTCCGTGCTACTGCTGCCATTGTTGGGGAAATATATCATCAGGAGGCAAAGCGCCGCAGAGAGTGCATCACAAGGAGTGAAGTTGCGTCTTCTTTTCCTCGCAGATGACGGTTCGGGTTCATTTTCTCCTGTTGCTTGGTAAGTGTGGTCCATTCGCAAACTTTATAACTAAAAAAACTTTTCACTACTCTCGACGACCTTCTAACACTCTCTGCTGTTTCCTCCTCCTTCTTCCTTCCTCCCGCTGTCTTCGTTGGTTCATTTATACACGCGAAACACATTCTCTGGCTGGCTGGATTGCCCGCTCGATCTGCCGTACATACATGGCGGCGCAAGATGGCGACCTCTTTAAAGCAAGGCCCTTGCTATATATATATATATATATATATATATATATATATATATATATATAAAAGCATGACTATAAGGCTACGAAAACCAAACAAATTTTATTTTATAGCAATTATACACTTGTATAAACATATTAATGGGTAGAAGATTCAGATTGAGATTCAGATTGACAATAAACCATGCCAAATATTACACACTGGCCCTTTAATACATTTGAGTTATCTGTGACGTTATGACATTTCTTTGATCCTACGATGAGACAAGAAAACCATTTAAGATGTTTGTAATGAAATTCAATATTTTAAGGGACGCATTTCCCTTCATCTGCCGGATTTTTGCTAACAGCACAGACAGGAAGTTCCCAGCACTGCTGGCACAAGGGGCACCTTAAAAGCACTGTTCTGCACAGTCGCCGTGTGTGTCTGACTGTGGATGGTGGAGCTGTTGAATGGATTTGTGGTGTTTGTTAGTTGCAGTGGTGGCTGTTAGCAGTTAGCTCCCCTGGTTAGCCGCAGAATGGCACCAGAGCAAGCAGCCACCAGTCACTGGTCTTTACATCTGTTGATTTCCTCAGGACTCCACTCAGTCCGAACTGTCTCAGGAAGGTTTATGGTTTGATGCTGTTTGACAGGCAGGTAGGAGGCTCAGTTATCTGTGAATGTCATTTTTCTCTGACAGGGATGAAATTTTAGTTTTTATCACCGACTCTGTGAGACATGAGTTTAAACCTCCAGGGCCCCGTTTCCCAGTTTTGATGTACTTACAGTGGGTAACAGACTAACTTGGCCACTTTTCTCACGCAAAGCGTGAAGCATGATACGTGAGGAGTTGAGAGGGGTGCACATGCCGCCAGGTGGCAGCAGAGATCTTGAATACTGCTAAAACGGTTTAGAGACAATTCCAACTTCGACCACAATGTCAGTTGCAAAGAGGAGTGGCGCTGTCCATGAATCTGACAGTTTTCAGCAGTTTTCAAAGCAGAATATACAGGAAGTCACAGAAATGTTTACATCCTGTTAGAGAATAAATTAAATATATCAGTCTACTCAAACTTGTCGCCAGAGCTCGAGTTGAGGGGGGTGGGGGGGGGGTGGGGGGGCATTCAAATAAAAACTGCCCCCCCCTTCCCATCGCTTGTGTCATTTTATCAATGAATGTGGTATTACTGCTATTTCAACATTCAGGAGGTTTCGTGCATATTGAGTAAACAGCTGCAGCTGAGCTGCGCTGTGCTTCCGTCACCAGATTCATCACTGATTCATACATACACAAATATTCAAGTCGCAGTTCACATGTACTGCAGCGAATGCTTCTGTAGGATACTGTAAGTCACATAACCAGCCACATAAAGAAAGTAAATGTAACATTAACAATTCTGCATAGGGCTGGACTTGATTTCAGTATTTCATGTATTTATCTTTACTGTGGTCATTTACTTGTTTTTGTTGTTAGTTTTTTATGGAAGCATATCTTGTTGCAGCTAATGTGCATTATTGTTGTCTGCTTTCTGTTTGTCATAGTTTTTTAGCGGTGATTGCCAAGTCAAATTCCTGTGTATCTGTCTGATGCATTTGGCGAATAAAGTGATTATGAGACGATTGTACAGTAATGTAATATACATCTAAATGTTGTAGCCTATTTTACATTTTAGATGAGTAATCTAACCATTTACCGTCACTGTAAATCTGGTATCTCAGAGCAGCGACAGCGATTCCAATTTATAGTATACTATTGTTTAAAATTTTGATTTAGGCTATTGCAATTTTCAACATTTTTTATGATGGATATTAGCGGTCCATCATTAAAACAGGCCATGGCAGAGTTCATTTATGAATATAAACTACATTTTAAACTGTGATCCAACGTTAAATTTAAACAGACAAGTCAACAACAAACCGCTTAGAATTAGATCTTAGCCTTTGGGGCTTGAAAACGAAGTCTTCTTATTAAAATCTAAATTGAAACGCGGAATTGTTAATGTTACATTTTCTTTCTTTATGTGGCTGGTTATGTGACTTACAGTTTCCTACAGAAGCATTCGCTGCAGTACATGTGAACTGCGACTTGAATATTTGTGTATGTATGAATCAGTGATGAATCTGGTGACGGAAGCACAGCGCAGCTCAGCTGCAGCTGTTCACTCAATATGCGCGAAACCTCCTGAATGTTGAAATAGCAGTAATACCACATTCATTGATAAAATGACACAAGCAATGGGAAAGGGGGCAGTTTTAGAAGGGGGATATTATCTGCTCACATGTGCCACCTGGTGGTTGTTTGCACAAACTGCAGCTACTCCTGGATATAGTAATTAACCCCCCTTTCCCCCTCAACTGCAGGCCTCAGTTTCTCATGTGTGATTCACGCGGGGATGCGGCCAAATTAGACTGGTACCCACTGTAGCGCTCTACGAAGGTCTCTAAGATATACCTTACCTAAGGAAGTTCTTTTCCTACAAGTGTTTCCCAAACTATGCCTTAGCGGGTGCTCGCAAGAAGAGCTGCTAAGCCACATCGTAAGTAGGAGCTGTCCTTCACCATGGTGCTGAAAGTTTATTAATCGATGCTACACGCATCGATTGATCTCATAGAAAGGTGAATAAATTATGTTGTAATATAAAAAGTATTGCCATAATAATTTTACCTCCATCAAATATTATATCATAAATGAGACTATGCCATTTACAGAACATCTGCTCATCTATTTGAAGCCTACTCCACACATACAAGGGTATTTTAAAAAAGCAGCGCTTTAAAACTAAATTTCCGTCCAGAGTGTTTTGGCACCGTTTCAAGAAAAATCCCTGTTATAAAACAGCTGAAGCATATCACATTAAAAAATGACTTACATGCACATCCCGTTACAAACAAGGAGACTAATGATGAAGCCGAAATACGTGATTATTGCTCACCGATAATGCATTTGTTATTGAAACATACATAACAGCATATGTGTTTCAAAAATATTTGTGGTGAACTATATGGGGCTAGGTTGACTAAACATCACTTTTGAGATGGGTTTCAAGATTTTAACCCCCTCCAGGCCAGTTTGAACACACAGTGATTTTTCGAGGGCAAAGACACGAAAGTGGGGTAGAGGACACAGTAATGCTTTTACAATAGATTTCTTTGGTGGTAATCACAAGGTTAGGTGTGTCAGTGACCCCCAATACGTCTGGTATGGTTGACATAATCATACATCCACCCCCCAGCCCCCCTCTCACCTCCCTCCCACTGGCTCCCATTATAAAAAATACCAAAAACCACACATTTTGATCCAATTGTTAATGCTAATAAAGAAGAAAAGTACATGATTTCTCTATTATCAGTGGTTTCTCCGTTGTGAAAGAGGTGTGCCATAGAAATAAAGGGAAAATGAGAGTCCACAGGCTGGTAGTTCACCTCCTCCTTCTCCTCCTACCCCTCTGAGGCACTGTCTGTCTCAGGTGGCAGTTTGTCTGAATCCAGGACCTCCAAAATCATGTCTCTGGCTTCAATAATGGTCAGTCTCTTCTTCTTTTTCTTTCTCTCTGCCATTTCTCTTGGTCTTTTCCTCTGACTGTCTTGGGAAAAACATGAGCTCTACACTCACCCACCTCAACTCGACACTGCATTTTTGTAAACAAAATGGAGCTCTGTTTTGATTACCCCAGCACTGTTATTGAGGGAAAACCTTTGAAGTGCTGCAGGTGCAGTGAGTGAAGGAGTCCATTGGTGGAATATCAACTGCAACCCCTTGATTACAAATTTTGACCTCTTTCACACCAAAGGAACCCCTGACAACAGAGAAATATTGTTTTTTGCTGCAATGGCAGTGGGATCAAAATGTGTTGTTTTTGGTGTTTTTTGTAATGGGAGTCAATGGGAAGGAGGTGAGAGGGGGGCTGGAGGTGGGAGTAGGATCATGCCATCCAAACCCCCTTTGGTTAGGATCATTGGCTCATGTAGCCCTGTAATAAGCACCAACATGATCCACCGCAAAATTATTTTTGTGTCCCAACCACCCCCAAAATGACCCCTGGACATTTTTGTCAACCTCTAAAAACGTATCATGGATGTCGTTAAAATTGATAACAAGCCCAAAAAATGGACTTACATGCTGAAAATTGGGACCTCCAGAGCTTACCCAAAAATTCACCCCCTTGCCAAAAATCATCCCCCTATGACCTTTCGTTTGACCGTGAGGAGTTTGGGAAGTTGGGGAGGTGGACAAAAATATCCAGGGGTCATCCAAGGGTGAAGATATACCTTTCAGAGGATATATCTTAACAACGGAGACTCTGGGAAACAGCCCATAAGCTTAAAGGAGACCTTAAGATACAATTTACGATGCATGTAACACTAAGAAGGCTATGGGAAACGGGGCCCAGACTAAAATGGTGCATAAATGATTCTACTTCTTTACAGTGAGTTTACAATGAACCTGGGTACAAATCCAAGGTGTCTCAGATTAGTTATTTGTGGTGTCACATTTTTTAGGACCACAAAAAGAGAGATGTTGAGCTTTTCAAATGATGATCAGTAAGTGTGTGCTCGTTGATCACCCCTTAAACCTGTCAAACACTGCTGGAGTGTGCAGAAATTATTTGTACTTGAAGAAAAAACAGTCTCAATGAAATTTTTATACAACCTTTCACCTTGATTCTTATTTCTGATAGAGGACTTAGCCTCACTGGATTAGTTTAAAGATTAAAAAAAACCCATAATGACCAAAAGTTGACCAAAATGTCACATATTTCCAAATAAAATAGCCTTTGTTATTTATCTCATTTACACGACAGCATGTCATTTCTTTCTCTACAGGGTGGCACGTTTATAATTGCTCTCTGTATCGTGCACGGCAGAGTTCCGCCCGGACGTGCGCCCGCACACACACACAGACACGTGCGCACACACAGGTGAGCACACTGCCACCAGCAGACAGAGAGCGCACGTCAGCAAATATGTCACGTCAACCACTTGAAAAGCAGTGGTGGTGGTGAAGGTGGTGTAGGAGAAATGTTCTGATGTTTAGCTCAATGTACAGTTCAAATAATTGTTCAGTTGTTAAATTGACTGCTGTCATTACAAAAAACACATGAACACCATGATTCCTTTGAGTATTTGTGTAGTTCATTAAAGTTATGACATTATACATTGAAATATAAAGCAATTGTCTTACAAAGTACATACAAGTTCAGTATAGTTATTTGATATAAGAGCACTCCACTCCACAGTATACACCTAGGTTCCTTGATTGTCTAGTCTGAAAGGATACCTATTGTCACACTTGTGCTCCTCTGCTCACCTCATGCAGTACTTTTCCATTTACCCCACCTCTGCTCCACTCTGACTGCCAGCCACACCCATCTCATCAAGGCAACTCTGTTCACCTGCTCACTCAGCCTGCCACCTAATCAGCCCAATTCCACTCACCTGCTTTCAATCACTGACTGGCTCAGTATAAAGACTCCTGCTTTTCACACACTGCCAGATTGTTAATTGTATCACTGCCAGATTGTTAATTGTATGTCTTCGTTGGCTCAAGTTTTCTGTTTATTCTGTGTTCAAATTAAAATCATTTACAACTGTCACCGAGTGTTGCATTCGGGTTCAGTCACACTCGTTACACCTATTATGCTTTTTGGGGTTTTCCCTCTTCTTTAGTGTGTTATATAGCATTTTATCTGCCTTGCTATGTGGGGGGGAAAAAAAAAAAAAAAAAAAAAAGAAGTCCAGGCTAAAGAGTTTGAACTGAGACACTGCTTTCTTCATTGTGACCAAAAATTACCCTTGTTTGGACTGCCAAAGGACAAAGGAACAAAGAAGTGGTTGGAATTTATTTTTGATAATATTCCTCCACAATACAACCCGGACATTTTATTGTGTTCCCCCTATTTTCCTGAGGACTGCTTCACAAACTTTTCAATGCAGTAACTGCAGAAAGACGGGGCACTTCCCTGTTGGACAAATCTGGAGATTCTGGATCACAACCTGTAAGTATGCTTTGAGTTGTGAATTTGTTGTGTAAAAACAAACTTGGAAGCTGCTACCGATTGTTGAAGTGTGGAGTAGATGGCTGTAGGAGCTAACCTTAGGCTGTACGTCCAGTGCTTAGCTGCAGACCTCGGCTAAATGGCTAACCAAAGCTATTGTTTTGAAATGCTTTTGCTACTCGGTGTACAATAAGTTAAACTGCTAGCTGGGTGGTGTCAGTAAGAAGAATTTAATGACTGAATTTTGAAGAATCTTACAGAGCTAAGATGCGCAACATGTCCACATTGACGAAAGTTGAAACATTTCTATGTGTGATGCCTGAGCTAAGCAGCTACTGCCGCTAGCTCGAGCGATTAGCCAACAGGTAACAGTCAGACCTGGGGTCGAAATTAAGAGCTGCATTTATTTGTCAAAATGTGTGGCAGTACTCGGGTTTGATTGTGAATCGGCTTTTGAGGAGGACTTGTTATGCTTTCTCCCCTTTGTGTTTTACACAGCATTATAGCTGCAGGTCTCGGCTAACTGGCAAACCAGAACTATTGTTTTGAAACGCTTTTACTATGCGGTGTACAGTAAGTTAAACTGCTAGTCTCAGTAAGATGAATTTAATGATTACATTGTGGAGAGTCTAACACAGCTAACAATATGCAGCATGTCCATATTGAAAAAAGTTTCAACATTTTATCTGTGATGCCTGATCTGAGTCGGGATGGGGCCAATCCGATCCAGTATCGGGTTCCAATACCAAAGTAATTCACGGAAATTTCCGCAGGTGGATTGGAAATTTCCGATCCACGAGCCGTGTCTGTGCTTTCATATTTCACGCCGTGTCCCTGCAAGTGTTGCACGGTAGCCTATATTGGTACCAACGGTAGATTGCGGTACTAAAACACAACGGTACATATGAAACCATAATGTTGGAGTACCTCAGGTACCACTACTATGGAGTAAGTTCAAAGTCCAATCGCAAGAAGGTGAGTGTCCATGCGCCATCCAGTAACAGCGCGTGCTGGCCACCTGGCACTCAATATGCCGCTGCAGTGGCATTTCAGGTATTAGCTGAGCTATTGAGTATCTTTAAGCAGTGACAGTTATTATTAATTTATTTTTACTTGTAGGTTAGTTTTGTTTATATATGCTACAGTGATTTGTTTTCCACAGAGCTCTAAGGTGCAAGCATTTTACTCGCGTTTGCAACTAAAAATAGTTTTGTGAGAGCAAAAGAAATCATTCAGGAGCACGCTGTGCGATTACGGATTTCAACCAGCAGCAAAAACGAAAGGCGAATCCTGCTGGTTGTGGGTTGAACAGGGGGCACATACAAAGATAGGAATGAATTCCTGTCAAATATGGTGGCCATAGTGCTCCACGTGGCAAGATAATGGCTTACCAGCAATGGAGAAGCCCAGTTCCAGGTCGAATAATTTCCTCCTCTTAGTGTCATGACTGCCCAGAAGTACCTGGACAGCCGAGCAGTGGCAGCACACAGGTATGTGACGTGTCAGAGGAGAAACAAGCCATTCACCTTTCTCTCTTTGTGGCAGGTAACGGCCCACAAACCTCACCGCACTTAAGGGACTGTTCTTTACTTGTCAGGGGAGGAGGGTGGCTGGTTGATTTTTGGTTGATTTGTATTTTATTGTATTTATTTATTTTATTTTTTATTTTATCCCCCCTAGGTTAATCACTTATTGATGCCGTTTTTGAAGTATGAATAAGTTAATAAGTAATTTATTCTATTGAAATATCATTGATGTATTATAGAAGTGATTTATCTTTTTTATAAATGACAAAGGCACATCCGCCTCATTTTTGCTGTGGTATCGTAATACTACTCAGAACCATGATACTGTCACTGGTATTACTGGTACCATGGGTCCCAATTTTGGTATCGTGACAACACTACTACATAGTAGTGTCTACTTGATTTGTATCTGTGCTGCTCAGATTAATATGACAGGTATTTTTTGATAGTGTATATTGCACTAGTTGTTTAACACTGTCTTGGAATTAAATAAATATTGACAATCAATTTGAAACCCTTACTGTTGCATATTTGTTTTCAGGATGGGATTTTTCCTGTTAACAGGCTTCTCTGCTTTTCTGACATCCTTTTCTGACCTTATACTTACCTAAAGTTGACTTTTGGGACATATATGCATACATACGTACATATCATACTTGCCTATAGAGAGGAGTTTATTACATCCTCGTATAAAATCAACAATAATGATCATAATAATAAAGCAAACAGAGCACTGGTATTGGAATAGTATCTGTATCAGCAGATATCCAAATTCAGGTATGGGGATCTGATCGGAAGTGTAAAAAATGTTTATTGGTGCATCCCTAGATCTGAGCAGCGAAGTGCCGCCAGCTTGAGCGATTGGCTGACAGGCAGCAATAAGAACTGCATTTCTTAGTCAAGATGTGTGGCTGTACTCGGAGTTTGATTGTGAATCGGCTTTTATCATACCTTTTATGGAAAATGTACGACGTATTTGTTTACTTGGAGCTCTGGTACATGGAGGCTGTTCACAGTATCGTTACTAAACATTGTAGTTAGCCTGAGTTATACAGCTGCGGAGGTATTTATGTGATGAAAGGACCTTGTGTGTGTGTGTGTGTGTGTCTGTCTGTCTGTCTGTCTGTCTGTCTCTACATGTGTTTTAATACGTATGTTTGGTCTGCTGATTTTACAGGGAGGGGACAACACTGTTCAGCGTTTTAGATGTTGACTATAGATGGGTACTGAAATCCAGTACTAAATTAGCCCCAGGGCTAAATTATGAGAGAACATTGTATTTATAACCTCTGGCTGTATGTTCTTTTATCTGTACGTTACACATTGTGGTTTAATTCATCATCATCCTGCAGCCTCTCATCTGCGCTCTGTGCCTGGACTGAACTCCTCCACATGCACACGCTTACACACCTACACAACACTGTAATCTGTGAACAGCTGTGCGGCCACAGTGGAAACAAAGTGAAGATAACTCAAAAGTTACTCGAGTTGACGGCAGCTACACTCGTTATTGTAAGTGCAATTAAACCTTAGCAAGTAAGAAGCCAATAATTTATCAATACATGTGTCCAGCAAGCGTAAACATGTAGACAGCGTGATATTCCATATGCTCTGTCCACAGTCTCTCATCTACTGTCACTAACATTATGTCTTACACGCTGATTTAGACAGCACGCTAGTTCAGCTGACAGTGAATTGTTACTAATAAGCTCAAATGACAGCTGTCTGTATGTAGACTAACTTAGTTTGACACTTATCGGAAAACTTGGGCAGATACTTTTAAACTTAGCTGCTGGCTGAGACAAACAGCCCACTCTTATCTCTACCAGCACTAATGTTACCTGCATGCAGTAAGTCACATCAGCAGAGAGGGAGCAGGACAGAGGACAGGAGGAGAGCATAACTGACTTACCGTGACTGATAAAAACTTCACTCAGTATTGTGATGTCAGGAATATTATTTATATAGTGACTTTGCTGTTGTAAAAATTACTGTTGCTGCTCTGGAAACATTTAGTTACATTCAAAATATTCAGTTATCCTGTTCTGAATTTATTCTTTTTAAATTAATATATTTTCTAAAAAGCAATTATTTAGAAATGAGAGAATCGCTAAGAGTACCGATAAAGTACCAAATCAATAAGGAGTATCTAACAGTAGTAGTATCAATAAAATCTTAACGATACCCATCTCTAATGTTGACTGTGTTATGATGTTGGAGCAGGAAAAAAAAATGTATATATGTCTATATAGAATGAGAGAAGCATCTCTGTCGCAGAAGCCAGAGACCGAGCCAGTGTTTCAGCACCAGCTGCACCACAACAGCCTCCACCGCCCCCAGCGAAGGATTCAGCTCCAGCACCACAACAGCCTCCACCGCCCCCAGCGAAGGATTCAGCTCCAGCACCACTACAGCCTCCACCGCCCCCAGCGAAGGATCCAGGCCCGCCATCAGTTCCACCTCCCCCCGGGCCCTCATCACAGGCCTTGGACTCGCCTGTGACGGCCCCAGCAGAAGTTTCAAACCTGGCAGTACCCCCATCACCTCCTCTACCCACAGACCAGCCCTGGGCCCCCCCTGCCACATCTACCCCCTCTAGAGCCTTGTCCCTCTCCCTCTCCTTTCCATCCCCACCTTCCCCCATGGGCCTTCCCAACCATCTTGAAAGCCTGATCAAATCAGGGATTAAGATGGTTCCCCTCACCCCTAATATCAAGTCACACAGGAGCTTCAACTCTCCTGCTTCACAAACTAAAGCTCCCCCAGCTCCTCCCCCTCAGTTTTCATGTCCATCACCCAAACTTCCCCCTGCTCGTCCTCCCCTGCCTGCCCCCAGAGCTGGTATCCCTAAGAGCTAGGATGCACAGGGCCTCTGCTGTCCCAGGACTTACAGCCATGATAAAGGTAATATCAAGCTGGGGCCCTGTGAGACAATATTCTCCCCTAGTGCTATATCTACAGCCACACCACATAGACCAGATTACAGAAGGACAAGACTGTCCAATAAGAGAAATTTAATCCATATCCCTTGTAAGAAGATAATGTCCAGTCCCACTGAAACTAATCTGAAACTTGCTGTGCTTAATGTCAGATCCTTGTCTAACAAATCATTTTTAATTAATAATTTGATCTCTTCGTATAATCTTGATTTTATGTTTTTAACTGAAACATGGCTTGACAAAAACACAGGTAATGCTGTTCTAACAGAATCAGCTCCACCCAACTACAAATTTGAATCTGAAACACGAGAAAACAAAAAGGGTGGAGGTGTCTGTGCAATATTTAGAGATCATATGGTTATGCACAGGTTGTCATTTGGGGTGTTTTTATCATTTGAGTATGTATCCTTTAAAATGGAGCTAAAACAATCTCCGTCCATACTCTATGTAGTTATATACAAGCCTCCCCAGCACCGTCAAAGTTTTATTGATGATTTTACCAGGATGCTTTCAATTGTATGCACAGACTTTAATGGTTTGGTCATTACAGGTGATTTTAATGTACATGTGGATAATGTCTGTGACAGAAATGCTAAAGAGCTCAGTGCTGTCCTTGAAACTTTTGGCCTGACTCAGCATGTGTGTGAGCCCACACACAGCAGAGCGCAGCACACTCTGGACCTGCTCATTACAAAGGGGGTTAATATTTCAAATGTCAATGTGGTTGATGTTGCTCTGTCTGATCATTTCTGTGTCTTCTTTGACCTGTCTGTTTCTCCCAAACCACCGGCTGGTCCTGCAGTTGTTCGGAGGAGACACATAAATAACAGCACAGGCGCTCTGTTCATGGAAATGATAAACTTTGAAAATGCCTCATGTTCTAATTCTAATGTTGATGATTTGTTGAACTCTGTTACTTCGAGTGTTTTGACTGTTCTGGACACCATTGCCCCTGTGAAGGTTAAAATGGTTAAAGATAAGCAGAAGGCACCATGGAGGAATGACGACTCGGTCAGGGCACAGAAAAGGGAGTGCCGGAGGGCCGAGCGGAAATGGCGCAAGTCAAAGCTTCATGTTTATTATGAAATTTACAAAGAAAAGCTGTACGTGTTCAACCAGATCTTACGTAGAACAAGGGAGAGGTACTTTTCTGAAATTATTGGAAACTGCGGTAACAACTCGCGTGTCTTATTTGCAACAGTGAACAGATTAACAAACCCTCCAGCTCAACTGCCGTTGGAACTGATCTCCACATCTAAGTGTAATGAGTTTGCAGTATTCTTTTGCGACAAGGTTCAGACCATTAAAAATGCCATCATTTCCACAACACCAATAGCAACCCTGCAGCCACCTAGACACTTAGAGCTGACTCATTTTGCACCTGTAACTGACAAAACTGTCCAAGAGATCATCACCAGTCTGAGTTCATCTACATGCTGCCTTGATGTGTTACCCACTAGATTTCTAAAGTCTGTGCTGAGCAGTTTGTTACCACCACTCGCTCACATAGTTAACATGTCACTACAGTCTGGAACATTCCCAAAGGCCTTGAAAACGGCGGTCATTAAGCCTCTCCTAAAGAAGAGCAGTCTTGATGCCACAGTACTGAAAAACTACCGGCCCATTTCAAATCTGCCGTTTTTAGGCAAAGTCCTTGAGAAAGTTGTTTACCAACAGCTGACTGACTTTCTCCTAATGAACAACTCCTTTGATGTTTTCCAGTCAGGTTTTAGACCCCATCACAGCACTGAGACTGCTCTTATTCAAATAAACACAAGAAGTTTGTGCTCTAGAAAAGGATCAACACTCAGTGAATAATCTCCTAAACCCTATGATACACTATTATGGCAAGGCTTAACTATACAGACCAATGAGCAGTGATAACTAACATGTCTTTGGGGTCATCGGGTGGGAACCTCCTTTCACCAGTGTTTCGTCTAGTTGGTCCCACGACACCTCCAGGAGGCTAGACAGTGAACTCTGGCGTCCCAGAGACACTCCCCTAATGCCAGGTCTCACTGCTCCACACACTGACCACACAACCTCCTTTACCTTACCTATACTACCACACAGGAGGTAGACCCAGGGAAGGAAACCTTGTTAGGCTATCTCCCTCCCCCGCCGGGTTAGGCAGTACAGTCTACCTCCCCACCTGCTGCATGGCCTCAAACAAAATGAATTCAACTAGGCCACTCCCACACTTAAATAACCTTCACTCTAATTCACACACTACATAACATAACTACAGTGTAAGCTAAAGTTAAAGGAGATAAATAAACTCACAGGATCAGCAAACACACTCACCCTGCCGCATGGCCTCAAAATGGCCACCAAATGGATTCGACTAGGCCACACCCACACTTAAATAACCTTCCTCTTCCTCCTTACTTACACATGGCTTTCACAGCCCTAATTCACACTCTAATTCACACACTACATAACATAACTACACTATAAGTTAAAGCTAGAGGAGATAAATTAACTCACAGGATCAGCAAACACACTCACCTTGCAGCATGGCCTCAAGCAAAAGGGATTCAAATAGGCCACTCCCACACTTAAATAGCCTTCCTCTTCCTGAATTTCCTCCTGACAGGAAGTGGATCTCTCCACCAGATCTCAAGGAGTTATGTGCCCTGCTTAGTAGTTCCCCCTGCTGGCCCCCAACTAACATTATTCCTTCTGTAGTAAATGAACTTGCTGGTTCTCATGGCTTCATCTGACATTTCCTTCACTGTCTTCCTCAAACTCTGTCCCCGCACTCCGAGTTCCCCCAGGAGCGAGATAGCTGATCTTGCTATAAATCCCCTACACCCCACTTCCACTGGACAAATCCTAGTCTTCCATCCTCGCTGCTCAGCTTCTGCTCCTAAATCTGCATATCTAAGCTTTTTCCTTTCATAAGCTTCTTCCACTGAGTCTTCGAAGGAACTGTCAGCTCAATGAAATAAACTATCCGTTGACTCAATGACCACAACACTATGTCAGGCCTCTGCTTAGTACAAACTATTTCCTGGGGAACAACAAGCTTTCCCCCTAAATCTACCTGCATTTCCCAATCACAAGCACCTACTAGGCGGCCACACCCTGCCTCCTTACTAACTTATCCCTTCTGTATTTCTCTCCCTCACGGACAAACTGAATTGATAAATTCCTATCTTTATAACCTTCTGAATTGACCTCTCTTCGTTTCCCTTCGATTCCTGCAGCTAAACATTTCAACACCTGGTTATGTCGCCATGTATATCGGCCTTGTGACAAACTAACCTTACAGCCTGACAAAATATGCTTTAAGGTTGCGGTACGTGAACACAATGGGCATGATGGGTCCTCATTTACCCACAGTTTTAGGTTCTGGGGAGTTGGTAGCACATCATATGTAGCCCCTACCAGGAATCTAATACTATTCTCCTCCATACTCCACAGGTCCCTCCAACTGAGCTTCCTCTTCTCTACACTTTCCCAATTCAACCACTGTCCCTGTTTAGCCTGGGCCACTACCTTTGCACCCCTTACTATCTCCTCCTGTCTACGTATCTGTTCCACAACCAGCTTTCTTTTATCTTTGGGACCTGCTGAATTCCAAACCGGTTTGCCTGAGCCAAGCCCCAGGCCTCCCCGGCCAAACTGAACATTACCTACGATCTCCGCATGCCTAAGAGCTGCCTCTGCCTGCTGAACTGCCGTTCTTGGGTTCCACTTCCTCCCCTTGGTTGGATTTGGAACCACACTCCTAACTACTACGTCCTTACTCCCAGACAACAAAAGCTCTGTCCTGACCTTAGTACATTTAAATTCCTCTGTCAAACTAGATACTGGCAGCTGAAGTATCCCTTTTCCATACAATGCAACACTACTTAGGCACCTAGGAGCGCCCAACCACTTCCTAATATAGGAGCTAACCGACCTTTCAACTCTCTCCACAACAGATATTGGGATTTCATAAACTGACAATGGCCACATTAACCTAGGATATAGTCCAAATTGTAAACACCACAACTTCAATTTTCCTGGAAGCTCTGATTTATCTATTCTAGCCAATCCTTCAGCCACCTCTTTTCTAAATGTCACCACCTGTTCCTTATCATTCAACTCTACATTGTACCACCTACCTAAACTCTTCACTGACTTTTCCCTAATTGTTGGGATGTCCTCATCATCTATGACAAACTTCCTATCACTTAACTTCCCTCTACATATCGAGATGCTTCTAGATTTACTAGGCTTGATCTTCATGCTGGCCCACTTCAGGTTCTTATTTACCTTCTCTAGTAGCCTCTTTGTACATGGCATTGTTGTGGTCACCAGTGTCATGTCATCCATGTAAGCCCTAACTGGTGGAAGATGCAACCCGTTCTGCCGTCTCTCCCCACCTACCACCCACTTAGAAGCCCTGATGATTACTTCCATCGCCATAGTAAATGCTAATGGAGAAATTGTACACCCTGCCATGATGCCTATTTCTAGCCTCTGCCAACCTGTTGTGAAATCTGCCGTACTTAGACACAACCTAATATCCTGAAAGTATGCTTTCACTAAGTTAACAACTACCTGTGGCACTCTGAAGTAATCAAACGCACTCCAAATTAGGCTGTGGGGTACTGAACCAAACGCATTTGCCAGATCTAAGAATACTACATGTAGGTCCCTTTTGTTAATCTTCGCTGCCTGAATCTGGTGCCAGATCATGCTAGTGTGCTCTAAACACCCTGAAAAACCTGGTATTCCTGCCTTCTGCACCATGGTATCAATTAATCTATTCCTTTCTAAGTAGCTAGCTAATCTCTGCGCAACTACACTGAAGAAAATCTTCCCCTCCACATTCAAGAGGGAAATCATCCGGAACTGGCTAATGTCCACAGACTCCTTCTCCTTAGGAATGAGGACACCTCCTGCTCTACGCCATGCTCTTGGTATAACTTGTTTTTCCCAAACTATTCTTAGCTGTTTCCACAAAAATTTAAGTGTATCAGGCGCACTTTTGTAAACCCGGTAGGGGACTCCATTAGGCCCTGGGGCCGAGGAAGCCTTTGCACGTCTGACCACCTCCTGAACTTCCTTCCACCTAGGTGGCCTAACGTCCATCTCATGCTCTATTGCTCCTAATGGAGGGATATCGGGTGGGAAACCGACTATCCTGTTCTTCTCTAAATCTGAATATGTGTTTCTCAAATAATCTTCAACCTCTAACCTTTCTGCTTTAAGCTGCCCTCCCTTTTCCTGACTGAACAATCCTTTAACAAATTTAAAAGGGTCCTTGAAAAAACCTGTCCTAGCATATTCCTTCTTCCTCCTCTTTTTCCTAAGATGCTCTGCCCTTCTAAGAACCGCTAGCCTGCTTCTCAGCTCCTCTTGCAACACCTTAATTCCCTCCCTTTCTTCTTCTGTAGCCTTTTTCCACTGCTTTCTTAACTGTCTCCTTTCCTTGACTAACTTCTCTATTTCTCTTTGCCGCCTAGATTTACCTGCCTGTACCCTCCCACTCCTCTTTCTCTCATGCACCCCAAACCTCTCTACACCATATGAATACATATATCTCCCATCTTTTCTAACCTTTCTATTGCATTTCCTCTAAGCCTACTCAAGATTACTGATAAATCTCTATTAACTATCTCCCATTCTTTCCTGTCATTTGCTCTAGGCCATCTAATTCTAACCTTTTGCTCCATGGTTCTCTCTCTGACTGGCGTACTGGCCTCAGTGTCACCTGCATCCTCTCTTAATACCCCCTCCTCCTCCTCCTCAGTGGCAGCGTTACTGATATCTTGCGAACTGTGGTTTTCTACCTGCCGCTGGATTTCATCCGACTGACTCGACTGACTTCTTAGGAAGTACTGATCAATGCGGCTACTCTGCCCCTTCTTTGCCACACACTTCTTCTTTCCCTGATGAGTTCTGAGGCCTTTCACTGATGTTACTTTCTGCCAGCCACAAGGACAAACCTGAAGCATCTTGTTCTCAACTGTGCTACTTTTATCCTCTACAGATGCGCTCGCCTTGCCCTGAGTGCTGCTAATTCTAGCCCTGGAGGATAAGTCCGTGCCCCTATCCTTCACTGAGTTACAGATCCAAGTCATAGTCGTGTCCGTTCCAATGTCTGTTACCATGTAATCCACCTGTGAGTCATCTTCCACCCCTGCTCTCGCTGACTCTTGGGGTATTTTCCTGATGTTGGCTGTAGCTAATTTTGGTTGTAGTAGGGCTGCTAGGCCTCACCACTGCTACCATGGGTTGCTAACCCATGCCAGCACCTATGGGGTCTTTTCCCTCCTGTCAGCTGTCTTTCCAAGCGGTCACATGGTCTTTCCCTTGTTGTCAGCTGCCCTGTTCACAGCAGTCACTAGCTGGGCTAGCTCTGAATTCAAATAAACACAAGAAGTTTGTGCTCTAGAAAAGGATCAACACTCAGTGAATAATCTCCTAAACCCTATGATACACTATTATGGCAAGGCTTAACTATACAGACCAATGAGCAGTGATAACTAACATGTCTTTGGGGTCATCGGGTGGGAACCTCCTTTCACCAGTGTTTCGTCTAGTTGGTCCCACGACACCTCCAGGAGGCTAGACAGTGAACTCTGGCGTCCCAGAGACACTCCCCTAATGCCAGGTCTCACTGCTCCACACACTGACCACACAACCTCCTTTACCTTACCTATACTACCACACAGGAGGTAGACCCAGGGAAGGAAACCTTGTTAGGCTATCTCCCTCCCCCGCCGGGTTAGGCAGTACAGTCTACCTCCCCACCTGCTGCATGGCCTCAAACAAAATGAATTCAACTAGGCCACTCCCACACTTAAATAACCTTCACTCTAATTCACACACTACATAACATAACTACAGTGTAAGCTAAAGTTAAAGGAGATAAATAAACTCACAGGATCAGCAAACACACTCACCCTGCCGCATGGCCTCAAAATGGCCACCAAATGGATTCGACTAGGCCACACCCACACTTAAATAACCTTCCTCTTCCTCCTTACTTACACATGGCTTTCACAGCCCTAATTCACACTCTAATTCACACACTACATAATTCTTATTAAGGTGACAAATGACATCCGCCTGAACACTGACGTAGGCAAAGTCTCAGTTTTAGTCCTGCTAGATCTGAGTGCTGCTTTTGACACTGTCGATCATGAGATCCTGTTACAGAGATTAGAGGACTGGGTGGGCATCTCTGGCACTGCCCTAAATTGGCTGAAGTCCTATCTAGAAGACAGGAGGTACTTTGTTGAAATTGGTAACTGTGCCTCAGACCACATGGCCTTGACCTGTGGGGTGCCCCAAGGGTCAATCCTGGGACCCCTTCTGTTCAATCTATACATGCTGCCTTTAGGCCAGTTAATACAAAGTAATAATGTGTCCTACCACAATTATGCAGACGACACTCAGATCTATGTCTCACTGACAGCAGGTGAATATGGACCAGTAGATTCACTCTGTCACTGCATCCAACAGGTCAGTGTGTGGATGCAAAATAACTTTCTCCAGCTAAATTCAGACAAGACTGAAGTCATCGTATTTGGTCCACAGAAACAAAGAGAAAGTGTCAGCAGTCACCTCCAGTCTCTCTCTCTAAAACCTACAAATCAGGTTAGAAATCTCGGGGTAATAATGGACTCAGACTTGAACTTTAACAGCCACATCAAATCAATAACATCAGCAGCCTTTTACCATCTAAAAAACATTGCCAAAATCAAAGGTATAGTGTCTAAACCTGACTTGGAGAGACTTATCCATGCATTTGTCTCTAGTAGGTTAGACTACTGTAACGGCCTGCTCACTGGCCTCTCCAAACGGGCCGTAAGACAGCTGCAGTACATCCAGAATGCTGCTGCTCGGGTCCTGACCAGAACCAGGAAGTACGAGCACATTAGTCCTGTGCTCAGGTCTCTACACTGGCTTCCTGTGGCTCAGAGAATAGACTTTAAAGCAGCTCTGCTTGTGTACAAGTCTCTCCACAGCCTAGCACCAAAGTACATCTCTGACATGTTAGTGCCATATGAACCATCGCGGACTCTGAGGACCTCAGGGACCGGCCTCCTGCTGGTGCCCAGAGTCAGGACTAAACATGGGGAATCAGGGTTCCAGTTTTATGCAGCTAAAATCTGGAACAGTCTTTCTGAAGATGTGAGACAGGCCTCTACTCTGACAATGTTCAAATCTAGGCTCAAAACAGCTCTATTTCACTGTGCATATGACTGAAAGGATCTTATCTGCACTCTTCTCTTTTAAAGTTCATTTTATAATGATTATTTATGTTTTTATTTTGTATTGTGATTTTAATGCATTTTCTTCTTCTGTAAAGCACTTTGAATTACTTTGTGTACGAATTGTGCTCTACAAATAAACTTGCCTTGCCTATATAGACACGCATATATATGAGGGGCCGTACAAGACATAATTCATTCTGGCCCTCTTACACACATACATCCTCCTTACACATACATATATTTTCACTCTCACATTTATACATTTTCACTCTCACATTCATATATTTTCACTCACACATTCATATATTTTCACTCTCACATTCATATATTTTCACTCACACATTTATATATTTGAACACACACACTGATACATTTTCTCTCATATTCATATATTTTATGCACAATCGCATACATTTAATACTATAAGTAATATATGTATGTATAAGGAAAATGTATGTATGTGCAAAGAAAATATATGTATGTAAGAGAAGAATGTATGCATGTGCAAAGAAAATATATGTATGTAAGAGAAGAATGTATGTATGTGTGAGTGAAAGTATAGTGGAAACGGAAGGAGTATAGTGGAAACGGAAGGCAGTCCATTTATCATCTACATACTCCGGTACAGTAGGTGGCGGTATACAACGCGCCATTAAACCAAACGAAGAAGAAGAAGAATTTATGGCGCTGTGATTGGCTGAGAAGGATGTTATTGACGTGGGTCTGCTGTGGTGAAACTACAATGTTCTCAAGATGGACTACAAAATGCACACAAGAACGTATGGAGCGTATATTCTCATCGTGTTGTTTCATGCAGGATATATTAAGGTGGACAACACGGTGAAAGATACCCAGATAGCACACATACAACTGGCCGACGTCGGGCTGAGGTCGACACATCGGCCTTGAATTTATAACGTGTAACAAGCGTCGGCCGCATGGGCCGATATGTCTAAATGCTTTGGGTCGGCCCAGTACCGAAGAATTTCTGCCCTCATACGGAAGTCGCCACAGAGGCGGAATTTCATCTCCGCGGTGTTTGTTTGGAACTGAGCTCACAGGACACAGCATCTCATCGCAGTTGGTTTCAGGTAAGCTAATTGGAATAAATTGGCAGAAAATAGCTATGTTGTTTCTTCTGTGACTGTTCCTGGTGAGTGGCGAGGCACGACTGGGTGTATATGGCACATGTCCCCACCAGCTAATGTTATCTTTCGTTAGCTGATAGCTAGTTTAGCTTATGTTAGCTAACAGGCTACAACTGTGGTGTTTTCATTTTATTTTCCGTAGTCGATGTTATCTGCTCATCTGGTTATCGTGAGCACTCGTTTTGGGTTAAAGTGGAAGTGTCCGGAGCTGCCACCCATGGTCCCGCGACCCCCCGGCCTGACCTCCGGGGTCCTGGACGTGTGCTCAAGTGCCTGGGAGAGGAGCGGAGAGGAGCGCGGAGGTAAGGCGGGGCGGGCCGACACTGTGTATCCCAGAACGGGTGCTCAAGTGTCGGTGAGACCAGCGGAGAGGAGCGCGGAGGTGAAATAGTTAAGTTTAAGGATGCCTTCGGTATGTTGTTAATGTGATTTTTTTTTTATGGGCAATTTATCACTCGAGGTCTCCTCCTCTGCAAAGCAAACTGACCCGGTGGCTACAGGTAACAGCGCAGTTTTGAAACCCCTGTTTTCCGAGATGAAGGAATGATTGTTGAGCTGCTGTTAAGTTAATGGAGTTAACGCCGGATCCCGTTATTTAACAGTTTCAACACTAAATTAAGCAGAGTGTCGGACCCAAAGCCTTCAATCTGGCTAAAATATATCTGAAATGTTAAAAAATACAGTGGTGAAGTAGGAATTTGTTTCTTGAAGTTATGTGCTCATCATCTTTTCTGTGTCTTGCAGGCTGCCAGGAGAAGCGGACTGGCCATCAGATATTGTTTGTGGAAATTTGAAAATAAAGTTTGTCAAATGACTTTTGTCTCTTCATTATGCACACTTACACACGAAATGGGGTAACAGGTATGGTGTAAGACAACTTTCAAAAAGATATGTGCATAATTTTAACCATTCGTAATGTTAAACATTTGTATGTCAATGAAATTGTTGTACACAAAATTCTGCTGTCATACATGAGTCTGCGAAACTGTTTGGGTTAGGATTGTTTTTATGTGAGTATGGATCTAAAAGCTGTGAGTGCAAAGTGTTATGAATACAACTCTAATTTCTACAACTATGAAGTCCTCACTGTGAACACCAATTCAAGTTTATGGGTGCGAGTAGAAAAGTGTTGAAACAACGTCACTGAGGTCACAGGCAGGTCACAGGGGAAAGTAATCGAACCACGATTCCTCCAAACGCGCATGCCCCAAAGGCAAAGATGACCGCGGAGTGGAGCTGCCAGCTTATGTTGCTGTGTCCTATTCCTACACTCATGTAAATCATTCTTTAGACCACACAGATAAGGGCACCCGATCCAAACAGCCTACATCAAGAAATTTTTGATGTAAACTGCTAACAGCAGAGTTGGAACAGAGTGACATGCAGGTTTGACTTTGAGCTGAGAGTAAATGATGAGCTACAGTGTACAGGTGGTGCTGTGACTGGCTGGTAACTGAAGCCTGATCCACTGAATCATTTCTGATAAGAACAGCCAAATGTATCTTTATTTTTCGTTTATTTTTCATTTTCATTTCTGCCATACTATCAACAAATGCTCATTCTTCCATAGCCTACAGGTAGGCCTACTTGTGGATCTCAAATGAAAAGTAAATACATGCTATCTATAACTAGGTTGTAAATGAACCATAAACATCAAATATCAAATTAAATGAATAGTATTACATACATCTCCATCAATAACCTGGAAAATAAGCCAGCAGTTCACCAAGAGACAAACCAGGCCACATACTGCTATCTACTGGTGGAGAGTCAGCTTAACCTACTTCCACTCTGTTTCGCTCAGGCAACAGCGCATTACGGTGGAAACCCAGTTAACAGTAACAACTCTGCACACACAGTATTTGTTGGTAATTGTTGGTTGAACTATACTGCGAACTGTATTTGTCTGACTGATTAATTTATATTAATGTTTTTTCTTCAGATGTTACCCTGGTATGTATTCTATTGTATTCTCATGGCTTTTATTTTGAAAGGCCCATATTTACTTGGTCTTTGGGGAAGCTCATCTGTCTTAAGGCCTCTACACATGATCAGCTGTAAAACCGCTTTGCGCTGGCTGTCCCATTGTTTGTCTCTGGAGAGGGCGGCAACGCCTGACAAAGCGGCCCCTCATGATAGTTACCCTTGGCGTCGCGCATCGCTCGGATTGTCCGCCCGAGCGCTGTGCTGTGTTGTGTTGAGATCATTTGAACTTTGACCTTGCCGCTGCGCCGCACCTGGCGGTGAGCGAAGCGCGTTGATCTTATCATGTGAAGGCCGCTTCAAGCCCTTTTCACACAGAGCGCGCAAAGCGCAGACCTCCGCCAACGAACCCATTTATTGTGTATGTGCTACCACTCTTCCGCCGAGCTGAGCGGCGCATGTCGTGGTGACTGCGCGCCAGCAACCTGCACTCGAATTGAATTTTTTTTAATTTCACCGGAACGGGTTATAGATATTATCCGATAGTTATAGAGAGATAAGCTCTCTAGTTATAGATAACATGTATTTACTTTTCATTTCAGATCCACAAGTAGGCCTACCTGTAGGCTATGGAAGAATGAGCATGTGTTGATAGTGTGGCAGAAATGAAAATGAAAAATAAACGAAAAATAGAGATACATTAGGCTGTTCTTATCAGAAATGATTCAGTGGATCAGGCTTCAGTTACCAGCCAGTCACAGCACCACCTGTACACTGTAGCTCATCATTTACTCTCAGCTCAAAGTCAAACCTGCATGTCACTCTGTTCCAACTCTGCTGTTAGCAGCTTACATCAAAAATTTCTTGATGTAGGCTGTTTGGTCTAAAGAATGATTTACAGGAGTGCAGAAATAGGACACAGCAACATAACCTGACAGCTCCACTCGGTCCGCTGTCATCTTTGCCTTTGGGGCATGCGCGTTTGGAGGAATCGTGGTTCGATTACTTTCCCCTGTGACCTGCCTGTGACCTCAGTGACGTTGTTTCAACACTTTTCTACTCGCACCCATAAACTTGAATTGGTGTTCACAGTGAGGACTTCATAGTTGTAGAAATTAGAGTTGTATTCATAACACTTTGCACTCACAGCTTTTAGATCCATACTCACATAAAAACAATCCTAACCCAAACAGTTTCGCAGACTCACGTATATGACAGCAGAATTTTGTGTACAACAATTTTATTGACATACAAATGTTTAACATTACGAATACGAATGGTTAAAATTATGCACATATCTTTTTGAAAGTTGTCTTACGCCATAAACAGTCAGCTATTTTTGAATGTTAGCATTGATTTCTCACATTGAATGGTGAAATATTTGTACTTTGAAAGATTCAACCTAAATTAATCAAGGTCATAGTTAACGAAACATATGAATATTAATGAAGGAGCGCCCACTGAGTGCAGCTTCTTTAATTGATCGTTTGAACATCGCGTGGTGGTCATTTTCGATTAAAGGCCGATGTCTCAGCGACATCTTGACAATGAGCAAACACTCTCCCTGCTACATCTGAACGATCTAAACTTGATACATGGGGCCGACATCAGCCAGATGTATAATAATATAATGGAAATCCTTATGCTTTTTCCATTTTCTTCTTGGGCAATTGGAGTAGAAATTAGACCACAACCAGTAATTAACTTGTGTTTGGCCTTTATTGTTAAGTCAATATTATGTGCCCCTACTGCATAGATAGACAAATAAATAATAATAAATAATAATATTAACAATAAAAGGGACGCTGCTGTGCTTCGTGCATAAATGCGCACAGCGTTTCTCTTTATGGGGAAACGCACTTATTGTTTCTGCTGTGGGGTGGGAGGTGGGGTGGGGTGCTCGCTGCAAGTATTTATTAACCTCAGGCAGATATCTTTTAATGTTACAGTCTTTTGTATTTTTTGTTATGATCCTTTCACTGTAGCACTGCAGAGAAACACTGTGCAGGGGAATAAAAAATGGGAAGTAACTTCATTGATTATTTAAATCTCCAGATACGCCAAGTATATGTGCATTTACGCACGAGGCACAGCAACGTTACTAGATTGGGTCATCTATCTATTTTTTTTTTCGATTCAGTTTTATCTATATATTGCCAAATCACAACAAAAGTCATCTCAGGGCACTTTACACATAGAGCAGGTCTAGATAATGCTCTTGAATCTATCTATCTATCTATCTATCTAGGCCATAAGCATAGCCGATGCCAATGTTTTGAGATGCAGTAGGGGCAGATAATATGGATATAACAATAAAGGCGAAAAACAAGTAGGTTTCTGGTTTTGATTTAATTTCTATATCAATTAGCCATTTGAAGATGAAAATGGGAGAAGCACGTGGATTTCCGTTTTTTCTCATTCACACGAAAATCGTAAAATAAAAATGATGCATTGTATATTTGTTTATCCTGTTATAAAACAAGTTAAACAAAGCTGTGGATGGAGGGTACACCAATAGTAGCAAAACATCTAAGTTTAACATAATGTTGAAAGTTGAAAAAATATATATGAACAAGTTATGGCATGAGATGTATAATGCTTCATAAAGCGGGAACTTAAATGGTGATCTCTTTCCTTTCTCGGTCATGTTGATCTTTTTCTTTCCTAGTCATTTGAGTTTGTGAATGGTGCGTAAATATTGCCGCTGCAATGACTTGTGGGATGGAATTATCTCCTTTCCTATTGCTTAGGAAGCTCCGATGTATCCTATGCTAAAGGAGATCTGAAAGGAAGCATTTAATCTCCTTTCCTTAGTGTTTAGAGAATTCAAACAGCTCTTATCATGGCGGCCAATAAAATACTTCCGGGTCATTTTGGGAGGATAAGGACTCCCTCGAAAACAAGATGATTCATTTTAAGGGACCATCCTTCAAAAATAATTAAATAATTAAATTTCTCATTTCACCCAGCTAGGAACCTTCCAAAGCAAAAAAGACTTCCCGACCGCAGCCTATGTGTATGTGTTGAAAAGTAAAGTGTATATATATATGTGAGAGTGAAAATATATGTATGTAAAAGAATAGTGAAAATATATGAATGTGAAAGGAGAATGTATGTGTGTGAGAGTGAAAATATATGTATGTGCAAGGAGAATGTATGTGTGTGAGAGTGAAAATATATGTATGTGAAAGAAGAGTAAAAATATATGTATGTAAGAGGAGAATATATGTGTGTAAGAGAGAAAATATATGTATGTGTAAGGAGAATGTATGTGTGTGAGAGAGAAAATACATGTATGTGTAAGGAGAATGTATGTGTGTGAGAGTGAAAATATATGTGTGTGAAAGAAGAGTGAAAATATATGTATGTGTAAGGAGAATGTATGTGTGTGAGAGAGAAAAAATATATGTATGTGTAAGGAGAATGTATATGTGTAAGAGAGAAAATATATGTATGTGTAAGGAGAATGTATGTGTGCAAGATAGAAAATATATGTATGTGTAAGGAGAATATATGTGTGCAAGAGAGAAAATATATGTATGTGTAAGGAGAATGTATGTGTGTGAAAGGGCCAGAATGAATTATGGCTTGTACGGCCCCTCATACATATATACACATATTTTCTTTCATTTGGATTTACGGCTGTCATCAACACCTATGAGGGGCCTAGGTTTCAAACCAAGTACGAGACCTCGTACTCTTTGCTTCCGGCTTTCTTACAGTGCAGACACTCTCCTGCTTGCGCTCCGCTTTGCTTACATTCTTTTGTGGATATACTTGTTTTTTCCTCCTAAAAGCTACGGAAAGTAGATCCTGGATACTTACAAAGCATTGGGACTTTAACTTGTGAAAGATACAGAGGACTACTGCCATATTTTCACCACTTTTTCACCACTTTAGTACTGTGTGAGCAGGGCCGAGGCACAGTGCAAGCCTTTTGCTGTGTCTGTGACTGGAAACCTGTGATAAGGACAAGGACAAGATGGCAAAATCTGTGAGCTACACAGAGTGTGAGCGACTAACCAAGACGATAAGGCAGCTTCAAAAGAAGATTGAAACGCTACAACAAATTTGTGAGAGTGAGCAATTCATTGACTCTGTGGCAGCTAACATACAAGGTGCTGATGGACAGACTTTTATATATGGAAATACAACAAATGTGGAGCATACCATCGCTGACTTGGCTGACACAATCCCACGGATATGTCCTAACACCACTGGAACAGCTGCAGAGGCTCCCAAACTGGCCTCCCCTAACGACCCTTCCTACTGGCACAGGACTGGTGCTCGACCAAAAGCATCAACTCCAGCCAGGACTTGGGCTGACGTCGTTAGACGCAAAGGCAAATCCAGCAGGAAATCAGTCAAGAGAGCCCCAACGCTCACCCCTCCACTTGAACTCTCTCTACAGAACAGGTACGATGCACTAGCACTGTGTGACAATACCAACTACACTGAAGTCATGCAGGCCAATCACACCTGTGGTATTAAAACCACTGCTAGACCCAGGGCCAGAAAAAACTATGCTAACACCACACCTGATCAGCCAGACACCATCCTGATCGGAGACTCAATAACCAAGCATGTAAGAATGGCAAAGACTGAAAATCTAACAGTGTCTGACACGTCTGTCAGGGAGCTAACCAAGTTGTTGCCAGTGATCCTCTCTACACACCCAAGTAACATGAGGATCATCATCCATGCTGGGTCTTTTGACATTCTACGAAGAAATACTGGCTCTGAGATCCTGAAAAAAGACTTTTCCCTGCTCCTGGAGAAACTGAGTGACTGTCAGTCACAAAATGTGTTCATTTCTGGCCCCATTCCAACCCTTTTACCAGACTCCTTGCCCTGAATACATGGCTGACATCGGCATGCTTCACTCATGGAATAAAGTTTATTGACAATTTTAACATCTTTTGGAACAGTAAGGATCACTTTCAGCGTGATGGGATTCATCCGAACATCACTGGATGCAGACTACGCGGGGCCAACCTACATCATGCTCTTGGAATGCCATACCAAAACAAAAATGGACAGATAAGAGCCAAGGACAAGCACGGGGCACAGAAACAGTACAGCCTGAATCTCTCCCGCTTCACCTGACCCTTTGCTCCACATCACCCAAGGCATTCAGAGGATGTCCCTGTCCCAGTCAGGGATCCAACAACCCCCGTCCTGCCCTTCACCACAACCACCAAGGAGCCAACGTCGCTAAAGCAGAGAGGGAGCTCAGTCAAACTGATGAACTCTTAAATAGCAGTCCTAGACGCCATCACTCAGGTGCCTGTCAGAGATGAGACAGACCCCATGCTGCTTCCTTAAACATACCGGCGATCTTTAATAGCTGGTGGCATGGTCAAACTCCATCATCTCCAAGGTCTGTCATTCCTGTTTTGACTAGCATCAGGAAAAACAATGTGTACCCAAAGCGCACAGCTACTCTGTCTAATCTGACTATGCGTCATGTTATGCGTCAGCCACAGACTGTGTCAGACAATGTTAGTACACTAAACTTAGCTTTATTAAATATCAGATCACTGGCTGGCAAGTCACTATTAATTAATGACTTTATTATCAAGAGAAACCTTGATTTTATGTTTTTAACTGAAACTTGGTTAAATGAAAACAACAGTGCAGCAGTACTTATTAAATCAGCCCCCCCAAACTTCCATTTTATCAGCTCAGTTAGAGAACTCAGGAAAGGAGGTGGAGTAGCCACTTTATTTAAGGATGTTTACCAGTGCAAACAGTTGTCATATGGGAAGTTTGAGTCTTTTGAATATGTTGCACTGCAGTTGAGATCCTCCTGTCAAGCAGTATTAGTAACCATCTACAGGCCTCCAAAATATAGTGCACACTTTGTTGATGACTTTTCTAATGTATTGTCTGTTGTCTGTATTGATTTTGACTGTGCTGTTATAGTGGGTGTTTTTAACATTCATATTGATAATCCCAAAGATGGCAGTGCGAAAGAACTTTTCTACATCCTGGAGAACTTTGAACTTTCCCAGCATGTAACAGAGCCAACACACAGGGACATATTTTAGATCTAATTATCTCCAAAGGGCTCAACATTTCTGAGGTTGTGGTGACTGATGATGCCTTTTCTGATCATTACTGTGTTTTCTTTAAAATGGCCATCTCCGCTGACACAGGTAAAATTTCAACAGAGGTAATCAGAAAACGCTGTATCAACGAAAACACCTGTACACTATTTATCCAGGATTTTACACCCACACCAGCTCTGCCTTCAGTCTCTGTCAATGATCTGGTTCATAGTTTCAGCTCTAAAGCTTTGAATATTATGGACAATATTGCCCCCATGAAGGTCAAAGTTGTCTCTGGTAAGAAAAAACTACCATGGAGGAATGCCACACAGGTAAAAGTTCAAAAAAGAGAATGTAGAAAAGCAGAGCGTAGGTGGTAAAAAAACAAACTCTAGGTTCATTATGACATCTATAAAGAAAGTCTGCACATCTATAACTTGGAGCTAAAAAGGGCGCGGCAGTCCTTTTTCTCTGAGATTATCAACAAAAATAACAACAATGCACGGACTTTATTTACTGTTGTTGACAGACTGACAAACCCATCAGCTTCAGTCCCTCCTGAACTGCTATCCACCAAGGCATGCAATGACTTTGCTTCTTTTTTCATAGACAGGGTTTTAAAGATAAGACAGACAGTCTGTAACTCCAACACAGTGGCTATTTCACCTGTGCCTCATAAGACTACTCCAGTTAATTTGGCACTTTTTCACCCATTAAATTATGCTACTTTGACAGACATAGTTAGAAAAATTAGGTCCACTACCTGCTGCCTTGACAGTCTGCCTACAAGCTTTTTTAAAGATGTTTTTAACTGCATAGCATCAGATATACTACAGATAGTCAATTGTTCTCTCCAGTCAGGCCTTTCCCCAGCGGAAGACTGCAGTCATTTAACCTGTCTTAAAAAAGCCTAATCTGGATGCCTCAGTAATAAATAACTAAAGGCCCATATCAAACCAACCATTTTTAGGAAAGATCATTGAAAAGGTTGTGTTTTCAGCAACAACACCTTCTTGGAGCAAAACAATTCCTTTGATGCCTTTCAGTCTGGATTTCGAGCACATCACAACACTCAGACTGCACTTGTAAAAGTTTTAAATGACATTCATCTGAGCAGTGATGTATCAAAGATTTCGGTTCTGGTATTACTGGACCTCAGTGCTGCATTCGACACAGTTGACCATAAGATACTGCTTAACAGATTAGAAAAGTTTGTGGGACTTTCTGGCACTTAGCTAAATTGATTTAAATCTTATTTACAAGACAGGGCAGTGTTTCCCCTAGGTTGAGAATTTACTTGTGGTGGTGGGCCGGGCGGTGGAGGGGGACGTCGCGGTGTTTGATAAGTGCATTCAAAATAATCTAGTCAAACTGGTTTATGAACCATGTGTTATTTATTGCACATAGATACAACTTAAGCCTGCTGCAGACTTGCTTTAACACAAACAGAACCCAAAAGAAAAACGAAAAAAAAAAAAAAAAAAGCTATTTAAAGCTATTTGCAAAGCTGACAGTTTTTGTCAGAGCAGTGTATTTTTCTCTGTTTTGAAAAAAAAGATCTCCAATGCCTTTCTGTATGGAAAGGACTGGGGGTCAGGTCCATTTATGCTGATGCGCATGCATGCAGCAAGATGCTCTCCTTGCAGCCTGTTCCTCAGTTCAGTTTTGATCTAAAGGAGAAAAAAAAACTTGCATAACCATAATGCAAAAGAGCACAAGAAAATTAACTGAAATTATTCACATTGTGCTCTTATGCAAATTTAAGTGAAGTGCAACAGTGATTGCCCTATTAGCCAATGACTGGAAACTTTCACTAGGAAAGTGAGTTTGTTGATTTGTTCTGTCGCATGTATTTTTAAATGAAGAAATACAGAACTTCCTTGCAAGGCCACGTGTCCAAGTCGACTTACTTTACAGATGCCTTGTCCAATAACCAGTCTAGCATTACCATAACCCGCTGGAGCCGCGAACCGGAGCGATAACAAATAGGAGCGCTGTTGTTGTGAACTAGGAAGCTAATGCTAGCGGCGGATGCTAGCCGCCACGGCTAACACCTTCCCTGCTCGTTAACGCTCGAGGCTCCCGCTGTCAGTGACTGCCGGCTATCAGTCCCCAGCTCCTTGGACTGTTTCTTGATTTTGCTTTTCTGACAACTGCTGCTGTACATTAGAGGCTGCGGCTGCTGCTGCTGTCAGGGGGGAGGCTGCACAGTAGGCTTAGCCCGAGAGGAGGGACCCAGGTTGAATATTTTGTTTAACGTTACAAACCGCAACGAACAACACTTTGGACCCTACCTTTAAGATATCGTTGCTGTTAAACACAACAGTGCGTCATTTCAGACATTTAATGATTTGAATTTAGGGGATGAAAATGTATTAAAGTTACTTAACTTACCTCAGAGACACTTGAAGCAAGCAGGGCTGTGCAACGCTGCAGGTGGTGTCGAGCTAATGAGCACTTAACAAGGTGGGTCGGGCTGGCGGAATACACGAGCACGCGCGCGTGTTGGTGTGTGCGCCTGACAACCCAGTGAGAGACAGACAGGTGGACTGAGTTTTCCCTACGCTGTGCCAGTAATTATGACCGTGCGGTTTGTTTTGGTTGGTTTTTTTTTTGGTTTTTTTTAATTCATCTTCTTGGGCGGGTGTCAATCTACTTGGGCGGGCCGCCCAATTAAAGTCTATGTAGGGGAAACACTGCAGGGATTTCTTTGTGTCACTTGGCAATTATGAATCTGTGCAAACAAAAATTACATGTGGAGTGCCTCAAGGGTCCATTCTTGGGCCTCTTCTGTTCAACATGTATATGCTCCCTCTTGCTCAGATTATGGAATATCATAGCATCTCCTACCATACTTATGCAGATGACACACAACTTTACATAACAGTGTCACCAGATGACTACAGTCCCCTACATCTGCTAAATAAGTGCATTGACGAAATCAATACGTGGATGTGCCAGAATTTTCTACAACTAAACACAGACAAAACTGAGATAGTTGTTTTTGGCCCCAAAGAACAAAGATCAATAGTCAGTGCTCACCTTGACGCCATGACACTAAAACCTACAAATCAAGCCAGAAATCTTGGTGTAGTTCTGGACTCAGACCTAAATTTCAATCGTCACATTAAGACAATTACTAAATCAGTCTACTACCACCTTAAAAACATAGCAAGAATAAAAAAAATTCTGTCTAAACCAGATACAGAAAAACTTGCTTTCATTTTCAGCAGGCAAGACTATTGTAACGGTGTCTTCACAGGCCTGAGTAAAAAATCAATCAGACAACTGTACCTCGTCCAGAACGCTGCTGCCAGAGTCCTTACCAACACCAAGAGAGTGGAACACATTACACCAGTGCTTAAGTCACTGCACTGGCTTCCTGTGTGTCAAAGGATAGACTTTAAAATCTTGTTACTTGTCTATAAAGCACTAAATGGTCTCGGGCCTAAATACATCTCTGATTTACTTGTACGTTATGAAGCATCCAGACCCCTCAGATCATCTGGAACAGGTTTACTCAGTGTTCCCAGGATCAAAACCAAACACGGTGAAGCAGCCTTCAGTTTCTATGCTCCCCGCCTGTGGAACAAACTTCCTGAATATCTGAGGTTGGCTGAAACTGTCAGCTCATTTAAATCGAGGCTTAAAACATTACTATTTACTGCAGCTTACCAGTGAACTAGATATGTAACTTATTGTTAGGATAATCTGTAGCTATTGTTTTTATATTTGTCTGCTGTTGCTTTTGCTTTATGTTTGCTTTTTAAATGCATTTTCTGCACTTTAGTTTTACTAGTCTTTAACTATTTATTGTCTTGCTTTTAGCTTTTGTTTTTAATGATCTATTGTTCCTTTAATGTTTTCTCTTGTAAAGCACATTGAATTGCCTTGTGTATGAATGGTGCTATATAAATAAAATTGCCTTTCCTTGCCTTGCCTATTGAGTTGGAGGAGAAAGAGGGAGACACTTAAACAGAGCAGGCAGACTCTCATGACTTAACATGTAACCCTGGCGACTCTGTTATTACAGAGGAATGAGCAAAAATGTATTCTTTTAGTTTAGTTTTGACTTCAGCAAAGACTGTAAAACAGACCCTATATGCAGTAATTTGTAAATAATCTTATTTTTATTACCAACATAATAACATCAGATAAAAGAGATGAAATAGTTATGGCAACACTTGAAATATATACAAGAAAGGTGGATTCAGGGAAGCACTTCATGTAAAAACACAAGGAACTCACTATTTGAATTCATTATTTTACACACTGTAGATGACCTGATGAGGCTCATCTTCCCCAAAATCCTCATCCCAAAGGACCTGGCATCCCAGTATGAGAGACCCTCAGGGGCAGCTGGAGGCCCACGCAGTGACCAGACGGATCAGAAAACTCCTGGCGTATCCAACACAGGACGGGATGGGTACCTGAATGGAAAGAAAGAAAGAAAAAAAATGAAATGCTGCTGTGTTTATATTTATGTTTCTATTATATATTATTTAGTATGTTTTTTGTTGGGTTTTTTTCACATTTGCTAAAAATAAAGTTCTCTTGACAAAAGACTTATTTGTCATTTCTTTATAAGTGTGTTTTTTGATATAATGAAACCTTAGTGTTCAGAATTGAGTTTACACAGTTGTATTTCACTGCATGTCATAAAAATGTACTCTTCTTGAGTTCTATGCCCTAAGGGTCCATAGTCATACCTGTAAATGTTGTGGGTGTTCTATGGGGTGTACGAACAGTCAGGCTCTAGGCCTGGATGGTGTATCAAACATGTAGGATGAACTGGAATCTGGTCCATTACCCCAAAACCTAATAGGTAAAAAAGTCATACTGTTTAAGTAAGCAAATAAAGACTCAGTGGACAACATCACTGCATAGAACAAATATTGATCCAGGAAGCAAAATGTGTTTTACTATGAAACTTTCATTTTATATAAATGACATGGAGAAACTGTGATACATTGGTACATTGTACATATTGTAGATTACAAACACAAGGTGAAGATGATCATAAAATGCAGCTACATTTTAGTGAGTGGTTTCAGTAAACATGACAGCTAAGACATCTGAATGTACCAGTTATTTCTATTCATTTGTTTCTGTATAATACAGAAATCTGTCATGTCTATCTGCTGTGGTAAAATTGATAAATTCACGGATTAAAACTTTTGTAGTTTGAATGGGTAATGCATTAATAGCAGAATTTATAATAACTTTGGTATTATTACCCAATACAAGCTACACTGGTCTGATCATAGATAAGCCTGCTTAGATAAAAAAAAAAAAAAAAAAGTAGTTACACCACAGCTTTACATCACATCATATAACTGCTGAGTGCTGCTGTTGGTGTTTCCACGTTATGTAGTAATTGACTATATTGTTAGAAACCTCTGCAGCAGACGTTTGCAACTTCATTCAGTCAGGGGACTGACCTACAGTTACCATAACGTCAGATAAGTTACAGTTTTCATGTTGCAGCTGAAATATAAGATGGCTACAAAATAAATACTTGCCACTGTGAAACGTCCTGCTCCAGTCTTAGTTGCGAAAGTGCTTTTGGAGTCTATCGGCTCGTGTTTCTTCACTCCAATTGATAATGGTGGACGGCCGCGGTCGTTAGCTTAGCCTCAGCTGTTGTTGTCTGTGCCAGCCTCCGGAGGAGAATTCAGATAAGGTAAGGGGCGTGACATTTACAATACACGCTATTAGCGTTGCACCAATCACAACAGACAAGAGTGAGCTGACCGATCAGAGCAGACTGGGCTGCTGGGGAGGCAGGACATAAGCCCAGAGGTGTTGCAGCAATGAGCAGTACAAGACAAATAATGTGTGTTTTGAACATTGAAGCACATAAATCTATTACACTAGACCCCAATATTACATATTTATATCAATATGACCCTGAAAATAAGCATAATCAGTCTCCTTTAATAATAGCCATACTTATCTTTTTTTCTCAAATGGTTGGACTGCCACATATTCACATTTATGAAAATAAAACATACACAGGAATAAGGGAGAATACTTGGATGATCTGAGTCATATAGGGGGTCTAAATCTTATTTTCAATGTAATGATTACCTGTCTTATTTATGGATGTTTTCTGCTTACCGTTTAATTCATGCGTCTCCTTCTATCCATTAGCATCTTCATTTATTCTACTTATTTTCTAACATTTGAAAGATTGCATTGCAAACCTTAATTGCCTTCTGACGATTCATTTCATGTTCTGCATTGTTGTGGCAGTTGGAGCAGTCACAGTTGCTGCACATCACTCCACTGGCAAAACACTCACAGTAGCTGAAATAGACAAACACACAAAAATCCATATGAAACTACATCAAATAACATATAAGGTACAAGGACAAGGATGCCCACTCTCCCCATCTCCATTTGCTGTTTTTATAGGATCACTCGCAGCAGCAGTACAGCAAAACAATAAATCTGAAGGAATTCAGGATGCCAGTCAAATTAGTCTTTACGCAAATGATTCATTATTACATTTACAGAACCCTACCATGTCACTACAGGAAACCTTCAATATCATTAAGTCTTCTCAATCTCTCACTACACAATTAATTAGACAAAAATCCACTTTATTAACACTGTCTGAGGACACTTGGGATCCTGCAACTCATGATTCCCCCCTCCCACTTCACTCTGGCTGGCAATATAAAATGTTTGGCCATTGACATTTTGCCTGGGCTGTCAGAGGTCCTGGACCTCAATTACACCCCTTTGCAAAAAAAAATAAAGAAAGAAAAACAACTAGTATTACTGCCACACGGTTGTATGCCTCCACGCACCTGTCAAGTTGCAGTTACAGTTTACATCCATGTTTATAAAAACATGCACGCTTCCCACACATCTTACCCCTGGCAGCACAGAAAATCTATACAATCAGCACAGTTTTAATGTGGACACCCAAGATTAGTGTCACCGATTCAATATCTGACCAAATGTCTCCCCTTCTGTTCCTGAGACATTGAGTCATGGCCAGAAAAATGTGTTTACAGAACATTATGTTGCCACAGTGAAGCTGACCTTTGACTTTTTGAGTATAAAATGTCATCAGTGTTTCTCCTACCATTATATTAGAGGGGCGCCCCGTCCCCCCAACGGCAACCCCAAAGGCCGAGGACCCTATTGTTTTTGGTACGTTTATTATTATTATTATTATTATTATTTCTTTCTTCCGCCGTCTCTTTGAACCCCAATTTGACCCCCTAAACATGCTCAAAACACATGTTCAAAGTGCCAAAATGGACTCTCTAGTGCCACCTACACACACTAAAATAGCCACTGCGGCTCATAGGAATGTCGTAGAAAGATCAAACAAAACTTGCTTGTTCATCTCATCAAGACCTACAAATCACTGACACCCCTGGCCTAAATTCAACAGGAAGTGAGATAGTGCCTCTGAAAGTAACATGAGCAAATGTGGAGAAATTGTCCGCTGTGAGCTAGACATCTTAAACTTGCGACCAAGATTGCATTTTTGACTCCACAAACATAAAAACTATATGGCTGTGTTCTGGACAAGTTTATCTCTCTGCTGGTATGCTCATTGACGACTGGACCCACGGTTTGGGAATTCCAGGGAGGAGTTCGACACATTTTAAAGCCATCTGAATTTGCCTGCTGTCACACAGCTTTTCTCTCCCTCTGCTGCATGCAAGTCATTAATCGCCATGACAACGCATTCACTCTGACACACACAGCCCTGTGCGTGACTCACAATGTTTAAAGGACAGCTTAAAAATTCATTCTCACTGCCGCAATGCGGAAATGTGGGACGGTTTTCCGAAATATTCGCGCAGAACTTTTCCGCGTTTAAACCATACACACAGGCGCGGTACTGACGCGTTACGGAATTTCGCATTGTTGTGTTCCAATTCCGCACAGTGTAAACGGGTGTGGGTGAACATGGACAAGAGTAGCAGCAGCAGCAGCGAGCTAGCAAGCTAACGTTTGACAAGCGTCAACATCAACTTCCTTTAGCACTCACCACTCTCACCACTGCCACCAAGCTGGACAATGGACTGCCAGACACTGCTCTTTAATTCACTGTTCATAAAATCATCCCAGATTTTATCAAAAAAGGTTGGGGTGCTGTGAAATGAGGTTTATCAACCTTTCTACCATACTGTCCTGCCTGACTGGATTTTGGACTCTCCCGGGTCTGCATGACGTCACTATAAACAAACAATTTCATTGGCCCAGCTGTGTAGTTCCGCCGGCGAATTCCACAGGGGTCAAAGTCTGGGTGGAAACTTTTTTCACCACGCAAACCCATGAAATCAACTTTTATATTTTTCCGCGAGAATAATCTGTGCAGATATTCGCCCTCAATGAGAATGGACTTTAAAGCAGCAGAATTTTCATCTGAAACAGCATCTACACATTATATATCAGTGTTTTCCATCTCCCACATACTACTACAGCCTTTATTACTGATAATACTGTTGCTACTTTTGTGATTATGAATGTTAAATACATATTGTAACATACTGTAATATAAAGTCCCTGTATTGCCAAAAATGACCTTGTGTACCCTTGACATTGCTTGTTTTATCGACATTTTTGACTCTTACAAATAATTCGTACTGTCTGCGTTAGCTGGAGGCTGCTTGCAGCTTTAATTCATATTATTTACAGCAGGACATGTCATTTTTGTCTCGACATGGTCGCGCGTTTACAATTCTCCTCTGCTCTCTGTATCGCACACTGCATAGTTCCGCCCAAATACGTGTGCATATGCACACACACACACACACACACACACACATTGACTGAACCCGATCCGAGTCCAAGAAAATTATAACTGAGCCCGGCCAAAACACACAGCACGGCACAGAGTTTGTGTACAACGCCAATGGAGAGGAGCCTGTGTTGCGTTCAGGCGTTGTCACGTAAATAACAAATTCCAGTACCTGAATAGGCCATAGCACAACACAGCAGCATGTCAAGTGGGTCGAACCCGAACCGAACCCAAGCAAGTTTTTAATTTGTTAATCACACCCCCAAAGCTGTAAAACTCGGGGAAACACTGGTCACTACTTCACTGCTTTATCCTTTTAGACATCTGTGTGAAATTTTGTCATAATTAGCATATGAATTCTTGAGTTATGGCCAAAATATGTTTTGTGAGGTCACAGTGACCTTGACCTTTGTCCACCAAATTCCAATCAGTTCATTGTTAAGTAGGGATGTAACGATACCAGAAACTCACGATACGATATTATCACGATAAAGAGTCTACAATACGATATATATCACGATATTTATACAAGAGGGAAAAAAATAAAATTTATTGTTAAAAATAGCTATTTTATTCGAAAATAGTGCATGTACACTGTACAGCATGTTATTTTTAACTTGGAAGCGTATCATAAACAAATCAACACACAGTTGAACATTTGTTTTCATTTCCCCCCAATTACTGCTAGGCAGGCAGACATTAAAGTGCCATAACAAAGTCATGTCAATTAAAACTACAGTGACAGAATATGAAAATGGAAACATTCAGTATTTTTTAACCTACTCTGAACAAAAGTAGTGTAGTACTATTACTAGAAAGTCATCTGAATGACATCAAATTATGAAGATAAAGTAGTCTTAATATTCATCAAATATACATAACTTAGAACAATCAGACCCTGCAACAACAACAAAATAAACAAATTAGAAATAATGTAAACTCAATAACACACAATCCCTCACTCACAGATACAGAGAAAGACAGAGCGAGAGACAGAGACAGAGAGAGAGAGAGAGAGACGGGAGAGAGAGGGAGGCAGAGAGAGAGAGAGAGGTGGGTAGAGATGTGTGTAAAAGAAAACCAAAATGAATAAAGCCCAGCCATTTCCCTGGAAGTCATAGAAAAACTCAAAAACACACATTCACTCAGTTTGTTCACGCCAGGTTGACAACCTTGACATCAAGGAGACCCTAACACTTTCTCAGAACAGGAGGAGATGAGGAGAGGAAAGCTCTGGTCCTGCGCTTTCATGTGATATGCGTGGCATTTCTGTGCAACCCTGCATTTGCGAGTAATCCATCCAAAAGTAATGTGTGTGCAAAGCTGTATGAAAGCTTTGTTATACATTATTTTAGTGTAACTTTATCATTTTTTTCGCTGTAAAAACATTGGACCACCGACAAGTGCTTGGTCTTGTCGGAAAGCCACGATTCCGCTGTTTCACGTGATATGTGTGGCTTGTCGCTATGACGAACGGTCGCGCGGAGAAAATCCATAGAGAAGAACAATCAATCTCCTTACTATTATTCGCTGTTTCCTCCGGTCACGCACGGGTCAGAGTCAGAGGGTGAGAGGCTGAGCTGCATGAGTCTGCTCTCACCTGCGCACGCAGTTGCATGCAAAGGATTATGGTGAATGTAGTCGCACAGTCATATTATCGGCTCGTAGCTATATAACTACGGTGGCATTCCCACAACAGTATCAAGAATTTATTTTATCGCGTCACCGCGAAATTCGATGTATCTTTACATGCCTATTGTTAAGTCCAAGGGGTTGTTTGTGTCAAATTTGAAGAAAATTTTGTTCTTGAGATATCATGATTATGAGAATGAGACAGATGCAAGGTCACAGTGACCTTGACCTTTGACCACCAAAATCAGTTCATTGTTGAGTTCAAGTGGATGTTTGTGACAAATAATTAAAAAATAAACACAAAAACCTCAATGCATTCTTAACCTATTGTGTTCACAAGAATGAGACAGATGAGGTCACAACGACCTTGACTTTTGACCTATGATCCAAAATCTAACCAGTTCATTGTTGAGTCCAAGTGAAGAAATTCCCTTGAGGCGTTCTTGAGATATCGAGTTCACAAGGACAGGATGGACGGATGGATGACAACCCGAAAACATAATGTCTTTGGCCACGGCTATTGCTGGTGCGGAGGCATAAAAAGGGTAAACTCAACCACTTTATTTATCATTATTCATTATCTTCTATTTATGTAGCAGATGAAGGTTGTGACTAACAACATGTGTACTCCAAGCAGCGAAAGGTAATAAAATATGTTTATGTCAGTGCTTTGATATCTGTTAGAAAAGAGATAAAAAAAGACTGCCATACTGGCAAGCTGGCCTATACTTTTTTAATCAACAATTTGCTCACCATCTGCACTCATTTTCTCACTCCACCATGTTGTTGTGTCACATGACAATGGTGCAACCAAACAATACACCTGTTCAATGATTGGCTGTTTGTGTTTCACTCATAGCATGCCTATCAAGGGATCTGATGTGCTGTGTGTATTTGATAAAGGAAGTAATAACAAAATGGTGTACTCACAGTTTGAGGCACAAGGATCTGGAGCAGTGGCAGGGTTTCCTGGACTTTGATTCACACAAAGCTCCTGCATGTCTACAGAGAGAGAAAATTCTTAACTGTGTATCAAGTCCACATTAAAAAAAACCTCACATTATAACACCAGTAATCATCTGCTGACGTGTTAATATTCTATGAAAATATTCTCTCCCGGCTTGATCGTTTCAGCGTCTGGCCCAGGCCAACGCCCACTCGCAAAGGGGACAGCTCCGGTGGTGTTTTTTTTTCTCCACAATCGAATATCAATTTTCACATTCGAAGGTCCATTTTTTTTTTCAAATTCGAATTTAAATTCGAATTTAGAATATTCGTTGACAGCCCTAGTATAGACCAATGTACACACATACGTAGTGCGAGATCCATCACACACTAAGTTTTCTAAGTGAGAAATGCTGGAAGGAAACTGTTGGTGTAAACATGCGGCAAAAAACTGTTTTTGGCTTAAAAGAAATAGGATCAATGCTTTTATGTACAATTTGATGCATATGATTTAAATGACAAACCAGAAAAGTTTCAGTTGCACTGGGAGGGGATATTTGATATCCCATTGCCATGGAGACAAGTGTATGACCTAACTTATAAAGCTATTAAAGATTCCAAATCACAATATTTTTCAATTAAAAATTCTATACAAATACTGCCGAGAAGAAAAATGCTTTTTGGTTGGGTACTGAAGTGGATGGAAACTGAAATGAAATAAAATCAATTGATTTAATAATGTAATGAAACTTGTAATTTATACCCCTACATCCATGTACTTTGAAAACAGGTGGAATTGTTACAAAATCATGGGAAAAAAAGGTGTAGCAAATAGGTTTGGGTAAAATTCACATTTCAACGAATACTGGTACCAGTTACAGTGCCTCAGCTTTGTTACTGGTACCCATTTTTGGTGATTTACTTTCTCTGTTAACAAAAATGTAATTTTTGAATGAGCTGCAGGGGTGGTGTAGTAGACTAAAATGCAATTCTGCCCCTCAGCTCTTTTCTAATCACATACAGAGCTAATCTTCTTTCTCTGTCTGTCTGTCTGCTTCTGTGTCAGGGTTTTTTCTGCATAGTGAAATACGAGGCGGCTGCCTCCGTCAAATTTTTGGGAACTGCCCATTGGTCTGACAGCCCATTGGTCCAGCATCCCATTGTTCCGACCATATTAAACCAATTGTTCTGAAGTCATCGTCATGCCCTGTGGTTAAGGTCTGGTTAGGTTTAGGCACAAAAAACACTTGGTTAGGGTCAGGAAAAGATCATGGTGTGGCTTAAAATGAAAAATAAAGTGACACATAAGCCGTGAGCCTGCTCCACCTCAAGCCTTTCCCAGCTGACCCAGAGCCAGTCACAGCGCACCATACGCCCGCTGCGAGCCGCTCAGCACCGTGGACAGTCGGACTAACGGGATGTCGAACTAATGGGCTGTCGTATCAATGGGCAGTTCCCGGAAATTTGACGGAGGCAGCCGCCTCATATTTCACTATGCAGAAAAAACCCTGATACAGAAGCAGACAGACAGACAGAGAAAGAAGATTAGCTCTGTATGTGATTAGAAAAGAGCTGAGGGGCAGAATTGCATTTTAGTCTACTATTTATTAGTATTAGTTAATATTTATTGCTTTTCTTTTAACCCCTGCAAAGTTAGGCCATAGCTTCACCCAGTTCGTTGGCATACTACCTGGGTTGGTTGGGGTCCCCCACTTCACTACTGTGATGGCCTTGGTTATAAAGAAGTAAGTGGACTACAGCGTCTGACCTTTAGCCGCACAGGATCAGTGTGGCTGGGTTGACATTTTGTGATGGTATGGGTATGTGATATGTGATGTTGGAAATTAAGTTGATTCTGAAAAGGTAGTCAAATACTGTATTTTCATCTTTTTATCCAAAGTAAAATCCCTTGGCCTTTGATCACTGTGTCTCAGAAACATAAGTGTGTATTTGATAAAAAATATGATTTGGAATGACCATATGAATGAAGAAGTAAATCATTTTGCAAGAGTGGTTTGAGAAGTTTGTACGGACATTCTGAATGAATTTTCCACTATTAAAACTTGTCAATATTGGAATCTACTTTAATTGTCATAGATCAAGGCCGATCACATGCTTGGCAATGCTTGAGCCACTACACATATAGATTTTAAGTGTTGAAAGCAACAATTTTGGCTTCAGCTCCACAGTTCTTACCCTGCTGGAGGGGCTTTAGGCTGCATGTTGGTTGTCTGATCTCCGCACTCATACAGGGGACAAGCTGTCTGCAGGTACTGGGGAAGCTATGCATGTATAGATAACTGAATACATGACTAAAATCCATTAATCAATCAATCAACAAATCAATCACTCAGTCATGGTAAATGTCCCACAGAGAAAGTTAGTTTCTGGGACGTGATGGAATAAACTCTGATCTCCTACCTGGCTGGAAGTCCCCAACACACCTACATCTGGTAAACACAAAGGAAAAGGGGATTACTGCAGAACCCCTATTCAATTAACAGATGCAAAAACCTTCATAGGGGTGCTGTCATAACTTGTCAATATAACAAAACTTCCGCTATCTGTGTATGATATGCATTTCACACTTCTCATACTCATGAACAGTAGAGCTGCAATGATTAATCCATTAATTGTCAACTACAAAATTAATCACCAACTATACTGCTACTGTCAATTTCTCACCTTTTAAAGGACAAAAAAATCGACATGTAATCAACAATTTAAATAATAGTTAGTTGCAGCCTCAATAAACAGTACCCCGATGCTACACAGTCTAATTCTACTAGCATTCCAGTTTCTTTTTTCATGCCAAGCTAAGTATATAAATGCATTTCACATCTTCCTCTCCTCACTTGTGACAATTTAATCTCAGGTAGGAATTTCTCCTCTGTGGTGTTTCCGTTAAATTGGAGGACCTTTGCTCTTCTGTTATATGCTCACTGATGTATCTGACTTAATTTAATAAACTAAATAAAACAAAAATGATCCTGTAACCTACTGAAACTAGTCCTCACCTTCCCGTTGAGATGGGCCATCTTCTCTTTGTGCTGGTTTAGATGTCAGGGTAAGGAACACAGGTCCTGACTCACAGGGGTTTACCAGCACCACCTGTTCATCTCCACTCACATTACATACCACCTACACAGTAATGGGGGAGACAACAGAGGGCTCCTGGAATTAAGTTTTTTTTTTAAGTTAGCTCTGTCCTGGTTTCCTTGTCACAAAGCCTATGGGACTTTTACCATTGGATTTTGGATCATTCCTGACAATTAGGCATGCATGATATTGTATATTTTGCCGATATCCACTATGCCGATATGTAACACTGAATTTGACCGATACCCAATACCGATATGAATATATCCGCTTTTTTTTTGCACCGAATTTTCGTGATCATCAAGCCTCTTCTGTTGTGAAATTGACATATCATGCATGCATACTCTTATCATGATGGCCCACCAGCAGATGGAGACATGAAATCGAATACTTTTCAGTGTATTATATTAATTCATTGTGCAAAATAAGAAAAAGAATGTCTGATACATTTTAAAGCAAATATTGGCCGATACCAATGATATGCCAATATTAAAGTAAAGGTAAAGGTAAAGTTCCACTGATTGTCACACACCTGAGTGTGTGAAATTTGTTCTCCGCATTTGACCCATCCCCTGAGGGAACGGTGAGCAGCAGCGGTGCCGCGCTTGGGAATCATGTGGTGATCTAACCCCCCAATTCCAACCACTGATGCTGAGTGCCAAGCAGGGAGGTAATGGGTCCCATTTTTACAGTCTATGGTATGACCCGGCCGGGGATCGAACCCACGACCTCCCAGTCTCAGGGACATACCTACTAAAAATAAGCTCTGAGGCTAAAAAATGATTATGATACTTACACGTTTTGTTAAGCTTGATAGGTAATTTTTTTTTAAAAACACATCTTTTATGATTTTTGAAGCCTAAATGCAATCACCATAACTAAAAAAGCCAAAATTAGGCTACTATGGTCCCATGACCTAACCTCACCACCAAGACAAGACTGTAAAGCTGTGTTCGGCGTGGCTTGGTGTGATGGCATTCTGTAGTCTTATTTCACTACTTGTTTGCAACCGCCTTTTTTAAGATATATAGAAGCTTCAAAGTTCACAAGTGGGGTATTTACTGACATATTTTATGTCATTGAACAAAATGCGAAACCCATTGACTTTGAGACAGGGGAACCGTAAGTGGTAAAATGCTAAGTCATTTCCAGATTTTATGGCTCATTCCTGGCTGACTTTATTGGTTAATTGCTGATCAGTGGACGACTTAATCTAAAAATCAATCAGCAGCTATTTTGATAATAAATTAACTGTTGAAGTCAAATCAAGCAGAAATACCAAACATTCCCAGGAACCAGGTGTTTAAATGTGAGGATGTGAAGTTTTTCTCTATCTTATGTATAATAGAAAACTGACTGTCTTTGGGTTTTTGAGTGTAGGTTGGATAAAATGAGACATTGGAAAAGGTCACCTTAGACACTGGGAAATTGTGACAGACTTTTTGTACTCCTGACATTTCATGGCTTAAACAATCAATTGAGAAAATAATCAGCAAATTGACTGAAAATGAGAATAACTGTTAGTTTCAGTATTTATATTCATTTTAAAAGTGGGACAGTGCCTCTGTCAGCTAATGACAGGAAAATCTGCCAGATATGTTGGGGGGATCCATGGGCAGTTATTGTGAAACAGTAAAAACTTATGTCATGTTTTTTGCTGGACAGTGACCAGTTGCTTAGCCTGGTAAAAAGCATCTATATGTTTTCTCTGTGATTTATAAACTATAGTCTAATATAGGGCTGGATAATATGGCTAAAACTTAGGGCTATAGTCTCCTGGTTGAACTAGTCAATTATTTGGTCGCTATGCTCTCTTCTGACCAAAATCTCATTAGTCCAATAATTGCAGTGTTACTTCCATAAGGAGAAAAGTGCTACATCAACAGCTTTCCAGGATTAATCCATTATTTCCTGTGGCGGGGTACAGGCTAAGTTACCTGTGAAAATGGGGGCGTTTTCAAAACACCCCCGTTGTTGACAGAAAGTTGGACTCACCCACCCCCACACTCAGTGTCGCGGTGACACAGATCTCCTGAAACCATTTCCCTCAGTGGAAACAAAGCTTGTATTTATTTGTATTTCACCGATAAGAAACAATAAATTGTGGAGACAGTAAGGCCTCCACTAAAATAGCATTTTAAGTCTTGTGTGTGATCTATCCTTCAGGGATTTATACTTCGGGATTTATCCTGGCTTCATATGAGCAGAGGAAATCTCTGCTCGTCGCTAGTCTAATGTATGCCATATCAAATGCCATGGGCTGGTGCTTATAACGTTAGCATGTTGTATTTGCTTGGGAAACGTGTTTAGAACTAGACAGTTGTTTTGTCAGTGAATGTTGTGAGTTGTAATGGAGCCAAATTATGTGCCGTTACCTTTGTTAGATGCTGCTGTTGTCCCTGACTTTAAATGAGAAGAGGAAAAGATCGCTAGACGCTAGGCTAATTTATACAATGTAAAACACCACAGACTTCGGCTAATAACGTTAGCATGTTGTAATGGTGGGGGCAATGTGTCCAAATAAAGACAAGTGTTTGTCAGTTCTGCGATTTATAGTGAAGCCAGTTTGCGTACTTGTGTTTTAGTAGGGTGGCTTAGGTCAATACATCACAACAATCGTTCATTTTGTGATGAAAGCACAAAATTTGGTACATGTGTTGCTGGATATGTTTCAAACAAATCTGGATATTGGGGCATCACAAAAACGCACCCTAGTTGCCATAGCAACCACTTATTCAATGAAATTAACCCTTTATGACCTACCATAGAACATGTCCGCCAGAGCATATCTTTACAATTTTACCTGCTGTAGGGCCATTTTTTGGAGTATTTTAATATGCTATACATCAATACAACCCTTAAATCCCACATTTTCATAATATGTGTGGACATATGTCCATACTAATGAAAGAAACTTCTAAAAAGGGCAATAACCCACCAAAAAAAAGAAAATCGTTTTTGTTTTTACACATATTTTTATAAATACAGAAATATCATGGCTGTATCCCTCAAAATTGTAAATGTAAAAAAGTTGCACAAAGTCCTTTCAAACCACAGAAAATTTATTTTGAGTGTTTTCATAAATTAATTTTTGAGATACACTCATTTTTATAAAATGTGACAAAAACGAAAATAAAATGCACATTGTGCACAATTTGCAAAACTACAACATGTACATCAAAATAAACTATGTACAATAAAACAACCAAAGTTCCAAGTTCAAAGTTGAACATTTACATCAAATTTATTTTGAGTGTTTTCATAAATTCATTTTTGAGATACACTCATTTTTATAAAATGTGACAAAAACGAAAATAAAATGCACATTGTGCACAATTTGCAAAACTACAACATGTACATCAAAATAAACTATGTACAATAAAACAACCAGGGCTGGTGTAGAAATGATCACAGTATATGTGATATCCAGATGCCAGGAAGCTTTTGTTCACGAGAGACATCACAGCATCAAATGACAGCCCCTTCCCAGTTGCCAGAGTGGACTTCCCTGTGTAGATGCTGAAGTCCACAGTGTAGCCTGTGTTGTCAGACAGCACAAAAAGTTTTATCCCCCACTTTGTTGGCTTATTCTTTATGTACTGCTTCATGGCAATCTTGGCTTTGGTGGCAACCATGCGCTCATCCACAGACAGGTTTTGCTGGGGGTGGTACACAGCTTTGCAGGCTACACGTAAACTGTCATACAGGGGGCGTATTCTGTGCAGACAGTCATACTCATCTGTGCCTTTTCTGCTGTCATTGGAGGCATCTTTCTCAGGGTCACTCATGTGAATGTTCCACGTGATGGCAAGGAACCGGTCTCTTGACATGACCTTCTGAGGATACGGCACATGGAAAATGGAGCTGCCACGCCAAAAATTCCTCAACTTTGACAGCTTGAGAATCCCCATATACAGAGTGATACCAATGTACTGATACATTTCGGACTCTCGAAGCTCAGTCCATTTGAATTTTTTGCCAGCAGCAATATTTTTTGCTGCATTTCTGTTGGTGTTGGCACACTGTTTTAATGGCAGCCCGGTCAAAATACATCCCAAACAGCTCAGAAGGAGAGGGATTGTCCACATACTGTAACAGAGGTGGCTGCACACCTGGCCTCCTTTTGGGCAGAAAGTGTGGTCTGGGATGCGGCAAGATGTCAGGCTCCTGTTCGCTTCTCCAGCCAGCTGCATCACCAGGGAGTGTCTCTGACCTGGAGCCTCTGTTTACTGAAGACCGACTCCTTCCTCTCCCTCTGCCTCTCCCTCTGCCTCTGCCTCTCCCTCCCTCCTGGATGCAGGGCGACGAGACCCCAACTTCCTCCTCCTCCTCCTCATCATCATCATCAATTCTGTACACATAAGTTACACAGTGTGTTAGATGTGTTCAACATGAGAGTAATACAATAATGATGTGTATTTAGTGCCAAATGCTTTCAGTTGTGTTACATATATATTTTCTTTACTTTACTCTAACTCATAAACAAACAATATTTCATGAATGTTCTCTGACCTGGAGCGTCTGTTTGATGGAGAGTGTCTCCTTCCTCTCCCTCTGCCTCCCTCCTGGATGCAGGGCGACGAGACCCCAACTTCCTCCTCCTCCTCCTCATCATGATCATCACCATCATCATCAACTCTGTACACATAAGTTACACAGTGTGTTAGATGTGTTCAACACGAGAGTAATACAATAATGATGCGCATTTAGTGCCAAATGCTTTCAGTTGTGTTACATATATATTTTCTTTACTTTACTCTAACTCATAAACAAACAATATTTCATGAATGTTCTCTAACCTGGAACGTCTGTTTGATGTAGAGTGTCTCCTTCCTCCTCTCCTTCCTCTCCCTCTGCCTCCCTCCTGGATGCAGGGCAACGAGACCCCAACTTCCTCCTCCTCCTCCTCATCATGATCATCACCATCATCATCAACTCTGTACACATAAGTTACACAGTGTGTTAGATGTGTTCAACACGAGAGTAATACAATAATGATGCGCATTTAGTGCCAAATGCTTTCAGTTGTGTTACATATATATTTTCTTTACTTTACTCTAACTCATAAACAAACAATATTTCATGAGTGTTCTCTGACCTGGAGCGTCTGTTTGATGGAGAGTGTCTCGTTCCTCCCCTCCTTCCTCTCCCTCTGCCTCCCTCCTGGATGCAGGGCGAGGAGACCCCAACTTCCTCCTCATCATCATCATCATCAACTCTGTACACATAAGTTACACAGTGTGTTAGATGTGTTCAACATGAGTAATACAATAATAATGCGTATTTAGTGCCAAATGCTTTCAGTTGTGTTACATATATATTTCTTTACTTTACTCTAACTCATAAACATACAATATTCCATGAATATATACATACATGTCATATGAAGGATCTCTCCCTTCGATGAAGTCGGCTTCATCCCCACTGTCGGCAGAATCGGGATCAGATGAGTGGACTGAATCTTCCTCCGATGCTGTAATTAGCTCGAAAGCTTCACGCCAGGAGAAAAGCCGCTTGGGGCGTCCGGGTTGTTGCGGTTCCATGAACGTTATGTGTGCAAGTGTGTGGTGAGTGATGAGTGGTGTGTGTGTGTGTGTGTGTGTGTGTGTGTGTGTGTCTGGTGAGTGTGTGGTGAGTGAGTGTGACGTGAGTGTCTGTGTGTGTGTCTAAGTGTTGTTGTGAAAGGCCAAAATGCAAAACGAGAGCGAGAGCGAGTGTGTATGGCTACAAGCTAGGAGAAATATTGACCGCGAAAGAAAGAAAGTAATTTCCTGGGAAATGACGTCCCTCCTTGTTGCCGCGGGTAGTGTCGCGAAAAAGACGTGCAAGAAAATCAAGTGACAGTTCAGTCCAACATAGGAAGTGCTGTGAATACCCGCGATCAGGATTATAATGTTTTTCTTCTGTGCGCTTTTTTACTGTTTTTCTACAAACCTATCAGTGCAAGGGAACAGCACTCTGGGACATGATGAATGCTTGGTAAGATAGAGTAACTCCTCTGGTTTTAAATGCAAAAAGAATTATTGCTCTATCTTATTTGGTTGCAATTCTACCGGCATTTAAAAATCAATATGCAAATGGGATTGCGGGCGCTCCCGCCGGTCTTAAAGGGTTAATAAAAATATTTAAATGAATCATTACAAGATTTTAAAAATGTAAATATGTATTAAATTAAGAAAAATACAGTTAGACATACTCACAGTTCACATTAAATTAAGAACAAGTGCAAATATGCAATAGCTGCAACCTCATACATGCATGCATCCACACAACATGCATACACACAACCTCAAGAAAAACAATTTTCATTTTGAAATGCTTAGTATAGCACCACCTATGAATGAATCCTCGTCATTCTTTCTGGCATAGTTACTCATGGTCTCTGGCATGCAAATTTCGAACATTTTTTGTTCAAGTACTTTTTGAATTATTCAAGAAAAGCTTTGTGGACCGACCGACCAACAAATACAGTTAGACACACTCACAGTGTCTGAAACACTTTCTACTCCACCATCACTACAAGCCAGCTAGCCAACTGCCAGCCAACGGCCAGCCAACTGCCAGCCAGCGGCAGTTGCTTCCTGCGACAAGCAGTGCAGTGGACTGTCCATCAAGGTAAACATTTTATTATACAAAGGGAAGTTAAGTAATAGGAAGTTTGTCATAGATGATGAGGAAATCCCAACAATTTGGGGAAAGTCAGTCAAGAGCTTAGGTAGGTGGTACAATGTGGAGTTGAATGATGAGAAAAGAAATTTAGAAAAGATGTGGCAGAAGGACTGGATAGAATAGATAAATCAGAACTTCCAGGAAAGTTGAAGTTGTGGTGTTTGCAATTTGGGCTATATCCTAGGTTAATGTGGCCATTGCCAATTTATGAAATTCCAATATCTGTTGTGGAGCGAATTAAAAGGTCGGTTAGCTCCTATATTAGGAAGTGGTTGGGCGCTCCTAGGTGCCTAAGTAGTGTTGCATTGTATGGAAAACAGAGCTCTTATTATCTGGGGGTAAGGACGTGGTAGTTAGGAGTGTGGTTCGAAATCCAACCAAGGAGAGGAAGTGGAAGCCAAGATCGCCAGTTCAGGAGGCAGAGGCAGCTCTTAGGCATGTAGAGATTGTAGGTAATGTTCAGTTTGGCCGGGGAGGCCTGGCAGGCAAACTGGTATGGAATAAAGCAGGTCTCAAAGATAAAAGAAAGCTCGTCGTGGAACAGATATGTAGACAGGAGGAGATATTAAGGGGTGCAGAGGTAGTGGCCCGGGTTAAATAGGGACAGTGGTTGAACTGGGAAGTGTAGAGAAGAGGAAGCTTAGTTGGAGGGACCTGTGGAGTATGGAGGAGAATCGTATTAGATTCTTGGTAGGGGCTACATACGATGTGTTACCAACCCCCCAGAACCTAAAACTGTGGGTAAATGGGGACCCATCATGCCCATTGTGTTCAGGTACCCAGGGTTCGACATAACCCATGGCCCGATGGCCCAGGGCCAATCAAAAAGTGTGTCGGGAAAGTTCACTGACAGTTCACAGGCCTGCTTGGGCCAGTGACGCTGTAAGGCTTTTTTTTGTCACGGGAACAACTCCAGTGGATTTTTATCCCACTTTTCTCAAGCCTTCAGTGGATTTATTGGGCTTTTTGGCCAAAGGTGCCCTCACCTTTGAGCAGTGAAACAACGGAGGAGGGGGAAACATGCTGGTGCGCTTGTGCGTCTCCGCCAACGCGGACACAGCACACCGCTGCCATGCAGGTATATTTCTCTCCAACGTGCGTTCGCTGGCCAGTAAACTGGATGAACTTCAGCTACTGATGGTGAAAAACGGATACTTTTCTACATCTGCAGTTTTGTGCTTCACGGAGACGTGGCTATGTGGTTCCATACCCGAATCTGCGCTGCAGCTGGCAGGCTTCCAACTCTTGAGCGGATTGTAACATGGAACTCTCCGGCAGAACTAAAGGTGGAGGTATCTGTTTTTACACAGTATCTGTTTTTTTAACAGTGGCTGGTGTAATGACGTGACAGTGATCCAGCAGCACTGCTCTCCTGATCTGGAATCTTTTTTCATTAACTGCAAACCTTTTTACTCCCCCCGTGAGTTTGCTTCATTCATTCTGGTCGGTGTTTACATCCCACCGCAGGCCAACGTGCAGGAGGTAGGCTACAGCGCACGCTCGCCAATCAGATAGGCTGCTGTGTGTGGAGCGGACTCCTTAGTTATTGTCCTTGGCGACTTTAACAAAGGTAACCTCACCCATGAACTCCCCAAACACAAACAGTTTATAAAATGTCCGACTAGAGAGAAGAATATCCTGGGTCACTGTTACACAACTGTTAACAACGCCTATCCCCCACGCTGCACTGGGCCACTCTGACCACAACACTGTCCACCTGATTCCCTCATACAGGCAGAAGTTAAAGCTCTGTAAAGCTGTTGTGAGGTCATCTAAGAAGTGGATGAGTACACAGAGGCTGTGACATCATACTTCAGCTTCTGTGAGGACTGCTGTATATACCATCACACACTACAGTGAGGTATAATGGAGTTAAATGAAATGAAGTTAAATTAAATGAAGTTTTATTTCTCTCTCTCTCTCTCTCTCTCTCTCTCTTTTTTTTTTACTTGGGCCACTAAGAATATACAAGAGGCCAGTAAAACTCTGAACTACTAGCCCAGGGGGCCAGTGGGGAAAAAATGTTATGTTGAACACTGGGTACTGCAACCTTAAAGCATATTTTGTCAGGCTGTAGAGTTAGCTTGTCACAAGGCTGATATACATGGCGATATAACCAGGTGTTGAAATGTTTAGCTGCAGACATCAAAGGGAAATGAAGACAGGTGAATTCAGAAGGTGTTAAGGATACGAGTTTAGCAATTCAGTTTGTCCGTGAGGGAGAGAACTACAGAAGGGATAAGTTAGTAAGGAGGCAGGGGAGTGGCTGCCTAGTAGGTGCTTGTGATTGGGAAATGCAAGTAGATTTAGGGGGAAAGCTTGTTGTTCCCCAGGAAATAGTATGTACCAAGCAGAGGCCTGACATAGTGTTGTGGTCAGTGAGTCAACGGATAGTTTATTTCATTGAGCTGACAGTTCCTTGGGAAGACTCAGTCGAAGAAGCCTATGAAAGAAAAAAGCTTAGATATGCAGACTTACGAGCAGAAGCTGAGCAGCGAGGATGGAAAACTAGGATTTGTCCAGTGGAAGTGGGGTGTAGGGGATTCATAGCAAGATCAGCTGTCTCGCTCCTGGGGGAACTCGGAGTGTGGGGACAGAGTTTGAGGAAGACAGTGAAGGAAATGTCAGATGAAGCAGCCAGAGCTAGCCAACAGATCTATAAGAGAAGAAATAATGTCAATTGGGGGCCAGCAGGGGGAACTACTAAGCAGGGTACATAACTCATTGAGATCAGGTGGAGAGACCCACCAATCAGTCCTCTCAGGAGGAAATCCAAGAAGAGGAAGGTTATTTATGTGTGGGAGTGGCCTATTTGAATCCCTTTTGTTTGAGACCATGCTGCAAGGTGAGTCTGTTTGCTGATCATGTGAGTTTATTTATCTCTTTTAACCTAAGCTTATATTGGACTTATGCTATGTAGCATGTGAAATAGAGTATGGTGAATGTGCTAGGAAAGGTAGCATCAGCACTACTTCTACCTGGAGCTCGCATGTACGGTGCCTGGGTTTGTTGAAGGTGGCAGTGCTGTTTTTGCTGAAAAAGCCATGCATAAGTAAGGTGTGTTAGGAAAGGTAGTATCAGCACGGTCTCTACCTGGAGCTCGCATGTACGGAGCCTGGGTTTGGTTGAAGGTGGCAGTGCTGTTTGGGCTGAAAAAGCCATGCATAAGTAAGGTGTGTTAGGAAAGGTAGTATCAGCACGGTCTCTACCTGGAGCTCGCATGTACGGAGCCTGGGTTTGATTGAAGGTGGCAGTGCTGTTTGGGCTGAGAAAACCATGTGTAAGTAAGGTAAAGGAGGTTATTGGGTTGGAGCGGGTAGCAGTGAGACCTGGCATTAGGGGAGTGTCTCTGGGACGTCAGAGATCACTGTCTAGCCTCCTGGAGGTGTCGTGGGACCAACTAGACGAAACACTAGTGAAAGGAGGTTCCCACCTGATGACCCCAAAGACATGTTAGTTATCACTGCTCACTGGTCTGTTAAGCCTTTCCATAATAGCTTATCATAGGGCTTAGGAGGTGATTCACTGAGTGCTGATCCTTTCTCGAGAGCACAAACTTCTTGTGTTTATCTGAATGAATTATTTCAACTGTAATAACTATGTAATAAAATGTTATTTTTGAGGTGTACACATTTTGAACATCATAAGTAAAGGCTAAAGAGAAAAACAATCAATATGGGCCTCAGTTGAAAAGTAAATTCACAAGCTAGCAAAGCTAACTAGTTGAGCTAGGTAGTAAGCTTGGAACATGTAGCAGTGGCAGACGTGAGTGTGGGAGAGTAAGAAATTGTAAAATTATGAAGGAATGTTTGAACCCCACTGGACGACACAGCCACAGGCATCAAAATCCTGTCATGAACTGATCTCCTGTGGTTGCAAGAGTGGTTGTAGAAAGCTCTGCAGGTGCAAGAAGGCTGTTCTTCGGTGCACAGGCCTCTGCTTCTGTGAGGGAGAATGTGAAAGCTGACCATATCTCTCATAACAATTTATTTTGTACATTCACTGTACTGAAAATAATGAGTCTAACAATATCATCTGGCAAGTGATTAAAATATTTTCATTTTTTTGCTTTTTAAGGAGCAACAAAGGAAGACAAGCCAAAGAGGAGACTGTAAACTGTGAATGAGAAGCTAATAAAACATTTTACAAAGCTCATGTTCCGTTCTATTACATTTTAATAAAGCTTTTTCCCCTTTAATATGCCTCTAAATTATATTTGTGGCACTAAAAACATGAAACAGCAGCTATAGGATAGACAAAGCATTCCATGCCAGTAACCACTGGCAGCCATTTTTGAAAATGGCTGCCACAGTCCTCAGAATTAAAATTTGCAATGCCCCAATATCCAGATTCATTCAACATATATTCAGTAATGAGTGTACCAAATTTGGTGCTTTCATCACAAAATGAACGATAGTTTAGCTATGTAGCCCCACTATTTGAAACTGTCTCTATTAAGCCATGTTTAATGTGTGTTTTGAATCAACTATACAATATAAATAAAGTTTGATTTGAACTAAACTTTACAGCACTTAACATAGTCCTCCACCGCCGACTAGTATTTTGGAGGTGTAACTGCAGAGTGACAGGCACACCACCACAGAAGTAAAAATAACGTGCAGATTTTTTGTTTTTCCCCACGACTAATCAATTAGTTGAAGATTATGTGCGACTTTAGTCGACCAAGATTTTCTTTGGGTGACTACAGCCCTACTAAAAATATTATCACATTAAAAATTGTCATATCAGTCGATATTGATAATCAGCACCTTAAAAAAAGTAAATTTTAAAGTAAAAAAGTAAAACTTGAAGAAATCATACGTTTAATTGTGTTTTAAATTAATATCTATTGTCAGAACATGACAATCACTTGCTAAACAGCAAAACATTTCACATATCTGAGGTAGCTTTGAAACAATTACAATCAAAATTAAAGCTGCAAGCAGCAGTAACAGGCCCTCGTATGTCTGCGCAGGACGTAGGCTGAAGTAGCTTTTCATTTCTGTGAAAGTCAGACACTGCACACAGGAGTGAGATGGTTTATTCCTGTGGGGCACTGGAGTGACCCATTTCACATTTCATACCACTCCCTGTGTCCACTTTGTAGTGCTGGAGAACACAGTAATTTTACATAATGTTGCTGTATATCAACTGTAAACCACACCATGTAAATTTCATGTAAATCATAAGATAATTGTCACACAATGCTTACTTCCTGTTGCCAGTACGTGGCACAGTTACTTTGACGCCTAATTCGCATGCTGATGCCTTCAGGGCTGGAGCCTTATAAAACAAATTAAATTTAGGACAGATTGGACAAGGTACATGTAAGTCACAACAACTTCCTGTTTTGTTGCGAATAAGGCATCGTAATGTAAATGTCGATCAATGAAAACTCACAATCTATACAACTAAGCATCATCAAGGTCTTACAACTATATTGACCAAATCTGAAGTGGATGTGGTCACCCTGCTAGGAGGGGTATATCACAGTATAAAACATGTCATGTGCTATGACTAGAAGTCAATTTTGGCACGTGTCATGAGGCCAGGATTCTTATCATACACAAGAAATTTTAGGCAGATTAGACAATGTATGCTCAAGTTACAACAGCTTCCATTTTTAATAGCAAAACATGCAAATTTGCCACCATGCCCCAGCTACTCTGTTTGACAAAAACTCACAATTTTCCCCACAAAGCATCATCAAGGTCTTAAGGCTTTTCTGTCCAAATCTGAGGTGAATCTGATAAACATGCCAGGAGGGGTGGATTTAAGTATAGGCGGCTGTAAACATCCCGCATTTTTCACGCCCTCAAATTCACTGTTTAATGTAGACGCAAGGCAGACGTACTTGAATGCCAGAGCAACCATGTCACGGCACACACAGAGTTCAACTTTTAGAACCCTGCAGCACACACCGCATGTCATCTGAAGAGGGACAATCAATCACAGCCGACAGATATCTTTCCCATCTTCTGTAAATATCAGTCTGTGGTAAATAGGGAAAAGATGTTGCAAGGCTGCCAGAGCTCTTTATCTGTCCCACAGACGAAATGCCCACACACTTATAAACAACACCTGGAAGATCAGCGCTGCACAGGCCCGGACTGCACATAGGGAGAACCGGGACTATTCCAAAGCGCTGGCCTGTGATTGGCCTGCTGGCCTGCCTCTCATGCAGTGACGCGAGGAGAGGGATGAGGTGTGTGAGGTTGAGCCACAGTTGTCAAAAGACAAGACGTGATTGGTTTGTTTCGATTTACAACCGCCCCAACAGTCCTACGTTGTAAACACAGCCAGCATGGTGAGGAGGGGGTTTGTCAACTCGTGTCGCATGTGTCTGTGTCGGAGCCCGCTGGCGCTGAGACGTAAGGGAAAGTCGTTGAGTTAATTTCAATGGACCCCAACCCAAATCCAAGAAGAAAAAAAAAGAGAAAACGTGGTGCAGAAAGAGAGAGGGAGAAAATGCCAGATTTATTCAGGGCCCCATTGTGGAAAAAACACACAATCCTTCTGCAAGTAAGTTACCTAAAAAACACTGGTTCTTATAAGCACGAGGTCCAGGGATCCCCAGGGGTCCTTGAGGCCAGATAAATGATTGATAAATGGACCCCCTATAGTACATTTGGTAAGGCTCCATTTGTACATTTTCAGAGAGTTAAAATTAACACTGAGGATTGGATTTTACAATTACAGTGTAGAAATGCAGGCCTTTCAAATTCAAATGTTTTGAAGTTAAAATAAGGATTGAGATTTGAAAATCACTCACCTACTAACCACATTTTCACTACTTTTGAGATGATTTACTTATAATCATTTCATTATCCTATATGAATACAAGGGCAAATCAAGTAAGAAATTGATTGTTATACTGTATAAAGTATAAATTATAGTGTATGCAAAAAAATTATAATTATATGTTTGCTATGTAAAGGTGGAGGTGGTGTTGGTACTAGTACTGCTGATGCCTCAGAAGGAGAGGCCAGTGCAGGGCAATTGGCAGAAGGTACAGAAAAATGTCTACAGTAGGGCATGTCATTGGTGGTATATGAGCTTGAGTTATTTGCAGATTTCTTGGGATTACATTACAAGAATGCTAATTATTCATTATTATTATTAATCACCAGCCTGTAACAAGTTGCAGCCACATGAACACCACGCACTGGCAGTTGACATAAATGGCTCTCTCATGTAGTTGTTATGATAGCCTTGTTGGCACTACAGCTTTATTCTATAAAGTGTAAGTGAATTTTGCTGTCTGTTAGGTTACTGTTAAACGTGCAATATGTAATTTTCTGCCGCTAGGGGTCTAAAACCAAAACAATAACAGGAGATGGTGTTTGATGACGTCACAAAGTAGCGTGGGATCATGGGTGTTGTAGTTATATAACAGATGCAGATTGCTTCACACCGCTCTGCAGCATAGACTGCCTAAGTCACGTGACGCTCACGGGACCTTAGATCGGAAAAAATATGAATGGCAGTGAACGAGGAGAGCAATGTTATCTTTTGGTCCCGTTTGATTTGTGACATGAAATCCAAATATGTTGTTAATGAATTTAAAACATAAATTTTAAGGTCAAGAAAGTCATACTTTGTGGTAAAACTGTTGAGATGTAAGCTTTTGAAAAAGCGAGTGGAAGCTATGACGTCACATACGCGACCGCCTCCTGTGTAGTTTTTCTAATTACGTTTTTTCAAAAGCTTATATCTCAACAGTTTTACCACAAAGTATGACTTTCTTGACCTTAAAGTTTATGTTTTAAATTCATTAACGACATATTTGGATTTCATGTCACAACTCAAACGGGACCAAAAGATAACACTGCCCTTCTCATTCACTGCCATTCATATTTTTTCCGATCTAAGGTCCCATGAGCGTCACGTGACTTAGGCACTCTATAGGCCGCTGGCTGGAGCGCTGGAGCCCCAGCAGGCAACAGTGCTTGCAATATACTGGTGAAAATGAGCATCAAAAGCATCTCTTTACATCTATACCACGTCAATTGTGCTGGATTCATCTTTTGAGCTGACACTAGTTCTGCTGAAAAAGACATAGCTCTCTTTTTTAGCGACTGACTTGCTAACTTCAGTTATTTACACTCTATTCAGAAATGCTACTTACTTTAGCTGAGCGGTTAGCAATCTGCTAGTTATCTGAGCAAACTGCTAGTTACTTTGCTTTACAGTTAGCGATGGCTTCTCCCTCTCTGCTGCTCTCTCTTGCTCAGTGCGTCTTATGTTTAGCTATTCCTCCTTCCTATGCCTCTTTTATATATGCAGTTCATTTACATCAGCTCAACATGATAGAAACCTATTGATAGAAGTTGTGGTTAGCCAGCCTCCGCTCCACACCACTCAGCAGTGGAGGCCACTGGCTGGAGCGCTGGAGCCCCAGCGGGCAGCAGTGCTTGCAGTACACTGGTGGAAATGATTAATATTTCCATAACATCAGCCAGATCTTTGTTTACCTGTCTAGTAGAACACCCGCGAGGTCGGTGGTGAATTGTAGTCCTAGATGTTCACGAAGCTCTCTCCATCTCGAAAAGGCCACCCCAATATTTATCCTGGATTTAAGTTAGCTCTCTTCTTATCCCACATTGTTCTGGGATCACTTGGTTGACCCATACATTTCCGTTTTACCGGGTTGTCTACCGGGACAGCTTCGGTGTCAGAAGATGCAGCAACCGTTAATGTATAACCATGATCCATGACTAGTTAGCTTAGCCTAGCAACAATAGCGTTCATTCTCTGACGTCACATCCGGTCTGCTTCTTCTTCTTCTCCTTCATTTAATGTCTATGGTAACTGGAGTTACGTCGCCATTGACATGCACCATAATGACACAGTCCGTTACTGTTATTAATATTTCATATTTATCTGGGTTTGAAAAATTGTTGGAAACATTTCTGATAATCAAAGTACACAACTAAACAAAATATATAATACTGGTTTAGTCGTTTTTAGAAATTTTTATGTGGAAAAACTACATATTACATCTTTAAGGTAGGATACGTCTCTTATCTGTCTAAGTTGACTTTGTCAAGAACTGATTTTATTGAAATAGGTTCACATAAGTTGAAGTTGCTGTTGGCCTATATTTTTACTATTCACTGTTGCACTGAATATGGTATTGGCATATTATATTGACTGGCAATATAAGCTGGCATGTAAATGGTTTGCTGACAAAATAATATAGTCATGTTATTTGCTTGAGCATAATACCAGGAGTCATGTTGTTTAAGTTTATGAAGTTTGGGGCAGATCTGATGTACCTTGGAGTTATAAACCACATCCTCTTACATGGAAAAACATGGAAATTAGGCCTCATAAACCAACTCCTGTTTCTTGGCGAAACATGGAAATGATGCCTTGCCACGCTTACACCATTCGACAAAAACTCAAGCTTTGAGTAATTTTTCATGTTGAAGGTCTTCAAGTCAAAGGGGTTGAATCTCTAGGAGGAGTTCATTAAAATATAACCCCTGGAAAAGGCCAAAAATGCACAAAAATTACGCAGTTAATTTAAAACAGGTTAAACATACAAAGGGACCGCTTCACTGAAAATTTGTAGGGGGTGCTACTGAGACATTTTTTCAAATCTGTGTGCGAGACCCATAAATATCAAACTTTTCTCCAGTTATGATGCATGTGCAAAGTTTAATGAGAAAAAGAAGAAGAAGAAGAAGAAGAAGAAGAAGAGGAAATAGAAGAAGAAGAAGAAGAAGAAGAAGAAACGTCAATACATAAAACAATAAATAGGTAAAGAAATTTTAATTCTAGTCAGGAGCATGCCAGATTCTTTGTGCTGACAGTTTAAAAAATTTTGGAAGTGTCTGAGCTGGCACTGTAAACAAAAGAAATAGACAAAAACAAAATTGACTGTGGTCAGTATTTTCTGTACAAGTTCTACACCAACAGTATTAATTTATGCTGTTTTTTCAATCAAAACATTAACAAAAGACGTACTTTGATGACCTTGTGAAGTAAAGTATGGTCATCTATTGCCAAGGAAAATCTATCTGACATGGTGTGGCAGAAATCATGTTTACAGACGAGGACATGTATGAAAGTTTTTTTCACGTTACCTTCGATCGCATGACATCATATCCAGTGTTTACCCTACATGACCGCCGCTGCTGGGTTTTTTTTTTTCCCCCCGTCTTATCTCTTTATAGACTACCATTATATTATTTGGCACTATGGACGCTCCATATCCAGGCCTATAGAAAAGGTCTATACCTTGTCCTTTTATTAAACAAACTAAATAGCCTTATTACCTATCAAGGAGCTTGTGTTTTTGCCGGCGTTGGTCTGTTTGTCTGCAAGATAACTCAAAAAGTTTTGAATGGATTTTGATGAAATTTTCAGGAAAAAATAAGTTTCCTGTGGTGGATAATGGGACAAGGAACAGATGATAAAATTTTGGTGGTGATCAGTTGAAGCAAAGTGGATAAAATAATAATCTATCGTCTGACAGCCTCAGCAGCAATTCCAATTTCTAAAGATGGTGAAAATAGCGCCATCTGGTGGCCGGAAAGCACGTCTTGTTTTACTTGCTAAATATTGTTGTAATTCTACAGTTGAAATTAATGTTCTGTGTTGGAAGTGAAAAATACAATGTTGGTACAAAATAAAAACGAAATAAATACACCACAGTGTCTCCATGGTGAAGGCATATATAACCTAATAATAATGATAGTGATGCAGTTAACCTAATTGCGATGCAGGCTGCAAAATCTGATGCAGAGGGGGAGGGAATATCACCTACTTGGCGGAGGTCTGCACTCTCTGAGTGCTTTTCTAGTGTTATTTATCTTATTTACATGACAGCATGTCATTTCTGTCTCTACATGGTTGCCCGTTTACAATTCTCCTCTGCCCTCTGTATTGCGACTCTCTGCATCAGGACACTTAATCATCGGTCTCATGAGGTGCCAACTAGGATAGAGGGGAAGGTGAAGGAACAGAAACACATCAGGGAAGCACTTAAAACCTGTGGCTACCCCAACTGGGCCTTTGCAAAAACCTCTAAAAGGCCCGGAGCAGACAGCGAGGAAGAGACACAAAAACAAAACAACATCGTCATTACCTATGCCGCAGGAGTATCTGAGAAACTCAGGAGGTTTTTCAACAAACACCACATCCGTTTGCATTTTAAACCCAGTAACACACTGAGACAGAAACTTGTCCACCCCATTTACAAATATCCTCTCCGTATCGCACATGGTTCTGCCCTATTGTGCGCGAACACACACACACACACACACACACACACACAGAGAGAGAGAGGTGAGCACACTAGAGCATGGCCCAGGCCGCATTTTCCTGACGGAACCAGACCTGTGTCCGAGACAATTATAACCGGGCCCACCCAGAACCTGCAGCACAGCACACTGAGTTTGTGTACAACTCAGTGGATCGGAGCATGTGTTGCGTTCAGGCATTATCACGTAAATAACAAATTCAAGCACTAGAATAGGCCATCCAGCACTCGGGTTCAGTGGACTGAACCCGAACTGAACCCAAGCGAACTTTTAATGCAAACATTTAACAACACATCGTCAATGTCGATGTCTGAACTACCTCGTAAAAGTGACATTTTACAAATCTTGATATTTTAAACTAACGAATTTCGTGAGTTTAAAATTTGACGAATTATAACTAAAGAATTCCGTTAGTTTAAAATATGAAGAATTGTAAAATGTCACTTCGATGAGGCTGTCAGTCAGTCAGTGAGAGATAATTAACGTTATTTCAAAATTTAAGTCTCTTAATGAGCAACTTTTTCAAAATGATTTAAGTAATAATTTTCATGCACTAAGTTATTTTCAGAAAGTTTCTCATTATTCTGAGAGACTAAATCAATATTTTCAGATAGGGGAGACCTGAGCCAATTGTAACAAAATTTTAGCTTTGCCTTAACAACTAATGTGTTTATGACACTGATGCTAAAGCAGATAAAGGTGGTCATTTCAATGACTTAAATACTGCTGGGTGGCTTATTGTAACCTGTAATAATATAACTTAGCAACAAATTTGTATTATTGTACAAAAGTACTGTAACTAATAGGCCAAACTAAATCTATAAAACAAAAGTAGTGCAATAAAAGTGTAATATTCGCACCCTGAGACAGAGACAGTATTTGACTGGAAATTGGCTGGACATTTACAGGCTTCCGGAAGGCTTTCGGAAGGCCTGGGAAATTTGAAGTGGCTGCATTCGTACAGACAGCTGTCATTTGAGCTAATTAGTAACAATTCGCTATCAGCCAAACTAGCTGGTTGTTAGTTAGTGTCGGTGGATGAGAGTGTGGACGGAGCATATTGAATATCTCTCTCTACATGTTTACATGTTCATGCTTGCAGAACACATGTGTTACTCGCTAAGGTTTAATTTCACCTAAAGTAACAAGTGTAGCTGCCGTCAACTCGAGAAATTTTCGAGTTATCTTCACCTCGTTTTGACCCGGGGCCGCTCGGTTGTTCACCGGTTACCATGTGTGTGTATGTGTGTGTGGAGGAGGTAACCGCCGGCACAAAAGAACCAATACCATTAGTGCTTATCAATACTACGGTCATTGATAATTTAGCCCTGGGGCTAATTTAGTACCAGGTTTTGGTACCCATCCTTAATCAAAACACAAACGAAGTGAAGCTCCATAGAAATGAAATAAAGGGGGAAAAAAACAACACATGACTTTTCAGATAACATCAGCGACGTGTCATGGGGCTATATTCAACTTGTCTTGCATAGCAATATTCATTATGATGATAACTTAAGGTATAAGGTTTATGTTTGTTTATAAATGTTACAGAGCAACAAATGTTGCAGTTTGTCTCTAATACTGTGGCTGCTCAGAGGATCTCCAGCTCCGCTGCCTGCAGTAGGAGATCAAATTTCATTTGGGGTGGGGAAAGGTGCGAGTGAGGGGATCAAAGGGCACGCGTTGTCTGTTTACTTCAGAGATGACGAAAGGATGCCACCAAAAGAGCTAGAGTGTAGAAAAACAAAAACTGCGCCAATCTGGCAACATTTTGGATTTGAGGTAGATCATAAAGGTGACCTGATAAATGAAGAAGAAGCTTCTTCCCCAAGGACCACACTGCGGATAATATTGGTGACGCACTACCAGAGGCCATGCATGAATGGCAACTGGATCCAGCCAAAATGTCAGCAGTAACTACTGACAACAGAGCCAACATCATAGCCATAATAAGGAAATTGGACTGGCTGTGGCTAAATTGTTTCGGCTATAACCTCAACCTGGCCGTGACCAATGCACTCAAGGATGAAAAACAACGAACGGAAAGAGCCATGGGGGTCTGCCACAGCATCCTCGGCCAATTTTTACACAGTTGGCAGAGGAAAAGAGACTTAAAAATGGCACAGCAAGAGCTCCAGCTACCTCAAAAGTCTCTAATCACGGTAATGTTAACTACCACGTTCATAAACATCAATTTAGACCTACAGAGAAATAAATATAAAATAAATAAAAAGTGTGAAATAAATATAAAGTGCGCATCATACAATGTGCATATAAAGTGTGCATCACACATACCAGTGTGAATAGGCTATACAACAAGGCTGTCTGATGTGTGCATAAATTTGATTAAACAAACAATTATGTTAATACCAATCCAACCTAATATGGGCTTATAACTAATCTATTTTATTATTTTATCATCCAACAGGAGTGTGAAACATGCTGGAGCTCCAAACAAAAAATGATTGAGCGAATCCTGGAGCAGGCTCGTGCAATCAGGCGTGTTCAAGTAATGACCGGCACGTCAGTGCCACGGTAAATTGGCAAGATTTTAATGTATTGGAGTTGATCAACAGAGCCCTCAAGCCAGTCAGTGAATTTACTGACATTCTTTCAGCGGAAAATATGTCACCTCATCATTCTCCCAATGCTGAATGACTTCTTGTCCTTCTGCTTCTTCTTATTTAACCTTGTGTGTATTGGCGGTTAACACAGCATTACTGCCACCTAGTGGATCTGAGGCGCATTACACCTATAATGGACTTTAATCAGGAGAAAAAGCTCAAACGCAACCCCCACTGGTAGAATTAGGTATATAATTAGATATATCAATTCGGTTTGATATTTGGCTTTAAATCAAATCGATTATAAAATGTTCAAACCGGCACAAGCCTAGCATACAGACACGTGGGGGCCATACACACCAATGAGTCACATTATGAGTTGTGATAAAATTCACATGAGTTGGATCAGCCTGTGATCGCATTTTTTTTTCTGTGTGATTTTGAATCCAGCCCTCAGTGGGTAGATGATTTTGGTTTACACTGACCATTGTCACTCCATTTTGTTTTCCACATATTATACAATGTACATCAGTAAAGATTTTCAACTTCAATAATTCATTCACCAAGATCTGATGTGTGATTTAAGTGTTCCCTTAATTCTTTTAAGCAGTGTATTTTGGACATGCATACTTACATATCCAGGATGGATCAACTTCCCTCTCAGTCTATTTAATCTGATTAGGAAACCAATTTCCCTCACATTCCCTCAAGTTCATATACCAGGAGACATGACTGAAATCTATTTCACTGTAGAGATATAAATGCGAGCTGACTAAAATGAAACTTGATGTGATCCATTCTTTTTCATGTTAAATGGAATCAAAATAAAAATCTGTTTTCCACTGTGCTGGTCTTAGAACTCATGGCTGCTGTATCTGTAATATAAATTCAGTCAGTACCTCCTGAAACTGCTGATGATTCGTGGCTTTAGGTTCACAGATGCTGGTTAAAGGGGTATATAAGTCTCTCTACAAACACATGAGACACACTCAAACACATAAAAACAAAAAAGCAATGTATACATTCTTTAATAATCCATGAAAATGGTTAAATGATTGTGAATACTTACCGGCACCATGCTGCAGAGGATGGTTTCCTTAGTGAACCAAGCAGAAACTGAGCTGTGATGGCTGCTGTCTTGTGGACCAGGCACAGGGCTGAGGAAACCAAGACTGTCTCAAGTAACTTTACCTTTTCCCTCCCACAGAGGTCTGTACATCCTCAGGCATGGGTAAAACAGTCATCTTACATTGTTGCTCCTGCAGAACTGGTATAATTCTAATATGGAAATATATGCAGTCTGCTTGTTTACTTGATTCTTAATCATTTATAGAAGATATCAAAATTATATATTCTGATGGCAAATGAAACAACCCCAGGGAAAGCTAGTTTGCACCAGAAATAGTAGTCAGTCAAACTTGTTAAGATAGGCAGAGGGAAAAAAGGAGTTTGGAGTTTGGGTATGCAGAATTAACCAGTGGCTCTGATCAAAAATAGCTCTCGCTTGAGGGGTTTCAGGGTGGATGAATGAGTGTTGTCTAATGGAGATGTTAGGGTAAGAAGGGAGAATATATACCCCTATTTAAGAAAGAAGTATATTAACTGCAAAATTAAAGAATATTTGGAAATGATTTCAGCATTTGCAGGATAAAAAAGCATTAATCAACACACCGTTGGGAAAAACAAATTGGAAGAGTAGCCAATTTTCTTGTTATAGATATAAAAAATAAAAAATTGAAATCTTGTAAACCAGCTATCTAACCCGTCCCTCCAGAAAATCGCAAAAATTAAGACAAATTCAATGAAAGTCCACAATATTTGCAGGAGCTTGCAATTTTTCAAAAGTCCCGTGATTTTTCAGTGTTTTTCCGCATTTTCCAGCAGACCAGAAGTCGGCGCACATGCAACGTCATTTAGAACGTCATCAAACATGTCATCAAATAGTGCTAATGGCATTGCAGTATGGAGAAACGCTATGTATTGACATAAGAATTTGCACTGTTTAAATGCATACAATATGTGTTGAATTTATTAAAATGTTATGTTTACAGAAGATGTTGCTTACATGTTGTTTTATAGTCGCATTGTCTGGTTTGAGAGCTACAATATTCACTCAGGATTTTTTGCAACATTATTGGAGTCTATGTTTGAAAATAATTAAATAAAACTAAAGAAGAGAACTATTAAAAAACATTTGCAGCTATTTTTGTAATATTCAGTATGATTATTGTGGCAAGTGATTACATTTTTGTCATTTGACACATTTCCCTGCAAAAAAACACATAAAAATGATGCAATTGTTATCGCAATTTTTTACTAAATTGGCTGCAAATTCAAGGGTTTTGGGCCGCAAATTCAAGGTTTTTTTGCCACGAGATCATGGAGGCACTGTCTAACTAAATAAAACAACTCCTCAAGTTGAAAAACCTTCAACTAAGAGGGGAAAAACTTCCCACTTCATCTTTGCTTTTTTCCCATTGTCCTACTGGATGATTTGAGAGGCAGGCCTTCTGTGGTGGTCACAACAAGAAGTTTTCTGTTGGTAAACAATGGAGGAGAAGCTGCTGGTAGCAGTTGCTGGATACCCAGAGCTGAAAAAAGCAGTTAACACTACAATACTATACTAATAGTTTATGCACATATGAACTAGCCTATATAAAGTCACATACTACCATATAGCTACTACATAATCTAACAAAATTATATTTTCAGGGCAGGAGGCCCCTAGAGGTTTTTGCCCACTGTGTAAGGATCTAACTTTACATTTGTACTTAAAATGAGAAAAATTTCTTTTTCTTTAAAAATAAATGGAATGACTTTCCCCACAAATCCCCCATCGTCATCATATATATATCAAAGCTTTTTATGCACAACTTAATATCAGTGCATACATCACTATTTTCCAGTGACAAAAAATTAGATCAGTTAAACCTAAACCTAAACTAACCCCTGGAATAAATCTCAGGAATGCAGCAGTTCTGATGAAATGTCACCGTTCACTAGAGCATAATCATTCAATACATATGTTGAGAGTAGATTTAGTGCCAAATATTGGTTAGGAGAGGAATTGAGGGGGTGGTGGCATCTTCCCCTATATGCTATATGTTATTTGTTAACTTTTATTTAATGAGTTGTTATCAAGCTTGTCACAACATGTGCAATGTTCACTGTGCAAAGTGCGACAAATTTTAGCAGCATTTAAAATAGAATTTGGTCATTTAAAAATGTGATTAATGATTTCATATGGCTATTACGAAATACGCAATATTTTTTTCAGACAATGTCTAACCTTACAGATTAAATTATTTTTTCTCATGGTAAGACTTGTCGACTAATCTAAGTTGAAACTTCTGTTTAAGCATAAGGGAAATAAGTCAATAGGAACATCTCTCCTTTCAGCCCACTCACGTCAGCGCACCTGTGTCCTGTACCACCACCAGATGGTGCAGAAGTAACAACAATTATAGTTCAAAACTTGCTGATTGGCACCTTTTATCATTTGCTGGAGAGGACATTGAACCGGTACTTTCCATTTTGTGTAATTTATTCACTTAAAAAACTTGCTTCAGTAGGATATAGGCTACTGTTAAGTGAATGAAGACTTACCCAGTGAGGAGGTCATATTGACTTGACTGAGGTTCCGTGATGTAGTCCGAGTGGGACAGTTGGCACAGAGTGGACGGACATGGACAGTGGAACCTGCAATTGGGTCATTCATTGTAGTCAAGGTAAAATTTACATCCACTGTTTAAATTAGTGTAAAAGCATTTAAAACAACAGACATAGAACAGCGTAGCCAAGAGCTGAATCACTTTGAGAGTAATTTTTGTAATGATTTTTTAAAAAACTGTTTAGTGAATGAATAAACATTATACCTTAATGTGAGAGGGTCTTCCATTCCTGGCTGGTCACTATGGTGAGGATGAGGAACTACCCTCAGCAGACTGACATCTGAAGAGGACTTTGTCCATAAAGGAGTCCCTGCAGGGCCAGGATTGACATTACAGTCCTTCTCATTGGAAGAATGGCCATCAATGTCCATATATTCCTGTTTGTTTTGTGTTGTGTCCAGCTCTGTGATATTCATCCCGCCAACATGGAAGCACCTATCTGGATCACACATTGACTCTAATGAATTCATCCAGTAAATTACAGTGGTATTGTTATGCCTGGGCATCCGAGGCTTCAGCCCTGAATGTTTTATTAACAGTCCATGATCTCAATATACATAGGCTATATACATATATTTTAAAAATTAGAGTAGGCCTTATAATAAAACAAAAAGCCCCTCATCTAATAATCTGTCTGTCTGATTAGGCATTAAAGCCCCTGAAAATAATATTGTTGACCAAAAACACAAGTTTTAGGGTCTCTGTGTCATTCAAGCAGCACATTTTGTGTGATCATGGGAGAGAGAGAGAGAGAGCGCACCAATAATCACTTTATTGTTCAAGACTTTATAGTATACTGCTGGGTAGTTTAATTTATAATCATAGATCATCATTGATTAGTTGATTGTGTTCTGTATTAATAATCCAAGACTTCAAAGTAACTAAAGTAAAAAGTACAATGCTTCCCTCTGAGATTTAGTATAATATAAGCATAAAGTAACGTAAAAATGAAATCCAGCAGTGAAGTAGCATACAAGTTCCTCAAAATTCTCTAAATTTTAATGATAGCAGTTGCAGTTCAACTCAATTGTAATGCCTAACTACTAATATTTTTAAAATCACATGATAGCAGTTTCCAGGTGTCTCTTTTCTACTCAATACTAATTAGTAACAACTACTTACGTTTTCAAAATCACAATTCATAATGAATCCAGAATGTAAAAAACAGTTTTTAAGGGTCAGTAAGATGCAGTATGAGTATATTTAAAAAATATTTCAAAATAAAGCTTGTTCATTGGCAAAAAAAAAATCCAGGGGGAGAATCCCTGAGGATCCCCCTACAGAGAACAGCACTAAGCCCCCTAAATCCTCAAATTCTAGAAACGCCCCTGATACATCAGACTACTCTCACCTGTTAACTACCGCTGCGCATTGGCATAACTCATTTTTTCTTTTACAAATGTTTTTGGCCCTTCGAAGCGGCCGCTACATTAGCTACTAGCCTAACGCTAGCTAGCTAACGGTAGTTTAACCATAACGTTAGATTACCAACCGTTTAACTGCTACATTAACTAAAGCAGTTATTAGCCAAATGAGATAACTGGCTTATTGGCGAATAACATGAACCAATTCATAAGTATTAACTTTAACTGAGGAGTGGCCACATAAAAAGTCGTACTTACTTGCTGATAATGTCACTGATGAAAGCTGCTTGGGAGTTACCGGGAAATGTACAAGTACAAACTTGACAACATAAACATTCTAATGGGTCCCTTCGTACTTCCTGCAAGAATGTTTGCAGTAATTGACAAGAAATACACAGGGACCAAAGCTGTTGCCCTAGTAACAGTCGGTGTCCGTTTATAGCAAGGGGGCGTGGCCAGGGCGGAGTCGCGAGGGGAAAATTGAATTAAAATAAAAAAGTTATTATAAAATACACTACACCAGGTTTCACCTTCATATATTTAGATTTGTGTAAATAAAATCTTCTGTATAAGAATGTTATTAACCAGAAAGTTATCCATGCCATTGTCCATGATGAGCCCTGTAACAATGTCCTCTTGAGAGAAGTTTTTAAGTTGAAAAACATGTGGGGAAGACAGTCTTGTAGGCCTACATAAAGCTTCAGAATACACACATTGAAAGAATAAATGATCAGCAGTTTCAGTATCATTACAGAAAAAACAGTTATTGGTTTCCTATTCCAAATTGTTGTCATAATAAGTCACTTGGATACATATTTCCTCAGTTTAGGATTTTAAAATGGATTTCCTCTGCTTTTCGAGTTATGGGGACTTTTTAATATTTAGTTCATTACTTGTGAATAGTCGTTTTAAAAAATGGTTTGTGAAACTGAATTTCTGTAAGATAGACGACTATATGAGATGTAATCAAACAAAAATCTCCTTTCCAAAATATACAGAATAATCTGAAAACATTGATAAAACACTATCCATTCCATCAACGAAGTGGGGAAAAGATCTCTATATTGCTTCTAATGCCGACGTCTGCAACCTAATCTGCCAAAACATTTACATCATGTCAAAAAACTCAAATCTACAACTAATAACATACTCCACAGAACTCACATCACTGGACAGAAAATGTTTAAAATGGGATTCACTTCATAAATCTGTACTAACTGCACTCAAAACATCCTGGACAGATACATTCATGCAATCTGGCACTGCACTCCTATTCAGCAATTTTGGAGAGAAGTCACTGAATCACTCTTTGCTTTCCTGGGCTGCCACATCCCTTTATACCCCCTGCTCTGTTTACCAGGCGACACATCAGGCGACACATAGTTAAGGCTGGCTCAGGCTTGCCCTGTACTAGCCCCTAGTTAGGCTGACTTAGGCCTAGTCTGCCGGAGGACCACCTATAATGCACCGGGCACCTTCTCTCTCTCTCTCTCGCTCTCGCTCTCGCTCTTGCGTATCCTATTACTGTATCTTGTTTACTCGGCCATTCTGGATGTCACTAACTCGGCTTTTTCTCCGGAGCCTTTGTGCTCCACTGTCTCTCAGGTTAACTCGTATTGCAGCGGTGCCTCGATAGTGTGACGTGTGTGGTTGTGCTGCTGCCATGGTCCTGCCAGATGCCTCCTGCTGCGGCTGCTGCCATCATTAGTCATACTTCTACTGTTATTATACACATATGATTATTATCATACATGTATACTGCCAAATACTAATATATACTTTCAACATATTGTACCACAGTAGCCAGAACTATAACGACAATATTATTACTTTCATGAATGTTGTTGTAAGCTACTGTCATTATCGAGGATGTCATACAGATTATTGTATTGTGTCATACAGATTACTGTTAATTTGTTATGGTGATCTGTTCTGTACGACATCTATTGCTCGTCTGTCCGTCCTGGAAGAGGGATCCCTCCTCAGTTGCTCTTCCTGAGGTTTCTACCATTTTTTTTTCCCCGGTAAAGGGTTTTTTTTTGGGGAGTTTTTCCTTATCCGCTGTGAGGGTCCAAAGGACAGAGGGATGTCGTATGCTGTAAAGCCCTGTGAGGCAAATTCTATTTGTGATATTGGGCTTTATAAATAAAATTGATTGATTGATTGATTGACATCAACAACTAGCCTGAACAGATCAGATGACTTATTACTCCTCACATCCCTAGCATCATCAAGAAAACCATCCCCATGAACTGGAAATCAAAACACAGAACAATCATTGCACAGCGGAAAAACTCACTCATGGATCACACCTCTATGGAAAACTTCTCCAGTCCCATCCAACACACTGCAAAAAAAACCCTTCCCTATCCATTCACCGCTTTTTACAAACCTGATCCAATCCATGAACCTCAGTAATCTTTGATGCATTTATTTAGCCTATGTATTTATTTATTTGACTGTTATTATCTATTTTTCTACGTATTCAACTAGTTGTTTGTTTTGCCTGTGAACCAATCCTAAGTGCAAACACAATTAACCACCGGGAGAAAAAAGGAGCATTCAAACATTAATACATAGACATGTACATACATACATGGACTTAAAATAAAGGGACAGTAGCTCAACAAGGGCATAATCATGGACTATATGAATGATTTTGAAATTATAAATCTTGTAAATCTTGCTGTGGCTATTATTGCCTTATCATTTACATTTTTAATTATATATTTATTTAATCATAAGGATAGCAGTGATAATAACATAAAAGATGACTGGGATAGGTGGAAGGGAAGAGAAAGATTGTCTACTATTATATATTTGCTCTCTTTTATTATTACTACTATCACAATCATAACTACAATTCTACTGTTATTAGAGTTAGTATTATCACCACTATCATCACTGTTGTTGTTGTTAATATTAGTGTCACTGCTACATCACTGACATTAATAATGTTATTAGTATGCTGGTATTATTGGGATAACTTTTGGCAGTGGATTGTCAAATCAAAAGGTGATATTTGGTGGATCTGGACCAGGCCTGTCTTCCTTGATAGCAGCTGAGCCAACAGCCTTAGCTGTAGCCACCACCTGGCTTGGGCTGTAGACACCACCAGGACTCACCAGACCTCACCAGCAGCCTCCACCAGGCAGCAGCAGCCATCAGCAGGCCAGGCCTAGGCCCTGCTAGCAGGGCGCTGCTACCAGCAGGCCTCCAAGGAGCTATCACCACCACCAGGCTAGCAGGGAGCTCCCACCAGGCTAGTAGACCTTCAGGGAGCTACCACCAGGGAAGCTACTTAACATTTTCCACCATGCCACCCAAAAAAACAACCCCGAGGATGAAGTAGTATCACTCTCAGTTCTTCATGAACTGCTTGACCAACAAAAAACTTTCTACATAGACCTGTTGGAACAGCAGGAAAAGTCATTCAAATCATTTGTTCAGATGATCCTTGACACCACCAACAAACGATTGAACAGTTTGAACAGTGATGTTGGCAAGATTACTCAAAGTCTGGAATTTTCTCAAGCTGAACTTCAGGATCTAAAGATTGGATATCAGACCTCTCTGGGCTGCCATAAAACAGTGAGTAAGGATATGGTTAGTATTCAATCTTCTCTAGATAACCTGTCATCTAAAAGTGACTATTTAGAAAACCAAACCAGACGCAACAACCTACTATTTGATGGCATCCCTGATTTCAAAACTGAAACATGGCATGAATCTAAGACCAAGGTGAAAAAACTAATATCAGAACATCTAAATGTTGGATGGACCCCTCTCACATTGAGTTCGAGAGAGCCCACAGGACGGGAAAATTTGATGCTGAAGGCCAACCTATATCTGTTGTGGTGAAACTTCTATGGTTCAAAGATAAAGAGGAGATTCTAAAAAGAGCCAAATACCTGAAGGGTACCAAGTTCTATATCAATGAGGACTTCTCAGAAAAGGTTCGGCTTAGAAGGAGAGAGCTTCTCCCCCAGCTCAGAGAGGCATGTAACCAAGGAAACGTAGCCTACCTGAAATACGACCGGCTGGTTGTGTATCCCCAACCCATGCTGCTCCATCCATGAAGGAAGCACGGCCTAACTAGACTTGAATTGACTTCTTTCTGTCTTTTATTTTCTTTTCTATTTTATGGACGCTTCACTGCGACCTCAGTCCACAAGTATTGCAGCTCTCATGAAGATAAGTATTTTCTTCCTTTCTCAGATGCTGACCCTGATACAAACTTCAATGTTTTCAAATAAGATCCTTTATCCTGTCCTTATTTTTCTAAGGACTCCTTAAAGTCTCTCTGTGTGGATAAAAAGATTACTAATGACAATTGTTTCTCTTTGTTTCACTTTAATACTTGTAGTTTACCTAAACATTTTGACAATCTTATTGACTATCTTGGTATGCTGCCAATTGATTTTTCAGTTATAGGTTTAACCGAAACATGGCTGAATAGACAAAAAAGTGTGTGTTTTCCATGAGCAATTATAACCACTATCCCTGTTTTAGACCTGTGCGTTGTGGAGGTGTGTCTGTCTTTGTGAAGGAGTACATTAAATCCTCCCTTCGAAATGATCTTGTTACTCTTGTGGGAGATGAAGCTGAGGCTGTTTTTCTAGAGCTTGTTGAGCCTTTCTCTAACAAGGTTGTTATTATTGGCTATATTTATAGAACACCTGATTCCAATATCAATCACTTTATTGACAGCTTTTATACTACCCTCAGTAAGATCACCAATGAAAAAAAGATTTGATATATTATGGGTGACTTTAACATTAATCTCCCAAACAATCAGTCATCTCAGTTTTCTTCTCCCTCATAACAAGACCCACAAGAATCACTGCTTCAAATGAAACACTGATCGACAATATATTTACTAATTCCTATTGTGCTGCGGGGATACCTGGCATTTTGTTCTGCGACTTATCTGACCATCTTCCTGTGTTTTATCTTGAGCCCACAAGTGGGAAATCAAATTCTTCTACTAGGCCAAGTGAGGTCTTCCTTTGTAATTTTATTAATAGCAATAAGAGTAGGTTCATTGATAAATTATCCACTGCTACTTGGTCTGCTGTTGAGTCTAAACACGATACTCAAATGGCTTATGATATCTTACATGCTATGTATTTTAAGATTTTTGATGATGCTTTTCCACTTCAAAGAACTAAAAATAAATCACCTAATCCAAGTAAATCCTGGTTAACCAATGGTCTGAAACGCTCCATTGCCAAAAAGCATAAACTCTACTGTGACTATCTCACCAATCCCACTCCATTATTTTTGAATCGATATACAATTTACGGAAATAAATTGAATCACTTGCTGAGAATATCAAAACTTTTATGTATCTAAATTCACTGGGTGTCAGAATAATATGAAAAATACATGGAGGACTATCAATGAACGTATTCATAAAAAGACTGACAGGATTGTACAAAGGGAATTCAAAGGAGTTAATAAAGCTTTCTTGGATTCTCTTGAAATAGCTAATAAATTCAATAATTTCTTCGTCTCTATCAGTTCTTCATTCACAGACAATTTACCACAGACTCTGCTGTCTATCTCTGGGATTAAGTCCCCCTCTTCTTCTTTTGCATTTTGTCCCATCACTGAGATTGAGCTCACTGATATTGTTAACAAAATGAAACTATCTGCACCAGGTCAAGATGAATTGAAATCCTCAATACTCAAAATAAGCCTTCCATACTTCGCCAAACCTCTCCTTCGTATTTTCAATCTCTCCCTTGAAACTGGTGTATTTCCTGCACAATTTAAATGGGCTAAAGTCATTCCTCTTTTTAAAGCTGATGATCCCTCTTTGTTCTCCAATTATAGACTGATATCCATCCTAACATGTTTTTTGAAAGTGTTAGAAAAACTAGTTTATAATCGTTTGTCTAAATATCTTAACGCCAATAATATTCTATACGATCATCAGTATGGGTTCAGAGAGAAACATTCCACCTCTATGGCCCTCACCAGACTTGTAGATGACATCACCAAGGCTACCGATAATAAAGAAATAACACTTGGAGTGTTTGTCGACCTATTGAAGGCACTTGATACTACTTTATTACAGAAACTTTCTCTCTATGGTTTATACAGTTCAAATCTTTCATAGTTCAAAAGCTATTTGTCTGATAGAACGCAGTTTGTTTCTTGGAACAGTACCTTATCTGATTATAGGTCAATTTCTTGTGGTGTTCCCCAAGGATTGATTTTGGGCCCGTTACTGTTTCTTATTTATGTGAATGATCTATACATGAAATTATCAAAAGCATCTTTTATTCTCTTTGCAGATTAATTTTTTTATCTGGTAAGAATGGACCCAAATTAATATCAGAATTGCGCAAAGTTGACACCTGATTCAAGGCAAACAAATTGTCACTTAATATAAAGAAAAGCTCATACATGTTATTTACCCCTAGAAAGCAACAAACACTCTTCCTAATGTTTATATGGACAATAACATCTCGGAAAGGGTCACTGTAACTAAGGTATTCTTATTGATGAAAATCTCACTTGGAAAAGTTATATTAAGTTCATTTCAAACAAGATTACAAAAACATATTGGAGTTATCAGAAGAATACGTCATTTACTGTCTAGAAAAGTCCTGATCAATTTATATTATACTATGATTCATCCTTTCATTTCATGCTGTAATATTACTTGGGCTATTACTTTCAAAAGCAACTTCAACTGTATCCTTACCTTACATAAACGATTTATCAAAATGGCAACATTTTCCAACAGATTCACTAGATCCAACCCATTGTTTCAATCCCTGAGCATTCTTCCCATCTCTGCTGTAAATATTTTTCAAATATGTATTTTTGGTGATCAATCCATTCACACGTTACTTGCAGTCTGTTTCCATTCTGTATTTCAGTTCAATTCCCAAATTCATCACTTCAACAAAAGGTCAGCAAATAATCTTCATTCTACCCTTTTCAGGTCTACTTTCTCTCAGTTCTCAATTATTTAGAGGTCCCCACTTTTGGAACATGTTACCAGTCCACATTAGAACCTGCACAAGTATAAACCTGTTCAAGAAACAAATAACCCATTTTTTATTGGCCCAGCTGAGCAACGCATAACCACCTGCTTCCACTACATCACTACATACTTTGAGATTATTTTCTTAACTGTTTTATGATGTTGTTGTTTTTTTTACATTACTGTACATATTATTTTTATGTTAAATGTTTGTCTCTAGGGGGACCATAAAATTATATAATACTATTGTTATGATGTCATCATTGTCATTGTTTTTGATGTTGTGGCAGTGATGATGACATGGTGGTGTTTTTTTTTTTTGTTCTTGTTGTTTTTGTGATTATCATGGTCATCCCCTATTTATTATTGTTATTATTATTAATTATCATTATCATTACTTTTAAAAATTACTAAAAGTTACTATTGTTTTTACTATTATTACTATCATCTTTGATTGTGTTGTTATGTTGTAGTATAATTTCCACCATTGCTGCTAAATTCTATCTTTTGTCTTTGTATAGTATTCCCTGACTTGTTCTGTATGTTATTTCAATATAACAAACAAAATGGTCTGAACAGTTTACACTGCGAAACTGATATAATCCAATGGGAAGCAGTAATGCAACGCATATGGATGCTAACCACCATAAGAAGAAGAAAAAGAAGAGGAGGTGGCAGTGGGTAAAGAGCAATAATATTGCCATTTAATAAACCAGGGAAGGATCCTGCTAAATTTGGTAGCTATAGACCCATAGCCTTGATGTCTCACTTATGTAAATGGTTGGATAAGATAATAGTTCAGAGGCTGTCATATGAGAGGGTTACTAAGTAATGTTCAGAGTGGATTTAGGAAAGGACGATCCACAATGGATGTTTTAGTTATTAGTTTAAGTTTATTTACTTTATTAATCCCCCTGAGGGTAAATTCAATGTTTTCGCTCTTGCTTATCAAGTACACACAGGTCCGAAAGACACACATGCACAACAGGACCTATACATACCTATACAGGCTGCCCTTAGTGAGGCGTTTTCTGTAACAAAATTAAAAAAAACTGTAAACTCTTTAATTATAATAACCCATCCACAAAAGAGTCTCTTATTTCTCCTATTGACAAGTTTTTTGTTCAAGGGCACCTCGGCAGTGCCCAGGAGGTGAACTGGTACCTCTTCAGCCACCAGGCCACGCTCCATATTTTGGTCCGGACGGGGACTTGAACAGGGGACCCTCCGCTGTACGCAGATGATGGGGCCATATGGATGAGGTGGATGAGGGGGAGAAATGGGCCACGTGTTATTAAGAATATGGGGAAAGCAATAGATAAAGTGGAATAGTGGTCGTATGAGTGGGTTTTCAAACTGTCAGTGAGCAAGTCATGCTACATGATATTTACAAACAAGCGCAAGATTATTACTGAGAAGCTAAAACTATATGGTCAGCCGATGGAGAGGGTAAATTAATTTAAGTACCTGGGATTATGGCTAGATAGCAAATATAAATGGAAGGTACATATTGAACATTTGGAAACTAAATGCAAAAAGGTTATTAACTTACTTCGAGCTGTGGCAGGTTGTGACTGGGGAACAGATAAACATTCATTAATTGACATATGTAGGGCAATTATGAGGTCAACAATAGACTATGGTTGTATAATATACAGAGCAGCAGCAAAGACATCATTACAAAAAGTAAACAGACTACAGTATAGAGCACTGAGAATATGTTTAAGAGCTATTAGGTCGACACCCATTAATGCAGTGTTAGTAGAAGCAGGAGAGACACCACTGGAGTTAAGAAGAGAAAAACTTGCACTTTCATATTGGATAAGACTAAAAGGGAGTGGGGAAGGAAACCGTACAATGATGATACTGCAGGATTGCTGGGAATATTCTAAACTCCAGAGGCAGAGGTTTGGGTGGTCAAGAGAAGAGAGACTGGTAACATATGGAATGGAGACATTAGAGTTCAGTAAAACAATCTCAAACAGTAATATACCTCTTTGACTCTTTCCAGAAATAAATATAGACATCAGCATTATGGAACAGAAAAAAAGAATGGATAATGGATGAAGTGGACATCAAATCAAGTTGTTTCCTGAGAAATACCTATCATAACTACATGAAAATATATGCAGACGGGTAAACAATCAACAGGGACATGTGGGAATTGGTGTGTACAGTCCTGAGTTTAATATATCCATGTCCAAAAGATTGTCAGACCGAATATCAGTATATACAGCAGAAATGGTGGCAGTCATTATTGGGTTACAGGTGGTGGAAGAGGTCAGACCAGATAGGGTGGTGGTATGCACAGATTCAATAGCCGTAGTGGAAAGTATTTAATCAACATCATCCTGAAGAGAAGATTTAATCATTGACATTTATCACAGTTTGTTTAGAATACACAGGGGTGGTACAGAAGTACAGTTCTGTTGGGTGCCAGCACACGTGGGAATAGCAGGGAATGAGTGTGCTGACAAATGAGCAAAAACAGCTCTAGGAAAGGAAATAACAGTACCAGTTCCACTAGGAAAAGGAGAAGAGAAAGCAGTGATAAAGAAGAAGGGATTGGAAATATGGCAGAAAAGGTGGAAGGAAGACCAGAAAGGACAGGGATACCACAAAATACAAAAGTCTATCATAATGAAGAATTATAAAGAAAGGAACAGAAGGGAGGAAGACTAAGATTAGCTCACACAGAACTAAATCAAAATCAAATCAAATCAATATTATTTATATGGCACTTTTCATACAACAGTAACACAAAGTGCCTCACAGAAGTTAAAAACAACAAAGATCCAAAACAGAAAACAAAAAGAAAAGAGAAAACCCAACCCTCCCACCCCACATAGAGATACATAAATACACACACACACACACACACACACACACACACACACACACACACACACACACACACACTAGCGATCACTAAAGAGACATGGCCGAGCACTGAGACCCAAGACAAGGAAAAAGCCACCTCTGGGGGCCGTCCACACTGAGAGGGCCCACAGTCCATGACCACAGGGAGCGCCGCCATGGAGACGTCCCCGACCCGGGCAGACATGTGGCTCCACACTGAGGCGCAGTGCCCTTCAGCCACCCAGGTCAGAGTGGTCTCCCGATGGCACCCCCATCGGGAGACCAGGAACAACTCTCAGTGTGGTAGGCCCCCATGAGGAAACACTGGAGCAGAAACTGAGGGACTAAAACAGTAAGATAGGATAAAACGTATAAAAAGAACCATATAAACAAAAAGCTATTTAGCTCATAAAACTGAGTTAATAGCTAGGTAAGAATGATCTAAAACAGAGACATAAAATGCATCAAAACTAAAACCTATAACTAAAATAACAAAAGATAAAGGTTAAATGAGATAAGAACGTAAAAAGGGGAAAGGTAAGAACATAAAAAATAAATAAATAAAAAATAGATAATAGATACATTAATTGGTTATAAAAGGAATTTAAAATAGATAAATAAAGAGATCAGTTAAAAGCCTGATTGAAGAGATGAGTCTTGAGCCTCTTTTTAAAAATATCAACAGTCTCTGCAGCTCTGAGGTTCTCCGGCAGGCTGTTCCACAATCGGGGGCCATAATAACTAAATGCTGCCTCCCCGTGTGTTTTAGTCCTAACTTGTGGTATGGTTAAAAGGCTGGTGCCAGAGGACCTCAGGATCCGCAAGGGTTGATATGGTAAAAGCAGGTCGGATAAATAAGAAGGTCCAAGACCGTTAAGTAATTTAAAGAACTAATAAAAGAACCTTAAAATCAATCCTGAAGCGCACGGGGAGCCAATGCAGCGATTTTAAAACTGGTCCCGCCTTCTGGTCCTCGTCAGCACTCGTGCAGCTGAATTTTGTAATAATTGTAGATTTGAGATACTCTTTTTGGGAAGACCAGAGAGCAGGGCATTACAATAATCTAAGCTACAGGGGATAAAAGCATGCGTCAGCACACTTTATCTCATGGGTTCCTGAGGAACATGTATCCATACTTACAAAGAAATGTCAATCAGTAAGGTAAGAGATGAAACAGTTAAAAACAGTACCAGAGAGGCCGATCAGGTGCCTCAGTCTATTTATTAAAATGTGATGATCTACTGTATCGAAGGCAGCGGTTAGATCCAGTAGTACCAAGACTGTGAGTTTATGGTTATCTAAATTGCACCTGATGTCGTTTAAAATCTTTAAAAGGGCTAAAACTAAATGCTAAATCTAAATGGCACGCTGTATGTTATGGGGAAAGGGAATAATGATAAGTGTGAGAACTGTGGAGCATAGAAAACGCTGCACACATTCTACTGTACTGTAACATGTATGAAATAGAACGAGAAAGGCTACAGGATGAAGTCAGAGAGGCAGGACGTGAGTGGAATTTGAGTGGGATACTGGGAACAGAGGGAGAGGGGGCTAAAAACATCAGGAAGGCACTTATTCATTTCTTAAAGGACACTAGGCTGTTGAGTAGGATTTAAGAAACAGGCTAAATGACATGATGTTGCGCACTCTTGTACAGTAGGAGACGGTATACATCTGGAAGTTGTTTGTGATCCGGCAATACATTGAGAGAAGAAGAAGAAGAAGAAAAAGAAGAAGAAGTAGAAGAAGAGGGAGGTGGCAGTGACTACACAGTGGAAATGATGGCAGTGCTGGTTGCATTACAGTGGGTGGAGAAAACTGGTCTGGATAAGGTGTTGATATGTTCAGATTCATCTCCAGTACTAGCAAGCTTAAGGTCTTTCCATACAAACAGCCGTCAAGACATACTGTATTCAGTCCTTCAGTCACGTACAAGAATAGTCAATCAGGGAGGTCAGAGAAAGTTTCTGTGGGTTCCAGCACATGTAGGGATGAGGGGGAATGAGAGGGCGGATGAGTTGGCTAAGAGGGCTTTAAAGAAATTAAATGTAAACATGCAGCTCAGTATCAGCAAAGCAGAAGTTAAATGTGCAATCTAGGAAAAGACCAATCTAATGTGGCAAGAAAGGTGGGATAGAGAGGAGAAAGGGAGGCATCTTTATCAAATCCAAAAGAGTGTTAGAGGTGGAAGGATGAGCAGTGGACACAGGAGAGTGTGTTGACAAGGTTAAGGTTGAGGCATAGTGCATTAAATAAAACATTAAAACTGATAGGGAAATACCAGACAGGCCTGTGTTAGGAGTGTCAGAAGGAGGAGTCAGTGGAGCATGTAGATCTGAGGTGTAGGAGGTATGAGATGCAGAGAGAGGTAATGAGGAGTAGACTTAGGGGTGCAGGAATTTACATTAAAAGGGTTACTAAGTATGGGTGAGAGAGCACAGGTTAGGGTACTGATAGCTTTCTTAAGGGATGCAGGTGTTTATTATAGAATCCGATGGATAAGCAGGGGTATAGGGTGGCTGTGGTTAGGATAAGGGTGTTTTATATATGTATATATATATATATATATATATATATATATATATATATATATATATATATATATATGTAATGTGCATTATATTATGCATTGGATGCCAACCGCCATTAAAGAAGAAGAAGAAGAAGGCAGTAAAACAGGTTTCAGGGGACACCCAAATGATCAAACAGAACAGCTTAAACACCAAAAACACAGAGAAATGCCAAAGTTGTGATAAAATAAAGGAAGAAACTCTGATTGTGAATAAGAATGATTTTGTTCTCTTTATGACACAGATTGTTAACTGTTCACTACAGACAAAAAGCAGAAATGAAAGGATCAAAATAATTGTAAGATCAGCTGAGAAATATCTGGATGTGAGGGATCTCCAATGGGAAACTGTTAGAGATATTCTTAATGTAGACACCCAATCCTCCCAGTCATGGGCTGGTTCCTCCTAATGCTGCTACTTCTTCAATGGAATGCAAGAAGCTTAATTGCAAATGGTCAGGAGTTTAAAAAGTATATTGACAGTCTAGAAGAAAAACCAAATGTAATATGTGTGCAAGAGACATGGTTAAAACCACAGCTAGAGTTTATTATTAAAGGATACACTGCAGTTAGAAGAGACAGAACTGCTGGTAAAGGTGGAGGTGTTGTGACTTTTTTGCAGAATGGAATGAATTATAAGGTTATAAGTATAGGTACAAGTAATGAATCAATTAATACAAAGGTGTGGACTGAAAGAGGTATTGTAGATATTATAAATTATTACAACCCATGTGATAATTTGAATGTAGATATACTAAAAGATATAGTGGATCAATGCAGGATAACGTCATATTATGTGGGGCTTTTAATTCTCATAATCCATTATGGGGCAGTAATAAAAATGATGGTAATGGATTAGTTATAGAAGAATTTATAAATGATCATGGTCTAGTGTGTCTTAATAATGGGGAAGAAACCAGGTACAATTGCACACAAAATACTGAAACAGCACTTGACTTGACATTTGTATCCAGTGCAATTGCCGGAATAAGTACATGGAGGGTTATCAAACAAACTACAATAGGAAGTGACCATTATCCTGTAATGACCAAAGTTGGCTCAATGATTAAAAATAGTAGAAGAAAGAAGATCCCAAAATGGAAATTAGGAAATGCTGATTGGGATGCATTCAAAAGAATCAGTTCTGAAAGATTAAGGAAACTTTGTGAAGAGAATGAAACAGATGTTAACATATTGAATAGCAAGATAGTAAATGAAATAATTCAGGCTGCAGAGGAGACAATTCCCAAAAGCATGGGATCTACAAGAAATAAGAGTGTACCTTGGTGGAGTGATGACTGCAACAAAGTCATAAAAGCCAGAAACAAGGCATTTAGAAAGCTTAAAAAACTTCACAGACAAGAAAGTTTGATACAATATAAAAGGGCCCAGGCGATAAGGAAGGTAATAAAAACACAAAAACGCACATTTTGGAGGCAGTACTGCAACACCATTGGGAACCAAGTGCAGTTGACAGAGGTTTGGGGCATGATTAGGAAAATGGGGGGTGTAGGAGGATACAGTGAACTTCCAGTATTGAGCAATGGGGAAACAGTGGCTGTGTCCAATTCAGAAAAAGCTGAACTTCTTGTGAAAACATTGAGGAAAGTTCACAGCTCAGATAATCTTTCATTGGAGGCTAGACAGGGTAGGAATAAAATCTTATTAGAGAACCTGGGAATCTTACAGAAAAGGATGATAACAGATGAAGCGTTAGATTTACCTTTCAACCTATTTGAACTCAGGAAAGCAATAAGTAGTGCATGGAAAACCACACCTGGGAAAGATGGAGTCTGTTATTCAGTGTTACTGCACATGGATGACAACACACTAAATATAGTCTTGCAATTATTTAACAAAGTTTGGGAAAACGGCCAACTTCCTTTAGATTGGAAACAGGCAATAATAATACCAATTTTAAAGCCAGGTAAGGACCCATCAGACCCATCAAGTTACAGACCCATTGCATTAACTTCACACTTATGTAAAATAATGGAAAGAATGATGATAGAGAGACTGACATATTATTTAGAACAAAATTCTATTTTATCTCCATTTCAGAGTGGGTTTCGCAGAGGTAGGGGTACAATGGACTCAATTTTATGCCTAGAATCAGATATCAGGAAGGCACAAACAAACAATGAGGTAGCAGTCTTTTTCGATGTTGAAAAAGCATACGATATGCTCTGGAAGGAAGGACTTCTTATCAAACTAAAATCTTTGGGAATTGGTGGCAAAAGCTATAATTGGATTATGAATTTCTTGTTTGGTAGATCAATTCAGGTAAGGGTAGGTATAGAGTATTCTAGTGTATACACATTTGAAAACGGAACCCCTTATGGCAGCGCCTGCAGCCTGCTCTTATTCAATATTATGATCAATGACATCTTTGATCAAGTTGAGTGTACTGTAGGAAAGTCCCTGTACGCAGATGATGGGGCATTGTGGGCAAGGGGACGTAATGTGTCTTATGTCACTTCTAAAATGCAAAATGCAATAGTTAAAGTGGAAAAATGGGCAAATGAGTGGGGATTCAAACTTTCAGTGTCAAAGACACAAGTAGTTTGCTTCTCAAAGCGTCAAAGAGTACCTGTCTCTTTAAAACTCTATGGACAACCTTTAGAGCAAGTAAAAGTAGTTAGATTTCTTGGATTGTGGTTTGATGAAAGACTTACATGGAGTGTTCATCGAGAAAAAGTACAAAATAAATGTAAAAAGGTGATTAATATGCTTTGTTGTCTGGCAGGACAAGAATGGGGAGCAAGCAGGGCAGCCTTACAAAACATATACTGGGCGCTCATGAGATCTGTTCTGGATCATGGCTGGATAGCTTACATGTCAGCAGCAGAGACAAATTTAAGGAAGCTTGATATCTTACAGGCTCAAGCCCTTAGAGTATGTAGTGGAGCTTTTAAAACATCGCCAGTCTCAGCTATGCAGGTGGAAATGGGAGAAATGCCTCTAAGAATAAGACGAATAAAGTTAATGCTGACATACTGGGCTAACCTTCAGGGACAGCTTGATTCCCAACCAACCAAAAATGTTCTGATAGAGTGCTGGGAACACAGTAAATCAAACTATAAGTTTTGGATGGGTTGGCGATGCAAAGGCTAGAACTGCAGGATTGAGTCTCTTAGAGTCCAGTCCTTCTGTCCCAGTCTCTTCCATTCCTCCTTGGTTATTCCCTTTACCAAGTGTAGATTTGGCTATACAAAAGGAATTAAAGAATAAATTAATAAAACGTCCAGTGTGGAGCATAGTCCAACAATATCTAGATCAGCATTATTCAAACTCAGTATTCATTTTCACAGATGGTTCCAAAGATCCCACTACAGGAATTTATTCCAGACCATAAAACATGTATAAAGAAACAGTTATCAGATCATGTATCAGTCTACACCACAGAACTCATTGGAATATTAATAGCCCTGCAATGGATTTTGGACAACAAAACACCAAACACAGTTATAGCATCTGACAGCATCTCAGCACTGACAAGCATAGGGTCTGGAAGGTCAGTCAGAAGAGACATTATTAATGAAATATTTCATATCATGTACAGAATGGAAACACAGAACATTACAACACACTTCACATGGGTTCCTGCACAGGTAGACATTCTTGCCAAACAAGCTCTTAGAATAAAACAAACAGATTTCCGTGTTCCATTATGTAAAACAGAAGCCAAAACAGTCATCAAGACATATGCACAGTCAGTATGGCAAGAACACTGGGATAATGCAGACACTGGAAGGCATTTACACAACATACAAAAACAGGTCAGTGACAGGAGGACAGTCAGACTGAGACATAGAGAGGAAAACATCATCACTCGCATGAGAATAGGTCATACAGGGCTCAGTCACACACTCCACAGAATAGGCCAACACCCAACAGGGAAATGCTCACACTGTAACTTATTAGAGATAGTTGAACATGTACTCTTCAAGTGTACAAAATATACTTGCACGAGAAAGGACTTATTTCAGCATTTAACAAGGTCAAAGCATAAAAAATTTCTCAATGCAAGGTCTATTAGAGAAGGCAGCTGGGAAAACATACAATGCCATTATCAAATTTCTGAATGACACTGAATTAGTTAGAAGAATTTATTTTTTTTTCTGCTCTAATCTCCTGTTCCACACTCCAGTCCAGTAGGTGGCGGTAATGCACCTTAAGCTGGTTTGCCAACCGCCATTAAACATCAAAGAAGAAGAGGAGGAGGCGGAAGAAGAAGAAGAAGAAGAAGAAGAGGAGGAGGTGGCGGCGGTGGCAGTGACGTCTCGAGTCGAGCCACATTTCAAATTGAGCTTGAACCGGGAACGCGGTGCAGCATCGAAGAACAGAACGTGTAAGTTACCACATTACTATTATTATTACCAGTGTTTTGTTTACGGCCACGCATAGATAGTGCAGACCTAGTGGAGTCTTAGTCCGTGGGCACTCGCCTGTCTTGTTGACCGGTAACGTTATAGTAATGGCGTCTGTTTTTTGTTTTGTTTTGTTTTACCTGAGGTTACCGTTAAAAATAAGCTGCTAGCTGCATTATAAAACCACATAAACTCGGAAGTAACTTAGCGGACCCAGTCAGACCCAGACTTAACATCAAATTCAATTCAATGGAAGTGTGTCGTGTTAAAATGTAATTCTTTTGACGACACTGAAGTTTAATTACGATTCGACAGACTGTTGTGCAACAGCTGGTTCCGACCAAGCATCGAATTGGAAAGGAGACGTGCTGATATATAGTGTAACGGACGGCACTGGGACTTATAACTCTGCCTGTTGTACTCCTTTATACGGGTGTTCTGAGCCGACTTTGCAAAGAGGGACATATTTCCCCAATTAACATTTAAGATAGAAGAAGATAATGAATGGTAGTCAGAAAAGGACGAAGGGACGGAAAGAAGCCTGGACACTTCACTAACTTACCGGGGTGAAGTTAGTTTTAAGTTGGATATTCGACAGACATTCGCTCATTTCAAGTGCACCCGTATTTCAGACTTTAGTAAATGCAAGCAGACAGATGATGGTTACAGCGTGTACCGACTTCTCGTTTTCAAAATAAAAATGTGGGATATTTAAAGCAGAGATACTGTGTTTAAAGGCAATAAAAAGAGACGTATCAATATGTTCTAACACTGGCTTTGATTTATTATATCACATGACCTAATACATATTCAGCTAAAATGTTAACGTTTTCATATAAAAAATTATAAATGAGTTAAAATGTAAAAACAAGAGGCGTATCTCATGCAGCCAGTAGAGTACTATGATCCAACACTGATGTGGAGTCAATTGATCATATTTCCTGGAAGCTGTTGAGCTAAAATGCTAATGTTTATATATACATTTTTTTAGAAATTGTGAACAGATTTAAAATGTAAAAACAAGAGGCGTATGTCATGCAGCCAGTAGAGTACTATGATCCAACACTGATGTTGAGTCAATTGATCATATTTCCTGGAAGCTGTTGAGCTAAAATGCTAATATTTATATATAAAAATTTTTAGAAATTGTGAACAGATTTAAAATGTAAAAACAAGAGGCGTGTCTCATGCAGCCAGTGGAGTAATTGGATCCCACACTGATTTTGAGTCAACTGATCATATTTCCTGGAGGCTATTGAGCTGAAATGCTAATATTTATATATAAAAATTAATAAAAAAAAATATGAACAGATTTAAAGTGTAAAAACAAGAGGCGGATCTCATGCAGCCAGTGGAGTACTATGATCCCACACTGATGTTGAGTCAATTGATCATATTTCCTGGAAGCTATTGAGCTAAAATGCTAATATTTATATATAAAAATCAATAAAAAATATGAACAGATTTAAAATGTAAAAACAAGAGGCGTATCTCATGCAGCCAGTGGAGTACTATGATCCTACACTGATTTTGAGTCAATTGATCATATTTCCTGGAAGCTATTATTTTAAATAATTTTTATATATAAATATTAGCATTTTAGCTCAATAGCTTCCAGGAAATATGATATGATAATATAGAGACATAGAGACATATAAATAATTATATAATTAAAGATATGTAGACTATGTCAGGTGAATACTCCTGTCAGATGCATGGTGTTGAAACGTTTAATTTTGACTTAATTCCAGGCCTGGAATACCTACCTCAGAAAACAAAATATCAACATTGATATTATTGTTAAAATTGTTCAAAAACTGTAAGAGAAGACAAGAGACTAAAGTTTATTGATTTTACAGTCAGTGTCAGGCTGTCAGCTGTTGCATTTAAACTAATAACAGGAGTGTTCCCTCTCTGCTGACCACAATTTATGTGCGTTGTGTCTCTTGTATTAGACACAATCATAGGTTTTGTTATTTAACCCGTTGCCATTCCGACCCCGCGGGCCGTGAGGGTATTTAAACACGAAAGATGTAATTTACACTACCTGTATGTCAAGTGAGCTACTCATGCCTCATACCCCCGGAAAGCTAAGATTCTTGTGATTAAATTGATACCAACCATTTCAAGATACAATCACCACAGCAGGTACAATCAATACCTTTGTCAGACTACAAACACGTAAACAAACAATTACGAAGCTGACGTGACTCACCGATGAAGCCTCATAGTCATCCTCCGGTCAAAAGTATTTCCACAAACATGGTCTTGCTACATTCACAAAGGTCCAGTCTATTGAATCCAGTAAAAGTATTTAGTCCAAAACACATTATAGGTCCGGTTAGATATCACATAATGGTCCTTCATTGTTTGAAATGCGCCGGTCAATATTGAAAAACTCCGCCGTATTTCTCTTCTAACTCATGTTTACATTCATTTTCGCCGGTGATCGGCTCAAACTATGGCGGCACTCTAAGCTTTCGATTGACACCTCACTTGACCAGTTTAGGAGCTTCCCTGACCCCTCCAGAGCCTGAAACAGCCAACGAGAGCCTGTGTTGACACGAAGCTCCTGCCTCTCTTCTAGCATGTATAACTTGAACCAATTGGAACCAAATGGTCGGATGACTGACGGATCGTGTAGCCAATGAAATTCTGAAAACGACGATATACCGCATGACGTCACATCATCAACGTAAAGTCCGTACGTAGCATCCGTAAGGCAGACATAGAGAACGTCCATCCTGCTCAAAGAGCGCAGAGAGAGAGAGAGACTGACTGTAGACGGAGTTTGACGGTGTTTTACAGAGTTTTTCAGTTAGAAATGGCAAAAAGGATGCCACACAGTAAACATACTGCAGGAGAAAGCTGCAGATCTGTGAACATGTTTCTTTTTGAGTGTCCAAACGGCACAGTTTTGGAAACGCCTAGACATACCCTTAGAAAAACATGTGTAAAATACCTGGATTGTTATCACATTTGAACTGGGACTAGTTAAGGCTCAATGTGGTGGCCCCACAGTGGGTCTCATTCATGAAAAGTGAGTAAATCTGTGTGTAGATTTGCACATAAAAGCCTACTCTACTAAAAACCTACTCCGGATTCAGGAACGCCGCGGGAAACTCAGATTTGATCGTAAACACGTTTGTATGATCATGAATGCCAATCCATCGTAAAGTGACAGTGCGCTCCCGGTAATCAGCAATTAGCAAAAATCCCCGCCCATGAATAGCCAATGACCACCATATAAGGAGGTGTAGGTGCTTCCTGTCGACCTGTCAGTCATGGCGCAAAGAAAGAGAGAGAAGGAGAAAATATTTTTTCCGAAGCGGAGATCGAAATAATTTTGGGTGAAGTGGACTTAAGAAAAAACATTTTATTTTCTTCAGTTAGTGGTGGTGTGACAGGTGAAGCAAAGGGCTGGAGGGAGGTAACACATGCTGTTAATGTTGTCTCCGTAGTAAAAAGAACCATGTCAGGGGTGAAGCGTAAATGGTTTGATATGAAATTAGAGGCAAAGAAACGCATAAGCACACACATACAAAAATGCAGCGGTCACCAAACAGAAGATTCATTTGTGGGGTTCTGAATGAAGTGGGAACGGGAAACCAGAGATGTTTTGTGCATAATGGATAAACTCTAAATCAGTGATGGCTGTCTGAATGTAGAGCTATTTAACATTTATTTTAACAAATGATACTGATAACATATAGCCTACAGCAGTCTGTATGCATCGTCCTCAAATTATTTGAATCTTAATAGCCTAAAGCTCTGTTTGATACAACGTAAATTAAACATTTTCAAATCAGATTTATTCATTCAAACGATCGTCCTCCTTCCACCTGCTACCCCTGCTGAACCCAGGCACCGAGGCCAAAGAGGCTGTGATCCGGCTGTCCTTACGGATATTTTTATTATCATCATTCAACGTGCAGAAAGAACGTGTAATCTATGAAGTCGATTTACGTAGATAATTCATAATCATGAACCTAATCTGGATCTTAAACCCGCTAATTGCCAAATAATTTAACTAAATGTGTTATATTTTTAATATTTTGTCATGTTTAGATTACGTGTTTCAAAGGCATCTGTGTATTGTGTACATAACAGAGTGCAATACGAATTAAAATTGTCATATCCAATAGTGAAAAGCAATATTTATGTGCATTACTAAATTTACACAAGCACTACGAGTGGTCAGGAGCAGGAGTAGATTTTGTTAGTAGCTACGAAAAGATCGGAGCTACTAAAATATTGATGAATGCGGACACGCACGTAAATTTCCATCTGCGAACAGTTTACACACAAATTCCTTCTGCTCACGTTTCATGAATGAGACCCAGTGTGTTTTAGCTAAAAACTCCCAGCCACACTCATCTGCAGGCATCTTTTTGCACAAAAATTCAGGCGAGAATAAAAAACCTTATATTTTAGTGTGTTCAAACTTATATTACTCAATGACAGTAGCACTTACAGTGATTCATACAGTTTGGGAAAAAACTTTAGAGTGTTTCCTTTCAAAAGAGACCAAAACCATCCATATACTCCAAACGGTTCAAGAACAGTGTTCAATTTACTTTGGGTACGCCTTGGACAGGCATTTTAGGCAAAATTTACAGGAATGGAAAGGGGTTAATGATATTTTTTATTATTTATTTATAATTTTTGTTACTTTTCCTTTTGTGTCAAGAAATAAGCACAATATATCTTTATGTTGAAAAAAATCGTGAGAGAATCGTGATCTCAGTTATAAGCCAAAAACATCATAGATTTTGCATCTTTCAACAAAGTCAGGAGTTTCTAACTTACTTCGTATCCCTCACACGTTCAGGGTGAGAATATGCAGCCCAGTGTGAGCCGCCCTCCTCATACCGGGTACAGACACATTTTCTTCTGCCTGTGCTCCATATCTGGCCTACACGTCGATACTAAAGTCTTTATAATCCACATTAGGGATGTGAATCTTTGGGTGTCTTTGGATTCGATTCCGATTCTTAGGGTCACGATTCGATTGAAAATCGATTCTCGATTCAACCGATTCTCGATTCAAAAATTGATACAATGCATAGTCTGTTAAGGCATACTGAATGACTCATGTCAAGCTGCTGTGTCCCAGGGAGATAATAAAACCCAAAATGAGTCCCAACTCCTGCCTTCATTGAAGATGGGACTGGCTGAATTTGTTGCTCCTCCATAGCTCCTGCCCCTCTTCACAGTAGAGTTGTGCCGTGCCTTTTCTTTTTTTCCAAGCTTGCTGCAACGCTGTGTACAGAAGCCCGTGGGGGTGCGCAGAGAGACGGAGCAACGTTAATAAAAAATTGAATTTTGAAGTTTATGAATCGATTCAGAATTGTGGATGATTAGAATCGCGATTCTTATGTGAATCGATTTTTTTTTTCCCCCCATCCCTAATCCACATCGTCATATCCAATCATGAACAGGTCATCAGGGGTGTTAATTGTAACATATTGACCATCGATCTTGCAGGTAAGTCTGCTTTCTCTTATGAATGTGTTTTGGCATTTCTCCTTGGCATACCAGAAGAGCTTATACCTCAGACATGTAAGGTCATCACTGATGAAGATAGCCTTGTGCTCTTCTTTCTCCCTCAGCGTTGATTTATTCCTCATCAGTTCCGTTTTTTTCCTCCTGCTCAGGAATCGAACAATTGTAGGTCTGGCTTTGCCTTGCTTTTTTTGCCCCCCAATGGTGCGTCGCGGAGATTTCGTTCTCAGTGATAGTTACACCTGTCGTTGCAGCAAGATGACAGACCTCCATTAGTTGGTCCTCGGTTTCTTCATCAGTTTCCTCAGTCCCATTGATGCAGACATTTTTTTTCCGACTGTACTGCTCAAGTTCGTCCTCTTTATATCTGCTTTCCAGTATGCTTTTGTCAAGCTTGTAACAGTCCACTGATGCACCAAGTTGCTTCTGCACTTCTTTGACTATTGCTGGTACTGCTGCTTTAATGGTAATAAACACGACTTTAGCCAAGTCTTCAGTGCCAAAATTAGTCAAAACTGAGTCGGATTCGGCTTTGATTGTGGCCACTATGTCTATCACAGCCTCCTCCTCCTCCTCGCTTGTCTCAACCCTGTTAGAAAGAAACGCTCCATGTTTCGCGGCCTTGGACTTCTTCCACCTCAGTGAAGACTCCTCAGTTCCACTTCTGTAACTGGCGCCAGTCTTTATGGCGTTGTCCTTTGTTCACGCACCAGACCGGTGCCCTTTGCCCAAACTTTCTTTACCATCGGCCTCGTACTTCTCCTCCACGGCACCTTTCACCGTCGGTGCCTTATCAGCACTCGGCAGTGCGAACGTTTCGCTCGCATTTGCGACTAAAAATAGGTGTGTGAGAACTGTAAAAAATATTTAGGGGCACGTGCGCAAAAAAATCAGCCGAAGCAGCCTATATTTTTGTCAATAAAAAAATATGATAATCTAACCACAAATGTTGGAGGAACTCCAGCAGCCTTCCCTCTTCCCCGTGTGACACGGTTATGGGTGGTTTTCCAAGCCACTGTTGTGATTGCAAATTTAAGATCTCCATCTTGTGTATTACGTCTGAACCTTACTTTCACAATGATATGTAAAATCCTGCAGGATGCCTGTGATTGCAAATTTAAGATCTCCATCTTGTGTATTACGTCTGAACCTTACTTTCACAATGATATGTAAAATCCTGCAGGATGCCTGTGATTGCAAATTTAAGATCTCCATCTTGTGTATTACGTCTGAACCTTACTTTCACAATGATATGTAAAATCCTGCAGGATGCCCCAAGTGTGAAACAACACCCTGGGGGGGGGGATGCTGGTCCCTACAGCAGACCAAAAGGTAACAAAGAGCTACTTATTCAAAGATCTTTGTGAAGACTCCTGAAGGACATTCCCAGGCCACTTAGGGGCGGTCTTCAGGTATAAATGTTTAGCTCTTCCCCTGCTCAGGGTCTTTTCTCATCTTGACCGCTTGCTTGAATGTTGACTGACCTTTTCTCAGCTGAGAGAATAAAAAACTTTGTCGGCCGGCAGAAGTCTCTATTTCATTCTTCACCAGAAGCAGCAGAGAATTTGCAAAATTGCCACAACACTGTCGGCACAATGAATATAAGTCCCACTGTCGGCAGCGTGGAAATAAGTCAAAGCATGGAGGAGACAGACCTGGTTAAGTGGTGGAACTCCGGGGAAACCTGCGCCGTTCTCCCTGCAGTTGGGGACCGTTCTCCATGGCCAGGCTGTCGGCTGGGTGGAAATGAGTCCTGCAGAGTTTCAGAGGACCTGGAGAATGTTTTAGGATAGTAATAACATTATATAAGATAATCATATTGCAAATATATATAAGATAATAACATTAAAGACAAAATTAAATTGCAATACTTTTTCAAAACGTGATGATTTTACCTTTTTGTACATTTTGTATACAAATTCATTAAATAATTTTGCTTGTAAATGTCTATTTGCATCACGTTTATTGCGGAAAACGCATTATTTAATCAATTTACGTTGTGCCCCTAAAGTTCTTTGTGCGCTCGTTACTTTTTCAACTTAGGAGCACATGTGCTCCTTGGGAAAAAAGTTAGCGTCAAGCCCTGCTTATTAGGTTCTTTCGGGTTCAGGTTGCTTCTTGGGTTAGAGCGAGTCATTTTACCAGTACGTGACATAGACGCCATCTCACCACCGCTTTCTCATACAAATGAGCTTTTTTTTTTTTTTTTTTATTACACCAGAGGTTCGTTTACACTCCAAGCTGCTTAGTCTCTTATTATTCTTGGTCAGGGGTTTCTAAAGACTTTCTAAAGACTTTTTTTTTTTCCAAGTAAATCTCAGCAACTCTCTGTCCCAACTTCAAACCAGCAGCACCCCACATACTCCATCTGCGCTGTGCAGCGCTGTGCACTGCGTAGCAGATTCGCTCCCATTCTAGTGAATAGCTTAATTTCCACAGCGCATGCCGCGCAGCGTGTCTGGAGCGTCCCAGAAGCGCCACAGGTCTATTTTTCAGCGACTGCGAGTCCATAGCACGTCAAGCCATGTAACTCAGATCGCACCAAACGGGAAACAGAACACACACAGCATCCAATGAATTTCAAAATACAACACAATGCATGGACTACAAATTGTCAACTCTCAACTCAAAAAAAATCACGTCACATCTTGTGGCACACGTTGTCAATCAGTGCGAGGGTCCGAGCAAAGATAGATGAGGAGAAACTCATAGTTTAAGTGGAAAACCATAGTATTTTGTATGACACCACACATCCTTTCGACAAGGATACAAACCGAAAGGAGAAGATGTGGAGTGAAATTGCAGGAGTTTGGGGAGTGAATGCTGCTTTTTATCGCGTGTGAGCTTGGGGCTACTATGGCTATTGCCATAGTAACTGACTCAGGGTTACGCTGAACTGGCTTTTGTGAAATGGAAAACTCAGAGTTTCCCTCATCTCAGGCTTAACATACTCAGAGTTTTCACTAATCCTGCTTTCTGAAATAGGGCCCAGGTATACTCATGTGACAGCATTATACTATGCAACATACTGATTAAACTGTTACTCATCAGCATCACACATATGCCAGCAAAGCGCCAAACAAATCATAACCTGTTTCTTGTAGGAACTGAGGCACTCAGAGAAGGGCTAAGGTTAAAAAGCCTTTATTTCAGCATGGCCAAACAAGTTAAAAACTGTAGCCGACGCGTTGCGGCCTGTGGGCCTTCATCAGGGCTGATATAAGATGGCTGCCCATATGCATCCTCCTATATATAGGGAGATGTCACATGGCTGGGTGGACCTTAAAGACAAAGACTGTACAATTCAAAATCTGAACAGACAAAGAAAACAAAGCAAGACATATAAACAAACAACAATGTGTGGACATTTCAAGTACTGTAAGCCTTCACATTAGATAAAAATCATCTGAAATAAACAGATTAAACAATAAGAATTTTTCAGTCAGGAAGCTGAGGGAGGGCACAAATAAGCCAAGAAGGTTAGATCCCGCCTCAATCAGAGGAAAGGGGAGAAGTCGAGTTCACCATTCAGGCCTGGGTATTGTGTAGCTTTCAGAGTATATATCCAGAAGGATTCTCTCTGTAGGAGTCTTTTTAACCTGTCTCCTCCCCTTACTGAACTGGCTACATGTTCTATGCCTGAGATCTTCAAGGTATTACAACTGCTGTGGTTGGACTCCTTGTAATGTAAAGCCATAGGATACTGGGGGTTACCTGTCCTAATGGCATGTTTATGCTCAGCTAGTCGTACCTTCAATTTGCGTTTCGTTCTTCCAATGTAGAAACGGCCACATGGGCATTCCAATCTGTACACAACAAAGGTAGTGTTGCAATTTATGAATGATTTAATATCATATCTGCAACCTGAAATGACGTCTGTGAACTGTTTGGCATTGATCATATTATCACAATGATTACAATTGCCACATTTGTGATTTCCTGTTCTCATATTAAGCCATGTTTTTGGAGGAGCTGAAGTGAGATGACTCTTCACCAATTTATCATTAAGGGTGGGGGCTCATCTGAAGCTGACAGTGGGAGCATCTGGGAGAACCTCTCTGAGGAAGCTGTCACTTCTCAAAATTTCCCAATTTCTTTTTATGATTTGTTTAATTGCATTAGCCTGATTCCCATACTGTGTCACAAAATAGACTTGATTAGGATCTTGTGTTTTTTGCTTGGTAACCAAAAGTTGTTCTCTTGTGAGCTTTTTTGCTTTATTATACACTATATTACAAAAAGTATTTGCTCACCCATCCAAATGATCAGAATCAGGTGTCCTAATTACTTGGCCTGGCCACAGGTGTATAAAATCAAGCACTTAGGCATGCAGACTGTTTCTACAAACATTTGTGAAAGAATGGGCCGCTCTCAGGAGCTCAGTGAATTCCAGCGTGGAACTGTCATAGGATGCCACCTGTGCAACAAATCCAGTCGTGAAATTTCCTCGCTCCTAAATATTCCACAGTCAACTGTCAGCTTTAATATAAGAAAATGGAAGAGTTTGGGAACAACAGCAACTCAGCCACGAAGTGGTAGGCCATGTAAACTGACGGAGAGGGGTCAGCGGATGCTGAGGCGCATAGTGCAAAGAGGTCGCCGACTTCCTGCACAGTCAATTGCTACAGAGCTCCAAACTTCATGTGGCCTTCAGATTAGCCCAAGTACAGTACGCAGAGAGCTTCATGGAATGGGTTTCCATGGCCGAGCAGCTGCATCCAAGCCATACATCACCAAGTGCAATGCAAAGTGCCGGATGCAGTGGTGTAAAGCACGCCGCCACTGGACTATAGAGCAGTGGAGACGCGTTCTCTGGAGTGATGAATCACGCTTTTCCATCTGGCAATCTGATGGACAAGTCTGGGTTTGGAGGTTGCCAGGAGAACGGTACATTTCGGACTGCATTGTGCCAAGTGTGAAATTTGGTGGAGGAGGAATTATGGTGTGGGGTTGTTTTTCAGGAGTTGGGCTTGGCCCCTTAGTTCCAGTGAAAGGAACTTTGAATGCTTCAGGATACCAAAACATTTTGGACAATTCCATGCTCCCAACCTTGTGGGAACAGTTTGGAGCGGGCCCCTTCCTCTTCCAACATGACTGTGCACCAGTGCACAAAGCAAGGTCCATAAAGACATGGATGACAGAGTCTGGTGTGGATGAACTTGACTGGCCTGCACAGAGTCCTGACCTGAACCCGATAGAACACCTTTGGGATGAATTAGAGCGGAGACTGAGAGCCAGGCCTTCTCGACCAACATCAGTGTGTGACCTCACCAATGCGCTTTTGGAAGAATGGTCAAAAATTCCGATAAACACACTCCTCAACCTTGTGGACAGCCTTCCCAGAAGAGTTGAAGCCGTAATAGCTGCAAAAGGTGGACCGACATCATATTGAACCCTATGGATTAGGCATGGGATGGCACTTAAGTTCATATGTGAGTCACGGCAGGTGAGCAAATACTTTCGGTAATATAGTGTATGCTTTGTCAATAGTCTTATGTTTGTAACCTCTTCTCTTGAACCTGGTACTCATATCTTGAGCATGTCTCTCAAAATCAGCGTCAGAGTCACAGATTCTTTTGAGCCTCTGAAATTGACCAAAGGGTATATTTTGAATCATCCAAGGTGGGTGGAAACTGTCTGCCCTTATTATGGTGTTACGGTCAGTAGGCTTTCTGAATACAGAAGTGTGTAAATCATCATGCTCATCTTTTGAGATCTTGAGGTCAAGAAAGTGAATTTCAGAGCGGGAATAGTCAAGGCTGAGTTTCAAATTTTCATTAGTGCTATTCAAATATGAGTGAAATTGTAAGAGTTCTGTCTCAGACCCAGACCAGAGTAGAAGAATGTCATCAATGTAGCTCACAATAGAACAACTTTTGGTTACCAAGCAAAAAACAGAGACAGGAGGAGACAGGTTAAAAAGACTCCTACAGAGAGAATCCTTCTGGATATATACTCTGAAAGCTACACAATACCCAGGCCTGAATGGTGAACTCGACTTCTCCCCTTTCCTCTGATTGAGGCGGGATCTAACCTTCTTGGCTTATTTGTGCCCTCCCTCAGCTTCCTGACTGAAAAATTCTTATTGTTTAATCTGTTTATTTCAGATGATTTTTATCTAATGTGAAGGCTTACAGTACTTGAAATGTCAATCAATCAATCAATTTTATTTATAAAGCCCAATATCACAAATACAATTTGCCTCACAGGGCTTTACAGCATACAACATCCCTCTGTCCTTTAGACCCTCACAGCGGATAAGGAAAAACTCCCCAAAAAAAACCCTTTACCGGGGGAAAAAAAATGGTAGAAACCTCAGGAAGAGCAACAGAGGAGGGATCCCTCTTCCGGGACGGACAGACATGCAATAGATGTCGTACAGAACAGATCAGCATAACAAATTAACAGTAATCTGTATGACACAATACAGTAATCTGTATGACATCCTCGGTAATGACAGTAGCTTACAACAACATTCATGAAAGTAATATTGTCGTTATAGTTCTGGCTACTGTGGTACAATATGTTGAAAGTATATATTAGTATCTGGCAGTATACATGTATGATAATAATCATATGTGTATAATAATAGTAGAAGTATGACTAATGACTAATGATAGCAGCAGCAGGAGGCATCTGGCAGGACCTGAGAGACAGTGGAGCACAAAGGCTCCGGAGAAGAAGCCGAGTTAAAGAGAGGGGGAGGGAGAGAGAGAGAGAGAGAGAGAGAGAGGGAGGGAGAGGGGGGGGGGGGGGGGGGTGCCCGGTGCATTATAGGTGGTCCTCCGGCAGACTAGGCCTAAATCAGACAAAGAGTCTCTGAGTTGTTTGGGGCCAAGAACAATAACTTCAGTTTTGTCTGAATTCAACATCAGGAAATTGGTGCTCATCCAGGTTTTTATGTCTTTAAGACAATTATGAAATTCAGTTAATTGATTACTTTCTTCTGGCTTCATCGATAAATACAGCTGTGTATCATCCGCATAACAATGGAAATTTATAGAGTGATTTCTAATGATGTTGCCTAAAGGAAGCATATATAGAATAAATAGGATTGGTCCAAGCACAGAACCTTGCGGAACTCCAAAACAAACTTTAGTACGTACGGATGATTCATTATGAACGTCAACAAATTGAAAACGATCAGATAAATAAGATTTAAACCAGCTTAGTGCAGAACCTTTTAGGCCAATTAAGTGTTCCAGTCTCTGTAGCAGAATTTCATGGTCAACAGTGTCAAATGCTGCACTAAGATCTAATAAAACAAGTACAGAGACGAGTCCTTTGTCTGAAGCAATCAGAAGGTCATTTGTAATTTTAACTGGTGCTGTCTCAGTGCTATGATGCACTCTAAATCCTGACTGTAATTCCTCAAATAAATTATTATCATGGAGAAAATCACACAGCTGGTCTGCGACTACTTTCTCAAGGATCTTTGACATAAAGGGAAGATTAGATATTGATCTATAGTTGGCTAACACCTCTGGATCCAGGGTGGGCTTTTTTAGTAGAGGTTTAATTACAGCTACCTTAAAAAACTGTGGTACATAGCCTGTTAATAAGGATATATTGATCATATCTAATATATGGGTGTTAACTAAAGGTAAGACCTCCTTGAGTAGCCTAGTTGGGATGGGGTCTAAAAGACACGTTGATGATTTAGATGAAGAAATCACTGCGGTCAATTCTTGAAGAGAAATTGGGGAGAAGCAATCTAAATAAATATTAGGTGTTACAGCTGTGTTTGAGGTTAGATAGGTACTATCTGAGGACAGGAGGTCATGAATTTTGCCTCTAATGGTTAGAATTTTGCCATTAAAGAAGCTCATAAAATCATTACTGCTAAGGGCTAAAGGAATACAAGGCTCAATAGAGCTTTGACTCTCAGTCAGCCTGGCTACAGTGCTGAAAAGAAACCTGGGGTTATTTTTGTTTTCTTCTATTAAAGCTGAGTAATAGTTTTCTCTGGCATTGCGGAGGCCCCTCTTATAAGTTTTGAGACTGTCTGCCCAGATTAAACGAGATTCTTCCAGTTTGGTTAATCACCAATTCCTTTCAAACTTTTGCGATATTTGTTTTAATTTACGGGTTTCAGAGTTATACCAAGGAGCGAACTTTCTTTGTTTTGTTAACTTCTTTTTAAGAGGAGCTACAGAGTCGAGTGTTGTTCGCAGCGAGCTTACGGCGCTATCAACAAATTGATCAATTCAGGAGAGGTTAAAGTCGGTGCGGGAAACCTCTGTTACTAAAGGACTTGGTATTGAATTTAACGACGGAGTAATCATTTCCTTAAATTTTGCGACAGCACTATCTGATAAACATCTGGTATAGTAACTGTTGCTGAGTGGTGTGTAATCGAGTAAAAAGAAATCAAAAGTAATCAAATAATGATCAGATAGCAAGGGATTCTGTGGAAAGACTGTTAGGTTATCAATTTCAATTCCATATGTCAGAACTAGATCGAGGGTATGGTTAAAACAGTGAGTGGGTTCATGTACACCCTGACTGAAGCCAATGGAGTCTAATAATGAGATAAACGCGGTAGCCAGGGAGTCATTATCAACGTCGACATGAATGTTAAAATCGCCTACAATAATAACTTTATCTGATTTAAGAACTAGACTGGATAAAAACTCTGAGAATTCAGATATAAATTCAGAATACGGGCCAGGAGCACAGTACACTATAACAAATAAAAGTGGCTGTGAGGTTTTCCAGGTCAGATGTAAAAGACTAAGAACAAGGCTTTCAAAAGAATTATAATCTAGTTTTGGACATCTTTATGTCCACACATTGTTGTTTAAATATACTATGTCTTGCTTTGTTTTCTTTGTCTGTTCAGATTTTGAATTGTACAGTCTTTGTCTTTAAGGTTCGCCCAGCCATGTGACATCTCCCTATATATAGGAGGATGCATATGGGCGGCCATCTTATATCAGCCCTGATGAAGGCCCACAGGCCGCAACGCGTCGGCTACAGTTTTTAACTTGTTTGGCCATGCTGAAATAAAGGCTTTTTAACCTTAGCCCTTCTCTGAGTGCCTCAGTTCCTACAAAAAACTAGTATTTGGATCCCAATACTGATGAACACCAGATGTAAGGAAAGAAGACCAACGATACCCATGCAGCACTCCAAGCTTGTGTTTTTTTTTTTATTCAAATCATAACCTGTTCTCACTTTTTCCAGTTAATAAATTGCGCTTGTAGAACTGCTGTATAAAAGCAATATCACACTTAATGTCGTGCTGATGTACAGAATATTGGCATGCCTATGACCTTAGCCGTGCTGATACACAATACAACGGTATGCCCTCTGGTGTGATATTGCTTAAATATTGAGCAACTGATGAAACTTAAGCCCTTTTTAGACAGCAACTGTGCAAATTTGCAGGAAAGCCCAATCAGTCTTTTTTCAGCATTGGCAGTATAAAAACAAAATCGGGTAGTGTGGCAAAATGCCGCCTTCCTACTTTTGTTTATACAGAATGCGCATTTTTTCGGGGCAATGGGGGGTGTGAGCAAGTAACAAAACGTCTAGCTCAGCATGTGACGTAAACAGTGACATGGGAGGGAAGCCGTGGCTACTCAGTCCTTCGCCGATTCTCTTGTAAGTTGGCCCGTTCTTCACTGCTCCCGTCATCTGACGGTTAATGGCCTCTTCGTTTGTGAGGACAAGGAGGGCGCGCAATTCCTTATCTCCTCAGTTGCTCATCTTTACAGTGTCGGTCAGGTTTGCGTTTTCCTCTTGCTGCTAGTGTTGCATGGTATACTGGTACCAACGGTAGCCCGTGGTACTAAAACACCACTGTACATATGATACCATAATGTTGGAGTACCGTAGTAGTCCCACTACTGTGGGATAAGTTCAAAGTCCAATCGCAAGAGGGTGAGTGTCCATGAGCTGTCCGATAACGGGGCACGCTGGCCACCTGGCACTCAGCTGCTGCAGTGGTTTGTTTTCCAGTGATATTTCAGGTATTAGCTGAGCTAGTGAGTATCTTTAAGCAGTGAAAGTTATTATTTATTTCTTTTTACTTGGAGGCTAGATTTTATATATTTATAGTATACTTTATATATACTACAGTGATTTGTTTTCCACAGAGCTCTACAGTGTGAGCATTTTACTAGCGTATGCAACTACAAATAGTTTTGTGCGAGCAAAAGAAATCATTCAGGAACACGCTGTGGGAGTACAGATTTCAACCAGCAGCAGAAATGAAAGGCGAATCCTGACAGTTGTGGGTTGACTGGGGGTCACAGACAGAAATACAGCGGAGGCTCCACCGTATTCCTGTCAAATATGGCAGCCATAGTGCTCCACGGTGCAAGGTAATGGCTTACCGGCGACCGAGAAGCCCAGCTCCAGGTCCAATGATTTCTACCAATTATGTTTTTGGTACCGTGACAACATTACTTGCTACTAGCTTGGCAACTCGCCAGTCTGGCTTTTTGTGTCTACGCGCTTTGCAGCTTGCCAGCAAAACGGCCTAACGGCCCAACATTCACGTAAAATCCGGCAGTATTAAAGGGGCTTTTTATTCCATTAGGGAAACACAAAAAGACTGATTTCACATCTTTTTCCTCATCCAGACTACACTGGAGCAGGTCTTAAAGCACAGTAGCCAGAGAAGCTAAAGACTGTTAAAAACACAGTTTCAGTTCACTTTTCTAGTCTGGTGGTTTATATAGACAATGTTGTGTTATATTTTGAATGATTCATTTTTATTATTTAACCATTTGTCTTTGTTTTAGCTGTACCGTTTCATATTACCACATGAACCGGAGGTATGAAGTAGCTTGTATTTTCTAATGTTAAAAGTTCTCACCATCTACTTTATCCATGTAAGTGTTAATGTTGTGTAAAAAGCTTTAAAGAATTGTGTGTCCCTTTTTCAGCACCATGAGTGAGTTGGAGGACATCAGCCACCACATTCATGACAGAATATCATCGTTACAGCGCCTGCTGGATCTGTCAGTAGTTGGTATGACACACTGATTTTTTTTTTTATTGGACAAGTCTGGTAACATTCGTTTTTTCTGTTTTATTACTGTGCAGAGCAAAATTTGGGTGTCTTAAAGTGTGTCATTGTTTTTTTTCTCTCTACATTGAGAATTTCCTCAAAATAATATCAAGAAACTTGGACAAGAGCTCTTTGCCCTCGAGAGACTTCTGGAGGAGTTTGAAAAATGTGTTGATCAACAGAAAGAGCAACTGAGGCATCTTAAGGTAAACTGGCCTGTAGTTTTTGAAGGTAATGCTGGTTGTGAAATCAGCACATCATGTAGCTGCTTTACAGTAAAATTCACCGAGTTTTGCACCAGGCATAATTTGTTTGTGTCCATAGCTGCAAAAATTAACTAAGAACTTAAACAGAACTGGATTTTTGAGGCTTATATAGATATTTAACCAAAGGCTTAACATTCTTTTTTTTTTTAAATTATTTATTTCAGCAGTTTTAACATAAGCATTATGGATAAGTATCTATTAAGGGGCACATATTATGCAAAATGCACTTAACCATGGGTTTCTAACAAAAATATGTGTTCCCAGCCTGTCTACAAAAATTAGAAAAGTCCATCCTCTCCCTCTTTTGCTTGCTCCTCCTTTCAGAAAACATGCACTCATACCAATCGGCAACCTTCAGGGCTGACAAGCCAACGCAGAAGTGCCAAAAATGGCAATTCATCGACTGGCCTATTAAGGCTGGCTTCAAAACAGCAAATCCCCTTAGACTACCATGTTAAAATGCCCAACTTTACAGCTAAAATAAACATAGTTACAGGCTGGTACGAAAGTTTTGATCTCTGGCTTATTTCATCATTCATGATAACTGTACGGGGTAGGGCTGGGCGATATGGACAAAGATTCATATCTAGGTATTTTTAAGCTGCATTGCGATACACAATATATATCTCGGTATTTTCTACGAAGTGGACTACATGTTCAGTTGCAAGCTGATCCATGGCTAACATCCCCTGTTATTTTGACTGCATGTGTTTTTCCACAGCAGGACAGGTAAAAGAAGTTTACCTGTTGGAGGTGAGCTGTTTGCAGAGGTGCAGTAAGAGCCTGTTGTCTGCAGCTCTTCATTTAACATTTCACTGTGGCTGATTCTGCTTGTACTCTTCCTCTCTGCTGTAATTTTAGACTTGTTTTAATTGAATAAAAGCTAATTTGGTAATAAACATATTTTAATTCCCATAGAGTTTTAAAAATAAAAGTCCCCCCCTTATCGTTTTATGTAAAAACTTTAATTGTGAAGCAGCTAAATATGGAAATGTTGAGTTTTCGAGCAGCAACTTCACACAACTTCTAATACGGCTGATGGTGAAAATGAAACCGTAGAATAAAGCAGATATCTAAAGTACAAACAGAGGACGCAGGAGAGAAACTCCAAACTCCAAACCAGAGATTGAGTTAGAAGCTACAAAAGTACTGAGAGCTGAACACACAGTAGTCTCGCCACCAGACCATCAGAGATCTCTGCCTTCTGATAGTCTGGGGACACTCCTTTCTAAAGTGTGTTTAACACACTGGAGAAAATGGCCAGCAACAAAGCAACGCCTCTTGCATTTTTGAAAAGGACATGCCCTCCCGGAAATGTGTAACACACAGCTTGTTTGAAGGGGAGAGAAGGGGTGGTCTGGGGTTCACTGCTGTCAGCTAGATGCCACCGCTACCTGCTTGAGTGCGGGTGGCCCAGCTTTTGGACCTACTCTAGAGAAGGAGTAGGTGCACAGCTCAGCGTGACACTGCGCGTCTAAACTAATAACAGAAAGACAAACCGGCACAGCATGGCTTGCCTGTATGCGGCTAAAAGTTACAGGGGGAAAGGCCCATAATATTGTACATGTGCTATTACAGTAACTTCATTCATCTCACAGACTGATTTAGCATAGCTTGTGCAACATATAGACAGATGTCGCACTGTAGACTAATTAACAGACTGATTAAACAGAAACACAGAAACAGAGCAGATCTGTGTCTCTGAGTGTTGATGGAGAAACTGTGAGTGAGTGGAGTGGAGCTGTGCGGAGAGTGTGAGAGAGGAGAGATGAACACTGGTATGACTTGTGTGGCACAACTTGACCCTATATCGATATAAATGGTATTGTCTAAATCTATATCTTGCTTGAAAATATATTAATATATTGTAAAAAAAAAAAAAAAAAAAAAAAAAATCGATATACTGCCCAGCCCTAGTACAGGGGGTGGATTTTTTTTTAAAATGATCCTATTTCAATTTCCATACTTTATTCTGGACATAGAGGCAGTCCATAGTACTGTACAATAAAAATACAAGACACAATAAAAGGACAGACAGATACAAAAATATCAAATATTTGCATATAAACTAAAACGGCAATGGTTCCAAAGCCTTGAAGTGAACCTAACCGTACTCATGGCAGGATTTGCAAGCGCTGAAATTATGCTGTTTGGTGACTCAGATATTGTACACATACAACTGTACATGAGATTCCTGAGTACAGCAGGGCACCAATACTGACAAACATTTGGCTTGCACTGCTCCTTCTTGGCACTTTAAGCAGCATCCTCATGGCATAATGCCACCTTAAGGATGCCATGAGGATGTCACAAGTGGGCAGTATACATTGGGGTGCAAAAAGTTTTAAAAAGAGTGGTCTTCACAGACAATGAGCACATACTAAATTTGTGTTTCAGCATATCAGCCTGTGCATACGGTATTGTCTTTGAATATCCCTATCATCAGACAGGTCATCAGTTAGTCTTTAGTATTTAACCTCTTCACATATTTTGAGGACAGTACCAGAGAGAGAGAAGGCAGGAAATGACGATTTATTGTCTTCCTTGCTTCTGACTATCATAACATTACTCTTTTTTTCCATTATATTTAATATCAAAGTCAGAGCCATATTGACAGCATACTCTTAGTAACTGTTGAAGGCCAGCGCTATATTGACACAGGATAACCAGATCATCTGCGTACATCAGGTGGTTGATAATGGTGTCACCAACCATACAGCCTGTTCTACAGCTGTTTAGCTGGTTGGATAACTTATCCATGTAAATATTAAAATGAAAGGGAGATAAAATGCTCCCGTCATGCGTCCTCCCCTCTGAGCTGCTCCCCTTTCCGCTGACGGCACAGTGTGAGTTTTGAGAGGAGAGAGAGAGGACCGACACCAAGAGCAACGCTATCACTTGGCTACAAATTTCGACAACGTCAGACTCACAGGTAACTATGACAATCTGTAAAGTTATTACAGGGCATGTTAAAACAAACGTGGCTCTTATTACTCACTTCAATGTCCATAACTAACGTTACCAAGCTAGCATTTTAGCACGTTATATAGGTAAAGTTACAAGTGTCATGTCATAACAATGTAATGCTATGAGTAAACAGCTAACGTTAGCTCTTTTATCGCTGGGATAAACAAGGAAAAGCTAACAATAACAATGATGTCTATCACTTGTTCGATAAACGTTGTTTTTGTGAATGACTTATTTTTTTTTTTAGAGTTCACATGACAGCACGTCAGGGTCCCCGGGTCTGAGCACGTCCACGGGCCAAGGTCGTGCTCGAGGCCGTGGATGAGGGGGTCGAGGTGGGAGAGGGGGAAGAGATAGAGGACGGGGATCCGGCCGCGGATTACTGTCAGAACTACAGCTGGAACCGGAGGACCTGCAGCGGATATAGGCTCTCCAAGCAGAGTGGATCGCTTATGAGGATGTATGTATATTATTACTTTAATTTTTTTGTTCTGATATAAACGAGTGAGTTTGAGTGACGTGCAGCGGAGAGGGAGAGACACAGTGGCTGCTGCGTTCAAGTGTTGCCATTTAAATTGGTTAAACACAAACACACACCTCTCTAATTGGCAGGTCAAAAAAAAAAAATAGGATCCCTTGACTAATTCCAACAGATGTTTTTGATAATTGTCATCAACATTGAAATGAACAGGACCTGTGTGCAAAAAATAGCCTACAAACACTGACTTAACCAAAGAACGTTATCATTAACACACTTACTAAATGTTTCTCATTTTAGCCAGGCATGAAAATCTCTCACCTTTCGGCAAAATTCGTCATTGTGGAGCGAAGGCACAGAAAACTGATGTAGCGAACACATGCACGCGGGCATTTCATTAGGAAGTTGTTGGTCCTGTCCAATGGTGGATTGGCCATCGGGACATTCGGGACAAATCCCAATGGGCGGTCACCATGTGGGCCAGTGGGGCTGGCCTGGTGAGACTAGTGAATGTCAAGCTAGTTGCTAGCTGTCGATACTGTAATGCGTGTCCCTCCCATGTTTGTTTGCTGTGAGATGTTCAGAGGGAACGTAGGTGGCAATCTTGTGTTTTGATGCTTGAAGGAGGAGATAAGAGTGGCCTCCTCCGATGCGAAAGAGACTCTCGTTTTTCATGAAATCTGATTGGCTCAGCCGCAGTCATCAGTCATTACTCATGCCAGAGCAGGCTAGTTTGACCGTAGACAGAAAATATGGATAAAGTTGGTAAAACAAAAAATGGTGGTGCGGAAAAAACTTCTGCACAAGAAGAGGCAGCAAAGTGCTCCAAAATAACCGACCTGTTTGGCCGCAGTGTTGGTTGACAGGCTGAGGCTGCTGGTGTTGCTAATGACAGAGATGGACCTGGAGCCGACAGTGCCATTATAGCAGGTGTATTAACGTTAGCTAACATTCGAGAGTGTGTAATGTGCAAGGTAGGCTTTGGCAAATTGCATATTTCTTTTAGGTGTCCGTTTCAAGAGGCCAACTAGCCTACTAGGTATTGTAAGTCATTATAATTTAAACCTGCACTAAAAGAAAATATGTGCTTGCTTTTTTCCTGTGAATGCATGTAATGTGAAGGCATAGCCTACTATGCATTACATTTTAGCCAGAGGAAAACCTTTTTAGTAGTACTAAGTGGGATTTTTTTGTTGTAGTTATAAGTTGACAGAAAGTTGACTATAGGGCCTATTGCCCAATTTATACCTCCTTAGTTCATGGCTGTGAGCCATTGAGATATAAACTGGGGTTATGTAATACAAGAGCAGGGCTGGGAAGGACAGGGCAGACAATTATATTGTATATAAAATTAGATACATTAGGATAGTCATATGCTCTTATTTTAAGTTAAATAATAAGCACATAGCCATTTGTGGCCAATTCATTATTGCATTTATTGTATAGTCTGGAATTAAACAATAACTGCTGATTTTCTTATGGAGTTGATTCTGAGGACAGCGTTTGTGTAGTGTGTACAAGCATATAGAGGATTATAGGTAGAAACATGTGGGCTGGTGCGCCTGAATGTCCCGGGCTTTAATTTGTTTCACAGTCTGCCCCTGGTCTTGTCTCTTATACCACATATGTGAACATGTAAAGATACTTTATTTGCACTTAATTATACATTCATACTTTTGTTTTTGTGCAATTTTATAATTCTGCATGTTACCACCACTAGATTAAATCTAAAAGAAATCAGATATGAGCATTTGGAAGCTCATTTTTTCACCAAAAAAACAATCAAGGAGTATAACCCCGGGACCCCCTAGCAGGTGCCAAGTCTCGTATCCTCCTCACCTTTTTCACCCCTGACCCATTTTCATGCCTGTTTAGCTGGGAGAATACTAAACATTAATCAGTAACAGGTTTGCGAGGTGTAACATTAACTAAGTTGAAAAAACTACATTTCAGATGCTGGCTTTTGAGCCATCAGCACACCAAGATGACTAACGTGTTAACCACCGCATTATTGCAGTTATGCTAACTGCATACTTTAACATTACTTACACATGGTAACGTGAACTTCAGTTAATGTTACAATTATCTTACAAGTAGGGAAGTCCCAATCACATTTTTTTTGCATCTGATCCGATATAAGTCCTTTATTTTGAAACCGAGTCTGATACCGAGTGCGATCCGATACTTTAAGAAAAGCATTAAGAAAGAAAGAAAAAAAAGAATGCATCCAAGTTGTCCCATGAGGTTTGTTTTTTATTTAAATAGTATCCAAAAAGCATATCGGTGGTTCAGCAGCACAAAATGTAAACAAATTCAATATCTTCCTCTTGTCTTCAATAAACAAAATAGGCCTATATCTTTTGTAGCGGTTTGACACATGAAACAAATATTTTTCTTTTACTCAGTCAAAGCCCACAAAGAAACCATAAAACCCATAAAACAGGTCCCTTAACACCAAAATTAAATTGTTTTTACCTGGTTTCTGAAGAACAAAAGAATTGTACTCAATTTTCAAAAATTCAAATACAACTGTAATCAGTTTCAAGAAAGTATATATTTTTTCAGTCAGTTCAATCCAGTTCAAATAAACTCTGCTCCGGGATTTCCAAATAACATATCACAGTTCAATGCAGTTCAATCCACACAGTTCGCTAAACAAAAGAAAACCCCACCCCAGGTTTTCCTGTAAACAAGGAGGTAAAGAAAATCCACTGTTCGCTCTGACTCAGTTCAGTTTCAGAACAGTAAATCAACCCGGCCTAAAGGTTCCAAATAAGGAATAATGAAACAAAAAGTAACCCCCGGCTTTTGCCAACTCAGGGGACTGTGTGTGAATGCCGTAACGTTCCAGCGTTGTTTCGGGCGTGGAGGCTCCATAGATATCTGTGGCGGAATCTCTGAGGTGAGGCTGGTGGCCAGATAGATGATTTTCCACAGAGACTTTGAGCGGTGTAAAATGCTTTGGTAGGCCGAATACGCAGAGGACTTCTGGCTCATTTCTCACTCGCCGGCGACCCTTTGCCATACTGCCAGGAGCGGCAGAATGTAGGGGCCGGTTTACCTGGACTCAGCTGATCGAGCCATCCCACTGGCCGATAGCACCAGCGGGTGTGTCTGGAAGTGAGCAAGCCATCAGCTGACTGTCTTATAAAAAAAATATATTTACAAAATATACAGGATGGCCACAGTGAACAACATAAGGCCCGTTTCCACTGAAGAAGTTCCTGGTACTATTTGGGGGACAGGAACTACTACAGGAACGTCCTCTCATTCGGCCCTCTCAACCGCCGTGTCTCCACTGAGAGAGCGAAGTACGAGGAAGGTTCCTGTAAAGTTACGGGCTCTGGATGTGACGTAATCGTTGCTCGACCATTTTGACCGGGACGACGTAGGTTAGATAGCGGTGTCTGTAATAATTCACTAAATGGCCCGTGAAAAAAATATGTCTTAGTTACAACGTGATTGAGCTAACTGGAGTAGTTTCATGTCGTATCCGACAACGGGAGGCTTTTAACAGATGACGTCCTGATGTTAGCTTGCTGCTGCTGTTTGCCGTCCCTGTCAGCTGATGCTTTCTAGACATCGTGATTTCCCAAAACTGAATAAATACCACACATATCAACACAAAACTGCTTTGCTAGCTCAATCATGTTTTAACTAAGATATCCGCTGGAAAGAATATTTTTTTCACGGGCCATTTAGTGAGTTTTTTTTACATGGCGGCGAAAGCTATGTGAACATGCTAACCCTCGTCTGCTGAGTTTTAATAATGCCAGCTATTTTGTTGCTTTCTGTTGTCGTCACATCCCGTCTTTAGTATATCCAATCAGCACCAAGTAAACCCCAAGCCCCAGCCAGGAGTCTTTCGGGGCCGTTCTGAGTACCTACCCTGAGACAGGGACTTGTTTATCCCCTGTAAAAGTTCCGGAACTCTGTCCTTCGGGGGTGGTTCCTGCGGTGGAGACACGCACCAACGGCCCCGGCCCCGTAAATCTACCCCGAAGTTCCTGCGGTGGAAACGGGCCTATAGATGAAAAATCTGGGGCCTGTATCACAAAACAGGATTAATGTCTTGGCGAGGTAACTTCAGCATTAGCCCTGGGTTTTCGGTCTCACAAAGCCGGTTCAGTTCTTAGCGGGGTAGATCACCATGGTAACTTACTCTGAACGGCTATCTTGCTCCGGAGCAGGGTAAGTTTAGGGTTGAATCTGATCCTATAACAAGCACCACCCACTGGCCAATCAGCTTTTCGGAAAAAAATGACTCTGCTGACAGAAATGCAGCCCAGTCACGACGGGAAGTTTAATTAATTTGATTGATTTTGATTTGAATTTTATTTTGAACATTGAAAAAAGAAAAAATCAACAACAACATACAATGAAAAGACTGTTCAGAAAGGAGTGGAAAGATAAAGATAATTTGTGGACACTTAATAGCACCATTAATTTGTGCCAACTTTTTTTTTGTTGGAGGAAATGATCCCTGTTAAAGATAATGGGCCTAATTGACAGTTTTGTAGCCTATCATGTCTACACTTCATGGTGTTTGAGGGATTTTCCTTTTTGTTTTTTAAAGAGGGAGACTAGGTATATTTTTGTGCAGCTGTTAATTTCTAACACGCTCAATATCAGGATGATTTTATTCAGACTATCAGTTTGGTGTTGATATGATTTAATTGTGGCGTCAGCTTTAAGCTTTAGTGTTGCATATATAACATTATGACTAGGGATGGGAATTGATAGGATTTTATTGATATCAATGCCATTATGGATTCTGCTTATCGATCCGATTTAGTATTGATTCCCTTATCGATTCCTCCTGTGAATTAATGATATCACCTCCTGTTGTTTGTAACCCAAGACATCTGCTTTCATAGCGTTTTATTATGAACCTTAAAGCCATGGTCTAGTTTAGAAAGATGATGAAAAATATTTGAAAAAAAGCACCACACCCCCCCTCCCCTCTGAGCTCGTGTCCCTTTCCCCTCGGGGCTCCTAACGACACACCTCCTCCTGCATAGAAATATTTCGACGTCGTCTAACCACACCTAAAACTAACGGCAGCTTTCACAGTCATAAGCCAGCATTGGCATACATTTATCTATGTCACAACAACAGCCACAATGAGTGTCATTAATGTTACTGTTAGCTGGTGATCTAGAGATAAATCCCGGCCCACAGCCTGAGTGTGTCAACACTACGCAGCTGGTGCAGCTAACTCAGGTGAGGCAGCTAACGCAGCTAGCCTAGCATATTATAACAACAAATGGCGTGCAAATCAACTCAGCTGCCCTCATCTTACCATCCTTGGTGTTCCCATGAAATCCGACAACAGGAGCGGGGACGCGCCGAGGCTCCACAGCGGGCTAACAGCTCCAGTGAGGCCACAACAACAGCATCCTGCCGCCGTGTACCTGGAGCGGGGATGCGCGAGGCTCCACAGTGGGCTAGCAGCTCCAGGGAGGTTATTAACAGCATGAAGTGAAGCCACGGCTTTGACCGCTTCTGTCTCTCCGCCATTACGTCTTCTTTGTTGTTGAACATGCTGCTGACTGACAAGCATAGATTCGGCGTAATGAAAATAATCGATAAGGGAATTGTTAAGCATAAAGGCTAATGATGTCGATGAATTGAACCAGTTGGAACCAGTTCTTAACAGGAACCGGTTCTCGATTCCCACCTCTAGTTATGACAAAGAAGACCAGTTTATCAGCAATGATGTTAGACGATAATTGTAATACACACAATTCATCTGCGCAGCATTGATTTCATGGGATTCAAGGGTGTGATCAGTGTAGGATGTACAGGTACAGGTACTGTAGCTACTTGAACCAGTGATGAGTAATTTAACCTACACATAATTTTATTTGCTACCTTGTTTTGTCTTGATTTTTCCCTCTCTCCTCCTCTCTTTCTTCTTTCCTTACAGGGCTCCAGACTAACTTTTTCCACTAGGAGCACCAGTGCTCCTTACTGAAAATTTTAGGAGCACTAGCACAAAATTTAGGAGCACTGTCTATATCGACACAACATATTCAGAATTTTGTTGAGATTAACTGCATTACTGATAATTTAGCAATAAACACAGACAGCCCGGCAGGGTTCAACGCTAAGATTTTTTTTCACTTGCCAGGTCAGGCAAGTTGGTCAGAGATCTACTTGCCTGAAGTCAGTTTTTACTTGCCCTATAAAAATTGTTTAATTTAAGTGGCTATCAAATAACAAAGACTGTAGTTATTTTTATGTTATGTAATCTTTATTCACACTGTATTTATTAATTAAAACAACATATGTCATGTATTGTAACTTAATTCCTACACAAAAATGACAGTGTCAGGGCAGTGGCAATCTTTGTCTATCGTTCTCTCTCTATAATTTTGCGCCCTACTTGAGCCATGCCCACCTCTATTTATTTTTCACCCCTCTCTCCAGTTCAGCTGTATTAACACCGGGTTTAATATATTTTGCCTCCATCTCTCTGCCCTGCTCTACTCTACTTCAACGCTACTTAGCTCTCTCTCTCTACTCGACCAGTAGACTACCACATCCACCTGTTGCACAAAACGCACACAGCAGTAATTCCCCTAGGATGGAGTTGTAGCAGCGGAGGTGAAGCACACACATGAAAAATAATTTTCACATGCGTGAAATTTTTTGTATGCTTGTAAAGCACAGCCTGCTGGAATTTTTCTATGTATACTGGCACCAGAAGGGCTCTTTAGGACTAAGTACATACAGTACATGTGTGCACCGTAATGAGCAGGTGAAATGTCTGTCTAGCTTACATATGAGGTGTCTCAAGATTTAGGAAAATACAATTTTGTTGAACATAATAAAAGTCATACTCGACATGCTGCTGTTTTGTGCTATGACCTATTTAAGTGCTGGAAGTTGTTAATTACGTGACAACGCCTGAACGCAGCACAACACAAGCTCAGCATGAGTGCCGTGCTGCGCTGCTGTGCAGCAGTCTGTTGTTATTTACACGCTGTCCATAACAATAACTTTGTTGTCAGCTGACAAACTGCACCGGGCTTGGGTCAGGTTTAGTTAGGAAAATGCGGTCCGAGCTGCTCTAGTGTGCTCACCTGTGTGTGCGTGCGTGCATGCGTGTGTGGTGGAACTCCGCCGTGCGCGATACAGAGAGCAGAGGAGAACTGTTAACACGTGACCATGTAGAGACAGAAATGACACAATGACATAACACCATAAATAGTATATTGTTATGTTATTATATGATGCGTCCATCGCGCAAAATAATATCAGTGGGGGGCTGTGGGCAGGACATTGCTGACTCGTCCTCTGAACTGTCGTCGTCGGAAACTGGCATAGGACCGACAGGAGTTTCTGGATAATTTTTGCTTGTGAAAAACGAATCTATAGTTCATTTCATAGCGTCACTTTATGGTCAAACAGCACAGCACTTTCTACTCAGCACTGGCTCTGTGACCCCTCTTTGTCTAACCCCGCGTACAGTACACACGTAGGTAGGCTACTAAAACTGCTGCACGTTGCTATGGGTACTGGCGCCCCCCCACCTCGCAGTGTGCATCCAGACACACATGACAGGCACACACACACACAGACAATTGCTTCCGCTCCTCCATGAAATGCAATTATAAAAAAAAAAAAAAAAAAATTAAAGAAAAAGGGGTAGAGGGGTGGATTTGTAAGTCGCGCTGGTGCTCCTAGATAAAAAAACTATGTTGCATGGCCCCCAAAAAAGGTCGCAAAATGCGACCAATTAGGCACAGTCTGGAGCCCTGCCCTACCCTTTTTTTTCCCTTCTCTATCATGTGATTTCATTGATGTTTTGACAGGGGAATTTCTTTGATAACCTTTAAGTGGCTTCTAATCTCTCCACTTTTCTTTTTTGAATCTTGTAAATTTTATACTGTCTGTTTTTAACACTGTGTGCAAATAAACTAATCTAAACTAAACTAAACATTATTCATCCCGTTATGTGTTGCCATGCATGTTTCCTCCTCCTGCAGCTGCCACGGTGTTGGTCTTTTCTGTAATGTTGCTTTTGCTCATATTTTAGTAGAATTAATCTCTGATCCTCACGAGAAATACTTTTTTTCCCCTCACATACAGCGCTCTGTAAGGACGCTCAGTGACGCTGTGCTTCTCTCATGATTGTGATTGGTCCGCTGCATGCGCGCTCACGGCTCTTGATAAAGCAATCCTGGGTTGAGTTACCAAGTTGATATCCAGCGTCATGATACTGATAATCCTGACTGCCATTGTTAGGGTTAGTCAACCCAGGATAGGTCTGGGTAACCCAGGAAAGGTTGATCTTGTTTCGTGATACAGGCCTCTGGCCATTGTTTTGATTCCTCCGATCTTTTATTACCGATTCCTAGTTACAAGGTTAACATTACTCCTCTTATATGTACTATTTGCCAAATGTTGAAATGTATTTAATTAGCTACCGTCACTAAGATTACTTTGATATTTATCTCTAAAATTTACCTCAAATTATTCAAGCTAAATTTGTTAGCGGCAATTTAGCGTGGCAAACAGGATGCGATGTTCAGTCAGATTGCCGGTGTAGGTTGGCATACATAGTGTCCTCTGGCTCCCCCTCACTCCCTTACAGCTCTACCCTTTCGTCCAAAAAATTGCAAGTCTGGCTCCAGATGTCCAACATGGCAATGGCCAAAATGCCAAACTCCTGCTTCAAAACGGCAGCCCACAAAGGAGTGGGTGACGTCACTGAGGCTATGCCCATGATTTCTTCGTATTTTTTGGAAGGTATGAGCAAAACACGCCAGTTGCTTTGTTGTTGGCTGCATAAACGTACACAGATGCATTTTTATTTTTTACTCCTTTCATCTGAGGATCGGAGGACCCAGTAGATTCATTTTATTTTTGATGGATTGTACTTACAACAACTGCTTAATTGTTGCATGTGTGCTCACCATTTTACTTCAGACTGTTTTCTCACCGAGAGCCAGTACAAAGCAGAATATGCTACATTTATAAAAATAAAGTATGGATCGGTATCGACTGCTCGTGACCCAATTTTACACGAGGAAGCTGTAAGTTTCACCATTTTATGTTGCTTTAATGTATATAGTGTGACACCCTGTTGAATGTATTGTTAGCTTGGCAGCTAATGTGGCTAACATTAGTTTCCAGTATAGACTAATGCGTTGGAGTAAATAATATTAGGGGACATTCTAGAGAAACTGAGAACGTCAACCTCATTTGAAGGGAATTTTATTGTCATAGTTGTAAGTAGGATGCCTATAACTACTTTTAGGGTGCTTTCTGTGTAACTTTGTATTGCTAAGTAACAATAAGCTCAGCTGTTGTTATGGACGCTCTGTCCGCACAGTCCCCACTAACATGTGTCTGTCTGTTACTGCTGCATGTTAGTCTGCTTGATAGATATGCTCCGTGATACTTTCATGAAGTCAGATTGTATGTAATTCTTCTGCTTGGCATTGTTGTGTAACTGTGATTAGCACCACGCTGCTGAGTATATCATACCTGATAGATGTAATGTTACATGTCTGCAAAGTCAAGCCGATGAGGCTGCATTCAGACCAAACATAGACTTTGCACAGTGTAGTGTAGGTGTTTGGGCTTGTTTATTAGTGCTTTAAGAAAATAGTGTTTTATCTCTCTGATTCAATGGTTTTTACGCTTCCACTACTCCCTGCCCCCACCCATTGTATCACTAATGCGCATGAGTGTACGACAACATTATGCATTAGATTATAAACAACACAGTAGGGGCTGTGGGCGCCTGTTAAGTTAGTCGGAAGAGTAAGGCCTAGTTTACACTGCAAGCAATGCCTTTGCATAGCACTCGCGAACTTCTTTTTCATTTCGACGAGCATGTTAGCAGGTTACAGCATTCACACTGCATCTGTTCTATGTGCTGCTTGAGTCATGCTTTTGCGAGCAAGCTTGAAAAATAGAAGAGACCCCGTTTTTTTTGCGCAAGTTGCGGTATTCAACAAAAAACGCGGGTTTGTCCGTGTGTTGTGACCTCTCTCTTTCCCCCTTGACCAAGCGAGACCTGACAGGCATATGTTTCATGTACTTACCCATTTGTAGTGCTAAATATTAGTTCTCCAAACATTGGAATAATCACTGGCACGCGAACTTGTCCGACCTGGGCTTTGGGTCAAAACTCACTTCTTCTTTGGGGTTTATTGGAGATTTGCAAACATGGTGCACTACTGCCACCAACTGTTCAGGTGTGGATTGTATTTTGATGGGACAGCAGCGACTGCTGCGCGATGTGTCTGTTCGGTTTTGGTGTGAATATACCCGTGCTGCCGCTACGCTTGTGGACCAATTCGCGAGTGCTATGCGAATGAATCGCTTGCGGTGTAAATGAGGCCTAAGACCAGGGTGTCCGCGGGGTCTTAAAAAGTACTAAAAGTTGATAAATCAACTAAACGGGACTCCCTTTGCACAGCCAGTTTCAGGAATCAGGTGCTGATCGGCCGCAGGAACATCTTAGTCAAAACATTAACATAAACCACCGCACACTGAACTGAATTGCTGTGATTTTGTTCGCTCTGAATAAAATCACAGCAATTCAGTTCAGTGTGCGGTGGTTTATGTTGATGTTTTGATAAATCAACTGTCGGAAAATTAAGGCCATTTAAAAATTTTAAAAAGTCTTAATCGTGATTTTATGAAGTATTAAATTTTCTTGCCATTCAAGCTTTGACAAAAAGTATCCATGAATGTATAATTTAGTTTCCTCCTCGCGACTATTACAAGCAGTGATGTGTAGGTAGGCACACTCGGACTGCCATCAGGTGTGTGTGGGGGGTGCTGAGCGAAAAAAAAGTCCAAAAAAGTTAATAACTTACAAATTATGGCGAAAAGGTAGTTTCTTGCAACTCTAGAATTAAGATAAAAATCTTCACAAACAAAAAAACACTTCTGGTTGCTGATAAGTAGTGTTTAACTTTTGATTTAACACTAAAAATTAAAACCCTTGGCGCACTGCAGCGCAAGCAGACAGATGCGTGATTCAGAGCAGCACGAGTCACTGACACCAGACTCAGAGCGCAGTGGACCAGTGGAAAATGTCACCATCAGCATATTATTTTACATCAGTTTAATCTATTTTATCATTATTTTGAGTCACATTGTTGAAAGAATTTAGTTGTCTGTGTTCAAGCAGGATAATAGGTCTCCATGTCGGGCTTTCTATTTCCTTGTCGGAGATGGTGTCTCCATGTCGGGCTTTCTATTTCCTTGTCGGAGATGGTGTTGCGTTCTGGGTCCCCCCAAAAAACGGGAGAAAAAAAGGCAGAATATTCGAATTTGTTTTTTTTTTTCTTTTTTTTTTTTTTCTTTTCACCACAATTGAATCAGAGAGCCAGGTGATGATATGATATGACATGACAGCTATTCTCCCTCAACTCACCAGTAAAGAATACCTTTGTCCAACTCAAATAACCTGTGGCAATAATAATAATATCCCTGTTTTCTGATTTACTGTGAAACTTTTTTAGGCAATTCATGCAACAATCAGACCAGGTGACTTCTTTAGTTGGCATAATGGGGCCGGCCTTTATTTGTTAACCAACCAAAAACAATCAATCAATTAAAAACACAAACTGGAACTGGAACATGAAATCTTACATGCCTAAGAGACATTGATTCTCATTCTTTGAGTTTACATATGGCTAAATGGGAAAAAAACAACCATAAACGGACAGCATGATTAGTGTTGCATTCAAGGTCCCCCCAAAAAATGGGAGAAAAAAGGCTGAATATTCAAAAAAAAAAAATTCTTCAAAATCGAATCCCGTGCCATTGAACGAAGCTTCGAAGTTTTTGGGTCAGCCCTAAATCCCACATGCAGGGGGCTAGCCATAAGGTTGTTGTTTTCAGCAAGTTGGCCTTGAATAGCTGATGTTGAGCTGTAGAGCTGTGTTATTTGTTATGACCTAAGGTGTATTTTAATAAACCTGCCTTTGGTTTAATTTATTCTTTCAAGCTTTATTCCTTTTCATTTTATCTGAGTTCTGTTGTATTTTTGTGCTCCATAAATTTAATTGCAAACTACAACTGTTTAGTAAGTTAAAAATGCGTTGCTGCTAACGACAGGTTGAAGTGGCAATGAGGTCTTAAGGGTTTTTTGGAAGGTCTTAAAAAAGTCTTAAAAAGGTATTGAAATTAACCTCAGGATTCCTGCTATACCCTGTAAGACTCATCCTTTATGATGGCTGTTTTAGCATTGATATCAACATTTATGTTCACACACAGCACCTGCAGGGAATGTCTAGATAAGTGCAGAGTTACAGGGAATATGTGAAATGGGGAAGGAGATGCATTTTTATTTTTTATTTTTTGTATTTTGCACATGTAAAATTAATGTCACCACACTGTTTACACTGTAAGTGAAATGTTGTATGTAACCCATGTCTTTATGTAATACATTTGTTGCGATCAAATTTGCACTGCTTGTAACTGTTGCCATAATTATGCATTTGAGAAGATGTTGGTGTAACCATTTTGCTCTATACAGGCCAGCACATCAAGTGCATCCATACAGTTTGCTGCAACAGGGGATGTTGTATGCCAGACTGACCCACTGGAATCATGTACTGTAGGCACAGTTATCCTTGAGGACTCTGCAGCCTCACATCAGAAATACAGGTGTGTAGTCACCTATAGTACATCTACCTGTTGCCAGGCTTTAATACTTTCACTTAGAATGTAAAGCCCCATTTTTACTGAGCAGTACAGTATGGTTCAGTTCAGTTTGGTACACTTTTTTTCCATTTCTGCTATGAAAAGTTGTGGATGGTACTGAACTATCACCCCCATTTTTGGTGCCCCTTCTGTGGAGTAACTAGCACTCAGATCTGTTATTCAAAGGAGGAGCTGCGAACACTGGAGTCCGTTGATTGGTCAGTAGCGGATGGTCACACTGTTCAGGGCTGAGTTGCGGCTGTTTTTTTAGGCTTATGTAACCACTGCTCATACCGTGGCAGGTTTTACATATAATCAATAAACTATGACTATAAAATGAAAGGATGTTTTGCTGCCTCTTGTAGCAGCTGTAGTCTGAAAAAAAAACAATGTGTAATGTTACTTAATGTATGAGCTGACAACATGAATCATTCAACACACTGTGACAACTTTGATCATATGACATTCACTTTTAGTAATGAGTGGATCTTCAGGTGTTTATATATATTAGTATTGACTGGGTTATGTGAACTGCATATATTCTAATCCTCACTCGAAGGAAGAAACAGCATCACGGAGCGCTGTTCCTATGGGCAACACTAAACTTGCCTTAGAAGGACTGAATGCACAAACCCGCAATTTTTAAATATCACATCCAAAGAGACTCTCATTGCAGCCTGTTTTATTTTGTTCGGAGCCTGTGTGCAACCCTGTCCTGTGGACAATAGATGAGGTGCAGACTCTGTGTTACCGGTAATGAGGAAAAACAGTGGGAGCTGGATGGAGCACTGAGTGACAATAACCCCACCCACATTTAAGGGTACTGTTTGCTGTTGAAATACTAGAGTCTAGATACCATGTTTGAAGGGTCACTTTTGCTTCCAAAGGTACCATACTGAAGATGTTTGGTAGAAATTGGGCTTAATATTACTCTGTGTTTATGTGTCACATTGTTAGTTTCCTTAATAAAAGTTATATTTGGTTACAGGTGTCCAGGTTGCTGTGTCCTCGAGGATTTTGGCGTTGCTACCTCTGCAGATCCCCTCTCTTTTTGATCAACACCAATAAAGAGACTTTCAAAGAGATCTTGTCTGGAGGAGGAGGAGGAGGAGGAGGAGGATTCATTCCAGGGCAGCTCTACAGTGGCAGCTTCACAAGGGCTAGATGCTACCTATGACCCTGCAGACTCTGTCACAGAGAAGAGTCAACAGTTTTGTCCCAAGTTACTGTGCGCGCGCGCGCGCACGTGTGTGTGTGTGTGTGTGTGTGTGTACTGATGATAGTTAACCAGCTGAAACTAGCGTAGTATAATAGTGTAAAACAGTCCTGTTATAAATTCTATGTTCATGATGTTTTTATTTATTTTATTTTTTTAAAGTTCAGTTACAGTATATTGAAAGAATTTTTAGATATGCATGTTGATCTTCTGTTGTAGTTCAGGCTCGTGCTAAATTTTGTTAATTTATACTGACTTGTTCATTTTTGTTTTTTTCACTGGCGGGATTGTTTTTGTAAAAGATCAACCTCCCTGTAAAGTGCAGTATAGTTAACTGCACCGCAAATGACGACCTGAACATTATAATCTCTATGACAATATACAGGTGTTTGATGATGTGTAAAGTTAAGAGGAGGCAACAGTACAAAAAAGAAAAAATCGACTTCATAAAAATAATGAATTAAATAAAGTGTCCTATGTTGGAGGGTATTTTGATACAGACTTTCAGTCATTGTTTTGGAAACAAAAATAATGTAAACAAAATCTTAAACAAAAAATACAGTACAAAACATGAACCTATAAAAACATAATAAATTAGATAAAGTGTCCAATGTCAGGAGGTATTAAGAAACTAGTTATTAAGAAATTAAAGTGTAAACTAAATGTGTTACTACATTTGTGGTGTGTTGTTACCATTGTAATATTATGCCCACTGAAGTAAAGGAAGACTGCATAACATCTTTGATTTAGATTGAAACTGTAACATTGTACAACAAAGCATAATTTACTGGTGTATTCCTCTCAGCTGTAGAGGACCATAACCATATTTATAGAGCGCTTTTCAAGGTACTCAAAGACGCTTTATATTGGTTAAATCAATCATAAAAAAAAGACTACAATAAAATACACACATCATTCACACATTTAAAGCTCTGGAGAAGGCCCTGTCGCCTTCTCCAGAGGTTGGCATCAGAGGGGCAGAGGCCGTGGGAAGGAGTGTGGCGGTGGAATATAGTGAGGTAGGAGGGGGCCTGGTTATGGAGGGCCTTGTTAATGAGGAGAAGGACTTTGAATTGGATGTGTTGTGGGGAAGAGAGCCAGTAGAGGTCCTTAAGGACATTGCGGCATCAGGAATTGGTGAGCAGATGGGCAGTACCATAAAGAATGTTGTTACAGTAGTCAATTCTGGATGTGATGAAGGCATGGATGAGAGTTTCGGTAACAGTGGGAGAGAGTGATGGGCAGAGACGAGCTATGTTTTTTTAATGTGGAAGAGGGCAGTACTGGTGATGTGATTGACGTGTCTTTCAAATGAGAAGTTGCTATTTGAAAATGACTCTGAGGTTGCAAATGTGGGGAGTAATGCAGAGTGGAATTGTCAATGGTGAGACAGAAGTTGAGAGGTATTGGTGAGGAATTTGGGACCGATGATCATGTCAGATTTTTCACAGTTCAGTTTGAGGAAGTTGGCTTGCATCCAGGACTTGATGTCGTTGAGGCAGGTGGTCAGTGGAGATGTAGAGCTGGATGTCATCAGCATAGCAGTGGAAGTTGAGACCATGGCTGCGAATGATGTTACCAAGGGGGAGCATGTAAAGGATGAATAGGAGGGGACCAAGCACCCAACGACAGAGGAGCAAGGGAGAAAGTGCAGTTAATATTTATGAACAGATGTCAGTTTGTGAGGTATGACCTTAGTCAGGAGAGGGCAGTACTGGTGAGGGAAGGTTCGAGACAGTAAATGAGAATTGTGTGGTTGATTGTGTCAAAGGCTGTTGTAAGGTGAGAAGGATGAGAATTTAGAGGTGACCGGAGTCTGAGGCAAGGAGGAGATCATTGGTGACTTTGAGGAGAGTGGGTTCTGTGCTGTGCTGTGAGCGGAAGCCAGATTGCAATGGTTCAAACAGGTTGTTGGTGGAGAGGTGGGTTTTAAGTTGAGAGGCAACAGCACATTCCAGTATTTTTGACAGAAAGGGGAGATTTGAGATGGGTCAGAAATTACTCATGTCATCAGTATCAAGTCCAGGTTTTTTGAGGACAGGGATGACAGCTGAGGACAGGTTGCTGTAGATGGAGTAAATTTTTGTCTGGAAAGATTAAAGGAAATTGTTACACTTGTCAACTGGAAGGATGTGGAGGTGTTGCCATAGGGTTTGTGAAATTTGTTTATGGTGGAGAAGAGAGACTTGGGATTGGTGGAGCCAGAGTGTATGAACTGTGAGTAGCAGGTGGACTGGGCTGTAGTGAGAGTAGTTTTGTATTTCTGAAGATAGTCTTTTTTTTTTGGAGTCTTTTGAGCTGGAGCCTACAGGACTTCATTTGGTGGAGTTCAGTTCAAATAAACACAAGAAGTTTGTGCTCTCGAAAAGGATCAACACTCAGTGAATACTCTCCTAAGCCCTATGATACGCTATTATGGCAAGGCTTAACTATACAGACCAATGAGCAGTGATAACTAACATGTCTTTGGGGTCATCGGGTGGGAACCTTCTTTCACCGGTGTTTCGTCCAGTTGGTCCCACGACACCTCCAGGAGGCTGGACAGTGATCTCTGGCGTCCCAGAGACACTCCCCTAATGCCAGGTCTCACTGCTCTCCACACCAACCCAGTAACCCCCTTTACCTTACTTACACGTGGCTTTCTCAGCCCAAACAGCACTGCCACTTTCAACCAACCCCAGGCACCGTACAAGCAAGCTCCAGGTAGAGGCTGTGCTGATACTACCTTTCCTAGCACATTCACCATACTTTAATTCACACACTACATAACATAGCTACAGTGTAAGCTAAAGTTAAAGGAGATAAATGAACTCACAGGATCAGCAAACACACTCACCCTGCTGCATGGTCTCGAACAAAATGGATTCAACTAGGCCACTCCCACACTTAAATAACCAAGAAGTCTGTGGCAAGGACTTCATTTGGTGGAGTTCAGGAGTATACCAGGGGGTTGAGTGTGTGAATTAAACTGTTTTAGTTTTGAGGGGAACTAGTTGAGACAGGTGGAGAGTATGTCATTGTAGATAATGGCTGTGACTAAGGGAGTAGGACTAGAGTTTGAAGGCGATGTGTTCACATCGGTTAGTGGCAGGAATGGGCAGGGTGGTTTTTTTAAATGTCCTTTCTATAAACAGTGGCAACACCACCGCCTTGCCCCTCAAGGCGAGGTTGATCAGTGCATGTGTATCCTGTGGGAGTGGTCTGATAGATTGAGAAATATTGTAGGCGATTGTGCCAGGTTTCAGTGAGACGGGAAATCCAGGTTATTATCAGTGATACATTCATTCAGAATGAGGCTTTTGTTGTTAAGTGAGCAGGTGTTAGGCAAGGCCAGTTTCAGGTGATGTTGCTTTGTGATAGTTTGTGAGGACTGAGGAAGGGGACGTAGATTGGGCAGATTCAGTTGTTGTTGTTTGTTGTGATGATGTAATGAGGAAGTTGGTGTGCGCCAGGACCACAGATATTGAATGAAGTAAGGGGACGTGAAGTTATATGTAAATGCACGGCCAGAGCCTCTGTGTGGAAGACGGCTTCTGCGATGTATTCCAGCTTTTATTAGAAAGTCCATGCAGTCAGGACGCTGGTGGTTGTTGTAGAGTCGGAGCTCTGTGGCAGAGTACTCTGGCAGCATGGTCCAGTCAGAGAACGCTAGCACAAGGCTTGCATTAACTTGCAGCCAAGGGCCGGATGTCCAAGAAAGGAGAAGCGATGTGCACTGAGGGGCTACCAGTCTGTTAGCCTTGTGATCCTGCTTGAAAAGTGGTGGCCAGCCTGGTGTTGTGGTGGCTAGCAGAGGGGAGCATCCAGAGTACGACTGGGCTAGCCACACTGGGACGGAAAGGTCCCGGCGGGAAAAGCAGGATGGCTCGTGTTGGCCAGCGATGCAGTTAGGCAGAAGCTGGAGAAATTACCGCTCCAGTAGCAGGATGATAAAGCCACGCTGTGAATAACTCCCAGGTGGGAGCTCCTTGGGAGGTAAAATTTTCAGCTGATCTTTAGATGCAAGTCCAGTTAAAGTGCTTGTCTGGATAGGAGGATGATAGATAGCTTGTATTCACGGAATCACAGGACAGTTAACTGGCCAAGCTTTAAAATCAGATGCAAAGATTAAACGGCAAAACCGCAAAACTTTTCAGATCAGAGACGGAGCAGTAGCCAGAATGTGTCAACGTCCGCCATCTTGAATCTTCGTGAGGGTCGTTGCAGGCGTTCTGTAGAGAGAACACATTCGGGGAGAGCCTCCAATCCATGATGGTCTGCCATACATGGTAGCTCTTCCTCGACCTCCCGTAGCTGTCTGGTAACCTACAGTGAATTACAAATGCTAAATACTATGTTATCTTATAAGTGCAACATGTAATCAAGACAAATTAGTTGTATTAGTTTTGCTATTGAGAATGGTATCTCCAAGATATTCTCAGTTTCCACAGGAGCACATATCCAAAATATAGAGAAAAATGGGAACATTTCACCAAAAGATAAAGCTTGTGAAATTCAGAAACTGGCAGTCAGTGGACATGCTGAGGTGGATAAAAAGTGAGCTTAGCAAAATATCAAGCGCATATAATATAGGTAATTAATACAAAGTAACTTATTGCATATAATGCGGTAATGGAGAACAGTGCAGTGTACAAAACACTGCAAACAGCCTTGTCCTTTGAAAACTGACTAAAGATTAATAATGCTGACAGACCTGTTATGCTGAATTACAATGGTGTAAGTTCATTGTTATATACAAAATAGATGACTATATACAGGAAGCTGTTATGGTGAGCAAATTTGTATGGTTTAACTATAGCTCCTCTAACATCAGCCGTATCTATGCAGCCACGCAAATATCATAACCCGCTGCTGGCCCAGAAGGCTAAGCTCAAGCCATACCCTCTTCCAGAGATGGGCGTGCTCAGACACAGCTCATTTGCATTTAAAGCTGTAGACACAGAAACAGCATTTTCTGAGCAGGGTTGAAACAGAGGGGTTTATAGGCATGCTGAAATCCAGGGATGGAGTGGATTTTTAGCAAGAAACTACAAAGACATGTTTCAGGGAACTCTATAACCTATATAAACAAGGAATATAATATTTGCCTTTAAACTGCTCTTATTAAAGAATAGTGACAAAGTATGGAGTGAACTGGACTTGTCTTTGCTCTGTGCTGGACAGAATCTGTAATGTGTCTGAATGACTCCAAACATACGTAATGACAGTGAGAACCTTGTTTGTATTTCAGGAACTTGAGGAGTCATTCCAGAAGGATTTGAAGGACATCCAGCACATTAAGGAAAACATTCCTGCTCACATGCTCATGAAGAAAGGCCCAGTAAAGTAAGGACACGAATATGATACTTTATTTGCTTGATGCTTTCCAATTGAACACTGGCCTAGTGGCCTTTTTGTATTTTAACGGCCGGCTATATTGCATATATAGCATGTCAGTCTTAAGGTTAACTTTGCTGCTCTTCACTTAACTGCACTGCGCATCACCTGGGTCTGGTTGAGCGAGCTAGTGGCGACACGTATTTGGTGATTCCTACCATAACGCCATCCCTACCCAACAGCGTTGCTCTGGAAACACTATGCCCAACCTCTGGTCTCTGAGCACCTTAATTTTGAGCTGCAAAACCTCTTTAGCATTGAATGTATCACTGTTAGCACCATAAGCGGCATCAGCACAGCCAGAGGTGCCAACACTGTTAGCACCATAAGCACCATCAGCACAGCCAGTGGTGCCAACAGTTAAAAATACTAATGAAATTTTGCAGTTCAAAATGAAGCTGTTTACTCACTGGGGCTATATTGGGGGAGACGGGAGGATGGACATAGTGTGTTGTTTTTTTTTGCTTGTTTTATTTTGTTTTTGATGATTTACATGTCCTAATTTTTAATACCGTGCCAATCCTAATGCACAGTATTGTGCTAATTCTAATGTAAAATACTGTGCTAATAGAAAACAATCTTCAGGTCTGACTGACTGACATGTTTAATGTTCCTCTCATCTTTCAGTGGAAGTGAACCTGTAATGAACCAGAATGAAGCAGCCGATGTCAAGCCAGCCCAGCTGGAAAATGTCAAAAAGACCAACAAGAACTTCATCAGAGATATGGAGTTCATCACTGTGTCAGAGTTTGAGAACGTCCCTCAGTAAGTACTATCCCTCACTAATATCCAACATAGATACTGACTGATATTGTTCACTATGATTTTGGGACATACTGTAATAGAGCAGCAACAATTTGCTACCGGCCACTTTATAAGTTACATCTGTTCAACAAATAGCTAATTAGCCTATCATGGCAGAAACCAGAGCATGTGAGCGGAGCGGAGAGCGGGAGGATTTTATGTTGAGCGAGAAGCGGCTATTTTTTTAAAAGGTGGAGCAGAGCCTTATCTCTCGCTCCAATTTCGCTCTGGTTGCTCATGTCCCACCCAGAATGCATCTTTGCACCTGCGCACACCCACACTATTTTCTTTCAAAACTATGGAGTTTTCTTCAGAAAAGAAACTGAGAAGAGAAGCAGCGGTACCTTGGAGAATGGTCCCTAACTGCGGGGAGAGGTGAGAGGGCTTTGCCAGAAGTCAGCCGCTTAACCTGGTCCGTCTCCTCTACACTTTGATTTATGTCCCCCCTGCCAGCGGTACCGTGTAGAATGGTCCCTAACTGCGGGGAGAGGGCTTCCCCGGAGAATCTACCCAGCTCATGTTTTATTGGTGCCGTAGCATTGTTCCGACCTCTCATTAGTCCGATGTCCCGTTGTTCCGATGTGTGATTATTACTGTAGGCTATTTGTGTATCATAGAGGATCCGCAATGCAACAAAAGTAGGCTACTGGTTGAGATACAAGTGTCATAGAGAGGAGAGAGTGAAACACCATAACCTCCTGTTATTAACTCTGGGGTCTGGGTTGTGTGGGGAGCTTTCCGCAGTGCTGAACAGCCCAGCGTATTTCTGCCTTGATGGTGCACTGCGACTGGCTCTGGGTCAGCTGGGAAAGGCTTGAGGTAAAGCAGGCTCACGGCTTATGTGTTTGCCACTTTCTTTTTCATTTTAACCCACACCATGATCTTTTCCTGACCCTAACCAAGTGGTTTTTGTGTCTAAACCTAACCAGACCACAGGGCATCATTATGATTTCGGAACAACAGGACTTCGGAACAGTGAGTTTAATATGGTCAGAACAATGGGATGTTGGACCAATGGGCTGTCGTAAAAATGGACAGACCCCGTTTTATTTGCGAATAGAAGATTACAGGTTAGGGTAGTACGACGCAGTTTTTTTGAGGGGAGTGGTGAGCGAGTGGAGCGGGATAAAATTTACGATGGAGCGGAGCTGAGCAAAGAATGCGCAGAACCAAGTGGAGCGGACGAGCGGCGCAAGGAGCGGACATTTTCACCCACTCCGCTCACATGCTCTGGCAGGAACTCAATGCATTTAGGTATGTAGACATGGTCAAGATTACCTGCTGAAGTTCAGATCAAGCATCAGAGTGGTAAGCAAAGGTGATTGAAGTGACTTTGACCGTGGCACAGTTGTTGATGCCAGACAGGCTGGTCTGAGTTTTTCAGAAACTGCTGATCTACTGGGATTTTCACACACAGCCATCTCTAGGTTTTACAGAGGATGGTCCAAAAAAGAGAAAATATCAATGTATTCAAGATGATAGAAAGTCAACAGTAACTCAAATAACCACTTGTTACAAACAAGATATTTAGAAGACCATCTCTGAAGACCACACAGGGTGCCACTCCTGTCAGCTTAGAACAGGTTTCACGGAGTGTGGAGGTGGTGACCACATAAAGATGCCTGTGAGGAGAGAGGACATCATCGAGGCTCACCAGGGCTTCCATTCTGTGGCTGGCATTCCCCGGGTGATTGGACTGGTGGATGGGACCCTAATCCCTGTGTCCAACCCATCCATGGCCGACCAGGCCTTCATCTGCCGGAAGGGACATTCCGCCATCAACACCCAAGTGGTGGTGGACCACAAAGGCTCAAAAACAACAAAGCTCCAGTTCAGATGCATCCATCGGTCGACGGGAGGACTGAAGTTCAAACCCGCAAAATGCTGTGCTGTCATCGTGGTCGCATGTTCCGACGTTAAGGGTTTTTCCTACTTGCCCTGCCGGGCAAGTACTTCTCAAATCTACTTGCCCCATCTAAATTCTTACTTGCCCTGCTTAAGAGGTTCTTTTTCTGGCTGTGTGGTGCATATTTTCGCTCATAACTTATATCTTACGTCAGCAGAGAAGATAAGCCAGTGGAGGCAGCAGCACATAAAAAAGCAGCATACTGCAACTGGCCCCTCTGAAGACAGAAACAGGAGAGGAAATACACAATTACAGGCCTGGAATTAAGTCATTTTTAGGGCAAGGCCACTTTGGCCTTTGATAAATACAAATTTATTGGGTCATCACAGCCAAAATGTGGGGTACCAAGGCCAAAACCAATGGCGCAATAACAATATGTGCTAATTACATTGAATGAAGACAAAACAATATGTGTGTTGAAAAACAGTACTGAGTTTATTAAAACTGGGTGTGCATGACTGGGGATATATCTCGTTTCATGTTGTTTTGATTCAGGTCCCTTATTTTTTAAGTCTTTGAAAACTCTTTATTCTTTTATCTCCTAGTTATTAAGAAATTATTATTAGAAGAAGATTCTTTATTGTCCTTTCTCAGCACATTACATACATTGAAACGAAATTTGACCTCTGCATTTGACCCATCCTACTGTATACACTGGGAGCAGTGGGCAGCCGCAGTGCAGCGTCCGGGGACCAACTCCAGTTCTTTTGCCAGTGGTCAGGGTCACTGACAGGAGTATTCACCTAACATAGCCTACATATCTTTAATTATATAATTATTTATATGTCTCTATGTATATTTTTTACATAAATCCCTAATATTTTATTTGCCTTTAAAAATCCTCTTCCTTCATTTAATTTGACAATGTTTATTGTCTTGTGTTATATGTATTAATTCTCTACAGGATCTTGTATGTTCTTTAATGTGTGTTCAATTTATTAAAACAAAAAACGTTTTGGTGAACCCTGCAGCAAAGTGAGCCCTCTTCATCAGAGAGGATCTTTGCCTCCCAGTTTGTTCCTGGTGGCAGAGCAGAGTGAACCGTCTTTCCACTCAGAGGATCTTTGTCCCATCTCCGTGTCCGCAGTGTAAACAGCTTTCGCCGGCGATTTGACAGTCACTAGAAGCACATTATGACCCTTTGTAAAAGTTTCTGTGTGGTACCAGTGTTATAAATGAGCTAACGTTAGCGGCTAAGGACTGAGAGGCTGTCCGGTGTGTGTGTGTCTCGGAGTGTCAGTATGTTAACTTAGCTGAAGCCTTGCGATGCTGTTTGTCATAAAAAAAACAGGGCATGCTACACTGGCCATATGGGTAGGAGGGGCATTACGGCCACACACCGGAGTCTCCATGGCACTGGCCGTTTGACCGTGGTATAATTCCTGCCCTGCGATTAGAAATAATAAAAAAATATGAGTCGGTGCTGCTTGCCCTATCGGGTATGTCTGCGCAGGGTCTGCTGGCCCACCGTCTATTTTTACTTGCCCCGGGCATTCGGGCAACCGTTAATGACCCTGGGTTGTGAGCACGTCTTCCTCCGGAGGAGAATAGAGGAGAGGATGATGATAACGACGATGGTATCAACCCCCCACCTGAACACCATGAAGCATCATACTATGCCAGTTTTCAGACAAGGCAAAACGTCATCAACATTTTTGTTGAGTTCCTGTTTTTTTATTTCTTCACTTTCCCTTTGCAAACGGTCCATGTCCCACTGTGAAAGCATCACAATAACCCTTTATTTCTCCCCCCAATAAGTCCACTATCATAAAGTGTGGTGCCCAATTCCTTTTTAAAAACATTTAGCCAATAAAATGTAAGGTGGCCAAGATAGGCAAAACTAGTAGCCAACATGTATTTGATGGAGACAAAACATGCTGGCTAACCCCCAATTTCCACTAGATGCGTATTGGTTGCGTCTGCGGTCCGGCACAGCAATAGAGCCGATTAGATTCAATTCTAGTCAATGTGTGTGTTTCCACCGGCTCCGGCTGTGCTGCATTCCGGCTCCGTCTCAGCTCAGGCACTCCGGAGCCCTTTGCAACAAATACGCAAGCCTGGGGCTTGGCTCAAAGATAAAAGAAAGCTGGTTGTGGAAAAGAAACGCAGACAGGAGGTGATAGTAAGGGGTGCAAAGGTAGTGGCCCAGGCTAAACAGGGACAGTGGTTGAATTGGGAAAGTGTAGAGAAGAGGAAGCTTAGTTGGAGGGACCTGTGGAGTATGGAGGAGAATCGTATTAGATTCCTGGTAGGGGCTACATACGATGTGTTACCAATCCCCCAGAACTTAAAACTGTGGGTAAATGAGGACCCATCATGCCCATTGTGTTCAGGTACCGCAACCTTAAAGCATATTTTGTCACGCTGTAAAGTTAGCTTGTCACAAGGCCAGTATACATGGCAACATAACCAGGTGTTGAAATGTTTAGCTGCAGGAATCGAAGGGAACCGAAGACAGGTGAATTCAGAAAGTGTTAAGGATAGGAATTTAGCAATTCAGTTTGTCCGTGAGGGAGAGAAATAGGGAAGAAGGGATAAGTTAGTAGGGAGGCAGGGGCGTAGCCACCTAGAAGGTGCTTGTGATTGGGAAATGCAAGTAGATTTAGGGGGAAAGCTTGTTGTTCCCCAGGAAATAGTTTGTACCAAGCAGAGGCCTGACATAGTGTTGTGGTCATTAAGTCAACGGATAGTTTATTTCATTGAGCTGACAGTTCCTTGAGAAGACTCAGTGGAAGAAACCGAAGAAAGAAAAAAGCTTAGATATGCAGATTTAGGAGCAGATGCTGAGCAGCGAGGATGGAAGACTAGGATTTTTCCAGTGGAAGTGGGGTGTAGGGGATTCATAGCAAGATCAGCTGTCTTGCTCCTGGGGGAACTGAGTGTGGGGACAGAGTTTGCGGAAGACAGTGAAGGAAATGTCAGATGAAGCAGCTAGACGTAGTCAGTGCATTTGGATGAGGAGGAATAATGTCAGTCAGGGGCCAGCAGGGGGACCTGCTAGGCAGGGTACATAACTCCTTGAGATCAAGTGGAGAGATCAGTCCTCTCAGGAGAAAATCCAGAAAGAGGAAGGTTATTTAAGTGTGGGAGTGGCCTATTTGAATCCCTTTTGTTTGAGACTATGCTGCAAGGTGTGTGTGAGTTTGATGATTCTGATTTTTTTCTTTCTCCCTTAACTTTAGCTTATATTGGAGTTATGATCTGTAGTGTGTGAAATAGGGTATGGTTAATGTGCTAGGGAAGGTAGAATCGGCATGGTCACTACCTATAGCTCGCATAAACGGAGCCTGGGCTTGTTGAAAGTGGCAGTGCTGTTTGGGCTGAGAAAGCCATGTGTAAGTAAGGTAAAGGAGGTTATTGGGTTGGTGAGGAGAGCAGTGAGACCTGGCATTAGGGGAGTGTCTCTGGGACGCCAGAGATCATTGTCTAGCCTCCTGGAGGTGTCGTGGGACCAACTAGACGAAACACTGGTGAAAGGAGGTTCCCACCCGATGACCGCAAAGACATGTTAGTTATCACTGCTCACTGGTCTGTATAGTTAAGCCTTGCCATAATAGCTTATCATAGGGCTTAGGAGGTGATTCACAGAGTGCTGATCAGAGCATGTGAGCGGAGTGGAGCGGGAGGATTTTGTGTTGAACGAGGAGCAGCTATTTTTTTAAAAGGTGGAGCGGAGTCTTATCTCTCACTCCAATTTTGCTACGGTTGCTCATGTCCCACCCAGAATGCATCTTTGCACCTGCGCACACCCACACTATTTTCTTTCAAAACTATGGAGTTTACTGTGTACTTCAGAAAAGAAACTGAGAAGAGAAGCAGCAGTACCTTGGAGAACGGTCCCTAACTGAGAGGAGAGGCGCGAGGTCGGCCCCTTAACCTGGTCTGTCTCCTCTACACTTCGATTTATTTCCACTTTGCCAGTGGTACCGTGTAGAATGGTCCCTAACTACGGGGAGTGGGCTTCCCCGGAAAATCTACCCAGCTCATGTTTTATTGGTGCTGTAGCATTGTTCCGACCTCTCATTAGTCTGACATCCCGTTGCTCCAATATGTGATTATACTAGGCTATACTATTTCGTGGTAATGCCTTACCAACAGTGTTGCGATGTGATGTGATAGTCCTGGAACTATGATAGGATTCTTCTCTTCAAATCCAATCTTTGCTTGGGATAGGCGCTCACTCTACTCTCAGAAGGCCAGTCTCATCTATGATGGGGTTCAGTGTGTAACTGAACTGCACTGCTTAGATGACATTCTTGGCTTGTGTTACTGCATCCACAGTGTAAGCCTTTTCACACCAATGCCATCCTTTGCAGAGTTTCAACTCTTCAGCTTTGTCTTTCTTGAAGCAACGAGCAATGTTTGAGACATGCACTAGCTTGAGACAGTGACTTCCCACTAGAGAAGCACTCAAAACACTGTGACTTAAAACTGTTATCATAAGCAGCAGTGCTGAGAGTTGACACCTGGAGATGAATCTCCAAATCGCCGGTTGAATCCACAAGGTCGAAGATGTCAGTATTGGAGGAGATTGGCCCTAGCTGTGTCAACAATGGCGGTCCCCTGAGTCATGTTGTCTCCTTTAAACGAGCTGCTGGGACAGACCATGTTGCATGGTCTGCTGGGTTCTGCTCACTACACACGTAGAGCCACTGGCTGCAGTGTATACTGCTAACTCCTAACTACTGACTTGAACCGGAAGTTGTTCGGGGTCTGCCATCTTTAAGGCCGTCTCATATCGGTTATTCCTGCCAGTAAGGAGTTACCGTTAGGAGTTAGGAGGGATCTGTTAGGTGCGATGAGTAAGGTAACACAAGAGGTTCCTAACAGGAAGTCTTTTTCAGCTTGAGGCCCTGACGTATAAATACCCGCCCCCTTCATCTGGCTCATTTGAACGAGATGGCAGAGAAAAAGCGCAAGTGTACCCGTTACATGCATTCTTTGCAATGAAACGCTGTATTTCACATGCCTACGTGACTACAAAGAGTAACGTTAATGATATTTCGTGCAAGACTGTCATGTTGTAATTAAGTTTCTTTCATTCACAACCCATTGTTCAGCGGACTGTCGGTGATGTGTGGCTGTTAAATGTGCAGCTGCTCATGTCCAGAACCACACGTGTTGATATAACACCACGCACACACACACACACACACACACACACACACACACACACACACACACACACACTTGCCTGTCGTCAATCGTCCTGCATGTCATGTGAGTAGAATGATGTTTAATAGCCTGTAGGTAATATTAATTGTTAATATTAATATTAATTAATATTAATATAAATATTAAATATATTTAATATACCTTTAATTAATGCTGTTGTAAGCTACTGTCATTACCGTCTGTCCTGCATCTCTCCCTCTGTCTCTCTTTCTGTCTCATTGTGTCATACGGATTACTGTTAATTTATCATGTTTGATATGTTCTGTGACATCTATTGCACATCTGTCCGTCCTGGAAGAGGGATCCCTCCTCCGTAGCTCTTCCTGAGGTTTCTACTGCTTTTTCCCCCTTAAAGGGCTTTTTTTAAGGAGTTTTCCTGATCTGCTGTGAGGGCCCTGAGAACAGAGGGAAGTCGTTTGCTGTAAAGCCCTGTGAGGCAAACTGTGATTTGTGATATTGGGCTTTATAAATAAAACGGATTGATTGAGGCAGACTGACAGGTCTAATATGTCTTATTCACTCAACAGCTGACTTGTTGAATGATGGCGAGTGGATTTAATAATAGTGATAATAATGATGATGATAATAATACTACTAATAATAATAATGATAATGATGCTCATCACAGTGACAGTGGCAGGGCTACAGACCGTTCTTTAATTACGACAAACTTCGGCAAATGACTGTGACCAAAGTCATGACGGTGGGGGATGGGGGTTACGGCTTTGATCAGCTAATATAATGGGACTTGGGATGTATGCAAAACACAGGCTCCATTATGCAGCAGATCCAGCTGTCGCGCCGTCACCAGAATAGGACGTCGCTTTACGTGACGCATCAGAGTAAGGCCGTCTCATGTCTCTTCATCAGCAATCCTCGCTCCTCACTCCTAAAGCCGGATTTATGGTCCTGCGTTGAATCAATAATGTTGCTACGTTGTAGGGTACAGGGCTACGCAGAAGGCTCGCCATAGCCCCCAGCATAGCCTGACGTGCACCTCCCCAAAAATGTAACTACACGTCGAAGCAACACAGACCCAGCGCAGACCGGCAGGGCTGTGATTGGTTTGCTTGGTAGCAACGCATTTCCGGTTCCGTATTTCCATATTGCGCCATCCCCGCCATCTTTAAACATCTTCTGTTGCAATGTAGATGTTGCAGTATTAAGGCTAATTATATATATGCCATTATGCTCAACGTTCAATACGGATACAGATAGGGCCGGAGCCGTCTGTCCGTGCTCCGCGTTCATTTCTCTGTGACCAGAAAAGCCGCTAAACAAAGAATAAACTAGAGACGACGACAACCACTCAGGAAAGGAACGCAGCCTCCTACTTTGGTGGTGAATTGCACTGCGACAAGAGTGAGGAGAAGTTCGAAGGGTTCACGACAGCGTCATGGCAACAACATAGCAACGTCGTTGAGTCAACGCAGGACCATAAATCACGCTATACTCCTGACTCCTTGCATGTTTTCCTAAGTGGGAGGGACTAAACAGTTAGATAAGGTGGTTAGCAGTAATTTTAAGGGACTTGGGATGCAGCCACTGTTGAGGGTGAGAGCATCTTCTTATCCTTTGGACTCTCGTTGATGCTGGCTGATTGTGATTGTGGTGCTGGGGAGGATGGGGGCTGTTGGATCCCTGACTGGGACAGGGACATCCTCTGAATGCCTTGGGTTATGTGGAGCAAAGGGTCAGGTGAAGGTGGAGAGATGCAGGCTGTCTCTGTGCCCTGTACTTGCCCTTGGTCCATTCTTGTTTTGGTATGGCATTCCAAGAGCATAACGTAGGTTGGCCCTGAGTAGTCTGCATCCAGTGATGTTCGGATGAATCCCATCATGCATTCAGGGCAAGAAGTCTGGTAAAAGACTCGATTCCTTTCCCCAGGGTTGGAATGGGGCCAGAAATGAACACACTTTGTGACTGACAGTCACTCAGTTTCTCCAGAAAAGTCTTTTTTCAGGATCTCAGAGCCAGTTTTTCTTCGTAGAATGTCAAAAGACCCAGCATGGATGATAATCCTCATGTTACTTGGGTGTGTAGAGAGGATCACTGGCAACAGCTCCCTGAGAGACGTATCAGACACTGTTAGATTTCCAGTCTTTGCCATTCTTACATGCTTGGTTGTTGAGTCCCCGATCAGGATGGTGTCTGGCTGATCAGATGTGGGCCTGGGACCTGGCCCTGGGTCTAGCAGTGGTTTTGGGGCTATTGTTTGCATTTTGGATAGCCTTAATGCCACGAGTGTGATTTCCATATATAAAAGTCTGTCCATCAGCACCTTGTGTGTTAGCTGCCACAGAGTCAATGAATTGCTTACTCTCACAAATTTGTTGTAGCGTTTCATTCTTCTTTTGAAGCTGCCTTACCGTCTCGATTAGTCGCTCACACTCTGTGCAGCTCATAGATTTTGCCATCTTGTCCTTGTCCTAATCACAGGTTTCCAGTTGCAGACACAGCAAAAGGCTTGCACTGTGCGTCAGCCCTGCTCACACAGTACTAAAGTGGTGACAATATGGCAGTAGTCCCCTGTATCTTTCACAAATTAAAGTCCCATCAGTGTTGTTTTCGTCAACGATGACGATGACGGAATTATTTCGTTGACGCCACTTTTTTTCATGACGATAACGAGACGGTGACGAGATAAACATGGCTCGTTGATGACTAAAACATGACAAGATGTGTGTGAGTTTTCGTTGACGAGACGAGAATGGACGTAAATGTTAGTGGGTGGTCTGTCAGACGTTCAAAATACATGATATTTCTGCTTATTGTGCGTGTAATCTAGTCTGGGGCTGTTAGTGGCCGTTTTGGTAAGGAAACGGAACCAGGGTGAGAGAGACAGCAAGCTAATAAAAATGCAGTGAAACTTTTAATTTAAAGAATATAATTTACAAGAAAAGCCCCGAGCCATTAAGTTAATCGATTTTCTTACACCCCTTATCACCCTAAATCGATGGTGCGCCAGAATTTAAAGTTTTACTATGCTGAACACATTTAGTCTGGTGAATTTGGTGAATACCGCATCCGCTCTCTAGACAGGAACCAGAATCCAGACAAAATTCAGAGTGAATAAACACCAGGCTCTTAACTTAATGTGAAGAGCCTGGTGACGCAAGGCTACGTGTAATCTGTCAATTAAAACCTAAAAAGTATCTGCAATGCTGCTGCATCCTATCCTTGTTTGGTCATGCCCACCACCTGCGGTCACTCGTCACAGATGTTGGACCATGGCGGCAGCGTCAACAAAGGGGCTTGGCGGTCGGAAACGACGAGAGGATATATGGACGTATTTTAAATATAATCCAGCAGGAAAAAAAAAAAAGGAATTCACTGAATATTGATTCCACTGTTACCAATTTATTTGTGTGTAATGCATAATCCTTAGATCAGAAAGTATTTGCCATTGGGTGGAAACCTTGTATGTCTAAAACCATTCCTTTATGATTGTAATTATTGGTGAAAATAGCTGATCTACAAGCTCACAATGTGTTGAACTTATAGATCTGCTATTTTCACAACTGTTACACCCGTCTAGGGGCCGGGAAGTGTAACATAATGAGCCGACACAAGATAATGCACGACAAAACGGGCGAGTTTATTCACCATCACATAAAATAGAAGCAATTTTTATAAATAAGGAAGCATGTCTTCAGGGTGAGCCCTGGCCAAAACAATAAACAAAACAAACTATCTTTCCCAAAGGACTACCTAAATCCTATGTGAAAGAAAAGAAACAAAAATACAATCACTAAACCTAACTTCCTAAACTAAACAAAAACAGGAGAAAACAGTTCAACATAAATGGCAGCTCACCCCTACTGCTTAGTGCTATGTACAAATATTTACAAGTGACGTGCAGGTGACAATAAAACTGCTGCTTAGCGCTGCAACGGGTTGGCAGTAGATAAACTGTTCCCTGCTCGTAGCGGCATGACACAAACAATAGTCTCACAGTTCAGATAAGGCTCACCGCTCTCCAGTCAACAAAAACACACAACAGTTCACAAAGGTACAGGCAGGTTTGGTGTCGGGATGCAGAGTAATGCTGCTGTCAAAGGGAGTTTTTGACAGATGGCCAAAACCGCGACAGCCAATCAGCAGCAGCCACGACCAGAGCCGAGCCCTCACAACATCCAATCGGCAGCAGCCACAACTATCCAGAACCCACCACTCAGGGAAGGAGACGGGAGCGGCACCTGGCACAGATCCTCAGAAAAAGAAGAGGTCTTACTCTCACATAAAAAACACAACATACATGCAATAAATGTCACAATATACGGCCGCAGCCGTAACACAACTTATGTGTGACACTCTTGTATGATGAAGTAGGGCATCAATTCATGGAAAAAAAAAACCAGTTGAAATATGTTGGAAAAAAAGTTGAAATATGGAGATAAAAGGTGTCTGTCCAACAGCAATCTCCAATACTTATTGACCTAAATTAATTTGTTAAAAGACTATACTTTTTTTTTTTTTTTTTAACTAAAACTGACTAAAACTAGACTAAAACCTTTTTGAGTTTTCGTCGACTACAACTGGACTAAAACTATCACATATAGAAATGACTAAAATTTGACTAAAACTAATAAGCATTTTAGTCCAAAAGACTAAAACTAAGACTAAATCTAAAATGGCTGCCAAAAACAACACTGGTCCCAGTGCTTTATAAGTATCCAGGATCTACTTTCTGTAGCTTATAGCAGGAAAAAACAAGTATATCCACAAAAGAATGTAAGCAAAGCAGAGCGCAAGCAGCAGAGCATCTGCACTGTCAGTAAACTCCTGAATCAGAAAACAAATAAAATATAAAACTTGGGCGTGAAAAACTTCAGTTTAATCTCTTATCTGTCGTCACTCCAGTACGAAACTCCTGTATGTTCTGATGTATCAGATCAGCCCCATCTGCTGCAGCGTCCAGTCAATACAATGTGGGGGCATGAGCCAATAAAAGACTTCCCTGAAAGCTACTGTCGTGTATCCTTGCTCATCGCTATTCAGAGATCCCAGGAATAACAGCTTTGAGACACTCTTAAAAATGGCGCATCAGAACAACTTGCAATTCAATCAAGGATTGAGGAGCAAGGAATTGACAATCAAGAGACTTGGGATGCAGCCCTGGACTCAATAATGAACTAATTAGATTTTGGTGGTCAAAGGTCACCATGACCTTGCAGTCATCTTATTCTCATGAACGCGATATCTCAAGAACAACTTAAGAGAAATTTGGCACAAACATCCACTCGGAAACTGATTAGAATTTGGTGGTCAAAGGTCAAGTTTACTGTGACCTCACAAAACACGTTTTTGGCCATAACTCAAGAATTCTTACGCTAATTATGACAAAATTTCACACAAATGTATAATGGGATAAAATATCAAGTGATGACATTTTATGTCCAAAAGGTCAAAGGTCAGCTTCACTGTGACATCATAATATTATGCAGTAAAACTTTTCTGGCCATTACGCAACATCATACTCATCAAGGAGCAGGAAGGAAAATATTTGGTCAGATACTTAATCGGTGATACCAATTTTGGGTGTCCACCTTGAAACTGTGCTGATTGTATAGATCTTTCTGTGCTGCCAGGGGAAGATGTGTTTGAAGGATCCATGGTTTTCTAAACATGGATGCTAAACATTTTATATTGCCAGTGTGAAGTTGGAGGGGCAATCATAGGTCAGTGTTTTCACAGACGTATGTAAACTGTAAGAGAAACTTGACAATTTTGCGGAGGCATACAACTGCAAGGTGGTAATTGTCGTTGTATTGCTAAGAGATTAAACATTGTTTTTGTGTGTCTTTTTAAGCTTTATCTCCTCTAAATCAGACTGTTGTGTTCCACTCAGGTACATGAGAGGACGTGTTTCATATCAGCAACTTAATGCTGTGGTGCAGAGCATTAACACAGCTGTAACAGCAAAGTACAAGATCCTCCATCAGTCAGTGAAAACTCTCAACAATCATGCACGCAAGCTGCACCAGCGCTTTAAGGAGCAGGAGACATCAGATACAAAAGGTATGCTGACAGCAAAACTGAAGCTAGAAGATGTCCATTTCTCAGAGATGATGATTAGTATGTTTGAATTATGCATTTAGTATGACCATTGACCAATGATGAAACATTGCATGTATGCTGTCTGATCAATGCTCTAACCTAAGAGTGAATTCTGATGTGACATTTTTATCTGATCCCATCCATCAGTGCGCTCTTATTACCTTATTTCTTTTACCATATTGGAAATGATTTTTAATGTTTCATAGTGTAAAGACAGAGCTCAGTATTTTCAGTGAATTGATCCGTGTTAATCTGATAAAAAGAAAAGCTCATTATACCGGGGATGGGGAAAAAATTGATACAGCATTGTTTCAATATTTATTTCTTTGTGTGGCAATATCGTTTTGTTACAGGGACGCCAAGTATTCATTTTTTAACACAAAATAAACCTCTGGTATCCTACTAGAATAATATAATCAATAGCACTTCAGTCCACTATACATTTTGCTGCAATTAAAATGACTGAAGTGAGATAACCAGACTGAAAATTTAATCTTATTAGATAAAACAGATGCTGACAAAAATTTCCTATGGGGACATTATTTGTAGTTGGGAAAAAAAGGTAATAAATCACAATATATTTTATCGGAATACTCAGCAGTATCGCAACACTTTTAGAATTGCAATAATATTATATAATGACTTATGTATAGTTAATATCCAGGCCTCGGATGATTTCCACCCCTACAGTATACTGCAACTTGAGAAAACACAAGCAGGTATAGTAATTTTCACTTTGACAACACATACATCACTTTGTAAAGAAAGCTGCAAAAAAATAAAACACATTTATCAAACTGATGAATAAGAAAGAAAAAACATAAGCAAATACACAGGGATTAAAGTTCTAAGTTGCTATGATGGATATCTGTCATTTGGAGTTCATATAGCCCAGGTCTATTTAATTGGCAGCCCACGAGCCAAATGCGGCCCAGAAGCAACCTCCAAGTGGCCCAGCTAGGGATGGCTACTGAGACTTGGTATTAAATGGCCTGGAGCGAAATTAATCAAAATTGTAGTATTAATAAGCTCCGACATTATCGGATCTTTTATTGTTACTTTTTGGTTTCATTTATCATCATGCTGCACCCTCTCTCCTGCCGTCCACATTTCAGAGCTAACCTCTTCCACACAGCACACATACACAGACACACACAAACATGATAGAGTGAAGTCAGACAACAGCAGAAAGGCCACACTGCAGATGAAGGGAATATAACTTCAAGGTTACTGTAGCTGACAACTATGCTTGTTACTGTAAGTGCAATAAACCTTTGCCAGTAAAAAGCCAAAACTTTATCAATACATGTGTTCAGCGTGTAGAAAGAGATATTTCAATCTGCTCTGTCCACAGTCTCATTTACTGCCGTTATGGTTTACAGTCACAGTTTACACAAGTGCATCAGGTAGCACGGCTAAAAGTAAAATGTTAAAAAAACAAACTAAAATGAAAGCTGTCTGTATTTAGTCTGTTTTAACTTTAGTCTAACTGAGCCCTCATGTTCTTAGTATTCCCTGAGTATTTTATTCTCACATGATACTGCTTGCAAGTCACGTGTCATATCCAAGTCCTTCTTGCCTTCCATGTTAAAAAAAAAAAACAAAATAGGTCCAGACATTTGATTTAAAAGCTGACGGTGTGTTTCTGATTTCTTTCCCCGGTGTCTTCATGTTTGTTTTGATGAACTTCCTGCCAAATGCCACTGACTGAGACCTCACTAGGGAAAAACATCAGCACCATCTAGTGGACTAAAAAAGTACTTGTTTTTGTTTTTATTCTAGTACCAAAAATTGTATTAAAATGTATATTTGCAAAAATTAGTAATGTATATCACAAAAAATGATACTTAGCCTCTGTATATTGATACAGTCTCGCCACACAAAATATCGCAATACTATACTGTATCAATTTTTTAGCACACCCTTAATAGCCACGAGTGCATTAAAGTGATACTGAAACACTTGTCTCACTGTTGTGTTGAAATGTCTTTAAGGTCAGTATTTTGTGGTGGAGGATGACATTCGTGAATTCACTCAGATGAAGGTGGACAAACGCTTTCAAGGGATTTTGAACATGCTGCGACACTGCCAGCGCCTTCGGGAGCTTCGAGGGGGGGGCATCACCCGCTACATGTTAATATGAACCAACAAGTCCTAATCAGATGGAATATGCTTTTACTGTGGTTGCTTTTTCTTCCTTATGGTGAAATAGTAAGTCAAAAGAATTTGTAAATGTGTATACCTCGTTGTTTATTGTGGTCACAGATACAGACTGCACATTTGTGCACCCTGTCAGACACTACATAGGAGGTTTTTGATTTGCCAGATGGTTGGCCTCAGTGACTTATATACTCAGAACATTTTTTAAAAGCAAACAGTGACATTGTGTCTGTCACAGAATCTAATTGCAAAGAGTGCGTCTGTGTGGGTTCATTTCACATTTAAATAATTACCCATGGATATTCTTTCTCTTATAGCCTGTATGAGCACATTAACAATGTGGAATGTGTATACGTATGTATGTATGTTGTGATACAAATAGATTTTTCATTTTGTATTCCATTGTTACAAGTGTCAACAACATTTTGTATTTTTGAGTGAAACAAAATAAAAATCAAAAGAATAAAAATTACCTTGTGATTAACCCATTGAAATTCTTATCGTCACTCAACTTCAACTTTATTTTTGTCCCTTGAAGACAATTGGTTGTACAGCAAGTAAAAACACATAAAAGGCACAAGTGAACGCTTAAGAATGTACATATATAACATTCAGGGGAGGTGTGGGGAGCCAAATGCAGTGAGCTGAAACATCGCACAGTGGAATCCAGCCATTACAATGTAAAAAAAATACTACTACTGATAATTAATAAATTACCAAGCAAATTGAATGATTAGCAGCAACTGAAGTGAACAAGGGTAATTAAAGTGCATAGTGACCCTGCATGACGGATAAGATGGATTACAAGATCAACATCTTGGGGGCTGTTGGAAAGGATGGCTCACTATCCTACACTGAAACATGCAAGTTAGCTTACCAAAATGATGATGTGTAAGAAATGCTCGGCTCAGGTATTCAAACACAACTAAAATGAAGACAGATTTTTTATTTAATGCTATAACATTCTGTGGAGGTCCTGTCAGTATTACATAGGGTTTGTAGCTTAATGAAATATTTTTTCTAGTTCTCCACAATGTGAGGGTAAGACCTCAAAATATATATATTTTTTAAGATCCTGGGGTCCACTACCAATGATGTGTCCTAAAATTTAGATACAATCCAAATATGAAAATATCTAAAAACTGAAGTCAAAATCCAGGTAACAGTGATCACAAAGTATTAAATCAAACATTAAAAAACAAAACAGATATGATCCAAATATGGGAATAAAACTTTGAAATCAGGATTAATTTTAGAAGTATAAATGGGCTGTACTTGTGTAGCACTTTTCTAGGATTCTGATCACATACAAGGTGCCACCTGCTACTTAGTAACCATTCACACACACACTAAATAAACGGGAGCAATTTGGGGTTCAGTATCTTGGCCAAGGATACCTCAACATGCAGACTGGAGGAGCTGGATATCAAACTGCTGATCTTCATTATGGACGAGCTGCTCTACCTTCTGATATTAGTTAGCCTATGTACAGACAAAAATAAAATATGGTGTAATACAACTATCAAAAATATGTGTGCATAATTTTAACCATTCGTATTTGTAATGTTAAACATTTGTATGTCAATAAAATTGTTGTACACAAAATTCTGCTGTCATATACGTGAGTCTGTGAAATTGTTTGGGTTAGGATTGTTTTTATGTGAGTATGAATCTAAAAGCTGTAAGTGGAAAGTCTTATGAATACAACTCTAATTTCTACGACTACGAAGTCTTCACTGTGAGCACGAATTCAAGTTTGTTGGGGTCCGTCCCAAGTCTCTTAAATTACTGCTCGTGCTACTGCTTGCCGACTTTGCTAGCTGTTCAGCCCCTCCCACCTAGGAAAAAATGTGAGGAGCTAGCGCTAGGAGTGATGAGCGAGCATTGTCAATTTAAGAGGCATGACGCCGCATTGACTGCCTGAGCGCGTCCCGGCCGGCCGCCGGTCTCGCTTCGCCTCCACAGTGCATTCACTTCCATTGAGGAAGGAGCTGTATGCATAAGTAAAATAGAATAACTCACTGAATTTTCAACTGATTTTCACGCGGTTTGGTTTGTTACAAACGGCACACATGTAGTTATGATACAGGATGCTTTCGTACATTAAAAATGCGGGATTTCATGCTTTAATACTTTCTGCAGGTAGCAACTGCATGTTATTTAGGTCAAAACACAGTTCTTTTATTCACCTCAACCCGAGTGGTACATGTTTCCGATTATTCCGACACCACATGAATGCAACTTACTGGTCACAGAGAAATGAGTTTCCGACAGGTTTTTTTTAAATTCCCAAATTAAGTTGGGTAATTGATAATGGATAACGATTCGTTTTCCGTTTTTCTTTTCTTTATTATCAAATAAAAAAACGGGAGACGGATTGTTTTTTTCCCTTTTTCATTTTGTCATTTTTAAAATACAAAAAAACGGATAATGGTTGGTTTTCCGTGTTTCAATGTGTTATTTCGAAACGAAAAACGAATGGCCGCGACGTACACGGACCCTATACCTTCATCATTTACTCTCAGCTCAGAGTCAAACCTGTATGTCCTTCTGTTCCAACTCTGCTGTTAGCGGCTTACATCAGAAATCTCTTGATGTAGGCTGTTTGGATCAGGGTACCCTTATCTGTTTGGTCTAAAGAATGATTTACAGGAGTGCAGAAATAGGACACAGCAACATAAGCTGGCAGCTCCACTCGGTCCACTGTCATCTTTGCGTTTGGGGCATGCGCGTTTGGAGGAATCATGGTTCGATTACTTTCCCTGTGACCTGCCTGTGACCTCAGTGACGTTGTTTCAACACTTTTCAGCTGTACCCACAAACTTGAGCCACTTCTCAATATGCGTTCTTGTGCGGACTTGTGTTCTCGTGGACTTGTGACACATCATCAGTCACAGCCCAAGTACTGTTCCAATTCAAAGTTCACATCTGGCGAAGTTCAGTCCAAATTCCCGGATGTGTTCTCGCCACGCCCATCTCACCGGGGATGCATCGGGCTTCTGACAGCCAGGTATCCCAGCATGCATTTCGCAACAGTCATCGGAAAATGACAAGTGAGGGAAACGTCAGACCCGTGGTCGATGTTTTAATATAGAGCCCAGTTGAATGTGACTGAGGTCCGCCAGATGACAGCGGTGTCAGCGCTCATAGATAATAAACGTGTGTATGAGCGCTCAGGCTGCCCCAGAGAGCAGCCTCTCTCAGGTAGTCCTTCTGAAATTCGTGGCTGATATCTCTGCAGTGGTTAAATATGAAATGAAATTTGTTTGGGGTATGTCTAATGGGCAACATTCAGTCCCAGACAAGATATATCCTTATATTATTAAATGTTGTAACATATTATTGTTCTTTGCATTCTTTTGCTTATTTAGGCCTATGTGTTTTTACCATTCAATAATGATTTTAAGAATATATTGTAATTTATTTATTGTATTTAAAGATTATTTGTCTTTATTGTATTTATTCAACAGCGTTTTATATATTGATTATCTGATATGAATTGTTAACCTGATGTCTGAAGTGTGGCTGAATAAACTTTTCCTCTTCACATCTGACCTGTTTGAACCATTTATATTGGTGAGGACAGACTAAATGAGAAACTGCTGTCAGTGTAATCTAGTACAGTTCAATAGCACCACAATCTACAACTCAACACTTCAGTAAAATGTCAGACTTAATACAATATTAAACTGCTGTTGTTTTTTCTAGGTGAACCAAGTAATCTGTCAAGTCTCCATTAAAAATAGACAGAAAGCATATTGGTGAGACAAATGCAGTGATGGACAGTAACTCAGTATATTACTCAAATAGCTACTGTACTTAAGTACAAATTTGATGTACTTTGGGTATTTCCATATACTTAGGGAAATACTGTACATTCTACTCAAGCTACATTTATATGATAGCTATAGTTACTTTTCAGATAGTTTGTTTTATATGTTGTTGTTTCATATTTACAAATTGCTGTGTGTTGTTATAGAACAGACTAGTGCACCAGTGAAAGGTCTTAAAATTAGTTCTACCATGACAACATTTAAATGCTGTTCACATTTAGCCTATGTTGATCAATTAATACTCAACACATATTCATGTATATGATGATCACAACACTTGAAATTGGGTCACTCTGCATCATGAGTACTTTGAACTTTTAATTTTAAGTAGGCCTACATTTTGCTGACAATACCCAGATACTTTTACTCAAGTCAGAATTGGTATGCAGCACTTTTACTTGTGACTGAGTTTTTGTTCTTTGTTGTGATATTCCTGGGTACTTTGTCCACAACTGGACAAACATATCGAACAGACATGCAAGCATCGCACGTCTCATCCTCATCCTCATTCTCCACTGTCTTTCTGGGATCTGCCTCCTCAGCTAGGCAGCCTCCTCTCAGCCTGCAGGTACAGCAGTCCAGCGGCAATAACTGCGCCAAGACGCATTCTTTCTCTGTTATTGATTTTTGATTTCCATCTCGCCAATGCTCACGATCACAATAACCACCAACTCTCCGCAAACTTTTCCCCCCGAACTTGACTTTTATTATAATCAGAAGCCAGCTACAGGGATAAGGTTTTAAAAGACATTTTATTAAAATATTTTGGCTATTTATGTGTTTTTGTATGTCAGTTATATATGTTGGAACGTTAAAAACATATACATATTAATTTCTTACAATGTCAAAGACGCAGGGCTTGGCTGTGTTTATATTGTTTTATTCTAAATGCATACAATACAGTACAACAGCCAAGGCCAGCGGAGGTGGTGACATCATCAAGTTCGCTGCTGTTCCAAAAGCAGAAATGACTGTACTCCCGTCCTCCCATCCTCACGTTCTTGGGAAGTCCGGACTTTCGCGTGGACTTGCCAAGTCCGAACTTGCCAAGTCCACAAGTCCGAACTGCCGTACTTGAGTATTGAGAAACGGCTTTGAATTCGTGCTCACAGTGAGGACTTCGTAGTCATCGAAATTAGAGTTGTATTCACAAGACTTTGCATTCACAGCTTTTAGATTCATACTTACATAAAAACAATCCTAACCCAAACAGTTTCACAGACTCACGTATGACAGCAGAATTTTGCGTACAACAATTTTATTTATATACTAATGTTTAACATTACGAATACGAATGGTTAAAATTATACACACATCTTTTTGAAAGTTGTCTTACACCATACAGGATCGAGGAAAACAAGATAAGGAATATTCAGGTGTACATGTAGAAAATGTAACTAGGGTTCTACTTAGCAACAACATTACATTACCAACCACTCACGGACTGGCCCATCTGTTTAGTCTGTCGATTTCCAGATGGCCTGGCTCCTTATTGGCCTGTATGGCTGCCATCCGGGCCAATAAGAAGCCAGGGCTTGCAGGCCATGTGCTGCAAGCACACAATGAAACACAGAAAGTGCTTACGCACAAAAATATTCAGATTTATAAAACCGTGCGGCGCACACCTGTACGCAATCCTCTCATTATAAATACCCACCTGCGGTGAATTGTGCGTGAGTGTGCTCCTCCCTGTCTCATCCCACTCCTCCACCTATTGTCTGCCCACAATCATCCATAAATGGTCAATGCTAAATAGCTCATGAATATGCGGACGGTTTTAAGGACCCCTTGCTGGGCCTTTCAGTGAGGGAGAGATGGAGACAACACGGTCAAAGAAGAGTAGTAGTTTATTGTTGTGTCAACAACTGGATGTCAACCATGACGTCGGGAGAATCTCAACGCTGATTGGCTTTTGCGGCTATGAGTCACGCGAATTCGCTTCAAAAGTTCAATATTTTCAACTCGAGCGATGAGGCGTTGGACGCGAATTTCGCGTCTATCGCGCCGCGTCCATCAGTTGACACAACAATAAACTACTACTCACCGGAGACAGATGGACAGACACTCCGCAGCTGAAATGTAGCACCTGTAGCTGGTGTCCTGGCGGGAGATCCTGGTGCCAGCCCTCGCCAACAGGTCCTCAAACTGGTCCCCAGTCAGCCTGAAGTACCGCTGAAAGCGGCTATCATCCAGACGGAGTTCCTGGAGGAGGTGGTGAAACTCGCCGAGTTGGATGTGCTTCTGCAGGATAGGGTGAACCCAAAAACGAAGGCGTTTGGCCCTCCGAGGCATTTGGGACTTCAAGAGCAGGTACAAAGCGGCGATGGTGGTTATCTCTGCCCCGCTACTCGCGCGAATGACGCGATGACGCGAATTAACAAAATGGTCAGGCGTCGAAACTCGGGCGTTACGGGCGGCGCGTTACTCGCGATACGCGCGAGTAATTCGCTTCATTCGCGTTTGGTGTGAACGCACAGTAATGCTGTGTTCCCACCAAACGCGAATTCGCGAATTCGCAAATTCGCGCGTCAAGATTACATACAAAGTCAATGCAAAGACGCGATTAGACGCGAAATCGCGCCGGGCGGCGCGGTGGACGCGTCTAGCGCAACACGATGAACGCGATGGACGCATTAGACGCGATGGACGCGGCGCGATAGACGCGAAATTCGCGTCCAACGCCTCATCGCTCGAGTTGAAAATATTGAACTTTTGAGGCGAATTCGCGTGACGCTGTGCCGCGACGGCCAATCAGCTTTGAGATTCTCCCGACGACACTGCCGTGTGTCAACAACGTCCACTTGTTGACACAGCAATGAACTACTACTCACCGGAGACAGATGGACAGACACTCTGCAGCTGAAATGGAGCGCCTGTAGTTGGTGTCCTGCCGGGAGATCCTGGTGCCAGCCCTCGCCAACAGGTCCTCAAACTGGGCCCCAGTCAGCCCGAAGTACTGCTGAAAGCGGCTATCATCCAGACGGAGTTCCTGGAGGATAGCCGCTGAAAGCGGATGATAGCTCGGCGAGTGGTGAAACTAGTTAGCACTAGCTTAGCTCCAGGTAGCACAGCCGGCTTCTCCGTACTCGCGCGAATGACGCGAATTAACAAAATGGTCAGGCGTCGAAACTCGGGCATACGGGTGACGCGTTACGAGCGTTATGAGCGATTAAATCGCGTTCATCGCGTTTGGTGGGAACATAGCATAAGTTCACCGAATGCGAAATTGAAGTGCTCATGACCGAGATTGAGCACCGTGAAAAAGTTTTATTTGGAGGCCTCAGCAGTGGCATTTCAAATAAAAAAAACCAAATAGAGTGGCAACTTGTGGCAGACGCCGTGAACCGTGTGGGATCGACGCACAGGACAAGTGCCGAGGTGAGTCATTGTGATTTTTGTGTTTTCTATTTTTTCTATTTTTCTGTGACATCCGCACAGAAAAAAAAGTTGCTATTTTGTAGCAATTTAAGATTTATTTTAAATGAAAAGTGCAATTTTATTTTTATTATCAGGTGAAAAAGAAGTGGTCCGACATAAAAGTAGAGGCCAAAAAATGACTTGCAGCTCACCAGCAGAGCGTCCAGGCAACTGGTGGTGGTCAGGGAGAACCGCCACCCTCTCCCTTTGACACGAGGGTTGGAGCGATCCTCGGGGAAACCCTTCTGTCTGGCATTGTGCCAGAAGCTGAGGGAGACACCGATGCTGTTGCGGACGTCACAGATATAGGTAAGGCGAACGTTTGATACCAACACTGACCTTAAAGTTTTGAGTGTCAATAATAACTACACACATTGCATTAAATCATTTCTTCCATTTTATTCAGGTAAAAGTGTCGCTGTGGGTGTCGGGGATGATGGCAGCGCCACAGAGCCTGCCCCAGGCGCCAGCAGTGTCTCCAGTGTGCAGGTGGACCCAGTCTCCCCACAGGCAGGACCCAGTGGCATCTCAGGAGGAGGTCGTGCAAGTGGCCGCGTCCTCACCGATGCTGTGCTGCAGTCACAGAGGGACATTATTAGTGCAATTCAGGATTTAACGCAGGAATTACACAGAGTACGGGATGTATTGTCTGAAATGTGCAGCACATTAAAAGAATTGGTTAAGAAGTATACCTGTTGTCTGTTTCATAACTGGTGCATCACTTGTTCACGCAATGCAATTTCTGGAGGGAGGTGCTCTGCTCCAGGCTGGTGTGGGACGATGTCCTCTTGTATGAGTTCAGCTGGTGCAGGGACGCCGTTGCGCTGTGCCACATTGTGGAGGACGGCACACGCCCGAATAATCCGACACACCTTGAAAATCACCATAAAATGTGTTATTCAATTAAATTATTTTGAATCAGTTCTACACAAAAAGGGTAGGTTACAAAAAAATATATATATATAAAAGATTGCCACCTGACTTATCCAGGCACCTCCAGCGGGTTTTCGTGTGGCCGATTGTGCGCTCCACCACACAACGGGCCCGACCAGGCGCCTCGTTGTACCGTTTTTGTGCCACATTCTGTGCGTTTGCAAAGGGAGTGAGGAGCCAGGTGGTAAGTGGATATCCACTGTCACCTGCGTGAATATTGCATGTATAAGATTAGCCAATAACCACTGAATTTAACAATAATAAATTAAATAAATTAATAAACTCACCGACAAGCCAACCATCACGCACAGCACCAGCCTGAAGTCTTCTTCCAACACTACTATGCCTCAAAATAAATGAGTCATGTGTGGAGCCAGGCCATCGAGCCACCACATTTGTCACAGTCATGTCAGCGCCACAAATGATTTGAACATTAACAGAGTGATAATGTTTCCGATTTACATATGCAAATTCGTTATCATTTGGCGCTTTTATGGCAATGTGAGTGCAGTCAATCGCTCCGATTACATTTGGAAAACCGGAAATTGCTGCAGATTGCATTTTGATATTGGCCTGCTCACCCACAGTGTAAGGAAACTTTATATAACGGGGACTCATTTCAATAATGCCGTCTAAGACAGTTGGCATTAATGCGCTGAATGAGGGCTGCGATATTCCAGACCTGTCAGCCAGTGCGCTGGAATGTCCCCGTGGCTAGGAAACCCAAAGTGGTCATCAGCTGGACCTGCACGGGGATGGACCGGTTCCGTCGGGTGGGTCTCTCCAAAGCTGGGCCCAATTCAGTGATCGACCTCGCCTGCCCCGTGCTGTGTGCCACAGTCTATCGCCCTCCCAAATTTAACAACGATTTCATTCAAGAGTTCTCTGAGTTTTTGTCTGATTTCATGTCAAAGTTTGATAAACTACTGATTTGTGGAGACTTTAATATTCATGTTTGTTGTGCGGCCAATCAACTGGCTAATAAGTTTAAAGGCCTTTTGGATTCTTTTGGTCTCACTCAATCAGTTAATGCACCAACACATGTACATGGGCACACTCTTGATCTTGTCATTTCTCATGGGCTTTCAGTTTCGCTCAGAGAAATAGTGGACACTGCTATCTCGGATCACCTCCCCGTTGTTTTTGACTTTGCTGCCCCCCCCCACCTGTCAATAAGCCTGTTTCCTCAGCCTGCAGACGCTGCATCTTTACCTCATCGTCAGCTGGAGAGTTTGCTGCTGCCTTCAGAGACTCTCAGCTACATGTTGACAGTGGGCCGACTCCTCCCCTTTGCCCAGACAGCCTACTCTCCACTTTCCTTTCTACCTGTTCTGTGATTCTGAACTCTGTTGCCCCTTTCCGGCAAAAAAGTTCCAAAACCAAGACAGATCCCTGGTTGAACGACCACACCCGTCTGCTCAGACGACAGTGCAGACAGGCTGAACGGCGGTGGAAAAAGGATAAACTGCATGTATCTCTGGGCTGGTTAAGACAAAGTTTGGCTGCATACCAGAAATCTCTGAAGGAGGCCAAGTCTAAATATCTGTCCTCCAGCATCGCTGATAGCTCTCATCATCCAAGAGTGTTATTTCATACTATTGATGCTGTTATTAACCCACGCCCCACTGTCCTGTCTGATGCCTCCACCCACCCCTCTTTCTTTACTAGCAAAGTAACGACAGTCAGGCAGAATATCAGTAACTTAGTTACGTCTCCTGATGATGTGTGTGTTCTTCCTGCACAGTCTGCTGTTTTCAAGCAGTTTGAGACTATATCTCTGTCGTCTTTCGCAAAGGTGGTTAGTGGCATGAAACCCACTAATTGTCCCTTAGACATTATTCCGGCCAAGTTTTTAAAGGAGGTTTTTAATTCTGTTGGGTCAAGTCTGCTTGTTTTTATAAACACGTCTTAGTTCAGGGTCTGTCCCAGTGGCCTTCAAACATGCTGTGGTTAGGCCCCTCCTTAAAAAACCACAACTTGACCCCTTTGTGCTGTCCAATTTTAGGCCTGTCTCCCATTTGCCTTTTCTGTCTAAGGTTTTAGAAAAAGTTGTTTTCATTCAATTGGAGACATTTTGAGTCAAATTCTGTTCTTGATAAGTTTCAGTCTGGCTTCAGATCCCGTCATAGTACTGAATCAGCATCGCTAAAGGTACATAATGATATTGCCTTGTCTGTGGATGCTGGGAATCCTGCTGTGCTGGTGCTGCTGGACCTCACAGCGGCTTTTGATACAGTTGACCATGCAGTCCTTGTATCTCGCCTAGACCAGTATATTGGCATCCGTGGCACTGCTCTCCAATGGTTTAGATCCTATCTGGCAAATAGGAGCTTTTCTGTGATGATTGGTGACTTCCGCTCTTCATGTGCATCCCTCCCTTGTGGGATGCCACAGGGATCTATCCTCGGCCCTATTTTGTTTTCATTGTATCTCTTACCTCTGGGCTCAATCATAAAAAAACACAATTTGTCTTTTCATTTTTATGCCGATGATTTGCAGATATATTTGCCCGTGAAACCCAATGAAAATATTGCACTAACTCAGTTGTTAAATTGTATCACTGATGTAAAGCAGTGGCTGGCACAGAACTTTTTGCACTTGAACGACAGCAAAACAGAATGTATTTTCTTTGGCACGCCGTCTATGTCAAATGTTTCCACAACAGGATCTGGTACTCTGGCCCCCTTTTTTAAACCAATTGTAAAAAACCTTGGGGTAACGTTTGACAATGGGCTTAAATTTGATAAACAGATTAGTTCTGTTGTTAGAACAAGCTTTTTTCAGCTCCGTCTCCTGGCCAAAGTGAAGCCATTTCTCAGTCGGCAGGATCTGGAGAAAGCAGTCCATGCTTTCATCAGTTCGAGACTGGACTACTGTAATGCCCTTTACGTTGGCCTCTGCCAGTCTTCAATTTCGCGTCTCCAGCTTGTACAAAACGCTGCTGCCCGATTTTTAACAGGCACGTCTAGACGTGAACTCATTACACCCGTGCTGTCGTCACTCCACTGGCTTCCAGTTCGTTTTAGAATGATTTCAAACTTCTGTTATTTGTCTTTAATGCCATTAATGGCCTGGCTCTCTCCTACCTGTCGGAGATTTTAACTGTCCGTGATCATGGCAGGGCCCTGAGTTCTTCCGGTCAGCTTCTGCTAGAAGTCCCAAGGTCGAGGTGCAAACAGTGGGGTGATCGTTCTTTTGCTGTCGCAGCTCCTCGGCTGTGGAACAAACTGCCCCCCAACATTCGCACCACCACTGATCTCGGCCTTTTTAAATTGAAGTTGAAGACACACTTTTTTAGATTGGCGTTTAAACCCTGACCGGGACAGTCTTATGCACTTTGTTTGTTCTATTTTAATGTATCTTTATAAGGCTTTTTAATAACCTGCAGCACTGTAGCACTTTCCACAGTCGAAACCTGTGTTTTACGTTCTGTTTTTATGTACTGTTTTTCTGTACTTTTTTTGACTTTGTTGTAAAGCACTTTGGGTACCTTTTTTTGGTTACTGTAAAGGGCTATACAAATAAATTTGATTTGATTTGATTTGAGATGATCTGCAATGCCGACTGCCATAACCTTAAGGCTGTGGCCCGCTGGCCAGGAGGCACCCACGAATCATTTATTTTGCAAAACAGTACAGGGGGAATGCGTTTGGAGGCAGGGGCTGTGAGAAGTGGATGGCTTGATGGTGAGCATCTTTTGTTCCAGTCTTTTATTTCAATTGTTTTTAGTTAGTATTTTTAGTAAGTCTCTATTCCGTTAATGCTAAAATATTATATTGTTTGGGTGACCGGGTATATGGCCTTAAAACATGGCTGATGACACCATACGCAAACCCTGAAACCCCTCAAGAGGTGCGCTATAATACATGCCCACACACGCGCCGTAGAGCGCACTTAGCGTGCTGAAGGGCCGTTGGATGTGTTTGGATCAGATACAGCCGGTGACAAACTACTTTATACCCCTGAGAAGGTGTGCAAGATCATCCTGGCATGCTGTGTCCTCCACAGTCTTGCAATGGCATGGCATTGCTGTAAGACCCGGCGCCATCGCTTCTAACAAACTGAAATTTACTACTTCTCTCCTCGCGTAACCGCTTCCTTCATTCATGAATCAACTCCAGGCAAGCGGTTTCCTTATATGGAGAAATGGGGGCGTGGTGGTATGCTAATCACAAATTGCGAGCACGCGCCTGTCAATTTAGAATAATTCTGATTCACACACATAGGCAAGGTGGTGAGAACAAAATTGGCCGGTGCGCAGGTGTCATGAATCCCACTGTGATTTTGCGTACACACTTATTTTGTGCGCAAAGTAAGAACATTTCCACGCACATATTAGTGAATGAGGCCCAATGAGCCCAAATTGGTAGAAAAGATTTCTGCACACTCAGTCAAATCATTGGCAGTATGCAACACATCTGTGCACAACCCTGGTAGTAGAAGCTACACCTCCTGGGAGTTGTATTTTTTAAGTACTGAATGGCATATTGTGAGGCATAAATGGAAGCCATACTTGTCATACTTGTATGCCTCGCAGTATGGTATTCAGCGCTTAAAAAATACAACTCCCAGGAGATGGAGCTTCTACCAATGATTTGACTGAGATTGGTTCCATTTACCTGCCTGTCCATTGTTGCCTCAAGTGCTCTGATGAAGGTCTAATAGACCCAAAGGTCAACAACAAGGTGAAACACAGATGTAGTGTGCAGAAATCTTTTCTTCCTGTCTGGACTGATTGATGTATCCAACACCTTGATAAGACCAAGCTGGGTGGAGTGGCGGTTGTCCTGCATAATTAAATTCAGACTAACGGGTTAGGATTAGGGAGTTAGGGAGTTAGAGTTATTTGCTGTTAAGGACGACCCCAGTTACATTTTCTACATGTATACCTGAATATTACTTACCTTGTTTCCTTCAGTCCTTTAGTCTGTTCACAGGCTAACTAACATGCTACCTTCCTGCCTCATGAGTCTCCTTTGTCACCAGCTGTTTTGTGTGGGATTTAGGCCGTGCTCTACCCCCCAGGGAACACGAAATGCCCATTCTTTACATGATGATGTTTCAAATTCGACAAAAGAGCTTGTGGGATTTAAAGTTCTCGCTGCAGCCATTTTTGGAGGAGAAAATCTTCAACACAAGGACAGTGCAGGCCATAATAGATCAGTATGTGTGTGATCAGAGGGGATCAATTGGAACAGCAGATTTAACGTGTTGAATTGGAACTTGTTGACCACTATAACAGCATGTGATTTGACTTAACACATATGTTTTATCTAAAAAATGTCTCTGTGATTATGATTATTATCATTATTGTTTGAATGTAGTGAAGGGCTCTTGCTCTGAGTTAATTTAACTGCGGGATAAAACATGGATAAATACTGGCCACTAGAGGGAGCCAAATGAATGGCTTCTGTCACTGAGACTAACCGTTTCATTTCTCTGACTCCATTCATTTCCTTGAGCTGCTCAGCTGCAAAACATCTAGAACAGAGGTTCCCCCTAAGGAATCCGTTCTCTATCATTAATGCTACAGCTAGTAACTTTTTTAAAAAACACTTTTCATGTTTACTGAAACTGTCACTATATTCACACAGCACTAAATGAGACTGATAATCCTTGAAAAATTCATACTCCTCTGCTCTGTTGTCTTGTAACACTTCTATTTTTTTTGTAATTTTCTTTTTAGTTTAAATTATTCCATACCAGTCTTCTAAAGTACGTGGTGCTGGGCTTAGCAATTTTCTAGTGATTGATTTCTTACTTGCCGTCAAGAGGGCCTGTAGCAGCTTTGTATCTCTCCTCCATGTAAAAAATATAACGTGACCCACATAAATAGTCTCCAAGTTTAGGGATATTTGAGTCTTAAACACAGTGCTTAATGTTTTGTGGATATCCTTCCAACTTTTGGTATTTTTCCTGGTGTGGGGTCTTAAAATATCTTAGAATATTTTTCCAACAATATTCTCTCCGGTCAATGAAGTTCTTTGAGAACACACAAATACAAATATCCCCCCAGATTTCCTCAGTGTTAGTATGTATTTTTACATCTCCACTGACCAGTAGATACTTGCACTACGTCAGTACAACAACTCAACATGACATTTAGATTTAGGAAAAAAGAACAGGGTTTGGCTTTATAATCTCACGGGATGTAAGCAGTAAGCAGTACTTTCCTGGAGAGAGCTGCTGAAGGAGAAAGGTAATACAATTACAGGCCAGCACTAACAGCGGCTAACGGCGGTGCAGTGATGCGAGGAGAGGGATTAGGCTGTTAGCGACTGGCCTCTAACAGCGGCTAACAGCGGCGCAGTGATGCGAGGAGAGGGATGAGGCTGTTAGCGACTGGCCGATAACAGCGGCTAATAGCCAACAGCGGCGCTGGCCTGTGATTGCATTACCATCCTCGCTCAGCAGCTCTCTCTACCTGGGAAAGGCTACCCCGATGTGGGCCTTTGTTTTTTTAATTCGTCGGTCACGCTGCCTTTTCTATTCCCTTTTGCGCTTTCTTGGCGACAAGGATTCCGTCTCCCATGATGCTGCATATGCATGATCCTAAATTATGCTCAAAGAATGGGACTTTGTTTCAAATTTGCCAGGGTGGTAGCAAAGCGCCTCTTGCTCCTCTCCTTCGGCTCCTCAGTCACGCAGTGCTGGCCTGGCTCTCAACGAAAACGCCGAAGGCGATGCTGTATGTCCCTTGCTGGCGGGTGTATTCTCAAGATGGCAAAACGTAATGGAACCCCACAGACGACTTACCCGCACAATGTACAAACAAATCCTAAATTCTCCTTTTACGAGAATAAGTCAGATTATTGGTGAAGGTAATAATACACCTGTGATGACATATTTATGAATGCAGACATCAATTTTTGCCAATAAACAACTGAAAATGTTACACAATGTCCCTTTAAGTCAAACTGTCAAACTAGGCAGTACTGATCAAATATGAATCAAGATTCTGTTGCAGCTTTGTCAAATCCTCGTCCTACATGTTTTCAGAAACAAATTTTAGTGAAGGCTGTGGGAATACAGCTTGTGTTCAGGTCTTCACTGTGCCCTTATTCTGGGAGGTTTTTCTTTTAGGTTAATATCTTGACTGATAATCTGAACTTTAAAAATGACTGTCGCTGTCAAAACAACAAAAAAAACAAAACCTTTATTTACACTTGGGGGAGTTGGGACCCCCTGCTTTGGAACCAGTGATCTAGAGAAGTGGTGTCTCAACTATTCTTTCAGTGATGTGTGATTTCAGCAAAATTAGACTGAAAAAATGGTGTATTGATAATTATATTGAAATCCCTCCACATTTCACTAGTTTCTGTCACAGACATATAATTATTTACTTTTAACTCAACACTTCCTGCTTCCGTGTAAAAATATAAGCCCTCTGTCAACGTTTTGTTAGAAAAAAATCATTTGTCAACACAAGGCTTTTTATTATGAAATATTTGCAGGACGAGTTGTTGACTGGCTTGTCCTGTCTTACATGACTCCATAAATTAGAGGAGTAATTAATGACTTTTAATTGTGTCAGTCATCAGGAGCAAGCAGCTCTGCAGCAGTAATGCTGTCTGTCTGAACACTGCACATATGTGAGCGAGGTAGCTGTCTCACACTGCTCATTCAGGCAGTGTGTCCCAGGTGTAACACCCATTCATCTACATTGTTGTGCATGTTGGCTGCAACGACATTTCCAAACAGTAATCTGAATTACTGACATTGGATTTTTGGAATCTCCTGGATTCCCTCATGGAAAGGTTTTTATCAGCAAACTAACTGACAAAAGGCTCATTTGAGATAGGCTAGGCTTGCACAGAATCGTTTACTGCTAATCGCCACACAATACATGCTAGTTAGATTTTAGATTTTATCCTCATACTGTCACAGGTGGTCCGGCTAACACCTGCTTCTCGAGTCCTGTCCTGGCTACAGCATCTTCAAGTCCCCGTTCCTGCTGGGCTGCAGCAGCCTCAAGTCCCCGTTCCTGCTGGGCTGCAGCAGCCTCAAGTCCCTGTTCCTGCTGGGCTGCAGCAGCCTCCCGGGCGGCCTCCAGATCTGCTCCGCCTGTCAGGTCAACCTGCTGGTTGCCCTCAAGATCTGCTCCGCTCATCTGCTCTGCATCCTGGTCGCCCTTCAGATCGCTCCAGCATCCTGATTATCCTCCTGGGTGGTTCGGCTCAGATGCCCGGCCCTCAGTCTGTCCAGCTGAGGTTCTCTGCTGTGCCCCTGTCCAGCCCTCTGGGCCATCTGCCAGAGGTCCCCTGCTCCACCCTTGTTCAGTTTCCAGACCAAGATTTGATAGGATACTTCCTGTTCCTGACCTGCCCCTGTTGTCTTTGCCCTGGTAATCACCTCAGCCTTCTGTCTCCGACTTTGATTCCTGCCTGCTCTCTTCCTGGTTCTCGTCTGCTCGGCTCTGTGGCTGCATGGTGCAACACCAGTCCTGCTAATCTCAGCTCTCCTAATTCAGCTAGCTACATCGGTCTTCATTCCACTAACAGCGTCACCAGAGACCCACCTGCACTCACGGTAGTCCACAGCTCTCAGACTGCTTGCTCTTGCCTCATTCACCCACCGCTGGAACCTCAGGCGAGCCAAACCCAAAGACCCCAAGAACTGTTGCATATTTATGTAATCAATAAAGGTCATTACCAACGGTCTGCCTGCCTCTCTGAGTGCTACATTTGGGTACAATCACACTCCGTGACAGATACACCAAAAGGTATTTATATAAAACATCTAGCTCACTTGCACAAGCACATATAAAATTGCCGGACTGACTGTTTATACTATATACTTTTTCAATGGGGGTCAGATTAGGTAATGTGAAAATACCTGGGGGCCAGGTGCTTCTTGCGTCATATGGATTATTAAAAAAATCCCAAACAAATGAGACAAAGGCAACTGTTTCATTTTTCAGTGAAGATGTATTCAGCTTTCCTCTGCTCCTGAAAGTGGCAGCCCTCACTATCAGTCTTATGCTTCTTTGCTGTGGACGTCTCATGAAAACACGAGTTCTGTCTGTAGTTCCTATCTGATGAATGTCTACAAACTATGTGACAGTCCCACCATTGTGAGGAGAAGGGAGAAACTGATCTTGTTTGATTAATCAGTGTTGCGTGGTGGGCCATACATAGTATATTTTAAAAATCAAGCTGAGGGCTGTTTAAAATTGGTCTGGGGGCCATGATTGCCCCGGCTGGACTTTGCACATGCTAAGGTTTTAATAATATGATGAATGATAATGAGGCAAAATTTAATGTATGACAGCCATCATGATGATTTCTCTCACATTTAATTTCTACACTCTAGCTTCAGTTCAGCACCTCACCATCTGTGTCGCCAATGTCCCCATCTCCAAAATATATATTTGCATGGGTCAGAGTTTTGTGCAGGTGCGTACATATTCCTGTCATGTTGGTTTTTATAGATCACAACTTTTGGGTGAGAAGTGGCGGACGCCTCTTTAAAACCCTCATTCTGTGCGTATGCAGTGTTCATAAATGAGACCACTGGTCAATTCTGGCTATGACAAGCAAACCACTCCATCTCCTACAAATTACAATAACTCCTCCTCGTGGCTAGGTGGGCCTTCTACTACTACCCATACAGTCCAACGTATTCTCACTCCAACCTCGTCACATATTAACATTTGGTCATGGACTTTCCACATCGACATATGACGCGCAAGGTACCGTGGGTGCGTTGGTTGTTGACGTTCTGGGACGTTTTCACAAGAAATGTACAGTTTGCATAGTCTCTTTTAAAATAAACTCACTACATCAGTACAAGACTGTAAACTGCTGTTTTTTTCCGTCAACAATGGTTACATTTAGCCAACACATGCACGTGATTGGGTTTAGGAAAAAAGAACAGGATTTGACTTTACAATCTTACAGGAAGTGAACACTGGCCTTCTGGGTGAAAGTCAGTGGTTGTTGGACCCATCCACCACCACTCCTGCCTGCCCTATTTTGACTTTCACCCCATTAACTTACATTGTTGTGCCACTGTGTTTCCCCCAACACTGCCAGGTGCTGTTAAACAATAATGTCGACCAGCCGCGCAACATGTCGATATGAAAGGACAGTGTTTTTTGTCTGTGTCTGATGCTAGAAGTCCTTCACTAAGTGCTGTCATTTGACAACTACAGAGTGATACCAGGTTGTCTATACAGGCTCACTGCTGGAGCAATTATCAGCAATTCCCGTCCCTGCTAGTTGGTTTGCATTCAGCACTAGGGATACACAGATCATTGTGATGTCGATATTCTAATCACATCACAGTCAGATGACCATTAGGGCAAATGTCGTTTGTATCCCATTATTCACACTGTTTGTTTGAGAAATGATTGAAGAAAAGGCTCAATTAAGAAGAGGAGTCCTGCTTGGAGAGAAACATTTAACTCCACAGCACTTATTTTTTTGTCTCAGCTCTGTCAGGTCAGCCTATGCTGTGTTTGCTCTCATGGAGCTGGCAGTGCAGGGGGTCTGTGTGATGAGTGTGCAGCTCCATAGAGTGCCTTTGAAGGCTTTGAAGTAAGCCTATGACTGCTTCCTTCTGGTTACTTGATTGTCATTAGCAGCAGTATCATATCATAGTTACTATGAAACACTGCCCCTCTGTCAAGAACCAAGCCATGGTTCTGGACTGTCATATTATGTCTAATGGTGTGAAATGGCTACATAATAGACACTACACACTACAGTCACTTAGGCATGCATCAAATTTGAGATGGGGGTATAGCAGATCTTCTCAGTCACTGTTATGGTGGAAAACAATAACATTAGGTCAGTGTAAAGGTAACAAAAAACATGATTTCCCCCAACAGTGACAGATGTTTGTAAGTCCACAGTAGACAGTACATAAATTAGGTTGCTGTTTTGATTAATGGTGTTACTGTAATATACTAACATACTGGAGCTTGAATAATGTGAAACAGGTGGCTCTTGTTGATAAACCCCAAAGGAATGATTGGATATTAATGTTGTATACTGGGTTCAGACTACACAATATCAGCCTGATTATAGCCCGATGCCACCATCCTATACGGTGTCAGCTTGGATGGTGAATGCCTGAGTGTCATGCACAATAATTGATCGTTTTATCCCGTGTAGTGTGTCATAGTAGGGAACAACTGGTGCAGCATCTGTGATGCCTCATGATGTCCCAACAGAGAACAGTCTAGCAAATTAAATTTTTTGTGTCTTCCATGACTTCACACGTCACATCCGTCACTTTGACCAATAGGAACACAAAGTGATCTACTGCCATGGACAACTGTATGGCGACAACACCCCAGCCTTTCTAATATTTCCTATAGGACTACCACTACAAAGTAAAAGAAAACAAATGCTGGCATAGGCCCTTCAGCAACCTGGTGAGTACTGCCATTAGCATCAGGCTAGCAAAGAATGTTAATTCCTCATAGTGGAGAAGAATGGAATGGAATGGAGTGAATGGATACATTTCACAAATTGTGTCTGGGCCTTTACTAACCATAACTGCAGAGGGTACCAGCCTTTTTCGAAACAGGCTACATTAGAAACAGGCCTTTTTTCATAGACACAGGCCTTTATTCCTCATTCCCTCTGTATTTTTCTATTTTTGCTTTTAATCTGCTTCCATTTGTCCTGTTAAAGTTAATGCATCACACTGTTATTTAAGCTAAACACTTCCTTTTACATTTGAAATGAAAAGATCCTTATAATTTCAGTCGAGAGAATCCCTTCATATTGTGAAAAAGGCTTTTATTGTGAAACATTTGCAGAAACTTGTGGAGGATTCAGTGACCTGCTCGGTTTTCATGTGGTACTTTAAACACTCATAGTGACTGAAATAATAATAATAATAATAATAACGTACATACATACATACATACATAAATACATATGTAAATGAATAATGAATAATAGCAATAATAACATAGGACAAAAATAATCCAAAGACATCATGTACATTGTGAAAGACGACTAGCAATGATTGGTCATGGACCTGTTTGTCTGTTGTCCAAGTCATGGCAAGATTTTATTACTCAGTAATCACCTAATCTGATATAGTGACTGACAGAACAGACAAAAATGTCATGTAATCTGAACCTTTTTTTTTTTTTTTTTACGTTTTTTTGGGGGCATTTTTGCCTTTATAGACAGTTAAGTGAAATGACATGCAGCAAAGGGCCACAGGCTGGAGTTGAACCCAGGCCGCTGCAGCAACAGCCTTTTACATGGGGCACCGACTCTATCCACCGATGCCCCATGGCCCCCAACTTTACTGTTTTGGTTCAGTCTAACTGCTCTCATCTATGTAGTTTGAACCACAAATGGCTGTTTTCAATTAAAAAAGCCCTCACATACTGTAAAAACGACTGTGCACCACTTTCCCGTCACCAGACAGACAAAGTTAGCAACTGGCTAGCAAACATAGTGAAACATTTAGCAGCTAAAGAGCAGGATATTTTCTTAGACTGGCTAGTGCAGCTTCAATGGATGAATCTCATTTGGGTTTTGTAACATTTCACCCATCTTTTCTTCATCTTGGAACTTGTCAAGTAGAATGCCTTCTACCTGCCCAAATTCGTTAGATATTTGGTTGAATTTAGGTTGTGATGTCAGGTGACCACAATTTAGTGTCAGGAAAACGTCTCATGCCAATGTCAAATGAATGCTTTACTGACTGAAATGGTAGGGTCCAACCACACAGCCCTCCTGTAATAACAACCCAATCTCACCGTGAAGTTGACAAATACCGACGCTTGGTCAGCGATTTCCAGCATCAGACACCGACGAGAAAAGCCGTCCTTTCACATCAGCATGATATGCGGGCAGCATCAGGAGAAAACAGTATAGGACCATAATGAAAGTTATGGCGGTGGAAGTCCGAGTAGGGCATGTGGGAGGGGTGGCAAATAGGTCCAACAACCAACAACTTTCACCCGGGAGGCTGGTTATCACTTCCCGTAAGACTGTAAAGCTAAACCCTGCTTATTTTTTCTATACCCAACCATGTGCATGTGTTATTGAAGGAAAAAAACGCCAATTTGCTGTGTTGTACTGACGTAGTGCATTTATTTTTAAAGAGACTGTATGCAAAAAATGTGCTCAAACTTTTAAGGGGTATTAGTGTAAATATATTGGTGTATTGTGGTATATGTGCTGTGGTGTGTGTATTGTAGTATGTGGAGTGTGGTCTATGTATCTTATTGTGCCTTCCATGTTTATAGTGTATTGTAGTTGTATGACGTTTAAAACTTTAAACGTTTTTTAATAGCACTATAGGCCTACATGTAAAAGCCCAACTAGGGACAAGAGCTGAAAATTAGCAGTAGCTATAAACCCTCTGTGCAAATAAACAAACTGTGCATTTCCTGTGAAAACTGAGGTGTATTTTGAAAACAGACAATGCATGTAACAGGCTGAAGTTGACACGGTGTCTCAGAATGTCAACAACCATCACACCCAGGGTACCTGCACACCAGGGTCATGTCAAGTCCATGACCAAATGTCGATATGTTATGAGGTTGGAGTGAGAATGTGTTGGTATTAGGTACAGGGCTCAACATGAACATAAATCACCAAAACAGGGTCATTGTCTTTACACCTTCACCTTTAATCAGCCAATCAGCTTCTTTGCCCACTACTTTCTTCAGCTCTTTTTAAAAATATGCAAAATTCAAACACAGAACAATTAGTACAAAAAAGAAAAAAAAAGAAACAAAAAGTTTCCAAATCATAAAATGAATTATCACTATACTCCAATGATTAAAAAAAAACACAAAAGTTTTGAAAATGTAGCACTACATAAATCCCTCTGTCTAGGTGCTTTGGATCTCTGAACACTTGAGCAATATTCAGGTGTTGTGTAATAAAACAGAAAAAGGTTGTTAAGTAAATCTGTGGCACGTTTCTGTAACTCACTGTATAACTATAGTGCATTTACATACTATACTATTTACCAGACTCATCTGAAGTTCACCCTAACCAGAGGAGAGGATTTAACCTAAAAAAAAAGCTTGTATCGAAAAAAAGTAGATAGAAATCTTACTAATATGAAGAATATATTTATAATAATAATAATAATAATAATAATAATAATGAGTCTTAAAGAGACAGAGTGTCAGAGCAGCCATGTGACCTGTGGATGCATACTGAATGTAAAATGACAGTTGAACACACACACACACACACCATCATCATCATCCTGTGTTACCTCTCAGCACACTACTTTCAGAGAAACGCCAATTAGGACATTTGTATAAAGAAAAAAAAAAAATAGAACAGCATGAGCTGCCCAACATACACCCACATCCGTATTGAAATGGACTCTTGGAAAGCTCCTCTCTAGTACCCAAAAACTACTGTAAACATAGTTCAGAATGTAGACCATGGATATCAAACAGTATCTGAACCTAAACTGTTAATGTAATGCATGTTTTATTCAGAGGAACAGGCTTCTACAGCATGGATTTTTCAAACACACCTCTAAAAGAAATAATGATTTGGTAGTTGTTCCATGTTGACTGGTGACAACATGGACGGCAACATGATCCTTGTGTTCCAAGCACGGGATCAACACCATAGGGTACATAATGTGAAGTGATAGGGAGGCCACCATTGTTAAAATAACTCATCTTTTAAAGCAAGAATATCAACATTTCAAACAGAAAACATCACAATCGTTCCGTTACAAATTTAAAGAAGAATTCCGAAGAAATACTAGAATTGGCGCCCACAGTTGTATGCCTCTGCACACCAGTCAGGTTTCTCTTACAGTTTACGTCCATGTCTGTGAAAACATGGATGCTTCACACACATCTTCCCCCTGACAGTACAGAAAATCTATACAATCAGCACAGTTTCAAGATTGGAGTCACCAATTCAGTATCTGACCAAATGTCTCCCCTTCTGTTCCTGAGATATGACATTGAATAATGCCTTTTAAAGTGTTTTGCAGAATATTATGATGTCACAGTGAAGTTGACCTTTGACCTTTTGGATATAAAATGACATCACTTCTTTATTTTATCTTATTGGACATTTGTGTGAAATTTCTTGAGTTTTGGCCAAAAACATGTTTTGTGAGATCACAGTGACCTTGACCTTTGACCTTTGACCACCAAATTCTAATCAGTGTTTGTGCCGAATTTGTGAAAACTCCCTCAAGATGTTCTAGAGGTATCATGTTCACAACAATGAGACAGATACAAAGTAACATTGACCTTGACCTTGACTTGGCTACACGCCCAAAAATGTTCTGACCACAGCAAAGATAATAAGAAAATCCAGGCAGAGGGCTCTGCAGTCTCTCCAGATAAATACACTGCTTCACAATGGAGTGGGTTATATGTGATGATTGAAAAGGATTACTTTTATACTTTATCTATATGTGGTTTTCTTAGGAAAATCCAACATAGTTTTCCCTCAAAGACTTTTACTCACTTAAAATTAGAGAATGTTCATTATTTATGTGGGGAAGGGGGAGGTGCAAAAATGGGGAGATCAATAATTTTTTGAGCACTGGGACGGGACTGTTTTTTATTATGGCTTAGGGGAGGTGCACACAAATTTAAATGGTTTTGTTTTGCATTGATTTTACTGCTGATTTTCACAGAGAAAATGACCAAAATTGCCCAAATTACATCATACACCATGCAGAAAATTGAAACAAAAATTATCGTGTGATTTTCAAATATCCGATGGTCTATGAGCACATCATGTGCGACTAATGCTTCTGTCAGAAAAAACAACAAAAAAACACAACCTTGTTGAGGACTTGGCTCAGATTCCAGAGTTACTCTCTTTTCCTGTGGCATCCTTAAGGCATCTGATCCCGTTTGACTTGGTGGTGGGAACCTCGTGTGATGACATGCCTATGATGACGTCCACCCCAGCAGGAAATCGAACCCTGGACCTTCCGCATGGAAGACGAGTGCTCCAAACACTACACTAATGATATTTCATCAAAATCACTTTATTCGATGTCTAATGTAAAATTTGGCCAAAAAGACATGGGGTGCTGTTTGTAGAGTGGCTCACGCTGAAAATAACATCAACATTTTGCCACATTTAGCTTTAAACAATGTTTAAAGGGCCAGTGTGTAAAATGGGTTGAAACCCGTTGAAAACAGTGACATCAGTGGTCAAATTCTAGATTGCAGGGCTCACTCGCTCACCCCTCCCATCGGGTAAATGACGGTGGCCTCGTAGGGACAAAAAAGCCTTGCGCAGACACAAGTTTTTCAGCAGTAGGTCTATCTAGCGATGAGGTGAATGTTTATTTAGAAATCTAAACCATGTTACGATATTGTAGTGAATCCCTCACGAGCAGGAGACCAGAGTAGCGTTCAGGAAAAAAGCCCGTTTATTTGAGCACTCCAAAAACTCCGGTAACACTCCAGGGGGTAAAAGACTCCGTCCCAAACTCTTCTAGCGTAACACACACACACTTAATACACACATACTCGTGTGCTCATACCCCCTTGCGGGGACCCCCCTCTCTGCTCCACCTATCTCCAGCCTGCACACTGGCTGACAGCATAGCCTGTAAACAGAGCTCAGCTGTTTATTTCGCCTAGCAATATCTCCGGACTATAGAAGCTGCAATGGACGACTTTGAACGCGATTTTGAAGAGTTTCTTGTAGCGGACACAGACCCAGAGCCATACCTGTTTGAGCTGGAGCATACAGATGAGGAACTCCATATGTTGGAAGCTGAGCGGGCGAGGAGAGAGGCTGAATCCTCTGCTCCCATTTTGCTGCACAGAATGGGATTCGGTGCTACCATCGTTGGGGAGATACTGTATATCATCAGGAGGAAAAGCACCACAGAGAGTGCATCACAAGGAGTGAAGTTGCGTCTTCTTTTCCTTGCAGATGACGGTTCCGGTTCATTCTCTTCTGTTGCGTGGTACATGTGGTCCATTCGCAAACTTTATAACTACAAAAACTTTTCACTACTCTCTATCGACGAACTACTAACACTCTCTGCTGTTTCCTCCTCCCTCTTCCTTCCTTGTGCTGTCATAGTTGGTTTATTTATACATACAACGTGTGTTGTATGTTGTATGCTGGCTGGATTGTCCGCTCGGTCTGCCGTACATACATGGCGGCGCAAGATGGTGACCTCTCTAAAGCAAGGCCCTTGCTATATATATATATATATATATATATATATATATATATATATATCTAAAAGCATAATTATAAGGCTACGAAAACCAAACAAATTTTATTTTATAGCGATTATACACTTACATAAACCATGCCAAATATTACACACTGGCCCTTTAAACAAGTGAATTTTTTAACATCACCTTTTACCACATTTACAGCAATATTTGTTAACTTAGAAATATATTAAATAGTTAAATCTAAATCTAAATGCTAAATCTAAATCTAAATGTTAAATCTAAATATTAAATCTAAATCTCAATGTTAAATCTAAATCTAAATCTAAATACTAAATCTAAATGTTAAATGTTAAATCTAAATGTTCTGGGTGAAACTAAATATTTAGCTAATATGCAAATTCACACCGCCAGTCACCGGAAGTACCAAAATAAAAGCTCGAGATGGTCAGACTGTGTTTATAGAATCAAATAACGAATTAAATCCAACTTATCGGGGGAAATGAACACTTGAACATACATTAGCGTAATAATAACTACACAAAATAACAAAAATCATGTTTGGAGAAAGTTTATTTGACGTGTACTTTGAGTTGTTAGTGTCCCTTCCGGAATTGCTGTGTTGTTTACAACTAGAAAACCATTAGAAAACCGTTAGCTGTTAGCCCCATTAGCGGTGTCTGTAATGACTCATTAACTCATTGAACGGTCCGTGAAAAAAATATTTCTTTCCAGCAGATGTCTTAGTTACAACATTATTGAGCTAACTGGAGTAGTTTCATATCGTATCCGACAACGGGAGGCTGTTAACAGATGACATCCTGATGTTAGCTGTCCGTGTTGGCTGCAGCCACTGATGCTTTCTAGACATTGTGATTTCCCAAAACTGAATAAATATCACACATAGCAACACAAAACTGCTTTGCTAGCTCAATCATGTTGTAACTAAGACATCCGTTGGTAAAAATATTTTTTTCACGGACCGTTTATTGAGTTATTAACGTTACAGACACCGCTAACGAGGCTAACGGCTAACGGTTAGCCCAGCTAATCTACCATAACCATGTTATTAATTTCAATTTGTTATTAATTTTTTGTTATTTTAGGTAGTTATTATCACGCTAATGTATGTTCAAGTGTTCATTTCCCCCGATAAGTTGGTTTTAATTCGTTATTTGATTCTATATACACAGTCTGACCATCTCAAGCTTTTATTTTGGTACTTCAGTGACTGGCGGTGTGAATTTGCATATTAGCTAAATATTTAGTTTCACCCAGAACATTTAGATTTGACATTTAACATTTAGATTTAGATTTAGCATTTAGATTTAACATTTAGATTTAGCATTTAGATTTAACATTTATATTTAATATTTATATTTATTTTTATATTTAGCATTTAGCATTTATATTTATATTTAGCATTTAGATTTAGATTTAATATTTAGATTTATATTTAGCATTTAGATTTAACATTTAGATTTAGATTTAACATTTAACATTTAGGTGCCACATTTAATATTTAGATTTAACTATTTAATAGTTAACAAATATTGCTGTAAATGTGGTAAAAGGTGACATTAAAAAATTCGCAACACTTTTTTAAACATCGTTTGAAGCTAAATGTGGCAAAATGTTGATGTTATTTTCAGCGCATGCCACTTTACAAGCGGCACCCCATAAAAAGAAACCATTTGCATGAACTAACCAGCATACAAAACTTTTAAAATTTAAAAATCTAAACTAATTTATGGTGGAGGGAGTGTAATGCATTTTTCACCAGCCACTCAGGGTGGCTCAAGGAAAAATGTTTGTAGCTATGGGGAGAGTAAAAACAAATGAACAAAACAAAACAATAAAGTCACACCCCAACCACCCTCCTCCTCCTCTAAATGAAGAATAGTCCCTTACTACGAATTTATACCTGCGCTCAGGTTATTTTCTAAAGTTGGAGGTAATGGCAGTCGCTTATCACTTAACATAGCATATGTTGATAGAAAGCACCATGGCATACCAGTCTACAGGGAACACACGGACAGTTTTAGTATCTACATGCCACAACCCCGGTCTTTACAAAGCTCCTGCTCCTGTTTGACACCATGGTCTGTGTGGCTCTGTTACAGACAGAGAGCTGAATGCTAATGTGAATGCTATGCTATTATAGCAGAGTTAAAATATTCCAAAGGTTGTAATCTTCAAATTGGTGTAAACTATTGACCTTATTCCTGAGGGCAGTACTGTAGAAATGATTATGTGTGCAACTTCCAGTGAAATAGCGGAAGTAGCAGTAAGCTAGTTAGTCCCATAGACTGTCTGGGGTTAGTCCCAGTGGCTACTCTTGGTGGCTTACCACCAACGCTGGTTCTCTTCGAAAGTAATTTGCCTTCAGTTTAGCAAATATTGATTTATTTTTAACAAATGTTTAAGTAATGTTAACTTAGCATTTTCTAAAATGTCTTTGCGGAGCTCTGGTACCTGTTGCACTGCCCTTGTCTGTAACAACTAACAACCAGTCTAAGCTAAAACTTCGTCTTCAGCAACTGTGTGTTGGACATGTAACTAGAACAAAAAGGGATTATTCCTGTTGCCAAAGGTACCATTAATATGACAATTAAGACCACAAGAGTTTCACGAGACATAGCGGAAAAATGATTACATCAGAATTTGAAAAAGAGAATGACACCTAGACCTAGACAGGTACGTCACTCAACATCAGTGCGATATCCCTGTCTTTCCCCATCTGACTTCATTCTCAAAATTGCTAGTTATATAATAAACTCAGTGACATATTTTGAAATATGTTTTTAGTCATGGCTGAGAATATGTTACTGATTTAGCGTACTTCCTTTATATCATATTTAAAAAAATAAATGACCAAAGTTATTTCTTTTACTACCACTTTAGATTACTATTACTAAAGTCTGCTGCTAAATTCGGCATCATATTTTGCTCAGAATACATTTCTTAATAAATCAGAAGTTATAAAAACATGTAAACTGCGTCATTAATGCAGATGAGCGAAAGATTAGCTGGGAAACATCATATTTATTCACTTTACATGGAGCTACAGTTAATACTGAATTATGTTAAATGTTTGCCGAATGTGTTAGTGTCTCTTAATAAGTCATCAGAAATCAGAAGTCATCTTTAGAAAAAGCTAGCTCGGGCCATGTTAAAGTTAACAATATTTTAATGGAGCAAGGCAAGCTAATTGCTGGCGTCCTTGGTTAAGAAAAAAGAAAAAAACAACAAAAAACAATGCTTTGAGATGTCTGTCAGAGATGGCAGGGGTATAATCACATTATCCTGTTTGAGCTATAACAGGTGGTGTGTTCCACATTTTATTTCCCAGTTGCGCTTGGAAAGAAGAATAGAGTACTGTAAACAAACTGTTACCATTGGAAATCACCAGTTTCGGTTCAACACCGGAAGTTGCACCTGTAATTCACGCAAAGTATCATGGGGGATTGGAATACGGTGGATACACTTGTCCAACCAGCAGCAGAAGCAATGTGTCAGTAATGTCATACATGGGCAGGTAGACTGAATGTGGAGACTGAATTTGACTGCTGGACTGTTTGTGTTGTGCCTCTATCAGCCAATGTATGTACTGTACAGAAATATTAGCTGAAGCTGGTTAGCCACATCTATACAAAATATGACACTCAAAATCTCAGCCCCGGTTCTTTCCATTCTTTTTTTTTCTGTTTTTCTCATCTTCCTATTCTTCTGAGTTGGAGTCATAAAGCCTTAAGATAAATGCAAAGTTTTTTGTTTTGTTTTTTAACTTGAAACTTTTAGGTGGATACATCTGACTGCCCCAGTGCAAAATGACATTCACTTGTTTCTATGTAATTACTTTCTATGCAATTGCTCCACCTCTAAATATTGTTTGCTTTTAGTCTAAACAACCATAAAGAGATAGTTCAGAGGTTTTTGAAGTGGGGCAGTATGAGGTACTTATTTAGTCAGTATACAACATACAGTAAATGGTGGTTGGCGTGCTCCCTGTTTGGAGAAGAAGACGGGACTAGTACCTCAGAAGCCCAGGAGTGCATTACTATGAATGGGGTTTTATATTTTCAGAGCTTTACCTTGCTGTCACACAGCACTTCCCATGACACTACATTTCCTCAACCATAAAACTTATCCCTACCATATTCCTACGCAAAAGTCTAACTGTTTCATATGCTAGCTCCTTTTACACTGGGTTTTCAAGGTAAGAATTTTATGCCGTTATTCTGCCTTGCCGGTCTGTATAAACAGTGCAATAGCAGAATGGGGGAACAAAGTTGTCCTGCCTTTATGGTGGCTGAAGCTATGTGACGTTTTAACTATGTGTTATGTGTGCGACCCATGGCAAGAGATTCAAAAAAGCATATGTTAGCAGTTATCAGCTTATTCAAAAATGTCCACAATTTGGGAAAACAATGAGGTCTGGGAGCTCCTTACCTTCCAAACAGATCATGAGGTCAGCCAGTATATAACAGGAACAGTAAATGATTGCTATTGACATGTAATGTTATTGTCATTTTTTATGACAACATAAACACAACAAAACACTGTTTTGTTACATGTCACACCTGTCACAAGTCTTTTCCTTTCTTCGATGCTGGCATGCTGTCTTATGCTATTGTTATGGCCAAATTATGTTTTACTGAAAGCCCTAATCCACAGCAATGCACTGCTGAGCTTCTTCTCCAAACAGGGTGCATGCCAGCCACCAACTACTGTATGTTGTATACTGACTATTGATAAGTACCTTATACTGCCCCACCTCAAAGACATTTGAACTATCCCTTGTGGTGTGTTAAAAAAAAAAGTCTTTTTTTTTTTTAAAGTTACTTTTTGGGGCTTTTTTGCTGGGGGGGAGGGTCATGCAGCAGGGGGCCATGGGCTGGAATGCGGCAACTTTGTGCAACTATCCCTTTCATTTGTATTCCTTTGTAGTGTTCCACTACTGTACTTATGTATTTCTGTAGGTTGTGTGTGTGTTTTCATTAGCATCTGCATTGACTGGGTGATCCATTGGATAACTGGCTGTGCTCCAACGAAAAATTGGATTGCTCTATATATGTATATGTATATATATATATATATGTACATATATACATGTACATATGTATGTATATATGATTATTATCAAGCTGAAATTCCTTGAAAGTCAATGACACAAGTTGAACCTTTGACCCCATCGTCACATTTGTCACTGATGTGAAGGACTCCAGGGATGAAACTGAGACCGGAGAATGAGGTGGCAGCCTACACTGTGTTCAAGACACTCAAGGAGTATCCTTCTGAGGTTTTATGGTGGTGGAAGGAGCATGCTAAAATGTTTCCTAACCTGTGATTGAACAGAATGTTTTCACCATTTGATCTTTTTTCTCTTTTTTGTAATTCAAGAAGGGAGAACTCAGCTTAATGTGAGTGACTGTAGCCTGTGTGTGTTTAATAACAGGTGCGGGTCAGGTTGCAAGACTTTTATTATTAACGGGTGCAAGTGTGGCTTTGACTTTGACATAATGACAGGTAACAGTGGTTCTGGTACTGAGCCTTACGGATATAGGCAGGTTTTGAAAAATGGACCCGTGCAGGACTCTGGTCACCGAAGGGTGTTGCACAAAGTACAACAAATGTAAACAGTTGGAGGGCTGGAAATTAGCAGCAGCCACCAGCAAAATGCTGGTAAAATATGCAAGTGGCTGCTAGATTTTCTTCACTCACCAGCCAAAAAGACAAAAATAATCTATTGAGTGGCTGGTAGATTTGGAATCCACCAACCCCATTGGCAGGTATACAAATAATTTACATTTTACATTTGATTACGTTTGTTCTGTTATTACAGATGTTTTTACCCAAAAACAAGCATTAACCAACTGTTAATGAGGTCACTGGATGTTCTTTTGTCTGATGATTTCTCACTTGACATTGTTGCCTACTCCATCCTCTCTTTCCAACCTGTAGAATATGACATCCCAGTGATGTCATCACAATTCACACTTGTCAAGAAAAACCTGCTATTTGTTGGTTCAAGCTAAGAACCAACTTTTCAGGTTCTGGACTAATATATCTTTTATTAAAGTGCTCTGAACGGTTCAAAATTAAAAGTGGGAACCTGAACAGAACCAGTTCCACATCGGTGGAAAAAGGGTTAAAGATAGCCACGTTTTCATTTGCAGACCTACAATATGGTCATTTAAAATCCCCCTGTACATGATGAGTATGGTTGTGTGCCTGCTTCATGTGTCTGTGCATACCTTCATGTGTGTTCAGTGTCATCAGCAAGGTGGAGTCTCACATGCACAAATGTCACACTGGTGTACAGGAAGTGTGTGTTTCAGGGCAAAATGCTTCTTGACTCATCAAGCAGCCAGACTCAAGCAAGCAAGTGTATCAAGATGCTGTATTAATGTTGTAAACTGATACCGATTTCCATCATGCATTCCCAGTATTCCACCAAAAATGTCAAGTCTAATTTTCACCAGTCATGGCTGGAAAACATGCTGTAAACATCGCAATGCATCTAACAAAGCACATCTTCCCCTCCAGTTTCATGTCCCTTTATATATCTTTTTAGAAACATACCATATAGTATTAAACAGGCTTGTAAAAAGTGGTGTGGTAACCATAGAAATTGTATCATATAATTTTTGTCCTTTTAGAAAGACTAGTTCTGTTTTTTAGAAAAGAAAGACACTTGTTGAGGTTCCTGGGACTGACATGGGAGTAGTAAGGTGAATGACTGACAGCAGAACTGACCAATAGCCATTCAGGGACGAGCGCGACACGAGAACACACATGGTCAGTGTAAAGGCCAGTCAGTAGTTGTACGCTTGACTCTCATCACCTAAATGATGTTTTTCATTTTATACACAGTCACTAAAAGAAATCCAACTGTCCCTGAAGGTAGAATCATGAAAAATAATACTTAGACTTCAGCTAAAACAGATCCAATAAAAGAAGTGTGTGGCTACATAAAACAGACTGTAAATAAAACCCTCTGGACTCAGATCAGCAGGGAGTTAAGGAGAAGAGTGGAGAAGCCAAGCAATATTTAACAGTCAAAATGTCCATCCAAAGTATTTGTGTGTTAGGTGCTGTACTCAGTGTGTGTGGGGGTGGTTTACCCAGGAAGATGAATCTCTTTCTGGCTTTCCAAACTGAATTCCCCTGCTTATCTCCCCCCTCCAGAGTCTTTCTCTTTCAGACTTCTCCTCTGCTTCCACTCTCTTCTACCTTCTTTATATCCATTCATCCACTGAGCACTCATCCAGTCATTCATTCTTCTCTCCCTTTAATCAGTAAAACTGCATTTTATCTGTCAGGCAGCTCCATATCTGTAAACTGTTAATCTCCTCTTCTCTTCCTGGTCATCTGTCACTCTTCCATGGCAGTATTTTCAAAAAGTTCAGAGGGCTCACTCTAAGGCTCCTCTTCCCCGGTGGAAACAGCCAATCGCATGGCCACAGACAGATGGTCAGTGAGGCCAGCCAACTGGGTGACGAAGCTGAACTCCTCGATTTCCTGCAGGAGGAGGAGAAGAGAATGACATCAAGCCATAATGAGCTCACCTTTTTATCTTTCACAACTTTAAAGCTGCCCTTATTTATGTTTTGGCCACTTGAAGGCAACACCTCAAATATCAGCATATAAAGCTGTTATAGTGAAGGTGTTAGCAAACAGTCATCTATTTACTCATCCAGCAGACACACAGCAACATTAGCATTTGTTTTCTGTCATATGTCTGGTCACTCTACTGTCTCAAAGTGTTTGAGACCATAAATAAAGAGATTTTGAGCTTTTCAAACAATGATTAGTAAAGGCCGATTTCTACTTGTGCATCAGCTGTATGCAGAGCCCACGCCATTGTGAGCATTTATACTTGTGTGGTAGTGTCAGTGTCACTCTGCAGTTATACCTTCACAACACTAGAAGGCCATGGGGTTTCTATGAAGTGCTATCCACCTTATTTTTCAAGGAAACACAGAAGCGCAACAGAACGCAGCCAGTTTCCGTTTTTGTGTGTGACACTTCCGGTCCAGCACTCTTGACCACTGTGTAAATGGGAATTGCCTTGTTGTTTACCTTGTTGAGTTATATCTCACATTTTTCATATCACCGTTTAGACTAATCTGGTGTTTGTAAAGTCTATAAACACAATGAACAAACGTTACTATTTCTGTGTGCACGTTTTGTTTGTAATTAATAACATGGTTATCATAGATTAGCTGGGCTAACCGTTAGCTCTTAGCCATTAGCGGTGTCTGTAACTCAATAATTCAATAAATGGTCCGTGAACGTGGGCACAGTTATTGAAATAAAAAACACAGACTAACTAACTAACTAACTGATTGACTGACATAAACAACTGAAAACTGAAAAAAATGGCTTGCACCGTTAGCTCCGGTAAGGGAAAGCATGAGGGAAAGCGGCTGACTGGAAGTCACGCACAAAAAAAAAACGGAAGTTGATCAATATTTACTCCCGTGTTTGAAAATGAGGTGGATAAAGTTTAGCTGAGTCAAAACAAACCCAAAACACACATTAAACATGGCTTAATAGAAACAATTTAAAACACCAGAACACAAATCGGCATCATGATAGCTCACAGGATTCACAGACAAAACACTTGTATTTGCAGGGAAAATGTGTCCAGCAAAAGACAACATGCTAACATTATTAGCACAAGCCTATGGCATTTTACATTTTATAAATTAGCCTAGCGGCTATAAGACTTCTTGCTGTATTCATATGAAGCCAAGAACAACAGCAATATACAAAGGTTAACGTTACAAAATTTGGCCACATCACAACTCACAAGGTTCACAGACAAACCAACTTTCTTATACTAAACATATTTCCAAACAAATACAACATGCTAATATTTTTAGCACAAACCCGAAACACACATTAAACATGGCTTTATAGAAACAATTTAAAGCAGAAGAACACAAATCGGCATCATTATAGTTCACAGGATTCACAGACAAAACACTCGTATTTGCAGGGAAAATGTGTCCAGCAAAAGACAACATGCTAACATTATTCCTGACACTTTTAGCTTACTGCCATCTTTTAAAGTTTTTAGATACAGGGCCTAAACTTGTCGACACAGGGTCTTATTTTAATAAGTGTTTTTCTAGTGAATGGAGTAAAATCACCCTCAAACATTTTGGATATGGCAGTTTCGCGCTGCTGTCGAATTTCCTGTATCCAAGCTGTCATATCTACTCGAAACGTCACGGAAAGGGAAAGACCACATCCAAATGTCAAAGTTTTGAGGCATTTGTAATTGCCATCTGTCTTCTGATGTCCGGGGATATTCACCAGTGTCCCAGCCCGTCTCCTACGTGTGAAGCAAGTGGCGAGTTTGGCGTCTTGCAATACGGATATGTATCCGAAAACATCTACAGGAGCACCGCTGTAAGCACGGTGGATTGGGGTACTTCCATTGAGTTTGTTGGCATTTCAACTAAACGCTGATATTTCTGCTGGTTTCACGACTGTGGGGGACGCGACGATACTGACAGTGGCCGGTACCGGGAGAGGAGAAAGGAATGGGCAGGCTGCCGGAGACCACTTACCGGGTGTAGAGAGAAGCTCCTGACTGCAGGCCTGCAGACCTCAATGTGGGCGGTGTCAAATGTTTGTCCCTCTTCGGACACCGTAAGTAGTCGTCCGCCCACTACTTACGGAACCATAATGAATGTGGTGAAATGCAGGGATGAACACTAAGGGTCTGTTCGAAACCACATACTTACCTACTACTCATACTAACTCTTTGAGTATGTAGTGTGTTTACACTGCGCAGTATGCGATTTTGAGTATGCGAGAAGTTCCCAGATGGATACTAGATTCGCCAGAAATGTTGAGTATACAAAATGAGCTTACTACTCACACTCAAATTACCCACAATGCAATGTAATGTGACGTTATCGATCATCAATTCCTTGCCGCGAACAGTACAAAAGAAAAAAGAAGTTATTTATTTATATTTATTACGACTGTATATCATAACTTATGAAACTTTATGAAGTCATTCAATTCACAACGACTTTGTTGTTCAATGATGTACATTTTTCCCTCCAATTTTCAGGCTGTGAGGTATGTTATACTGCGTTGTATATTATGATTAGATTTATAGTTGATTAAAAAGGAATTTAGATCTGAGAACAATCCCAAGTCGATTACGAGCATGATGTACCGAAGACGGCGGGCCGATCTTCGTCTCAGAGCTGACAAGACTCTTCAGTAAGGCATTTTGAACGGTCAAATTCCGTTAACGGGACGAGATCGGTCAAAACGGCGGTTTCAAGCTAGCTACACCAAGGGTAGGCTCGCCTGCCGTTTTCAAAATAAAAGCACAAATTTTATCGTTATGGTTTTCTGTATAAAGAAGGGCATCGGGTGTTTTATTTTGTGAAAATAACCGGAAGTGCGTTGCTCACTACGACTAGCTTGAGTTGCGCCGAAATCTCCGAAATCGTCGGAACAAAATTGTAAACAGCTGGTATTTGGTCAGATTTTTAACGGCTACTTTCTCGCCTAAAATGTTTCAAATGTTGCTAAAGTAATATATTTACAGAGTTTAGAGCTTAAGGGAAATCAGCTGTAGGCCGGCTGATTTCGGCTCGGGCAGGAGCGAAATGCATTGTGGGTTATCATATAGTATGCTACAGTGTAAATGGTGTGCATACTGTCTGTTGATTGAGTATGTAGTATGTAGTATGGCAGTATGCAGTATGGCAGTATGTAGTATGCGGTTTCGAACACAGCCTAAGAACTTAATCTTTGGTTTTACTAATTCTGAAATACAAGATTGACATGTTTCACAATATATCAGTAAATACCTATCAAAACATTAAAGTACCTTAATTATTCATTAAATTATGAAAAAAGTAATATATTTTAATGTGTATTAATCATAATCAAATGTAAGATACTTTTTTAATGTTATCAAAATTAAGGGGATCACTAGATTGTTTTTTGTTTGTTCTTTATTGAACAACAAATAAAAACAATAACAATATGTGTAATAACAATAACAATAATGTTAATCAAATAATATAAATATTCAAAAGGGGTAAAACATGCATTCTGAAGACAGCATGTTTATCATGAACACCAGCATGTTTATCATCAACACTAAAAGCTACAAAGAAGTGCAGTAACAGAAAATACTGAGAGCAAAAATAGACATCATTAACACAAATTAACACAAATGAGCATAGCCCTATCTTTCATTAGAGACACTGGAGAGACAGTGGATCATTAGATATCAGACTCAGTGAGGAACATGGCATTAACCTTCAGGTGTTGTATATCTACATAATTTGAATAGAATTTCTCCATGTCTTCCTGGTACTGAAAGATGAATAAAGTGTCATTCTTGAATCCATCTGATTCTCCTTCTAGGGCGTCTCTAAGCATCTGCGGCATGGCATGGTCCATCTAGAGAATACCAGGCTCCCTCACCTCCCCACAGAATAAATCTTGGTGACTGTTTACCAAGCTCCATACTGTCTGAATGTCACCACAGATTTTCTGCTGCATCTGGTTACAAGACCAAAGTTGAAATCAGAAAAAAATCCAACATGCAGTCACAACTACAGTTAAATCACAGCATAACACCATATTTGTAATTGTTTAAGAGGAAAATCCTAAACTGGACTAAGTCATGACTAATACTAAAAAGAAAAAAAAAATACGGATCCGTTTGTTTTTTTTTAAATCCTACATAATTCTACATAATTAAATATTGCTGCAAGTAATGAAATCCATTAACAAGGCATTGATCACTTAGCATTTTTGCAGGGCTTGCCGAGCCCTTTCCTAAGATTAAAATTATAGAGTGCTTAAACATGTTACAATGAATAGGTGTGGTTCAGTACTCAGAATAGGTAATTTTTTCTTTGTCATTTGCACTTCTTTACTGACCGAAAGGCTCTTGGATGCATCTCCATCCAGGCCTCTAGGGACACTCGCTGCTGCTTTTTGGAGATGTGGGGAGGTAATCTCCATGTATCACTGTTACATGTCTCTATAAATAAAAAAGAATAGACACGACAGGTATGATTACAAAGCCATAAAATACTGATTATGCATTCAATTTCATTCTTGTACTCTGATTAGTCTCTTATAAGACTAGCGTTATGTATCATTATAGTGCATATACCACCGAATGCACTCTAATATTAATATGAGACCAGTTCAGTGTTGTGAACAAGCTCGCACACACATTTAATTAAAACGTTAGCATAGCTAAATAGCACCCACTTGCACATAAGCTAACGTTAGCTGTTTAATTGCACACATGCTTAAATGTTAGTTTAAATATAACATTAGCTCATGTGCAGCTAATTCACATCACCTAACGGCACACCTAAAAGTATATGAACAATATTATAAAAGTTACACTTACTTCCATTATTTATTTTACTATTTATGGCGTCAGAACGGGGGGCGCATGTATCTATGTATCCATGTGTCCAACTTCTTCTTTTGTGGGGTTTACCTACTTCCTCAGTAGGGAGCGTCATGGTGTGTGACGACCTCAATGTGGGACCGTGACGTGACGTGGTCTGTGGGCCTGCAGTCAGGGATACATGGGTGTAAAGGCTGGGTGCTCTGGAAGAGGTCCTAAAGAGGTGGCGGCTGGTGTGGCTGTCAGCCTTGGCTTGAGGAGCAGTCTCGGCGGGGAGGCAGCAGTTGAAGCGACGGGTTGTCCGTGGAGCGATCTTGGACAGATGGTGACTGAAACGACTCGATACCTACCCACCCTTTAAACCTATCAACAACTCTAATGGAGAAATGCGGGTTTGGATGTGTGTAGAAATTATTTGTGGCTGTAGAGAAAACTTATGCCTGAATTAAATTTTCATACAACCTGTTACCTTGATATCTGACACCTGCATAAGTCTCAATGAATTAGTTTAAAGAGAATAAAAAACATTTTGACTAAGATAAATGACTAAAAGTTGACTACAATTTGCCTAGACTAAAACTATTAAGGATAGAAATGACTAAAATGTGATTAAAACTTACATGCGTTTTCATGTAAAGACTAAGACTTAATCTGAAGTAGCTGCCAAAATTCAGATGGCCAATTCATGGGTAAAGAAATGGGATTTGAGGTTTGTTCTTGAGGAGGTAAAAAAAAACTATATATTGAATGATTTTCACTTGCCAATCAGTGTCAAGTGATCAGTCCAAATGTTACAGTAACTCCATTCTAACACAAGGTGGCATAAGGTGGCTGTAGTTTGACAGACAGAGCAAGTCAGAGGGAGGACAAGAGACAGACATGCTCTATGGAAATGATGTGATTTGGTTTTCCAATCCTCTCCAATCCCTCACACAGACAGGCAACCAGAGTGCTGCCCTCATCCACCCCCCTGCAGTGTAGCTGTGTTTTATTATTCTCCTCTCTAACTGTAATATCTTGAAATCTTTTTATTTGTTTAATAAGTAAAACATTCTTCTGTTGTATGAGATCACTTCACTGGTGTGCAGTCATGTTTGACATGGCTCAGGAAAATGATTGCTGACGAGTGTCCTGTCACCACAAAATTAACCGGGGCGGAATAAGGCAGATCACTGCCTTGCTGACAAGAAAATGGTGCACAAAATTTAACACAGTTCTGTATTAATTTTCTGTGAATGAAAACACAATATTTCACCCTTTTAGTTAGATTGATTGTTTTTTTAATACATATATGATGGTAAAATGGGAAATCTGATTCCAAACCAGTGTTAGGATCCCTTGTCTGATGTTCCTGACTTGTCGCACACTATGCGCCTCATACTGCAAAATAGCTTCAAATTCCCAGTCTGGTCTCTTTGATGTGTATCTAAGGTTTTATATTCATTTTGTCCACAAAGGAGGTCTTCCAACACCTAGCTAGCTACTGCACAGAATGCAACCAATGTGCCATGTTTGATTTCAAAATCCATTTTGCTGTCTTCATGTTTTTGCCACATACTGTAGTACATGCATGGTAAGATTTTAACTAACAACTAACTGGAGTAGCCCTGCTGAAATTTTTGATGTACATTGCCACTGGATATACAGGCTGTTTCAATACACTAATATCAAAAAGAGCAGTTGCTTTTTGGTTTAGAATAGTGGTTCCAATCCAAAGGGGGTAATGAGAACAATCTGAAGGGTCGTGAGATGATGTGTAAGATGGCAGATAAAAAAACACATGCTTGGTATTGTGCTTATTTTTTCAGGCATTGCTAATAAGGAACTATTCTTTACTTATCAGAGGAGGAGGGTAGCTGGTGTGTGACTTTAAAGTTCTTTAAAGCTTCTCAAGGGAAACAAAAGGGAGAAACTGGATGATTAAAGGTTAAATAAATTTCACATATTTGGTCCTAATGTTTTTATTTTATTTTTCTATCATCCTTCACTAAAACATACCAATTTCCAGTCCTGCTGCAGGCCCTCGTCACTATAGAGCATGTAGTCAATCCGGCGTCCGTTGCCCTTCAGTGGGATCTTCCTTCCCTTCTGACTGCTGGCAGGACACTGGCTCTTACTGGGAGGAAACACCAGGTACTCCTTTCTCCCCTCCTCGTTCTCCATCACTCTGACAGACACAAACAGGAATGGGAAAGGATCAGAAAACTGATGGTTTGACAAAGGATGTAGCCCTGGAATTGCACTGCAGTCAAAACACAGCTAGTAATAAAACAACAAGCGTTCAAAGGCAGTCAGATATATACTGTGACCATCTGTGGTAAAAAGAAGAGACCAGAAATAGTGGAGTGGAGTGTCTTATGTCAAAGGTCAGCTATTGGCCAGGATGTAGAGTTGCAATGTTACATTCTTGTGGCACCCACAGACATCTTTTGCAAACTAGTGGAAGGCACTGTCAGTATAATCCCTACACATTCACTTCTGGTAGAATGCAGCTCCTGTAATACAGCATATACAGCATAATGTCAGAAATGGTTAGGCAATTCTGCAGCTTCTGACTGACATCTCATTTCTGTCAAAGATATTACAATCTGTTAATATCATTACAATAACTGAGTGTAGAGGCATATCGATGAGGCCAGATTCGTTTCTCCCCTTTCTGACCCCGATCAAGAAAGAGAGAGACACTCAGTCTGTCTCAAAAGGACAGCACATGAAAGACTAATTTAAATCAGGACATTAGCGTACTTCCCCCATTACCCTGAGGCGCTAAGTTTATCGCTAACTGACAATGTACCCTTTTGGCGACCGCATCCTGTCGCCTCCATGTGACCTCGGGGGGGAGTCAAGGGCTTTACTGTGATAAACTGAAAATGTATGTGCCTCTGCCTTGCCTTTAATTGCTGTGGCTTCACATGACGTGGTTAAGTCTTTGATATGAATGAGTTCCTTGTTAAGACCAACTGCCTGGGCATAACGGAATGTGATTTCAGGTCCCTAACATGTAACCATATTGCCACCTCGTGGCGAGTCACCGTAGAGAAGTCCATTTGATACATGTATGTTTTAATGAAGATATAATAAGGTATTAGTCAACTTGTCGCATGATTTTATTCCATTATCTTTTTGTCATCCTACGATGTCATTGAATTAATCAAAGTGTGTGTATTTGACGTAGGCTAGCTGATATTATGGTATACTAAGTGTATTTTAATTTAGCATTAATCTGTGTGTTTAATGGGACGATTAAGAATTAATGTAAGCTATAGTGGGAAAAGTACACGTCGCTTACGCATGACATATTAAAGTATACAACCTCGTATCAGGAAAGAATTAAAAATTTTCCTCTGATTAAATCCTAAAGAAAGGAAGAGAAAATCTTCTCCTTCTTGGATCATGCTCGGCCCCTTTTACACCCACATTTCTGATATGATCCAGTGAAATACTGCAGAGCCGGTGCGCTCAGTTGCTTTTGGCCTTTGCTTCTTTTTGGCTTTTTGCTTACGCTTTAGTCCTCTTCCACTATTTGTTGCACTGTGCTTTTTGTCTTCTCTTACGTTGTTTCTACACTTTTTCTAACTTTGGCGCCCCTTAGTTATTATTCTCTTGTTTTCTTCTTGCGTTTATTTCTTTTAAGCTGCGTGCTCTCAACTTTACCTTCACATTATTGTTTTAACACGTTTATGCTCACAAGCAAAGTTATTTTGAACTTTGAAATTTTATTGATCCAGTTTTTCCAGCTTCAGTGTTTTCAACCTTTTTACACGTATAGTAGATTTGACATCAATATCAAACGGCCGATGATATTGATTTCACATTACAATAAACGAGTAATCAGAAGAAGCAGATCGGCCCCTGTCAAATAATCTCCGCTCCAGATTCTTCGGAACCGGCTGTCTATCACCTGCCCTAGTGGTTCGCCATCCAGCCCAAAGGCCTCCTGCAGCGTGAGCCAACTACCGGGCCGTACCCGCCGGACATCGCGACTTCGGCTGCACCATCGGCTGCTCCATTGGCTGTGACACGGCCTTTATTCTGCTGGGAAAGTTTGGAGCAGTTCGCGACAGTCCAGGGACCCCCGACTGAGAGATCCACTGGGTCCACCAGCTGCAGAAAGTAGGCCAAAATTTTCATAATCTGAGATAACCACTATGCGGTGGAGAGAGAGAGACTGAACAGGAGCGAGAGAGGCCGAACAGGAGGCTCGGTTGGTTATCCCGATAGAAACAAGTTTCATTGGGTCTAAATGAACGGTTTATGCATTACTGCGGTTCCGTTTATCATAGGCCATCTCAGTATTATTCTCCCACTATAGCCGAACTAAACCCAAACAAGTGTTACCTTTCATTCCATTCATATATATATGTTTAATTTGTGTTGTGTTATATAATCACCATTTGCTATTCATTTACTCAATGTTATCCATTTAATTAAATAAATCTTCATTTATAGCTAGTCGTTGTCTGTGATATATATGTCTTGTGTAAAGGAACAAAGCTCACTGTCTAGAGAAATCATAACCCAGATATTGAGAATGATTCATTATTGATAAGTGTGCTGGTGAATTAATAAGTAATATACAGAGTTATTAATTTGATTGGCCAAATTCTCGCATAAAAAAAAGTGAGTGGTGCCCCTAAATTTATGATTACGAGTGCATATTATCCTAAAACATGTATTTCCCCTACATGAGTTAGAGATGCTACTGTTGATGTTAAGTTAGGGAATGAATGAGGGACCCACTCTAAATCTAAATCTTAGGGTTAAGACTTTTGAATTAAATAAGGATTGGTCTAAAGCCTCCTACAGACTGTGTGAGATTTTAGCAATCTTATAAGTTTAGTGCAGCTACACTATGCGACATGGATCTAATACACTTGGATATGACATCAAGTTTGATGTATGCAGACTGTATGACGACAGCGCCTACTGAATTCCATGCCAGGACGTGCGTCCATGACCATCAATATGCGAGAACAGAACGTCATTGTTGTGCATCATCCATGTACGCTGCTGTGGTGGTAAGAGAAAAAAAACAAACAAACAAGAGCCCTTGCTATAGTGGCATTTATGTGTTGAAAAAGTCTGAAGAGAAAAAGGGGGAGGAGAATGTGGACGGGGTCCTGGTCATGCAACAAGAGCTCAAAGTATGTATTTATTAGCATCTACTAGCATTTCACATTATCATGATAATCAGTGCGTCATTTCATGCTGTATTTCTATTGGTCAGTAGACATAGATTGTCACCATGAGATGGTCATCACAAATTTTCAACACTGTCAGAATTTTATCCCAGGCTGTCTTTGATTGCAAAACCATGACAACAGCCATCTTTGAACCTCTCTCACTGTGCAATGTAGGACCACTGTTCAGAGCCAAGACCAAAGATATCGCCACATTTCTTTCACGTTGGTCATCTTTTGTCTCTGACAGCCCAATATAAACAGTGTATTCCGGGATTAAAGCACATAGTGGTTATGGTATTCTAAGTGAAGAAAACAAGTTAGTGTATGTGACTTACTTCTGTAAACTTTCAGGTGAACTGACCTCGTCATCATAAAGGCCACTGGGATCCAGTAAAGTACCTGTTGAATGACACATTAAAATGCATCACAATGCAGACAAACTCATGTTTCTTATCATTTTCACCAATTAGTCTCTGGCTCCATTTCTTTGTGATTGCCTTTGGTCGTAATTTGCTGTGCTACCTCCACGAACTCTGGTGGTGCTGCTCCGTGTCATTCATATCTGTAAACTTTTAGAAAAGGTGCATAAATAGTCCAAGCAGAAGGCTCAGTCCATCTCTGTATTTAACATCAAGCATAAATGAGCCCTTTCAATCAAGAGTCATTCTTACAGAGTCCTACACAGGTCCATTTTTAAAAATCCACGCCTGCCAAACCTGAAGCTCAATAACAGAACTGACCCTTTACCCTTCATTATCTCTAAGTCAAAGCCATACCCACCTGCACCTGTTAATAAAAGTCCCACGCCCTGACCCGCATCTGTGATTAAACACACACAGGCTACAGTCACTCACATTAAGCTGGATTCTCAGTTCTTCAATTACAAATCCAGCAGAGGAAAAGTCTGTTTCACTGGCTGCAGTCGATGCCAGGATGGCAAAAACATTTTGCACATTTACTGCCAGGTTAGGAAACATTTTAGCATGCTCCTTCCACCACCATCAAACCTAAATAGGATCCTCCTTGGGTGTCTTGAACTCGATGTAGGCTGCCACCTCATCCTTGGGCTGAGAAATTTAATAGCTGAAGTCCTCCATGTCGGTGACGAATATGACGATGGCATCAAAGGTTCAACTTGTTTCATTGACTTGCAAAATAAAAGGAATTGCCGCTTGATAATAGTGTACCCAACCCGGTGCAGGATTCTTATACCTCCTCTCATTTTACAGCACTACTACAGGTTGAATGAAGAACCAACTATATCTAACTAGTTTTCAAGTGAGAACTTTCTTGAGTTCAGTGATGGACACCCAAAGATAGAAGTGCTCTTCTGTCAGGCTGAGGGCTCATTTATGCTCGACGTTAGATAAAGACACAGACAGAGCCTTCTGTCTGTACTCTGAGTTGATTTCATCCATATTTGTGGACCTTTTCTGAAAACTTACAGATATGGACGAAAATGAGCAGTGCCACTGCAGATCATGGAGGCAATGTATCGTAGCTTAAGCGAGCTATGACAGTAGTAGAGGACAAAGAAATTTAAATAAAGGTGAAAGAGAACAAATTGGTAATATAGTAAAAAAAAATTCACCAGCCACATGTTGGGATGGATTTAATGGCCTCACAGACCACTGCCTGCTAAATGCTGCCTCTGTTAAAAAGTACAGTATTATGTCCTCCTCCACTTTCACCTCATGTGTTGTACCGGAAATCTTTTGAGTCCACCCTCTAATGCCATCTATTGGCTGTAGCTCTACCGTCATAAAGGAAGTATGAAAGGATGAGGGCAGTGAAATCTACGTTTTAAACAGATCTATGGGAGTATTAATGAGCCTTGAAAGTGGTGGGTGGGTCTTAATGTGACTATCCAACAATCATTAAAGATCTCTGCAGTGATTGGCCAGGTGAGTAAGTATAAAAAAAGGTCAGAGTTCACACTTCACCCATTGCCTGTTTTCACCACTGAAAAACACCAAACTTCTGAGCCATGCTTTCACAGATGAGATGGGAGGCATGTGACTGTAATCTGGGTCATCTTTTGAGCATTTGTTAGGACTAATATTCAGATAGATAACCTTATACTTCATCCCCATTAAATGTTTTTTACTTGCAGCAACACACCTGCTAATATAGCTATCGCTGTTTTACATTTCTGTACATTTAGTGATCTATCTTGTATACTTTATGCTTTCGTCCTCCTCACTGTGACGACCAGCTTTGTCTTGAGAACAGCTGATCTACAAGTACAGTTTACCTTTTTTTTTAGTGTAGCAAAGGAGGCGTGCGCACACTTTGTGGTAAGAGCATATACTGTACTGTAGCTCTGTCTTATGGTCCTCAGAACACAACTGTTAGCCAGTGAAATATAACAGCCAGAGAGAGATGGGCACTTAGAGATCCTTTTGATGAAGAGGATGTGAGGCTGTGGGCTGGATGTGTGTAAAATGCTCCATTTGAAGGAAGCAGCTCTCTGAACTTACTGCAGCCAATTCACAATTGTTGGGAGCTCCTCTCTGGAAAAGTATAGGTATACATGAGATTCAGTCTTTCAGGTGGTTAACATGACCTCATTTCCTCTGTCCTCAGAACTTCCACCATCACCAACAAGCTGTAGCACATGTGTAGGCAAGAAGATAAATATTTCACACCAGCCACAGCTACTGCACTTGTTGGGGTTTTGGTGTGTGGTTGACATGTTTAATCTGCCATCAAACATGAACTCGAATGCATCACGAAAAGAGCTGTGTCAGTTATCAATGGGAGAGATGATCAATGGTGAGAGATTTTGACTGAAACCTTTAATTTTCACAGCCTCAAAGGTGCAATTTTACTTCCATCTCGCTCCTTTTTAAGTATCATGTGGTTCCAGGCTAGCCATAATTCCCACATGATTAAAATGCAGCACAGGCCCTCAAGGTTGTCTGTGTGTTGGGCTGGCTGGGTGGTCAGCATTAGAAGATTCCTGGAGCTCTCAGTTCAGCAAATATCATGAAATGTATCCACACACTCCAAACAACATGTGACAGTTACTGGCAGCCTGGCTCTCTCCCTGCCTTTCTAAGCCTTGCTATTGTATTCATTTAGGTCTAATCTTCTTTGGATAAGCTTTATGAAATGGGATAATCTGTCTATCTTTTCTTTCATTGATCCATTCTTCTTTTCTTGCCTCCGTCTTCTCCTCCTGTCTAATAGCGACCAAATGGGAGGTGCAGACCTGTTCCCCTGGCTAGCCACGCAAAATGTCCCTGTCCAAATAAATAAGCCCTTCTCTCAGCCCTTTCACTCTGCCCTGCCCACTCTGTCCCCGAAATACCACTGGCCTAAATAACACCTCACATCCAGACGAAAACCCTCCAGTCTTTACGTCACTAATGCCCATGTATTAACACACTGTACTAGGTGCATTTTAATTCATACAGTGGGTGCATCCTTATTTAGCCAGAGCGAGCCAGATTAGAGTCTACTCTACTCTGTGTGCACTGTATGGATCACCACTGAGCTTATGTGTGTAAAGCTTTTAAAACGTAATGTAACAATACTTTTTGAGGATCAGTTTTGGTGTTGGTGTCTATGTTCCTAAAGTTTGATCTGTGAGGGCATGCATGTATTAGATAGATAAGAACTACAGGATATGTGATGTCCCTCTGTGTCCCTAGAGGAACATGTGACTGTGCTTGTGTGTGCATATTGTTACCCAGAGCCCATGGTTTGTCCTCCCCTGGCCCCAGGCGACATGGGTCCTTGTAATGAGTAAAAAGTGCATGCTGCTGTTCCAGCTTGTCCTCTAGAAAAACATAAGAGAACACACGCAGTGGAATCACAGCTTTAGTCTATACATTAGAAAAGAGATCCAAACACATCCCTGAGTCATCTTTCTCACTAATCACTGCCTGACAACAGCATGTAATACTACAGCAAATGCATTTTTCTCTGGGTAAAATTAATATATACTTTCACTTCCAATTTTATTCTCAGAAATTAAAAAATAAAATAAATCTCAGCAGAAAGCCAATATTGAATTTTTTGTTTCCTTTTTGATGTGCTAATGCTGATTTTACCTACAAACAAACTATGAAATGCATGATAATTTTACCTAAATGTGGGACTGTATGACAACATGGACAGTAAGAAGTCTCCTTCAGGTTGTATTAGAAATACAAAATACAACTGTCATTCTCACTGGTAACTGAAAGGGGAATTGATAAACCTCCTAAAAAATGAATGGTGACAGAATTCTAACATGGAGAAAAGCAAAAAACAAACAAAAACAATCAAAATGCTAGATAATACTTAATCCACTTTAATCTTATACACTTAATTTCAAGTAACTGAAACTTGTCTTTTATCTAAAAAACATTTTCATTGATTAGTACTACAACTAATGAAGCCTCTTGGATGTAGGACAAATTTCAGGACTACAAGATATCCAGTGACTGGGACAAAAGATAACCTTTACAGAAGGTGATAAATAATATTGGGTGATTCTTAGCATGTGAAATAATTGTTCCATAATTCCAGTGACTGTAAATGTTAGTTGATCCAAGCAGCAAACCATATTAGATAACAACTGACAAAACCCTGTCTCTCACTTTGGCCATTAGATGGCTCCTATCAGTGCTTGTGCATTTCATCCTGCCCAAGAGAGAAGTTCTACCTTGGGGCATTCCTGAAATAAACATTAGCCCCTAAGCAGCTGATGGCAAATTTAATCTGTTAAATTAAAAGTGTTTTGACACTGGCAGTGAGTAAGAAAAAGCATGTTTTGTGTAAGAAAAATCAGTGATGCTGGAGAGACTGGTGCATTTATTAGTGGTAGGTAATAACATCAATTGTGTTTCTCACTGAAAGGTCTATGCTGTTACCAGACTGGCTGAAATATTAAAACAGTCATCACTGGAATCATACCATCATGCTTCTGCAAAAAACAGTATTACAGTTTTCACTTTCAGATATATCAATGAATTATCTTCCGCACAGAAAGGTTAGCACACTTGTAGCTATGGTATTAATATGAACTATATTTCTGCGAGACAGTTGTTTCAGTTATCAGTGTTACTAAAGGGTAGTACACACAGCAAACACACACACAATTTTCAAACATGCACCACTATTTGCTCCTAAAGCTAGAAGCCCTCCAACCACTGATAAATGCACTGATACAAGCTATTGTAACCTAACATCACTCAGGTTTTTTTTTTCTTTACAAAAATATGGTTAATCTTTCGATCCACCAGCCATAAAACACTTTAACATCGGCAGACTAAATTTGCATTCAGCTGCAAGCAATTCTCAAGAAACACAGGCCAAGCAGTTGGCCGCTCTGAACAGGCATGTGTTTGAATGGGCGCTGCAATAATACTTTTATAAATGACACATTATAGACAAGTATTTACTGCTTCTTGGATTTCGTATGTCATCAGGATGGAAGAGTTATTGAGAAACAAAACGTTCATCATGTTGGTGTGTGGACTGATCAGCATAAAATAAACCATAACGTTTGGAAAATATTTATTAAGCCCAGACAACATCATACCTGAAGAGCAGTTATCAAAGTTGAGGTCTCCCAGGATGACATCAAAGGCAACCAGCTCTTCCTCCTTCTCTCCTTCAGGTGTTTGGGATGAGGATAGGCGAAACTCAGCCCCCCACTGGAGCAATAGGTCGAGCTGCTCACAACGCACAGATGCATCACCTGGTAGACAGTGCAGTGTGTGTAGTGGTAGAGAGAGGGTCAAAGCAGGGGAAAGGAGACAGAAAGCAAATTAATACAAAACAAACATGTCTGAATGAAACTGATGTACAAAGGACGGAGACGATAGAGTGCAAGTCTGGGTATTATCAAAAACTCAACTGCATATTTCACTGCGTGAGAAACTGTGAAAATAACATATAATATGCTATGATATAACACCTCTGGATAGGACACAATATGGTATGACAGAGTATAGAAAGATATACTGTATAATACAACACAACAGGACGTGTAATTTGAGAGGGGTCACTTGTAGCAACAAACCCCACAGAGAATTATCACCAACTCTGCAGATCCCTACCGTTTTGGTTTATTACACTCATCATTCTTATTTTCAGCAGTGGCAGGCAGCTGTTGGCAGTGAAAAAACTTGGAAAGACTCACTGTCCACAGCAAACAGTAGACAGACGCAATTGGAGACTAGCTGGTGAACGTAATGAAGGATTAAGCAGCTAAAGTTGTGGCCAGAAACACAGCCTCAAGTGAATGCTAATGTTGGTTTCTTGTCCACTGGATGTTTAAATTGCTGTTTGCCAACATGTTGATGGTTCACTTATCTGTAACTGCTTATCCTGATACAGGGTCAAAGGTGGGCTGGAGCCTAAAGCAGGACAAATTAAGGCTGTACCTACAGAGTAGGCTCTGTATAATTGCATACCCTATAGTGTAGCCTGATGTGCAACTCCCCAGAAATGTAACTACATGTCATGGCGACGCAGACCTCCTGTCTGTTTTTGAAGGCTGAAAATTATTTCCCTTCGTGGAGATGAAGATTTTATTAAATTTTATTTCACAGATGAGAAACAATACATTGTGAAGACAATAAGCCCCCACACAAGTCCTGTGTGTGATTTATCCTGACCTCATATGGGTAGAGAAAAACTCTGCTAGCCACTGGGCTAATTTATGCAATGTAAAATTTCATAGACTTATGCTACTAATGTTAGCGCTGGGATTTATGGGACTACAGATGATTTAGCATTTGTCAAGCTGTACATGTAAAGGTTTCTTCTCTGGGCCTTGCCATCGGAAATGGTGGCCAAAACTGCATGTTCTTTGTTCACCAAACAAGCACTCGTCTCCACAGGATGCCTCATTCTAACATCTAAAGCTCCTTTTACACTGCCAGATTTTCCGCGAATGTTGGGCTGTTTGGCCAGCGAGCTGCAAGCATTTATACACACAGAGCTGGATTGGTGAGTTGATCTGAGGTGCCAAATTTTCCGCCTCGTAGGGTAGTCATATTGGCGGAACCCTTTTAGTTTAAACAGACTGAAGCGGCCCTCCGCAACGGGAAGGGCATTTGAAGACTTGTGGGAGGAGCTGTTGATGACAGTGCATGTGCGACCCACTGGTGGTGGATAAGCAGGAAACAGGTGATAGCAGGATTTTACGAGCAGCTAGTAGTAAGAGGGAAACGCAAAGACACTGTAAAGATGAGCAACTGAGGAGACAAGGAATTGTGCACTGTCCTTGTCCTTGCAAACGAAAAGGCCATTAACCGTAAGATGACAGGAACGGTAAAGAATGGGCAGAGTTATGAAAGAATGGCTGAAGGACTGACCAACCGTGGTTTCCCTCCACATCACTGTTTACGCCACACGCTGAGCTATACATTTTGTTACTTGCTCACGCCCGCCATTGCCCAGAAAAAGGTGCATTCTGTATAAACAAAAGTAGGTAGGCAGCATTTTGCCGCACTCCCCGATTTTGTTTTTATACTGCCAATGCTGAAAAAAGACTGATTGGGTTTTTCTGCAGATTTGCACAACTCCTATCTAAAAAGGGCTTAAAGAGGCAACAGATAGCATCTTTTCCTAAATATATCATTATGAAAATAATGTGGGTTGCACAGGGTCGTGGCCCCCGTAAAATCAGACTTTCAGCGTTTACATTGGTTACTTAGTGACTCTGCAATAAGCTTCTGCCACCGGTGCTGAAATTTCGCAGAAAAAATCTGCTTTACGGCAGGAAACGTGTCATGTATTATGAAACTGGTCAGTCAGCCAATCAGGGACTGGAGCTGGTCCTTATGAAGAGTTGGGCATGAGATAGTTGAGTCATGAGCACAATGGCAGACGGACAAAGTTTGGAGACAAGTGAAAAACGGCCTAGCAAAAGAAAATGAGCTCCTCTGCCTGAGGAGGCAAAGAAGAGCAAAAAGGAGAGTGATAAAAGAAGAGGAAAAACAAGAGTAAGCCTCTGTCAGCCGTTAAAGAGATGGAGGGAGCTCCGTGACCAAAGAGACTTCAAAACTAGGGCTGTAACGGTACATGTATTTGTGTCGAACCGTTCGGTACGCAACTTTTGGTTCGGCACGACCTTGTACTGAATTATTGGGGCGCAGGATATTGTTTTATTTTATTTTGTTTTATTTTAATTCCGTTTTTGCGAGCCGAACCATTTAAAATATCTAGTTCCCCGACGGACATAATTGAGTGACGGATCCAGTCCCGTAAATCTCCACTTTTACTTTGTGCAGCGCATTCTCGCATTTTGACAACATGGCAAGTGAGCCTGACGAACCTGAAGATGGAAATAAACAAGTTGACAAGACAAAGCAGTGTGCTGACAGTGCAGAACAGCGGTCAGGTATGTACTTGGAAACACGTCTAACATGCTAACGCATCTAAAGCGACACCACCCCGAGTTTGAACGTTAACCGGCACGACTAGAAAAAGCAAACTGGTGCAAACTACGATATCGTCGTTGTTTAAAAAGAAAGAGCGTTTCCCTGACCATCGTGCTAAAGAAATAACCAACACCATTGGAGTTGAGTAAACTTGTTTAAGCTGCACTTTAGATATAAGCATGTTTTGTTTACTGCACTTTAACAAAGTGGGAAAGCTAAGTAAGTTCCTAGTAAATCTGAGCAGGCTTTAAAGCCTTTGGAAACACAGCCTGAAATAGTAAAAATGCATATATTATATCAAAGTCGAGTGTCTCATTAATCATCCACAAAAGTCTGAGTGAAAATAACCATTCATAACTATTAGAAAACCTGGTTTAAAAACAGCTCATTTTGCTGTTTAGACCACTTGCCAGGACAGAGTGGGCGTGGCAGATAACGCTCTGATTGACAGCTCCCTCGTTTTGATTGACATCTCCCTGGCTCAGCAATGGCTGCCATAAATTTAATCCAGCCGTATATGTTTGAGCCGTCTGATGATTCAGAGGATGAAGCAGAAGCTTAAAATGATTCCTTTCAGGTGGTCACTGAATAATAAGTTTCAAAATGTTTTGTGATTCATATTAATGTTACTTCGTAGAATAGTTAGCATAACTTTTACATGCAATGTTAGCTGAGATGAATGACAGCGGGAGGCTGGCGCTTTGCCTTTCTTCACTGAGATACGTTTTCATTGAAAACATAAATCTGCTCCGTTTTTCTGATAATAGCCTTTTTCATTCAAACACATCCAGTCTTAATAGATTAAATATGTCTTTACTCTGACACACACACATCGACCCTCAAAGCGGGAGAGACCGGTGCCGGCCGGCCGTCTCTCTGGCGTTGTGTAGAAGTATTTGTCCGCCTCAAATAATGTTCCCCTCCAGCTAAAATTGTGTTGTTTCCCGCAGCATCACCTCCGCGATTGGGGATATGTTTATGTGTAGCAAAGCTAACTGCTTCGGGTTGGGGTTAGGGGTGAGGAAGGGTGCACGTTACGTCCCCTCCCCGCGAGCCGATACCGGCACCGGGCCCGGGGGGCAAGCCCGGCCGCTCACAAGCCGATCAATATAGATCGATGGATAGATAGATAGATGGAAAGATAGCTAACGTTAGCTAGCTAGATCGCTAACGATAGCTAGCTAGATAGCTAGCTAACGTTAGATAGATAGACAGATAGATAGACAGACAGACAGACAGAGATATATAGGCTATATAAAATTAGTTGGGTGGCTAATCGCAAATGGCTATGAAGAGACGAGTTGGCTCAGACTCAAAGAGGCAGATTTAGCTGGAGCAGAAAGGTTTTGTTGCGCTGCCACTGGGCGGCGGGATGAGACAACTGATGGATGATTTATGATTGGTTTCGAATTTATTGCGTAATAAATCTGAGAGATAACCACGGCCCAATCAAACCCAATTTCAAGAATGTACAAAAACTTAAAAGACAGATATTTCGAATTTGGATGGAAACTGACTTCTAATTGTTTTACATGTTTAATATTATGTACATAAGACCCTAAATTACATAGTTAGAAGGCTATTGTGGATTTGGGTTTCCAGAGGCTTTAAAGCTGACCAGCTGCACTATACTTTTTAATTTTAATTTATTTTAATCGAGTAAAACTGTTAAAGCAGAAATGTATATTTGTATTTTTCATTCAAAAAATGTGTTAGAAAAACAGCAGGATTTTATTTTTCACTTTTATATTTCTATTTTCATTCAAACAAAGTGAAAAAGCAGGATTATATATATATATTTGTTTCATTCAAAAATTGTGTAAAAACAGTTAACTGCTGTGGTAGTATGTTTTAATAAGGTTACCAATAAGTAAAAGATACTTAATAGTTGTCTATTTTTTTCATTACTGTACTGAAAAAAAAAAAAAACGAACCGTGACTTGTGTACCGAACCGAGATTTTTGTGTACCGTTACACCCCTATTCAAAACCAATGTCCAGCTAGCTTTCTTTCTAATGGATCAATAAGAAACATGGCTAAATGTTAGCTAGACGAGGGAGGACTGTACTGTACTGGGTGCTAGTTCATTCCTAGCTGGCCAGCATCACAAATCGCCGCGACCAGGTAGCGAGTGTTGGTTGGCTGACATCCTTGTTGCCATTCTGCGGCAGCCCTCAGACAGTAATACCCCCCTCCCTTCCTTCTGTTCTCTTCTCACGGAGGCAGCAACATGGGCAGCAATCGACGGCCATCACCCAGGTAAGTGAACAGTAACACTGAACTTCTTTTCCCATTTAATTTGAGCTCCAACCAGCCGCATTGTTTATTCTAGAATCAGGACTGTTTACATGTACATATTAGTATAATTCCACTTTAGAACACGGCACTCTTAAATACTTGATTCTGATTGGTCAGTCAACCAAATTCTGCGGTGTTTATTTCTTGAGGTATCACAGCTGTTCTGCTCTCTGTTGCTAGGGACGCCATAGCAACATGCATTCGCAGCTACTGGGCACCCAGCATCTCTGACCGGGAGAAGTGGAGTAAAATCCTCTCCTCTGCTCCAGAAAACGGTTGCAGTTTGTCTGGTGAACGGCTCTCCTGTGTCAATACACTCTGCCAGCAATTTAATAATATTGATGCCAGTTGTAACATTTGAATGTTTTAGTAGTAAGCCATGTTCTAAGCGTGATAAATTCAGGGCCGTTGCAACTGGACAGGCAAACTAGGCAATTGCTTAGGGCCCCAAGCTGGAAGGGGGCCCCCAGAGACGACTGACATTGGTCCATATCAATGACAATATGATGGAACCCCTATAGACACTGCAACAACAACAACACGTTGGAATCCCCCCTAATAGGGCCCCCTACTAGCTGCTGCTTGCGAGTGGCTTTAAGTAGGGTGACCAGATGTCCCGCACTGTGTGGGATTGTACAGCATTTCTGTCTCTTTTCATGCATCATGCAAATTGAGACCATGTCCCGCATGATTCGTTGCCACCCGCGCTAGCATTGTTGGAGTACCGTAGTACTACGGTACCTCACAGTACCACTCCTCTTGCCTAGGGCCCCCCGAGTGTCTTGAAACAGCCTTGGTCAGAGTGTACATAAACCCACTCACTGTTTTAACCACACCCTTGATCTAGTCCTGATGTATGGAACTGAAAGTGAAAACTTAATAGTTTCATAGAATCCCACTCTATCAGATCTCTACTTAATAACTTTTGATTTCTGTCTACTTGATTACACACCACTCAGCAACAGTTACTATACTAGGTGTTAATCAGATAGTGCTGTAGCAAAATTTAAGGAAATGATTCCATCAGTTTTAAATTTAATACCATGTCCCACTGTAACAGAGGTTTCCCATACTGACTTTAACAATCCCAAATTGAATATCTTGTCGATAGTGCTGCAGGCTCGCTGCGAACAACACTCAAACTCTAGCATTTCTTAAATAGAAGTTGACGTAGCAAAGAAAGCTCCTTGGTACTGTAATAGAAAATTACTATATAACTGTATAACCCATCACTTGTATTAACTTTGCTCAAACAAATGCCTTTTGTAAGTTGCTCACTGATAGAACTCTCCCATGACTGTTTCCCATGTAATTTAAAAATGCTTACACAATCAAATGCCATACAGGATTTGTTATGTTTGTTTCATTCTGTTCAAGGCTAAGTCCACTTGATAACCACAGAACTGGTCCGAGGTGGTTGATGTCTATGCAGTTGCGCGTACCTTCTTATTAGTTTCCTCCCTAACTTTTTTTTTTTTTTTTTTCTTTTTACAAGATATTTTTTTGGGCCATTTTACCTTTAATCGATAGGACAGTTAAGTGTGAAAGGGGGAGAGAGAAAGAGGGAGTGACATGCAGCAAAGGGCCACAGGCTGGAGTCGAACCCGGGCCACTGCGGCAACAGCCTTGTATATGGGACGCCTGCTCTACCAATAAGCCACCGACGCCCCAGTTTACTCCCTAACTTGTCTATAAAGGAGACCCAGCAAGGAAACCTTTTGTTGACACTCTGCAGACTGCCTGCCACTTTGTATGACTGTCTGACCCTTTGCACAAAGCATTAAAAGATTGAAAGACATCTCTGGTGTTTCAGAAATCGTTATTTCAGACTCTCACACACTCATAAAGTGAATATATTTTTTGGAAACCACAGTACATCTCCCAAACCCAAAAATTAAAATAGATATTGCGAAAATTTTAAAGGAGTTGGCTATTAATAAAACTGGGAGAATCTCATTTGGTCTGGGATGACAGTCTCAAAACATCTCAAAATGCCAGAGCAAACTATTACTCATCATTAATAGAAGAAAATAAGAAAAAAAAAAACGGTTTCTTTTCAGCACTGTAGCCAGGTCGATTGATTTTATGAGCTTTTTTAATGATTAGAGGCAAAAAAAAATCATGACCTCTTGTCCTGCCTATCTGTCCTCAAACACAGCTGTAAGACCTGATATATATTTAGATTGCTTCTCCCAGATTACTCTTGAACAATTGACCTCAATAATTTCTTCATCCAAGTCATCAACATGTCTCTTAGACCCCATCCCATCTAGGCTAATTAAGGAAGTCTTACCTTTAGTTAACACTTACATATTAGACATGATGGTGGACAATAAAGATATATTCTGTTCTATTCTATTCTATTCTTTTCTATTCTATCACTATATCTCTATTAACAGGCTATCTACTAGAGGGTGACACGGGAGTGGATTTTCAGTCCCGTCCCATCCCACTCCCACAAAAATAATCCCATCCCGTCCCAATCTCATGAAAAAGGAAAAAAGAAAATCCCTTCCCAGTCCCACAAGAATGACTCCCGTCCCATCCCGCTTCTGTGTTGGGTTTCAGTTACAGTAAAATCACGTGACCCGTGGGACTCCCGAAAAAAATGTCAACCTCTACTATGTACCACAGTTCTTTAAGGTAGCTGTAATTAAACCTCTTTTAAAAAAGCCCACCCCGGATCCAGAGGTGTTAGCCAACTATAGAACAACATCTTATCTTCCCTTTCTTTCAAAGATCCTTGAGAAAGTAGTTGCAAAGCTGTGTGACTCCATGATAATAATTTATTTGAGGAATTTCAGTCAGGATTTAGAGTGCATCATAGCACTGAGACAGCACTAGTAAAAATAAAAAATGATCCTTTCATTGCCTCAGACAAAGGACTCATCTCTGTACTTGTTTTATCAGACCTTATCACCACATTTGACACAACTGACCATCAAATTCTGCTACAGAGACTGGAACATTTAGTTGGCCTTAAAGGTACTGCACTAAACTGGTTTAAATCTTATTTATCTGATCGTTTTCAGTTTGTTTTCATGTTCATGATGAATCATCTTTACATACTAAAGTTTGTTTTGGAGTTCCACAAGGTTCTGTGCTCGGACCAATTCTATTCACTTAATATATGCTTCCCTTACGTAATATCATTAGAAATCATTCTGTAAATTTTCATAGTTATGCGGATGATAGACAATTGTATTTCTCGATAAAGCCAGAAGAAACGGATCAATTAACTAAACTTCAAAAATAGCTTAAAGACTTAAAATCCTGGATGAGCTCCAACTTCCTGATGTTAAGTTCAGACAAAACTGAAGTTATTGTTCTTGGTCCCAAACAAATCAGAAACTCATTATCTGATGCTATAGTTCATCTGGATGGCATTGCTGTGGCCTCTAGCACTACCGTAAGAAATCTCGGAGTAATATTTGATCAAGAATTGTCTTTTAATTCCCATTTAAAACAAACCTCATGGACTGCGTTTTTTCATCTCCATGATATTGCAAAAATTATGCCTATCCTGTCCCAAAAAGATGCAGAAAAATTGTTCCACACTTTTCTAACCTCTAGGCTGGATTACTGTAATTCCCTATTATCAGGTAGCTCTAATAAGTCTTTGAAAACTCTCCAGCTTATCCAGAGAGCGGCGGTACGTGTACTGACAGGAACTAAGAAACAAGATCACATTTTGTCTGTTTTAGCTTCTCTGCACTGACTCCCTGTAAAATCCAGAATTTAATTTAAAATCCTTCTCCAAACTTACAAAGCTCTAAATGGGCAGGCTCCAACTTTTTTTTTTGAGAGCTCATAGTGCCCTATTATCCCACCAGAACACTGGGCTCTGAGAATGCAGGGTTACTCCTGCTTCCTTAAGTCTTCAAAAGTAGAACAGGAGTCAGAGCCTTCAGCTTCCACAAGCTCCTCTTCTGTGGAATCATCTTCCTGTTTCGATCCGAGAGGCAGACATCATCTCCACATTTAAGATTAGACTTAAAACTTTCCTTTTTGATAAAGCTTATAGTTAGGGCTGGCTCTTATAGTTAGGGCTGGCTCAGGCTTGTTTTGGACCAGCCCCTAGTTAGGCTGACATAGGCCTAGTCTGCTGACCTCCTATAATACACCAAGCACCTTCTCTCTTATTCTCTCTCTCCTTTGCTAACATTCATGTCCTGTTACTGCATCTCGCTAACTTGGCTTCTTTTCCGGAGCCTTTGTGCTCCACTGTCTGGCAGGTTACCTCGTATCACAGCTGTGCCTGGATTGTGTGACATGGTTGTGCCGCTGCTGTGATCCTGCCAGATGCCTCCTACTGCTGCTGTTATCATTGGTCATACTTCTACTGTTATTATACACATATGATTATTGTCACATACATGTACTATCATATATTAATATATACTTACAACATATTGTACCACAACAGCCATACTTATTATTATAATATTATTACTTAAATTAATGTTGTTGTAAGCTACTGTCATTAGTCTGTCCTGCATCTCTCTCTGTCTCTGTCTGTCTTTATGTATCATTGTGTCATACAGTTTATTGTAAATTTATTATGTTGATCTGTTCTGTACGACATCTGTTATATCTGTCCGTCCTGGAAGAGGAATCCCTCCTCAGTTGCTCTTCCTGAGGTTTGTGATATTGGGCTTTATATATAAAATTGAACTGAATTGAATTGAATTTCCTCATGTCAATTATTTACTGAGCTATGAACCATATCTATTATTTTACTAAAGGCATCTTGTCAGTGACATTATATCAAGTCACTTGTGGTGCTATTTTGCTTTGGCAGGGTTTTCCTCTGTCCAGCCCTGCCAGTACATCTGATAAATTGGACGTAGAGAGAGAAGAGGGAGGTGATTAGAAGGAGGGGGCAGGCAAGAGCGCGTGAGAGAGAAATAACAGCCACATAGTGTAAACTGTGAGAAACAAAGAGGCGTCAAGATACTGGTGGGTGAGTAGGTGGCTTTGGCTTTGATTACTCTCAGCTCCAACTCAAATATGAAATGTAATGGTTTTTTTTCTTTGTGTTACTGAATCATTTAGATGAAGCTGGGAGTTGTGGGGGGGTGTTTGCTGTACATTTGCCTGTGTGTGTGTGTGTGTGTGTGTGTGTGTGTGTGTGTGTGTGTTTCAGCTTTGCTTTGTGTGTGTCAAAACTTCTGAGTGAGGAAAACTTGCCTTGGATGATTATTTACAGCTAAATAACAGTGTTATATTATTATTGTGTTACACAATATTTGTTACTTTTTAACTCAACAAAAAATCCTTGAGTGTCAAAGTAATAAGCATGATTAGTTATTTAGTGACTATACAGATGAATTATGGACTAACAGTCTTGTTCCACTAGCTTCTCCAAATGCAGATGAGCAGTGCTGCCTTCTTTTATGGGACTTTGGAGGATGCTACCTGTGGATCAGCCACTCTCAGCACCAGAATACTTGTTACATGTTGCATAAAGCAATCTTTACAATTCATAAATTTGGGGATTTCAAAAGTTACAACCATAAGTTTATCCTTTATTGGCTGACAATGCTTGTGTGTTCTTAGCCCTTTTTACAGAGATTGAGCTACAGGGCTGCTACAAACTCTCCTCTTATTTTTTACAAAGAATCAAGCAACGGCGGCATCATGTCACTCCAGAGTATGATTTTAGACACCATGCCAGCATTGCGGAATTAAAAGAGGTGTTACAGGCGTGACGTGTTACACAACAGTGTTGGCTCTAGTGTGACATGTAACAGACACATCGGCAGTGCTTTATAAACAATAACAATGGCATAACATTGCAATAACAATCATTCACCATCTTTGTCATATAGTGGCTGAGCTCCTGGACGTCTTTGTATTCCTAAATTCCCCGACATTTTTGGTCATTGTTCTTATTTGAGTTAGCTGCTTACTGCTAACATCTACCTTTTAAATCTCTTGCAGTGGGTGGCACACATAACACGTCATCAAAACATCACATTTGGGCCCTATTTCAGAAAGCAGGCTCATCAAACTCTGAGCCAAAAATCCAAAATAAACCGGTGGCGTCACATGACAGCAGCGTAACATGACGGTGGCGTCATTGACGCGAGTCAAGTACCGCCCCCAACACACAGAAAGCGTCGCGCTGCGGGGTGTCAACCGGAATTCTATTGCACACTCCACTCCGCTAGGTGGCGCTAATGTGACTAGCTGGTTGCCCACCACCAATTAGAACAGAAGACAAGAAGACAGGAAGAGAAAGAAAACACACAATGCAGGATGACCACAACAACCAGACAACAATGGTACCAATGTGAGGTACTACTAATGTGCTACTATGGGAGCTGGGAAGTACAAACTAGGCTTTTCTCTGAAAAAGAAGTGCCTTTTCAACGCTGGAAAATAGGACAATAGCTAGAAGTGCTGCGGCGCATCACATCAAAGCGCGTCGACACGCCACTGGTGTGGGTTTGTAAATAAAGCATTATGGAGGTGTCTGTTTTGACGCGCATCATATAGCGCCAGTATGTTTTGGCCTTAATCCAGATCTCTGAGTTGACTGAGCCTGAGCTGGGAAACTCTGAGTTTTTGGTTCCAGAATAGCTGATCTGAATTAGTTCAATCAACTCTGAGTATGTTCAGCCTGAGTGAAGCGTGTTCACTGCGAGCACCCCAAGCCATCAGATAATGTGCAGTGCAGATAATGTGATTTTCAGTGGAGAAAGTGGAGCTAAAAGCAGAGCCACTTACTTTATTCCAACTGAATCTGAGATTTTAATTCATTAAAAAAATATATTATGGCAGCTGCAGCTAAACAGTGTGAGGTGTGATCAGCGGCGCCGCCAGGAATTTTGGGCCCCATGAGAAAAAAATCACATTGGGCCCCCCCTGCGCAGCTATTGTCACCACATCTCTAGGACCTAACTGACCCATTAAAAGCTTTACATAACTTTGAAGGCTTGCAACTGTCTTGCTTCTTATAGTTCAATATTGCCAGTACAATATTTACATATATATATATAGTATGCAATTCACTATTTGATGCAAGATTAAAAGCCGCCATAAAAAATCTGCTAAAGGCCATCTTTTGCAGTCTAAATGTAATTTTTATTGTAAAATCCCAAAATGGAAAATTCTCTTAACATTAATGAAAGACTTAAAAATAACTTAAATATACATTAACTTTTCAATCAAAATAAATTAAGATCATCAACTCAAAATAATGAAAACAGCAGATTTTTTAACTTAGCTGCACATATATGTCAACAAGAAAATAAAGTTGAAATGGAAAATGGAATTAGAAGGCCTCATGGAGGTACTACTATCATCATCATCATCATCTGCACTGTTACTGTCTTTCCCTTCTTCCTCCACTTCCACACTTCTTTCTGACCAAACCTGAGAGGGTCCTGGCTCTGTAGGATGTACACAATGCATGTGATACACGGCATATACTGTATATTAAATTATTCCATATACCAATAAATGAACAACACTAAATCCTACAGAACATTGACCCAAAAAACCTACAGTTCTGTATCACCACCACTAGATTACATACATTAGGTACATGTTTATGTTTTTGGTGTGTGTGTGTGTATGTGTGTGTGTGTGTGCGCGCAAGCTGCTCAAATAAATTACCCTTCATGTAGGCTGACCAAACGTCCTCTTTTGCCCGGACATGTCCAATTTTCACGTCCCGTCCAGGGTGTCCAGGGTGTCCGGGGCGTCCAGGGGTTTTTTATAAACTGATGACGGATGTGTGTGTGTGTTTTAGAGTGCGGCACGGGCGCATATTTCTGTCCGAACCCGAACCGAGCCCGACCTTATTTAATGACCAAAGCACTAAGTTTGTGTCACACAGTTTATACTACAGGGTATTGAACAGGACGGGCATGCGCCGTGGGTGCTCAGCCCGTGTTCGAGACGGGAGCGGGAGGCAGGAGGTCTGATGCTTCCAGTGAGAGGAGAGGGGAACATAAAACAAAATAAGATAAAATAGGAAAAACTTGTCTCCCTCTTTTGTTTATTTTCAGCGTTTAATCAAGGTGGAGGCGGGCAGTGGAACGTCCGAGACTTCCAGCGTGGGCAGAGGTAGAAACAAACAGCCAATGTGTGTCTGTGTGTGTTATGTTCAGGTGTTGTCACGTAAATATCAGTGCCCAAACAATAAACAGGACAGACAACAGGATTTTATTTATTTTTACACTACATTTTCACTGAAAGCTGACCAAATCCGACCCAAGCCTGAATACAATTTCTGTCATTAAAAATATTTAATTTTCTTTTTTGTAATGGTAAAAAGAGCAAGAGAAAAAGAGAAATTCCCATCGACTCCCTGCAATGATGCTAACTGGCATGTCATTCAACACAATGTTGCTCACCGTCTTCACTGGGATGGGGAGGGGTAAAGTTATGGGCAGACTGGGCTGCTGCTTCTGACTCATCTGTTGTTGTGTCGGTAAAAGGGGCAGGGACAACTGATTTAATATGATTATCTTGCTTAAAGCAGCAGTGTGGAACTTTTTACCATTAATAAAACTGTCCCTAGTTCGTATCACCCCCCCCCCCCTTGAAGATCCGCATATTTATTTGAACCCAACAGCGACAAAAAAGCCTTTCTCTATATGGCTATTTAGCGTAGCCTAGCTCGGGTTGGACACACAGCGGAAGTCAGCAAACCAGAATACGACACCCGAGGATTACTTTACTACTGATTTGTGTGTAACGTTAGCATGTTTCCACTAATTACTTGGACTGACCTAACGTTAGTAGCGTTAGTTTTGCAAGCAAAGGCTGCAGGTAACAGCTTTGCTGTGTTAGGATTATGTGATGTCTTCACTGTGTATCTTCACATAAAAGAATACTCCGATGATTTGGGAGTTATGCCCTTTCTCTATCATTTTCATATTGAGACAACATGATCAATATCTTTTTTTGTGTCTGTACGTCCAGTGGCTGGGTCTCAGTGGTTAGCATTGCGCTTATAGGAGGTCAGTACATCCTGCGCTGTGATCCGTGGAGGGATACACCAGTGAGCAGGCACAGACGTAGCTTGTAAACAAAACTCAGCTGTTTATTTAGCCTAGTGTATCTCCAGATTTTAGTAGCTGCAATGGACGACTTTGAACACGATTTTGAAGAGTTTCTTGTGATGGACCTGGCTCCAGGTGATTTTTGTGGTACCAGGTGAGTATGTGGGAATTTCTCTTTTTCTCTTGCTCTTTTTACCATTACAAAAAAGAAAGCGAAATACTTTTAATGACAGAAATTCAAACAAATTATTTTTCCAGAATTTTTTTAGTTCCTACGTTCCCTGAAGGCACTGTCACTCATGATTCCACGCCCCTCTGTTGATGCCACGCCCCCCACGCCACATCAGGGTCAAGAGTCTGAAACTCAAAAAACAGATTTGAAAGTGAAAAAAAAAAAAAAAAAGATCTGAATGTGAAAAAAATATTTGAAAGTGAAAAAATAAGATTTGAAACTGTAAAAAATGAGATCTGAATCTGAAAAGATAAAACATACAACTGAAAAAAATAAGACCTCAAATGTTCAAATATATATGGAAAAAAAAAAAGTGAAAATAAATTATTCATTCAAAAGAATTACCAAAGTGAATCAAAATCATATTTAACCTGAAAAAAACGTTTCATAAGCTTATTTTTATTTTGAATACATGAATTTTCAGTTTCAAATTTTATTTTTTCAAGTACAAAACTTTTGACTCTAATGTAGCTCCATACGACCGAACCATTTCATGCAGATACAGGGGATGGTCAGCCAATATGGATGTTTACTTTTTGGTCAATGGGGATATTTAACTTTTACTTTTAAGTAAAAACAAAGAGGTCATTAGTTTTATTACTATATTTAAAAAAAGTAAACATTGCAGTGATGAAGTCACGTAAAATTTGGTTAAAACTAAGTAACGTAAGTAACTAGGTTGGTAAAGTTGAGTGAATAATGTTTGAGATGGACTAAATGAAGTAATGGTTTTAAAATTGAGTAATTATTACATGCTTAAACACTAGTAAACAAAGCAGATATTACATAAAAACAGATCATGACATAAATATGGGTTTAAAACTTCGCAAATTAAGTAAATATAATTCAAAATGGAATAAATATGTTAAAACAGTACATGAAATAAATAGGATTTTAAAATGAAGTAACTTTTTGTTAAAAATAGCCTATGAAGTTGATTTGGCTTAACAACTGAGTTAATGAGGTGTATATATAGCTAAGATCAGACTCTGCAGGTAAAATTACAATAGTAAGGTGACTTGACTTGACTTGACTTATCCTAACTTTTCCCCCCTATATGGGGCCTGATGGGAACAGAATGTGTTAATGGGAAATGTGAAGTGACGCCATGTAATGTGACGCATTAATGTGTCTAATATACAGAAAATATAGAAACATTTTTATATCTTAACAGTGTTCATATATTTGAATATAATTTGCTATATCCTCTTATTCAGCTATAATCTGATGGGGCCCAAACACACTTGTCAGCAACACAAAATATTGTGCAGAATGGTTCAAATTTTGCTTATACTTACTTCATTCTGTCAATATTAGGCTTATGTTAATTGGATCGTTGTGAAATGACTTCCTATTCAGGTAATCTCCTTTATGCTCAGATGGAGCTATTATGGGATGGGAGTCCCATGAATGCAGCAAGTTACACTGTGGAATCTTTGTATATATGAAAAGTATACATATATCACTGCATAATGTATCTACATGGATTCATTTCTTGTTCACACTGCAGCTCTGTGGAATTCCTCTATTTTTTTAAAGATTATTTTTTTGTGTTTTGTTGCTTTTAATGGCAATATAGCATTAAGGGGGAGAGAGAGGGAACAACACGCAGCAAAAGACTACAGGCTGAAACTGAACCTGCGGGCCCTGCAGCAAGGACTGACAGCTGTTTTGCTGAGGCAAACTTTTAGACTGACCACAATGAATTTTTCAGTTTCACTTTCACTTTGCCTGATGTTCCGCTGCTCTGTCCCTGCCCAGACTATGCTCTGTGCTCCAAGGGTGTGGGGCAGTAAATAACCACATGGTATCCCAACAGTGCTAATGAATGGTCCAGCTCCAAAAATAGAAAATCAAAACGCGGTAGCAGATGTTTTAATTGTGGCAGGCCATCTCAAATAAATCAAGGAAACACTGGTATTAATGAGTAACATGTTTCAGTTGCTGAAATAGCATGGCCTCCGTTAAATCGCATCAGGACTATTGACTTGTATTTGCAGCTGAGCAAATCTGGCATAGGACTGGACCTTTGTGCAAAGTCTGGTGATTTTTCGAGAGGGACCCAGCTGCAGACCTGATGGCGGACATGGGCGCCGCCATATATCCAATCCATACCGGAAGTCCATACCGGGAGTTGGTCTGTGTGTGTATTATTCGCCAAAGAAGAAGAGGAAGAAGACAATGGAGAAGACGAAGAGAAGAATGCAAACAATACAAGCACGACTAAGAGAAGGAGTCTTTTAATTATTAGAATTAGACAAATTTATTGTCATTGTACATTGTACAACGAAATTCTGTTTGGCACTTAGCACTAGCAGTACTAGCTAGTAGCTAGCACTAGCATAGAGTGCCAAGCCGCTGTGTTTATACGCGTCGTCATCTTTATTATATTTTAACACGTGTGTTATGTTCTGTAAGATGCAATTCTACGTAATGTATCAAATCATTAGGGGGGCATCTATGTGGGGAATCTCGGCACCCACCAGATGGTGGGTTTAGCTACATTTGTTGTGTAAAAACGAGGGCATGATTGGTATTAACTTAATGTTAGCTGCTCAAGGTCTGTTGTGCTCCCTTTCATCAATGTCTGTGTGTAAACAGTGTTAATGTTGGTCAGAGACTATTACTGCCCTCGCTTGATGCATTGGTTCATTTCGATAAATATGTGTTCCTCTGCTTTTTGGTGTGTTGTGGTGTAAAACATCTGTGCACATACTCACTGCACACAAGACATTTTTCCCCCCAGTTTTTGGTTCGCCTGGTCTCCTTGTGTATTAATGCTTGTATAACCTCAACGCTGCGCCACTCAATCAAGTTGTATACATCTTTTTTTTCCGGAGATATTCTAGAAATAGTAACGAGAGTCGTCTCATGTGGTATACGACATGAGTGACCCCCGAGGGTTAACCGGATCAGATAAATAAGTATACATAGCCCCGGGTGTCTGCTAAAAATACATTCATATTATGTTTTAGTAATGCAGAGCACTAATACACATACACATGTGGATACATAAATACTGTAGTGCCTCATCCACCATCAATCAATCAATTTTATTTATAAAGCCCAATATCACAACTCATAATTTGCCTCACTGGGCTTTACAGCATACGACATCAACACTGCATCATGCATCTTGCCTTTAAGCAGTAAAGATTACAAACGAACAACTCCTTCCTCACAGAAAAGAATCAGGTCTCTGTGTTCCTCCCAATTTTTTCTCCCTGCCCCCCCCAGATTGCTTTATGTTTGATATATCTTTAGAAACAGCCCTGGCACTGCTATATTTAGGCCTTAGAGAAGCGTAGGAGGAGCCCAGAATAGCAGGCGAAGGGGGGGGGGGAGATGTGTGTCTTTGACAAAAAATGAGGCAGGCATTGACCAGATGCTATAAATAGGGCTGTGACGCCATAAACAGCTTGAGCTAGTCGCCATGGGAACAGCAGGAGGAGGCACGCAGAGGTTTTCATGCGCCCATTTTTCCAGCTATCTGGACATACAAACACACACATACATACAGGGCTGTGTGTGTGTAGCTAGGTGGTTGTACTATCTGGCTGTTGAAGTGAGACACACTCACACACACACTCATACACAGAGCTGAGATGTCCTCCACTCTTAGTATAAAGCAGCCATGGAAAATGAAAAGCAATGTCACTGAAATCATATCAATATATTCATGTGTGCATTTACTTGTGTATGTGTGTGTTTGGGGGACAGGAAAAGACAGAGAGAGAAAGAGGATCATGTAATGGTACCTTCTATGGCGTGGAGGTGGGTACACGTGATATATCCGACAACCCTTTGTTCCTGATGGGAGGTGCCCACGTGAACCTGCAGGGAGGCAGAGACAAACATGACACAATGTTACATCAAAGCCCGCTGAATAAGTGCATTTGTGCATATAAAGCTTGTCAGGTAACAACAGCAACAATTAGATCACACATGGCAAGGTGTAACTTTATTGATCCCTCTGGGCAAACAGAGTCAGTACAGCAGAAATGTATCTGTAGCAATTAGGCTGTGCTACACAGCAGCTGGGCAAGAAAATGAATGTAAACTATGTAGCATATGAAAATATAAAGAAGCACATTGCATTGCACTGCATTGCATTGTAGATTGTAATTGTCTCATAATAAGGTCCATTGCAGTAATGATATCCCTATATTACATAAGTATATCATTATGTATATACATCATATTACCTGATAAACAGGGATGGGACGTAACTTCCTAGTACTATAACTACAGTAAGTACATCTATTCATGTACTGTACTGTACTACTCATGTTCTGCTACTATACTCCCCTACATCTCAGAAAGAAATATTGTACTTTGTACTCCATTGCCTTCATTTGATACCTTTAGTTACTTTGCAGATTCAGATTAATAATACAAAATATAATCAAGAATGATGTTTTCTTTTGCATAAAGACTGGACAAAGTTTTCTGTAATTATAAGATTTGTATCTCATATTACTAGATTGTCTTCATGATTGTGATACCTCTTACCTATGAAAAAGATCTCCTTATTCTGTCAAAATTAAGCAGTAATACTATTATTATGCATATTATGCCATAATTATGCATGATGAGAATTTTGGCATGACACAATCCATATCCCCTATATACCATGATCTATAACTCATAACAATAAGATAGTTATCCTGTAATAATGACTTAATAATTATGTAATGGCGTAAGTTTCCCGTCATTCAATACATTCTCACTCCAACCTTGTCACATATCGATGTTTAGTCATGGATTTTCCACGTCGAGAAAGACACTATTGTGCATATTCAGATTCATTTCAATTGTTTATCACTTGTAGCTGTTTCAACAGCAATTCATTACTTTTAGCTAACGAACGCTATTTCAACCATTTCTCAGTTACTTTTAGCTATTACAACAGTTTATTCATTACTTTTAATTAACTAATGCTATATCAACTGTTTACCTTGCTTCCTGTTTTTTGTCAATAGATTAATCGGTCTGGTCCTGCAAATTTTGTCAGATTTGTCACTATAATCCTTCATAATGATAGCAAGCAACGGGTGATGATGTAACGAGTGGTGTTCCATTCCCAAGGTTAAGATTTCAAAGCCTACTTCTGCAGCTCCATTCTGAAGGGCCACTACTTAATTGAGGACCCTCAAAAACTAGGCAAAGGGACCAAAGGGAAGAATTGGAAGTGCAACCTCACAAAGCTGCTGGCATGGCTGGGATTACATTATAATATAGGCATAAATACGTAGGCATGGCATATTTTTCTGTTGACAGGAAAGAAATGCCAGCTATTGATCACTGTAAACAAAAAACAAAACAGAGGTACAACCCCTTTACACCACAACCATCTGCAACAACTGGTATGTAGTATTGTTGCCAGTTTCTTCAAATAGTGCGCCACTGAAAGACTTAAAATATGTGTTTGCATTGGAGTAAGTCCAGGGAAAAGACTAGTGAAAGAAACTAGGTGAAGAGAGAACAAATGAGAAATGCATTCTCAAATGGTCGATTGCACAATTGAAATGAGTTAGCAATGGTAAAGCAAAGTAGCAATGTTCTGTAGGCCGACTCAATCACAGTGAGCTAAACACAGAACTTAAGATTTTTTTCCAACATGTCCTTGTATGTAAGCTTATACATTTTTCAGTACTTCTTCATGACCTCAATCTCTTCATTCCCAGAGCTGCAGAGTGTGGGCAAAGCTGCAATAAATTGAACATCACTCAAGATTTAATCAGACACCTTTAGCATCAGTGTTGAGAAGTCCTTCAACAACACAGAAATAAGACACGGAGGACGGTGGAGGCTGGCAGCTCTGAAGTGCTGGTAGGTGGATGCAGACTGAGGAAGAGGAGGAGGAATAAAGGGTTGCAAAGAAAGGGAGATGGTGATTGTGGAGTGGTTAGTTTGAAGTGGGAAGGCATCTGGGTGGAGACAGAATACATCCTGTTAGAGACCAGCTTAGAGACAGCCTTGGACAACTCCATCCTAATGATCAAGGAGGGATTTTTGCAAAGCCATATAATTAGTATGACCAAATCTAAGCAACAATCCACTTGACTATTTTTTACACATATGTATAAAAGACTATTACCAGTTGCAACACAACAATAGTTTAACATGGTGTTTATCCAGTTAATGAAAGACTTTGCATGTTCTTGCAGCCATGCAGGTTAGGTGAACTGGCAACACTACACTTCGCTTAAGTCATAATATGTGAATAGTTGTCTGTATAGTAGTATTAGCCCTGACCTGTCCAATGTGTATCCAGCTTGAGACCTAAGATGCCAGCTAGTATCCTGCAACCCTGAACAGAATGGAATGCAGCGCATTCAGAAAGTATTCAGACCCCCTTCACTTTTGTCACTTTTGCAGCCAGATGTTACAATCATTTAAATTATTTTTTCCCCACATTAATCTACACAGTTCCCCATAATGACAAAGTGAAAGTAGAATCTTAGAATTTTTTTTGCAAATTTATATAGAATGAAAAACTGAAATGTCACATTGGCATATGTATTTAGACCCTTTACTCAGTACTTAGTTGAAGAACCTTTGGCAGCAATTACAGCCTCAAGCCTTTTTGGGTATGACGCAACAAGCTGTGCACACCTGGATTGGGGGATTTTCTGCCATTCTTCTTTGCAAATCCTCTCAAGCCCAGTCAGATTGGATGGGGACCGTCTAGAGATGTTCGATAGGGTTCAAGCCAGGGCTTTGGCTGGGCCACTCCAGAACATTCACAAAGTTGTCCCTAAGCCACTCCTGTGTTGTCTTGGCTGTGTGCTTAGGGTGATTTTCATGTTGGAAGGTGAACCTTCGGCCCAGTCTGAGATCCTGAGCACTGTGGAACAGATTTTCATTGAGGATCTTTCTGTACTTTGCTCCATTCAGCTTTCCCTCAATCCTGACCAGTCTCCCATTCCCTGCTGCTGAATAACACCCCTACAGCATGATGTTGCCACCACCATGCTTCACCATTGGGATGGTATTGGGCAGGCGATTGGTGGAGGGCTGCAGTGATGGTTGTCTTTCTGGGACTTTGTCCCATCTCCACACAGGATCTCTGGAGCTCAGTCAGAGTGACCATCAGGTTCTTGGTCATATCTCCTACTAAAGCCCTTCTCCCCGATTGCTCAGTTTTGCTGGGTGATCAGCTCTTGGTAGAGTCCTGGTTGTGCCAAACGTCTTCCATTTAAGAATTATGGAGGCCACTGTGCTCTTGGGAATATTCAGTGCAGCAGAATTTTTTTTGTTGCCTTCCCCAGATTTGTGCCTTGCAACAATCCTGTCTCTCACCTCTGCAGGCAGTTCCTTGACCCCATGGCTTGGTTCTTGCTCTGATATGCATTGTCACCTGTGAGGCCTTTTATAAGCTCCTTTAACACTGCCAGATTTTCCGCGAATGTTGGGCCGTTTTGCCGGCAAGCTGCGAGCGTTTAGACACAGAGTCGGATTGGCGAGTTGATTCCAGGTGCCCAATTTTCCACCTCGTAGGGTAGTCATATTGGCGGAACCCTTTTAGTTTAAACAAACTGAGGCCAGACCTTCCACAACGGGAGGGGTTGTTGAAGACTTGTGGGAGGAGCTGTTGATGACACCACACGTGCGACCCACTGGTGGTGGATAAACAGGAAACAGCTGATGGCAGGAATTTGCGAGCAGCTAGTAGCAAGAGGGAAACACAAACCTGACAGACTCTGTAAAGATGAGCAACTGGGGAGACAAGCACACCCTCCTTGCTCTCGCAAACGAAGAGGCCATTAACCGTCAGATGACGGGGACGGTGAAGAACGGGCCGACTTATGAGAGAATCGCCAAAGGACTGACCAGCCGCGGCTTCCCTCCTACATCACTGGTTACGTCACACACTGAGCTACATGTTTTGTTAATTGCTCACCATACCATACCATACCACACACCGCCCGTCATTGCCCCGAAAAAGGTGCATTCTGTATAAACAAAAGTAGGTAGGCGGCATTTTGCCGCACTCCCCGATTTTGGTTTTACACTGCCAATGCTGAAAAAGACTGAATGGGTTTTCCTGCAAATTTGAACAACTCCTGTTTAAAAAGGGCTATAGAGAGGTGTGTGCCTCTCTACAATAGGCGCAAGGTGTAGAGACATCTCAGCAATGATCAAGGGGAATGAGCGGCACCTGAGCAGAATTTCAGGTGTTGTTGCAAAGGGTCTGAATACTTATGCCAATATGATATTTCCATTTTTCCTTTTAATAAATTTGCAAAAAATTCTATTTTCACTTTGTCATTATGGGGTACTGAGTGTAGATTAATGTAAACTAAAAAAATGAATTTAAATGATTGTAGCATCTGGCTGCAACGTAACAAAAGTGACAAAAGTGAAGGGGGTCTACTTTCTGAGTGCACTGTAGATAATGAATGGATAGATGGATAAAGAAGAAAAACAGGGGTAGCAAATATGAGCAGTCAGAGCCACTAATGCTGAAAAGAGAAAACCGTTTGCAGAAACCAACTAGAATTACCACCTTGCTGTTGTATGCTTCTGTGAACCCGTCAAGTTGCAGTTACAGTTTACATGCATGTCTATGAAAACACCAAGGCTTCACACACATCTTCCCCCCGGCAGCACAGAAGATTTATACAATCAGCGCAATTTAAAAAAGAAAAATAAATAAAAGTATTCTTGCAGAACATTATGATGTCACAGTGAAGTTGACTTTGACCTTTTGGATATAAAATGTCATCACTTGATTACTGTATCCTATAAGACATTTGTGTGAAATTTTGTCATCATTAGCATAAGAATTCCTGAGTTGGGGACAAAAACATGTTTTGTGAGGTCAAAGTGACTTCCAAATTCTAATCAGTTCCTTCTTGAGTCCAAGAGGATATTTGTGCCAAATTTGAGGAAATTCCCTCAAGGATTATTATAAGATATCTTGTTCAAGAGAATGAGATGGACGCCAGGTTATGTCCTTGAGTGAATGTTAAAGTGAATGCTTGCAACCCTTAAAGACATTCTTGAAATAGGCTACTGCATTTATAGAATGAGATGCAAGGTTACAATGATCTTGAGCACTGACCACCAAAATCTAATCAATTCATCCTTCAGTCCAAATGGACATGAATGCCTTTCTGTGTGTGTGTTTTTGGTGTGTCAAGTTCGACCACAAACCAGAAAACAGGTTAGCAAACAGCAGAAAGCATCATGGAGGCCAGTAAAAAATGTTACAGTGGTTACTTCTTTTTATATATCTTTTCCTCATATGGTCTGTCTTTCAAACTCAGTGCAGACTGAATATAAATTGATGTTTGGGTGCTGCTTGGGCGGAGACGACAGGTATATTGTAGTGGCGTATTATTGCATTGCATTGCTAAAGGGGCTAAAATTAGCACATTTATTCAGGTGTGTCCACTGCTGATCAGATACGGAGCCGATGAATACCTGTGACTATTGCATGTCATTTGACCCGGGTGTTAATAGAAATTGTAACCTTTCCTATTACATTAAGAAGCCAGATTTTAGTGGGTATTGGTAGGATGTTTTGTTCAGGGGCTAAAGATATGATAGGGTATAGTGTGATTTGCCCTGCTCGCCCCATTGACTCCAGTAGATGTGGCACCAAAGTCTGGCTCCAATGCAAAATTCGTACACTGTCACTGATGCCATGTCCTTTCATCCTTTTATAGTTTCCTTGAATCTAAATCACGTCATCTTTTAGCTCTGCTTTTTAGCCACTCACTAGTGTTCATCTACCCTGTTACCTCCACTGACTTCTTTCACAGTGCCTTTCAACATGCTTGTTGTGCAATATGCAATGCACTCATTCAGTCAAATCAATGTGCATAATTTACAATCAGTGACTGTAATTAAGAAAGAAGTCAGCATCTATCCCTCTGGTGAGTTAGCCATGGCGTTAAGGCACCTCACTGAGGAAAGGACTTAATTTAGACAGATGGAAACTGATTGCCAATAACGGGATGGCTGTTTTGGCTTGCTATCTGTGCAAAGCTTCTAAAGAAAAAACCTAAAAGCCACAATAAAGCATTAGCCTAATTTGCTTGTCTTTAATACCAAACACTGAGCTCACATTGTACACTGTAGACTGGAGAACAGTAAATACACCTTACAGCAAAAGGCTATAGATTTCTCTCCAAAGATGAAGGCACTAATTAAATTTCTCTCAATTAAATTAATATTTTGTGAAAATGGCTGGGCTAGAAGAGAGCTAGAAAAGACTCAAATATTTGTTAAATACACTTTGAGATGGCTAAATTATAACAATTTATCTTTTTTTATTTGATAGGGATTATGCAATTTAATAAAGTTCCAACACAGAGTATGAGACTGATGTGTTGCACAGAGTTTATAGTATTGCTAATTTTCAACTCTTGTGCCAAGCTGGGCTTTTAGATATAGGCCTACAATTATTAAGAATGTATAGTTTTAAACATCATTGACAAGGGGCATAAGTGTCCCTTGTCAATGATTCAGATTACTGCCTCGGGAATACACCTGTGCTCAAAGAATAACTCATCCTAAATTAAAAATTGTGCCTTTTATATCCCCTTGAGAAGGCAAACTCATCTCCAACATGGTTTATGATTTTGGTATGATTTTCTTTTTCAATTTTTGTCATATAGAGATATGCATTGATGATTGCTGGGTAATATTTATGTTGATGTTGCAGGAGGATACCTAACATGCAATGTAGACATGAATGTCACTAACCAAGCGGCGATCTGTGATGAGTTAGGATGAGAATGAGTTGGCTCTTCTATCGAGAGACGCTATGACTAAAACCATACAGCGGTGAGTAATAGAACTTAGAAATAATATTTGTTGCGGCAGTAGGGCAAAAGTCTGCTGGTCGCTAGGTTAATTCATGCAATGAAGGTGCAGTGGGATTTATGCTAAACCCATGGTCCATGGCGTCAATTTGTGCTTAACTGCTTAACTGCTTAATTTAGCATAAAGAAATAACAGTGGCATTGAGCTTCTCAACTAACACAGCAAGAAAGTGAAAAAGCATATTTCCCAATCCATCAATGTTAACAGGAGTCTCCCCACTCAATCCACTATGTGTTAAAATTGTAAAAGTAATATGTGTTAGAAGTGTAAAAGTAATACGAACCCGTATTTGTCTGTTTACATACTTATTTTGCTTTTTATGTATCAGTTGGGTAAATCTCATTTTATATATTTCCGTTCCCTTTTATCTCCCTGTCCTTATTCTTCCCTTTCTGTTGCTCCCTCTCTCCCTCTTCTCTCTAAATGCATGCCCCGCTCAGTATTAATATTTCAGGGGCTTATCTATGCTTCAATAGGTGTGTGTGCACCCTGAAACTGACAAGAGGCCTAAAGGGATTCTTCTGTGTGTGTATACACTCATGCATACACAAATAAGTGGCCTTTCAGTGTGTTCATATTGGTGTGTGCAGAGGATGAAGTTCAGATGATGCTAATGCAAACTGGAGTTGTGTGTAGTGACAGAGGAAAACCTCAACTAGAAATTAATGCTAAAATGAGTTCAAAGTGTGTTTCCCATTCTGCTTTGAGTAAAAATAATATAAAATGAAATTATTTTAAAAATAAAACAGAATACAGTATTTGAGATGTTGGAATTTTCAAAGACTTCATCTCTTTCCAAGGCACTGAGACACAAGTGAGTGTAAGTGAACCGAGCGATTTCTCACTGGAAGCCAACCAAAGTAAGCTGAGTTATAAAGGCCTAATTTTGAAATCTCCAAGGCTGCTGTAACTAATTACCTAAACTTTACCATCAGACAAGGGGTGAGCAGAGATTTCACCACACATTACTTGTATAAGTTTGATTGCTTCACTTGAAAGCCACGCAGCCAAACTGTCGTGATGAAAGACAGAACACAGAAAGCCGCATGGTGACAGATGAACTGTAGTTTTGTTTGCCAGCACACAAAACCACAGACATTCCTATATTTCAGTCTTTTCATTGTAAGCTTGGCAGCAGTGTTATCTTTAGAGAATGTGGTGTAGTCAAAGGGCGTTTGCTGCTGTAAATCCTATGCAGTGCTAAAGATTTACTGATGTCTAAATCAAATCCTGCCTGTAGCTGACAAAATTTCACTTCACTGTGTCAGACAAGAATGATAAGTCCAATAAATGTCTCAATTGTACCTACAAGCTGCATCCATTTCTGAATATCATGGAGCTGTTCTTAACTGTTTTGAGCCAGCTTAAGTCCATTATCAAGTGGCTAGTACTGGTCTTGATCAAGATGAGAAAACTGCTGTCCATGCAGGCATTTATTTGTCAACTATAGGAAAGCTACTATGGCATTTGCCCTGTAGGCCGGCATTATTGTTTGTTATGAAGGCTGACAATTACATGGTGCCACTGACCGACAGCTTACACTCCATTTAATTTGTTCTCCTGGCTTTCACCATTGTGTGTTAAGCAGAGCACTGGTGTAATAAGATGGAGCGGACCCAATCTAATGTCATTTTAAGTCCACACTGTTGCTTAGCTTACTATCATACCTGTTTTGCAGGGCCTTTAAGAGTGGAACAGAGGAAAGTGAAAACAAATTGCAATGTCAGACTATATTGAGAAGACATGTTGATTTAGGACAGTCTCGACAGCAGCGTCTGTCTTGCCTATGGTATTCGCAATGTATAATGCATAATTTCAAGTTACGTGGAGGGGGTGGGGGGGCATATGCATTGAAACAGACAATATTACTGATGTATTAAATACCGTTGCGGAGCACTTTTTTATTCCAATGCCACACAGTCACATCTACAGTACACGCATGAACACGAACACATGCTTGCTCAGATTAACCCCTCTGATCCCACTCTAACATTCACACACAACAGGCCAAGCCTATTTATACATAAATGCACAGATGAGGCCACAGTAGAAGCTGGAGTAATTTGATCATTTTGTTTTTTTCTGTTTACTTGAAAAAAATCACATAGCCTATCGACTTCTGTCTCTTCATTTTCCTGAATTTCATTTTCCTGAATTTCTGACCATTACCTCACGCAACCGAAACGTGTGTGTTACACTCCCGCTCGCTCCCGCAAAACTCTGAGAATTTATGCCCTCACAATAATAGAGATGCATTGATTTTGTGTCTTCTCCCGTCCCGCAGGAGAAAACACGTCAGTTTATAGGCTATTAATAAAGAGATTCATGGGGTTGTTTGTTTCGTTTCCCTGGTCTGCATGTCTTTTGAGGCACTGGTCAGGAATAGCGCTCCAATTTCGTTGTTTTCATTTAGTTTTTAATGAAATAAAGGCTGTTTCATATTCTATTCTCCTCCTCTGTATTTATTTATTTTTCTACATTTAAATACTGATCACGCAGTGATTGAGGTTAAGGTAAGCCAGGTTAAGCGCCAGGATGAAGTTACTGAGGGGGCGCTTGAAAATTACGAGGGGGCAAATCTTTATTATGCAACATAGGTTCACAGTGAGTTATAAAAAGCGTGCAGCCGCGCATAATAGTTGTGCATAATGACAGCTTGTCGCCGGTGAAACACAATAAACTGCATGGCTTCTTTCATGTTTGTCTCATGACAGATGGAGCTGACAGACAGACAGACAGACAGGTGGAGCAAGCGGCAAATTGGTATGAAAGCTGGTTCAGGGCATATTTGTCCATTTATGAATAAATATGGAGTGGAAACGCTCATGCATGTGCACCAACTTCCTGTGTTGACATCCTGTCCCTAGGCTATGTCCTCTTCTTCTTCTTCTTCTTCTTCTTTTACTCCTTCTTCTACTGTTTAATGGTGGTTGTCAAACAGCGAATTGGCCCATTACTGCCACCAACTGGTAGAGTGTGGATCAAAATTACTATTGTTATTTGCGTTGGGTCCCGCCAGGTCCCAATGCAGCCCTCTATGTTAGAGTACACCCCCCCCCCCCCCCCCCCCCCCCCCCCCCCCCCCCCCCCGGTTCAGCGGTCTATGTTTGGTCATATGATATGCTAGGCATGTCAGTTTGTAACACGGCCAGACAGAACCTATTGGGTGGTTATGATACGCTACTGGTCCGCCAGATGGCACCTATTGTGGGGATATGATATGTTGCTGGACAGCATAAATGTGAAGATAAGCGGTTTTGCTAAAAGGGAAAGGAGATGTATAGAGGTGAGACGTATTGTGTACTTTTACCTTGGCCAGTGACTGATTAAGTTCAGAGAGACAGGCTAAGATCTTTTTGGCCTTGAATGAGGAACACATTTATTAATAATAAATTAAGTAAACTCTGATGATCCATAGAGGTCCTTTTGGCCATTAAAGGTCAAGAGACGGTCTGGGAAATTCTGCCACTAATTTCTTCAGTCTAGATTTGAGTGTGTTCCTGTTTTGAAATCTAATCTGTATGTATGTAATGCACACAAACTTTGTATTTACACACAGGCAAACACATACACACAGACACACAGACACACACACACACGCACACGTACGCACACACACACACACACACACACACACACACACACACACAGTCTTCAACCATGCACTTAAATAATTATAAGAGGGGATAAATGTTGAGACTGAAAAGCTTTAATTACGCAGAGCCAGCGCTGGCTCTCTCTTGAGGGAAACATTTTTAATGAATATTCTATCTTTGCCTCTCTCTCTCTCTCTCTCTCTCTCTCTCTCTCTCTCTCTCTCTCTCTTTCTCTCTCCCTCTCTTCCCCACAAGAGACTATTCGGATTTCTGTTGCTGATCTGCTGCTGCTGCTCAACAGGTTAATACTTTTGTGGGGAAATTATGAGAATATGTGTGTGCCCTGAGTAAGATTTAATGGACACTAAATTCATATAAAAAGAACAGCTTTCAAATGTCTTCTAATTGAAATAAGTAAGTGTTCGAACAATAGCAGAGGGTAGCGGGAGACAGATTTTTGACATGGGATTATTGGTTAACAACTCAGTTCATTGTAATAATAATAATAATCATAAATGTTGTACGAGACACTTAAGCCCATAGTAACATAAAGAGTAATAAAGAAATTAATACAGTGACTCTGTCAATGTAATACATTGCCAAAATTAGAACATTAACAGACCAAATCTACTACCTGACAAAATCATCAATTTGATTGAATATGCAAACCCTCAATAATGTGCAATAATGTAATATTAAAATTTCCTTTTTCTACATGTAGGTGCTGAGCAGAGACCGCGGAACCGGGGGGGCCAGGGGGGCCATGGCCCGGGTAACTTTTGTACTCTGACACAGAGGGCTGCATTGCGATTGGGTCCCGCCGGGTCCTGCGGGTCCCCATTAAACAGTAGAAGAAGAAGAAAAAGAAGAAGAAGAAGAAGAAGATGTAGCCTAGCGACAGGATGTCAATACAGGACCTTGGTGCACATGCATGAGCATTTCCACTCCATATTTATTCATAAATGGACGAATATGCCCTGAACCAGCTTTCATACCAATTTCTGTCCGTCTGTCTGTCTGTCAGCTCCATCTGTCATGAGACAAACATGAAAGAAGACATGCAGTTTATTGTGTTTCACCGGCGACGAGCTGTCATTACGCGTGACTATTATGCACAGCTGCGCGCTCTTTATAACTCACTGTGTGAACCAAATGTTGCATAATAAAGATTTGCCCCCTCTTAATTTTTAACCACCCCTCAGTAACTTCATCCTGGCGCCAGGCCTGCCTTAATCTCAATCACTGCGCGATTATATAAAGGTAGAAAAATAAATAAATACAGAGGAGGAGAATAGAATATGAAACAGCCTTTATTTCATTAAAAACTAAATGAAAACAACGAAATAGGAGGGCTATTCCTGACCAGTGCATCAAAAGACATGCAGACCAGGGAAACGAAACAAACAACCCCATGAATCTCTTTATTAATAGCCTATACAATGGTGTGTTTTCTCCTGCGGGATGGGAGAAGACACAAAATTATCGACCTCTATTACTGTATTGTGCGGGCATAAATTCTCAGAGTTTTGCGGGAGCAAGTAGGAGTTTACACATGTTGCGGTTGCAGGCGGTAATGGTCAGAAATTCAGTGTTCTGGTTACTTTTCAGTAACTACGGAGCTGCGCTTGTTTTGTTGTTGTGTGTGTGTGTGTATGTGTGTGTGTGTGTGTGTGTGTGTGTGTGTGCGGCTCTGCACATCAGTCTGATGAGTGCTGACTTGTGATGATAATGAATATGATGTTGATTTAGATTCAAGGCTGCAAGATGAGTTTTGGTTGTGGTTGTGGACTGGATGTACTTTGTTGTTTGCTATAGTTTCATCTGTGCATTTATGTGTCAATAGGCTTGGCCTGTTGTGTGTGAATGTTAGAGAAAGCTTAAGTAAAGGTTCGGGCATTCTAGCTAAAATTGTGCCAAATGTCAAGTGCTAAATAACATTTTGAGACCAAACACAAGAAAACTTTCAGGACAACCAATCAAACAAGTTATGTCTAGGTATGGAAGTCTTTGCCACTGTTAAAACTCCTACTACCAAAACAAATTTTGGCATTACTCACTGTATTTCAAAATGCTGAAAGTCATTCACTTACTAAGAACATTGTAGGCTTTCCTTAAGGGAGGAGCTCTGCTACCTCGAGCAATTAAAGACTGGGACATAGTCAAAGTTTTAGTAGTACATTTTGAGCAGCAAGGGTTTGACACCGAGGGATTGACATTATATTGATGTTTTTGATATTGACCCTGACAAGCACACCCTTTTTCCCCTTGCTCCACAATGACACACTACTGTCTGCACTGGAACCAAACAGTGGCATTGGACAAGAATCTTAAGGTGTGGAATTACCCAATGTGGACAGAATTTCTGGGGATAAGATGCTTAGATGTATTAATACTAACTAATGGTTGATCTCTTTATAATAAATAATTTTACTTTCCCACACAATTAATATTACTATTGATGTTGAAGTTTGAGTAAATGTTTGATTTAGTCAATGGGACATTTTGTAACTCCATGATAAGTCGATATAGTCTTTCGTTTCAATATAATTCTAAGTCAATAAAAAGTCTTACTTAGGTAATGCATGTGGAGTTTTCATAATATCAATGTCCATTTTGGGCCACAAGACCCTGATTTACTTAACTTTTTGCATTTGCTGTACTTAAACAGGACCAATTATGCTTTTCCTTATTTTCTGTCATATGTTGGAAGAGAGCATACAGGAAGCATACGAACAGAAAAAGGTTGTGTTATGCTGAGCTGGCCACAGCTATCGCCGGCATGGCGACATAAAGAAAAATGTTGTATGACTGTCTCTCAGCTTATTTTGTTTAGTTTCATATGTATCGTATCACACTTGGTTTATTGTAGAGATGTGTGTGTGTGTATACAGTACATGGTCTGAGGTATGTGTTCTCTCCACTGCTTCTTCTTTTATAAATTGGAATAGGCGTATCTAGGTTTCTGTGCAATGTAAATTTATACATTAGGCCCCTGGTCCTTGATAGCTCTGTATTGTCAGACAGGAAATTTTATCATGTGATTGCAGTAAATAGAAGAACTGAGTAGTTAGCATTAACATTGATAGCAATAATTGCTGAACAAAGAAAAGAGAAGAGAAAATCCATGGCAGATGATTACAGTACCACCCACAATATTTTCCCAGACAGCTGATGTCTGGGAAAGTGCAAAAGCACCTAAGTCATGGGTGCACACGACATTAAATTGAAAAAGGAAGAATTTGATTGATTATCACTCAACAGTGATTTCTGACTGTGCATCCTTGTTTGTGTTTGATTTGAAAGAATGAAAACAGTATCTGGTAGCTCTGAAGAGAAACTCAGCATGAACATCAGGTACATCAAATGAACTGCATTTAATGAGATATATCCCAGCTGGCGGCCAAGTGAGCTGGACCGCCATGTTGTAATGAGTGAGACTGACCAAAGGGGAAGTGAGGGTTCACAACAAGATGCTGCAGCTGGCTTGGAGACATGGGTCACAAGGAACTGCTTGGAAAAACGCATGCTGTTACACTAATGAAAACAACTTGTCGTCAGAACAGAATATACAATCATGGGAAATAAAAAGTGTGTCTCTAAAAGCTCCTTTAACATTGATGGGTGAGAGCATGGCACACAAAATGATTAGTATTGGGGGTGGGGTCAGGCATGTCAATCAAGGTCAGTTGTGAGAAACATGGGGCTACCTGCAGTCTGAATAAGCATTCCCAGGAAGAAGACCAAGAAGGAGAAGGAGAAGAAGAAGAAGAAGAAGAAGGAGAAGAAGAAGAAGAAGAATCAGTTTCATTTGCCAAGTACGTGTGTACATACAAGGAATTTGACTCCAGTAGACTTGCTCTCAATGTACTAGAATTGACAGAAATACTCAAATTTAGGCAAGTTAGGCAGATTTCTAATTGTCTGTCAGCTCTATGCAGAGTCTAAACAGTAGCCTATATATGTGGCCGACAGTGTTGGGGAGCATTTATACTTGTCATTCTGCAGATACACCTCCAAAACACAATTTGGTGGTGGGGTTTCTGTGAAGTGCTGTAAAGTTTGACCAATTCAAACACACCCAAAACACACATTTAAAGTGTCTCATACTAAACACATTTGTCGCACAATACAGCACACTAACATTATTAGCACAAGCCTATGACATTTTACAATGTGTAAATTAGCCTAGCAGCTAGTGGATTTTTTTCTCTCCTCATATGAAGCCAGGGACAACAGCAACATTCAACAAAGGTAACGTTATAAAATTCATCAGTTACAACTCACAAGGTTTGCCAAGAACAACTGTCTAACATTAATTACCTTTTCCACACAAATACAACATGTTATTGTTAGCACAACCCTATGACATTTTACAATGCATTAGCCTAGCAACTAGCATAAATAGCATAAAATGCTGTTTTGTGGGGGCTTTATTGTCTTATAAAATAAACAAGAGGTTTGCATCGCCAAGAAGTGCGGTTACATTTTTGAGCAGGTGCATCTCAGGCTCAAGTCAGGCTATGTAATAGGGTTCACATCTATGCTCAGCCTATGCTGAGGGTACGCTGTCGATTTGACGCAGAAGTATAAATACTGCTTAAGGAGAATTACCTTGTATTACATTATTTGCTTTCCTTCTCTGTTGGTTGGGAATATAAGCAGCTTGCACTGAGACATGTACCTGCCAGCTTGCTGACAGCCAGCTTGTCAGGGGTAACTAAAATGCCCTCATATGCAAGAAGGCGGTGAGAAAGGGAAGTGAGCCCAGCTTGTAAGCTGCAGTGACAGTCAGCAGGTAGCAGTGAAAACAGGATGAGGCTGTCAGCATGCAAGCTGTGATAGAGTGTGTCTTTATTAGACCTGATACACATAAGGGCATGTATGGCCACAAACAAATAGATTTACTCACACATACTTGTCATCAGCATCAGGTCACATAAAGCCAATCCATCCAAGCAGGAACTGGATCCCATCCAGCCTCACATCCGGACAGTCACAGTGCATGGCTGATAAATGAACTTGCAGACTGTCAACACTCATCATGTGGCACACACACACATACACGCGCGCGCGCACACACACTATGAGGGGTGAAACGTATCAGCGAACATGCACACACTGCATTCACCGCGTACTTGATACGTGTATATTACCTGTGCAACCATCACCGTGTACTTGTTTCGCGTGCATTGCGCGTGCAATGCCTGTACACGCCTAGACGTGTGGTTATTAGAAGTGCGTGCGTATACACGTCGTGTGAGCGCAGGGGTCAAAAGTGTCAGCTCGTGAAGCAACAGCGCGTCGTGTTACCGACGTGTGACACGTAGCATCGCTATTGTGGGCCTATATATATGTGTGTATATATATATATATATATATATATATATATATATATATATAAATATATATATATATATTTACTTATTTTTCGTCTCATTATTATTTTTCTCCCGCCAGATTTCAGTGCGTAACTTGTGCCACAGCTCTGAGCGCACACAGGGTCTTCATTAAACATAGATTCAAGATCCAGTATGCACAGTAAGGACACGTGTTTCCCTGCAGAATGAAATTCGTTCTGTTCTGTCGCCAATTAATGCCAAACAATATAAATCTGAAGTATAAAATAGATCAAAATATATATGGTGCGCACTGTTGTCCTTGCTGAGTGTAATACTCCGTCATAATTTACAATATGTACACATTATAATAAAGATATGGGATATAGTCAAGATGGCACCACCCGAGTGGCAGCTGGTTACAGTAGTTCTGAACAATGTTCTGAACCCCCTTGGTGGATGTGTAGTATGTGGTTCTGAGCGAGGCAGTGGCCACAGTGAAACTTTTCCTGATCTCACTATATAGGCTACGAGAGGAGGCGGCTTCCGTGTGGCCGGCATTATGAAGGCCGAGCCCCTCGCTCAACCAATCCAGCTGTAGCGACGTCACGATCGTTCAGCAAATCACCAGAGATCCGTTTCACAAAGCAGGTTTAGTGAAAATTCAGTCTGTTTCAAAAAGGGAGGTAACTCAAACCAGACTCCACCTTGTGGCAAGAACAGGCAACAACACACAGCACCCCAACTGCTGTGGAAATAGTATGTATAAGTAGGCATAATAAATAATAGAACAATTTCTTCCCCTTGATATAAAGCTGCAAGTATCCTATTATTATAGGCTAACAAATGATCTGTTGTAGAAGTGTTGAAAATAGTGCCTGAACAAGGAAAGAAAATATATATATATACATATATATATCCATATAATGTTTGTTAATGCAGTAACTGACAGGAAGTGCACAGGGACCAAAGCTGTTGCCCTAGCAACAGAGCATCAGTGAAACAGTCAATATATATATATATATATATATATGTACACATATATATATATATATACACACACACACGTCACACGTACGTAACACGACACGCTGTTGCTTCACAGCTGACACTTTTGACCCCTGCGCTCACGACATGTCTACGCACACACGTCTGATTAGCATAGCAAGCTAGTTAGCATAGCGATGCTACGTGTCACACGTCGCTAACACGACGCGTTGTTGCTTCACACTCTGACACTTTTGACCCCTACGCTCACATGACGTGTATACGCACGCACGTCTGATTAGCATAGCAAGCTTGTTAGCATAGTGATGCTACATGTCACACGTCGGTAACACGACGCGTTGTTGCTTCACACTCTGACACTTTTGACCCCTGCGCTCACATGACGTGTATACGCACGCACGTCTGATTAGCATAGCAAGCTAGTTAGCATAACGATGCTACGTGTCACACGTCAGTAACATGACGCGTTGTTGCTTCACAGCTCACACTTTTGACCCCTACGCTCACATGACGTGTATACGCACGCACGTCTGATTAGCATAGCAAGCTTGTTAGCATAGTGATGCTACATGTCACACGTCGGTAACACGACGCGTTGTTGCTTCACACTCTGACACTTTTGACCCCTGCGCTCACATGACGTGTATACGCACGCACGTCTGATTAGCATAGCAAGCTAGTTAGCATAACGATGCTACGTGTCACACGTCAGTAACATGACGCGTTGTTGCTTCACAGCTGACACTTTTGACCCTTGCGCTCACATGACGTGTAAACACACGCACGTCTGATTAGCATAGCAAGCTAGTTAGCATAGCGATGCTACGTGTCACACGTCGCTAACACGACGCGTTGTTGCTTCAAACTCTGACACTTTTGACCCCTACGCTCACATGACATGTAAACGCACACACGTCTGATTAGCATAGCAAGCTTGTTAGCATAGCGATGCTACGTGTCACACGTCGGTAACACGATGCGTTGTTGCTTCACGCTCTGACACTTTTGACCCCTACGCTCACATGACGTGTATACGCACGCACGTCTGATTAGCATAGCAAGCTAGTTAGCATAGCGACGCACCCGTAAGTGTAGTGTATGTGTAGCGTTTGTAACGCGCTGTGCACGCATACTGATAAGCCGTGTGAGCGCGTCATGTGAGTGGAGCGAACAACGCCTGCACGTCATGTAGCGGGTGTGTGTGTAAAGCCTGATTTATGGTCGTGCGTTGAATCGATGATGTTGCTACGTCGTAGGGTACGGGGCTACGCAGAAGGCTCGCCGTAGCCCCCGGCGTAGCCTGACGTGCACCTCCCCAAAAATGTAACTACGTGTCGAGGCGACACAGACCCAGCGCAGACCGGCACGACTGTGATTGGTTTGCTTGGTAGCAACGCATTTCCAGTTCCGTATTTCCAGATTCCGCCATCTTTAAACATCTTCTATTGCGATGTAGATGTTGCAGTATGAAGGCTCATTATATATATGCCATTATGCTCAACGTTCAATATGGATACGGATACGGCCGGAGCCGTCTGTCCGTGCTCCACGTTCATTCCTGTGACCGGAAAAGCCGGAAGCTAAACAAAGAATTAACTAGAGACGAGGATAACTACTCAGGAAAGGAACGCAGCCTCCTACCGCTCTGGCGGTGAATTGCACTGCGACGAAACGGAGTGATGGAGAAGTTCGAAGGGTTCACGACGGCGTCACTGCAACCACGTAGCGACGTCGTCGATTCAACGCACGGCCATAAATCAGGCTTAACACTCGTGTCTCCATAGTAAACCTATGTAAAATGAAGGCGTGCGCTCACGCGGTTTGATCAGATCTGACGTGTCCTACGTAGGCGCAAGTGACGCGTTGTAGTGTGGTTGGGTGAAACGTTTGACCCCTCATAACACACACACACACACACACACACACACACACACACACACACACACCTGCTTCTCACTTTATCACTGATTCATTGCACACTGCACAGGAAACTTAACAGAATGTCCAACTGATAGGAGGCGGAGCAGAAGGAAAAACTCCACAAATTATGCATTTATTATATTTTCAATGTTCCCAAGTATAAAGACGATCACCACTGGAACAACAAATTTCCACAGAAATAATGGCATGCCCATCATCCTCAGCTGTATTTCAGTGTTTTGTGCATATGTCAGCATGCTAACACACTGAACTAAGGGCTCATTGATGCTCAACATTACAAATGGATAGGGGCACACTCAGAGCCTTCTGTCCGTACTCTGCATTCATTTCATTTGTATTTGTGCATGTTTTCTGAAAGCTTACAGGTACAGACAAAACAAAGCAATACCACCACAGATCATGGACTCAGTGTAACATAGTTCAAGCAAGATCCAAATGTAGGAGACAACAAAAAAATTCAAATAATGGCAGAATGGAATGAATTGGTAATAAAGTGAAAAGAATTCTCTGTCCACGTCAGGATGTGTTAAATGACTGCACAGATCACTGCTGTCTACAATGGTGCCTCTGTTTATAGGTACAATATTACAACCTCCTCCATCGCTGTCTCATTTGTTGACTTCGCCCTCTCTTGTCATCTATTTGCTGTATCTATGCCATCATAAAGGACACATGGAAGTATGAGGGCAGTGACATTTATTGTTGAAGCAAATCTATTTTCAAACAAAAAAGGAGTAAATGAGCCTTAAGATGGTTAATGCAGTGAATTTTGTAAACAGCAGTTTTGCTGCCTAGTCTGTACCAGAAACCCCGATCTGTTCAAGGGTCAGGAAAGCCCATTGGACAGGGGATGGGACTTAATAAAAAATAACCGAGAAATTTATCAATAATGAAAATGGTCATTAAATATGGGGTTTAGCAAAACTAAGCAGTACTTACTTGCAGATGCTCAACTTGTACATCTGGTGGTGTAGATAATTTTGAGCTATTGCTGGATGTGCTGACATACGTGATCAGCGTGTTGTGTCATTTCCAGTGTTTCTGTGAGAGCGTCCCTTTGCCGCTCTAGCGAACTCCTATCAGCTTGTTTTCTGTTTTTCCTTACTTCAGTTGCTTAACATCTACTTCACGTTTTAACCCACACTAGTTCTGTTTAAGCATTTATATTTATATTTCTAATGACTTTCGTTCTAATCTTAGCTGTTGTTTGCACGTTATTAGCCTTGTTAGCTACATTAGCTTAACACTTAGCGACGGCTTCTCCTTCTCCTGCTCTTTCTTGCTCGGTGTGCCAAATTTTTAGCTATGCCTTTGCCTCCTTTAGCAACAGTGGTAAATGTAACAAGTGTAGTTTATTTGCTGCATTGGAGGCAAGGCTTAATGAATTGGAAGCGCGGCTCTGCACCATGGAAAATCACTCGGTAATTAACCAGCCTCCTGTAGCCAGTGCGGAGCCACATAGATAAGCCTCTGCTAGCATCATCATCATCTGATCATTGGCAGCTCTATTTTGAGAAACGTGAAGTTAGCAACACCAGTTGCCATAGTCAAATGTATCCCTGGAGCCAGAGCAGGCAACATTGAGTCAATTTGGCTGGCTCAGGCTAAACGTAGATTTAATAAGATTGTTATTCACGTCGGTGGCAATGACACCCGGTTAGGCCAATCGGAGGTCACAAAAATTAATGTTACGGTGTGTGAATATGCCATGTCGGGCTAAACTATGTCGGGCTCCGTAGTTTTCTCCAGACCCCTCCCAAATCTGACCAGTGATGAAATGTTTAGCCGCTAGTCATCATTTAATTGCTGGCTGTCCAGTTAGTGTCCAGCAAACAATATGGGTTTCGTTAATCATTGGCAAACTTTCCGGAGAAATCCTTGTCTGATCAGGAGATGGCATTCATCCCACTTTGGATAGAGCTGCTCTCATATCAAGAAACCTGGCCACAAATAATTAATAAGTAATTAAAAACCCTGACAACCCAGAATTGACACCAGGAATCAGAGTCGCAGTCCTACACGCTTCTCTGAGCTACTACTGAAGTTACCCACCCATAGTTTTATACAAACGGTGTCTGTCCCCCGACCACCTAAATGATCTAAATCTAAAATTAAACAAAGAGGAGTTGTGCATAACAACCTAATAACAATAAAAATGAAAACCTCTTACGTGACAGAAAGACAATTATTATATGTTATATAATTATATAATTATATGTGGACTGGTAAATATCAGTTCTGTGTTATCTAAAGGAGTGTTAGTAAACAAATTAATATCAGATAATCATATTGATTTACTCAGCCTCACTGAAACCTGGCTGTGTCAAGATGCATATGTCAGTCGAAATGAATCCCCTCCTCCCAGTCATAATAATACCCACATTCCTTGAGGCAGTAGCCGAGGAGGGGGAGTTGCAGCCATTTTTAACTCTAGTCTATTAATCCGCCCTAAACCTAAACTAGATTATAATTCCTTTGAAAGCCTTGTTCTTAGTCTTTTACATCTGAGCAGCCACATTTATTTGTCATAGTGTACTGGGCTCCTGGCCCGTATTCTGAATTTGTATCTGAATTCTCAGAGTTTTTATCCATTTTCTGAGTTTTTTACTAGCCTATATTAGGCTATTGCGAATAATTAATTACAGCCATATTTAACGCGCTATGTTTTTTGATCGCGTTAATCTCATTTTTAATCTCTAACTTTACTGTTTCTGTATGCCACAGAGTTGCCTTTTATAAAATCCGTCTGTAGGTGTACGATTGAGCTTCTTTGTGCTTGAGTTGTGGGAAAGCTGCAGTGCTACAGAGCAGAGCCCAGTATCAGCATTGATGACTGTTCCCTGCAGTGGCGGGCTGCCGAAAAATTTGGGACAGTCCCGAAATCTGAGCAGTTGTCTTGAGTCCTGAATCCTGCACTGATTGTCCCGAAAATTACACTAGAGCAGAGTCTGGAGTAGTTATTGCCCGATAAAACATTAAAAACTGATCATGGTGGTTGAGTTGTCATGCAGCTCCCACTGGCTGCACATTGGCTGCAGCAGTTCCTACATGAATTATAGGTGTTGTAGTTTGAAGAAGAGAAGACAGCGCAAATTGCAGCCGCAAGGACAGCGAAAGCGCAGGCAGCCACGAGGAGTGATTTGCACGTTGCAGTGCAGCCTCTTGTTCTAACTGTTCAAACTGTTCAACAAACCTGATACAGCTGTAACGAATGTACCAGGTGTCTTTTATTTTGTTAGCTTTTATTTTTTATTAAGTTTAAAGGACAAGTGCACTTACACTGATCACTTCCCTGAAATAAAATGAGAAATTGGAAAAGAGGAAAATAATTTAGAAAACTGTTAAAATAAAATTAGGGAGCTGATCACAGATGTATTGTTTCTGTGTGTTTTTACATCTATTGTTGCGTTAGTCTGCAGCTATGCTTTCAATGATGCTGACATGTCATGACAGTCAAGCACCTCCCTGGTGGTCGAGACTGAAGGTTGCAGCACTCTTTATTGGGACTAATCTTAAAAACAACAGAATGTAATGGCTAGGTGTACTGCATCTGTGTTCAAGTGTGTTATTGTTGAAAACAATAATTATGACTTTATAAAACCACTTTTTCTAATATATATCAATGAATGAATTTAAATGAAAATACCTCAAGTTGAGGGCTTTTCTCAGCAATTTTGAGATGAGATTAAAAAAGAGATTAATTAGATCAATTAATTACAGATCATAATTAATTAATCTCTCCATTTTTTTAATCTCTTGACAGCACTAGCCTATATACTACAACAGTATAATAAAATCCTGAAATTATGGCTTTTAGTTTTGGTGTGCCACCCCAAGATTTTAAGTGGCCCCATCTGGCCACCCCTTTGAAAAATTTCTGGAGGCGCCCCTGGTCGTATGCTCTAAAGCCCTCTGAGGCAGATCGTGATTTGCGATATTGGACTTTGTAAATAAAATTGATCCATTGACTGACATGCTGTTCTGCCATTCTTTGACTGACTTAATTGAATTTTGGGAGGCCCAATCACCTTGAGTTGAAGTACAGTGAAAATAAATAATAGAATGGAGAATGTGGGAGGGGACAGTTAAAGGCGCCGTATGTACGAATGTGGCCAAAAAGATTACTGCACTCAAATTCAAAATACTGCCGCAAGTCGTACAGATTCGAGGTTGCTGGACAGCGACAACCTGGAGACTGATTTGTTTCTGCTGCTGTGGTAGGGCCGCGTCGCTGCGTCCTTGATCTTTGGTTTTCCAGTGGTCCGTTCAAGCAAGACTGGCTTCTCTGCTGCTAATGCTGCTGCCGGGATACAGCGGAGGAGGAGCCAGCTGCCAATGCTATGTACCGGGATACTGTTAATGCTGCTTGCCGTGCTGCTGACGTTTGTTTTTCAAAAAAATCAGTCGGGTCGATGACCCACCTGCAAATGGGCTACAATGTATGATCGAAAATGAATAACAGTCGAAAGTATTCAAAATGTCCATCCCCGTCTAGCTATGATGCTAATTAGCCAACTTTGGCTAAAGCTTACCTGTTGAGGATAAGAGTAGCCACTTTGACATCCAATTTCAATTTCTTCTCTGCTTTCAACCGTCTCCACCGTTCAAAAGCATCTCCTATATAGACTCTCGCTTCTCAGCAACATGGAATGATAGAAAATGACAATTTAATATAATATAACTTCCGCTGATGACGTCAAACTGAAAGGTTGTGAGTTCAGACGCTCCCGAGCCAACTCTCCCTAAACTTGCATTTTAATGGGTGATATGTTGATAACTTGGTGAAAAACTAAGTAGAAGTATGTGGAACGGGTATAAGATACCAAATATACTCAGCAAAGTATCGCCAGCAAATGGGACCAAAAAAACTTAGAAGCCGAAGAGGTACTAACCCACCTGCTGCTGATAACTAGATGGCTAACAATGACAGGGATGCCGCCTGTCCAATGGACACCGCAAACTTGGCAGTGGAAATGACCAATAAAGTGGTGGCTATGATGGAGGAAAAACTGTCGGTGCTTTCCAGTAAGCTTGAGCTTATCTCCAACAAAACTGAGCAAAACTCCAAGCGTTTAAATGAAGCTGAGAATCGTATCTCCACTGCAAAAATGACAAGGGCGATGACAGAGGTATGCTCAGACTTAGACCTATCTGATTCATGGAGAGTTCTTCATCCCACTGAAAGAGATTTTACTTTCTTTTCAAACCCGCCATCAAAGTTTTTCCCGAATAGATTATTTTTATACTTCAAGAAAAGTGCTAGATGGAGTTGAGGAATGCAGTATAGGTGCTAGATTACTTTATGATTATGTGGATATTTCTATGATAATTAAACCTCCATTCTCTCAGCCAGCTCCACAATTCTGGTGGTTAAATCCATCTATGTTAAGTTGTCTTTTCTTTGTGGAGTATGTAGAGAAGCAAATTGAACATTTTCCAACAACAAATGATAATGATGATACAAATCCCTCGACTCTCTGGGAAACACTGGCCTACATGAGGGGGGCTATCATTTCATACTGTACAGCTAAGAAAAAAGAGTCGCTAAAGACTCAAGTCTATCTTGAAAAACAACTACTAGAGCTTGAAAAACAACCCAAGAATAATCCATCCAAAGCCTTACATGATGAATTAGAGGTAATGAAATCTGCTGTTAATCAAATTTTAACAGAGAAAGCGGAGGCCAGCATATTCAATGCCAAACATAGATTATTTGAAATGGGGGATAAACCCAGACGACTGCTGGCACAGGGAGGCAGCAGTCTAACTCAATTTCGTCATTAAAAGATGATTCAGGAAATAATCAATATGAGACTAAAGACTTGATTCAGACTTGAGAGGCCCTTTGACAAAAATGTATCAACATTCTTTAGAACAAGGCTTGCTTCCTCTGACATTATATGCAGCAAATATAGCGCTAATTCTTAAAAAAGGGAAACCCCCAGATGTCTGTGGGTCATATCGACCCATCAGTCTAACAAATGTAGATGGCCGTATATGTTCCAAAATATTAGCAAAAAGACTGGAAGCTTACTTACCTTTATTAATCAAAGATGACCAAACCGGATTTATTAAGAACAGGGTGTCTCAGACAAATTAATCGAAAGCCAGGCCTGGGCATTTCACTTGATGCTGAAAAGTACCTTGATAGAGCAGAGTGGCCTTACTTATTCAGCACCTTTGAAAGATTTGGATTTGGTAAAGAGTTTATCAGTATGATTAAATTGATCTATCTCTCACCCAAGGCATGTGTACTGATTAATAATGCGTGGTCTTCAGAATTTTCATTAGGTATATTTACCTGCCAAAGGGATCCTTTATCACTGCTTATTTTCGCATTGGCTATTGAGCCTCTGGCAGAGGCCATGAGAAGCCACAGACATATTACAGGTATCCAAATGGGACCAATAATATACAAAATTGCCCTTTATGCGGACGACGTATTATTATTTGTATCCAGACCAAAAGAATCATGTCCAGTTATAACATCCGTCATACAAAACTTCGTCTCTATATCAGGATATAAAGTAAATTTTGACAAATCAGTCATCATTCCCAAACATTTTATGTTTATTATTATATTATTATAACTGGGCCTGCCACAGTCGAACTATATATGAATGGATTCACTGCTATTATAAAGGTGGACCAGAATCTATCGAAGCTTGGCAATGTACCGCTCTGGAATTACTGGGAGAACTCACAAGTATTAAAATACCTCCAGTTAGAGCAACAGATAATCCTGGACCTACTAACTCATTTAAGGTTTTTAAGGAAATTGCTAACCATACAGGCAGAAAGAATGGAGATTCTCATCTAACCCTGCTTGTAAATAATAGGAACTTTCCTCCAGGAATTAGGAGCAGGATATTTCAGTCCTGGTTGGACAGAGGTATTAAAGTGATAGGAAATCGGTTTGAGGATAATGGTGTTCTAATGTCATTTTCAATGGTTAGAGACAAATATGGTGTAGATGAATTTTTTGCTTACCTCCAGGCTCGTAGCTTTATTAATGCAATTGATAAATCGTCTCAGATCAAGACTTTGTTCATATTTTTAATGATAATTTCGTGAACGATGACCAGCAAAATATAGATAAAGTGATGGGTTGATGGGAAAAGGACCTTCAAACGAGCTATGAAAAAGAAAATTGGAAAGAATGTATCCAAGAAGTTCACTCTCTGTTTTTATGTAATAGATTAAAAGAAATGCAATACCGGATACTACACAGACAACATATAACACCACATATCTTAAGTAGAATCGATTCCAGCAAGTCTCCCATATGTACCAAGTGTAAAATTTCTGTTGGAACTTATGTGCAGTATTTGTGGGAATGCTCAAAAATTGTTATATTTTGGTCAGGTATTGTTAAAGAATTGAGATTAATTTTGAAATGTAAGATCTGTAAAGATCCTGGACAGTTTTTATTAGGGCTGCCATCAAAAAAACAAAACAAATTATAGACACTCAAAGATCTAAGTTATTAAAGAAACTTCATTGTTTAGCAGGGAGATGTATACTTCTAAATTGGATTAAAGAAGAACCACCATCAGTAACACAATGGTATAGAGAAGAATAATGGCGATGGAAAGATAAAGTGCTAAACTCAAAGGAAATGAGCACAACTTTACTAAGATATGGCAGCCACTAATAAATTACTTGCCCAAGGACTTTAGCGACACAAAGGGTAAGGGTATGACACAATGAATTGGAGAGTGTCTGGGGCAGTCTGATTTGATGATTTTTTTTTTTTTTTTTTTTTTACTAACTTAGCATGAGTATGGACTGAACTTGGTTAAAAATGAAAGTGGGAAATAGAATATGTTAACACAGATAAAGATGTATATGTGTATACATAGATATGTGCAGAATCTCGAAAGACATGAACTATGTCATCCCATCCTATGAGTTTATTTTGGATTTTGTTTTGTAGTTTTATCACTGTTTTTTTTTTTCCTTGTTTATGGGTAGTGTGTTATGGGTCTTGTTTGTTTGTCTTTGTTTTGTTTGTGTGTTTTATTTAATATGCCACAAATATGAAGGAGGGATGGACTGGAAACAAAATGTTGTGGCTATTGTGTGTAAAATCAATTAAAAAAATTATAAAGAAAATGACAATATGTATTTTTTGCTCTTTCCACACAGTGGGAGATGTGGAATGGTTGGTGTTTTGTTATCACTGTGGTGAATGCACTCACCACAGTGACAGATGTTGGTGTAAATAAGGCTACATTCACATTAAAGGCCTTAATGCTCCATTTTGATGATTTCCCCTTATCCGATCTTTCTGCAAAGGTTCATGTCTGCAAAGGTTCATGTCCCAGTGAATTAATGTTAAGGGGGGGGACTGCCCACTGCTCTGAAGGGCTGTCTCTCCAATGGCACTGTGCCAAACAGAAGACACATGGCTAATAATTATACAGAGTGACATCATCAGACCTTCATTTCTTTTGGGGATACTGAGCCGTTGTGAAATGGGATATTGTTTGGACTAAGGTCTCAGGATTAAGAACTGTCAGAACATTGGCATGATGGTGAGATAACAAAGGAACGCAAAAGCTATAGCTCCATTAGCAGCTAATGCTGGTAGTTCAGTGGGCGCAGAAGAAGCCAAGAGTGGTGAGGCCGTGATGTGGAGGGTTTCATAGAAGAACAGTTTCTCCAAACTTCATATGTCCAGAGCTACATTCCAATGTCTTTGTGCACACATACACATGGGGAAATAGGGCCCAGGTTGAAAAATACTGAAGTTGCCCTTTAACTTAGGCTCGTCTGTACTGTAGACTGACTTCGCATTTGAGTCTTGCCTCTTTTGTTCCATCAACATCATGTTATGAGCAAACATTTACATAATCAATGATTGACATTTGTGAATGGATGCCAAATTGTTAACGTCTGCATTGCGATGCATCTAAGAATCGATTTTTCCCCCACCCCTAGAAAACAGTGACCAAATTGGGGCCCTAAGCGAAATTTTATTTGGAGGCCCCCATCCCAAATGATCATAGGTACAAAATGACCGTACAACAACTTGCTATTTAACTTGACAACCTTTACTAGCAATAACAAATGAACTGTAGATACAGTAGTTTGGCTTTATGAGTCAAATAAAATAAAAAATTCAACCTGAAATAAATAAATAAATAAATAAATATAAATGACTTCAAACTGAAATAAATAAATAAACAAATCTGAGTCACAAATAGCCATCAATTACTCATCAAAAGAAAGTAACTTCCACCACCTCAATCCCCCACCCTTGATTAAACACTGAAAATAAAATAAAAGTTTTTCCTATTTAATCTTATTTTGTTATATTTCTCCCTCTCCCCTCTCTGGAGGCATCCGATCTCCCTCAGCCCTCCGCCTCTCCCACCTTAATTAAACACTGAAAACAGAAATAAAATACAGAGACATTTTTTTCTGTTTTCATCTTATTTAGCTATATTTCTCCCTCTCCCCTCTCTGGGAGCGTCCAACCTCCCGGCCCCGCACATACCCCCGAGACTCGGGTCTCCCCCTCCGTGGAGCCCACCCGCCCGAACGTCCCCGCGCATACTCCTGAGGCTCTTTTGGACGACATGTCGACAACTCTTCACGTGCTGCAGCTCTGCAAGTGCCTGCCGGCGCACACCTCTGATTGTTCAGATGTCGAGTGCTGTCAATCATTGCAGCGACGGGCGGTCAGGTCTCTTGTCTCCTTCCTGGAGCTGATTCTATGCGCGCCTCACGGTAGTGCATGTGCGCATCCATTGCGCATATGCGCAAATGCGTCCCCTCGCGCAAAGTGTGGCCCCCCATGGAAGATGAGGCCCTACGCACAGCGCGTGTTCTGCGTTTAGGGAGGGGCGGCCCTGACTTTAGGGCACCTATGCAGGCTGTTGTGACAATTTTTTTGTATGTTTTCCTATGAAAAGCAATGCAGCCAAATTCATACATATCCCTTGTATTTTGAAAGGCTGTGATCACATGACCAATGCACTGATGGCATTTAACAAGGAAGCAGTCCCGGGCACTTGTAAGGAGGTAGGTCAGGGGTTGGATAGGTCACAAAAAAAACATGTTTTTTCGCCTGGGCAAACTACTGGCCTGGCTCTGTCCATAGGTTTAAAAAAAAAAACCCAAAACATGGACTTCCAGTTTGACAGATGAAGGAGTAGGCTGCAAACCGGGAGAGCTCTGTTGAAATCTGGCCAAAATTCGAACCATACATGTTCCATTATTACAGTTAACCTATACAGACCTGTACGAAAGGCTCATAATTATGAGGAAAACTACTAGAAAGCACACCCAACCCACAGACGAGCAATCTTCCGAAAATAGTCACCACGACACACATGCTAGCCAAACCGAGCAGCATGCTACTAGCGATGCACCGCTGTGCTGGCTGACATGGAGAAACTACTAAAGTCAATGGAGGATCACATCATTGCCAAACTTTCTGCTCAACTTTCTGCTGACCAAGCAACTACTGAACGCCACGACCAGAACATTCAACAACTGGAAATGTCACTCAACATCACAAACTAGGCTGCTAACTCTCGAGTCCACCTGCATGGCCTTATCCAAAGAAAATGATGCGCTCAAACTTAAGACGGATGACTTAGAAAACAGATCAAGGCGCAACAACATCCATATCATTGGCTTACATGAGAAAGTTGAGGGCCCGCAGCCTACCGCTTTTATGGAAGCATTCCTGAAAGGAACCTTCGGCGCTGAGGCTTTTCCCACCGCTCCAGCTGTAGATAGGGCGCACAGGATAGCCATTCCCGGAAAGAAACAGGACAACCCGCCGCGCCCATTCATCGCACGTATCCATCATTACCAGACCAAGGAGTGTATCCTGAAGCTGGCTAGAGAGGCTGGGTCTCTCTCCTGCTGCGGATCCAACATACACATCTATCCAGACTACAGTGTGGAGGTCTTCAAGAAAAGACCATCATTCTTCACGGTCAAGTCTCAGCTGAGAAACGCCGGATTTGAGTATAGGATGCTCTTCCCTGCCAAACTGCAAGTCACCGACAAGAAAGGTCAAAAACTGTTTTTTTTTCCTCTCCTGATGAAGTTTCCACCTTCCTTCAAAAAAGCCGGAATGGTACTTCTCCCACACCTTCCACATAATAAACCATTCTGACTATGTAATGCTCATATGTATATATATATATATATATATATATATGTATATACATATACAGGGGCGGACAAGGACTAAAAAACAGCCCTGGACTTTGACTCGGCCCAGCCCACAACAACCGGTGCGCGGAAACTCATCAGCCCCAAACACAGGTGTCAAAATACTTAAATCTTAACACGATACCATACCTTCCAAATTATAGCAAAAGCACCGATGTTGGCTAGATGTTGCGTTAGGAGCAGAGTGTAGAATACTCACTGAGAAATAAACACAACAAGACATGGTATGTGTCTCATACCATGTCTTGTTGTGTTTCAGGCAGTCACCTGCATTGTATTGTTCAGCAGAGAGACATCTGGACGGTGTCGTTTATTTCTCAGTGAGTATTCAAGTTAAACTGTATAATTACAGCCTCTTAACACTGTGATTTATCATAACTCAAAGAGGCTTCACTCTCTAATCACCTTTGTTTTTTCCCTCACCTTCTCAGCCCCACCCTTTTCTTTCCGTTTTTTTGGATTAATACCAGTATCCATATTGTTATCTTGCACGCGGTCCCTCCCATCTGCACCTGCTGCACACGGCTGCTCGATTTGCGTGACATATGCGCTTCCTTCGTCTTCAATTTGATTGGCGGCCGGCCAGCTCATAGATATCTATGGGCCGGCTGGCATCCAATTTAAAGGCTGCCACCTAGCGGACTGGACGTGGAACAGTAGATTATCAGGGAGAAAAAGAAAAAGACAAAAAATAAAGAGAAAACAGTGATGACTGCGTGGCGGCCGCTGGCCGTCCTGCAGTACCGGCTGTTCTGTGATTCTCCAGAACCTCCAGATGGCCAGTCCGCCCCTGTACATATATATATATATATATATATATATATATATATATATATACATACATACATTTATGTATATATATATATATATATATATATATATATATATATGTATATATATATATGTATATATATATATATATATATATATATATATATATATATATATGTATATATATGTGTGTGTATGTATATGTATGTATATATATATATATACATGTATATATATATATTTTTTTTTTTTTCCTTTTTCATACTCAGTGTATTACAACCTCTTGGATAAGTTACTGGTGTCGACACATTGTGAAGTGTTTATCAGGAATCATAATGCTTTTTGTTTGTTACTTTTTCGCTATCAGAGTTGTAACGTTATATAATCTAGTCTAGTAGGTGCTTTGGGTGTAACGTTAATGCTGGGCTCGTTTTTTTTTTTTTTTTCTTTCTTTCGGCCACGGCTCTCTGTTGGACCCCGGTTGAGTCACATGTCTCAGGCTACTACTTACATGATAGACGCGCTCTCTATAACATACAGGCCCACATATATACATACACATATAAACACACACATATGCACATGCCCTAAGTGCTGCACTGATAGAAACCTTAACTGCACTGTATACATATACAACTCCCCTCTGCTATTTACATTGCTGTTCTGTTCACTGTCCATGTGGACATATTTAAATAGATGTCTATAACTGTTAGCGATAGTAGTTTATAGTTGTTCCAGTTGCCTATAGAGCCTGTAGTTTTCCTGTGCAGAGTTCTATGCTAAAAATCTGTAATCCCTTTTAATGTACTTTTTGTTCATTATAACAGAGTTCAAGTGCAAGTTAGCTGTTGTTCTTAAGCTGCTAGTTAAAAGCGCTGACCAAGCCCCTGTTCCTTTCCAGATGCCTTCATTCACCTTATCATAAGAAGCTTGTACGTGACCTTTTTTTACATATTCAGTTTTTCATTTATACGTTTTATTTCCCCTATTTTTGTCCTTTCTCTCCCTTTTTGTTTTGCTTTTTTCCTTTCCTCTCCTCCCCCTCCCCCCTGCAACTGCCTCCTCTACCCATATCATTTATCCTCATAACCTTGTCAGATATGACAACTATATCTAATCCCAATCAAAGCCAGCCCATTCATTTTGTTTCTTTAAATGCTAAAGGTATGAATACCTCTAGCCTCGGTGATTACTAATGGACAGCAGTCAGAGCTTTTCTCTCTTGGTAGAGGCACACGTCAAGGCTGCAGTCTATCCCCCTTGCTCTTTGCCATAGCCATCGAACTTCTGGCTATTGCTCTTAGGCAATCTGAGGGCTTCTGGGGTATAGAGTGAGGGGGCCTGACACACAAATTATCCTTATACACGGATGACATCCTATTGTATGTTACAGACCCGTTAAAATCCGTACCTGCCATCCTCAATATTCTAACCCAATTCAGAAAACTTTCAGGCTATAAAATCAATTTTGAAAAAAGTGAAATGTTCCCCCTTAACCAGGCAGTCACCATAATCCCTGAATCCCATTTTCCATGTAGAATTGTAATGGCTTTAAATATCTTGGAGTCGAGATCACATTTGCTTTTTCATCCCTCTTTACTAAGAATTTTGGTGTTTTGTTTGAAAAATGTAAAAAGGACATGGCTAGATGGTCAAACCTCCCACTGTCCATAGCTGGCCATATTAATCTTATTAAAATGATTATATTACCGAAATTCCTGTACCTTTTTCAAAATATCCCCATTCTGATTAAAAAAAAGTTTCTTCAACTCATTGGAGAGAAGCATATCTTTGTTTATCTGGAGGGGCAAACCGCAATGAATTAAAAGGAGTGTCCTCCAGCGACCTAAAAAGCTTGCTGGCCTGGCTTTACCCAATTTCATCTATTACTATTGGTCTTGCAATATTAAGGCAATGCTGCACTGGATTAAGAGAGACCAGCCCGGTGGGTGCGAAACCTGGGTGCAAATGGAATATGCCTGTTGTCCACTTGATTTATGCTCTGTACTATGTGCCCCTTCTCCCCCCACCCCAAACCAATTTGGTGCTAATCCAGTGATCTGTCACTCAATCAGAATCTGGTCACAATTCAGAAGGCACTTTAAATTGCAGACAACATCGGTACACTCTCCCATTAGGAATAATTACAATTTCCCACCTTCTCTCTCTGACTCAACCTTTGGAATTTGGTCCTCAAAGGGCATTAAATCAATCTCTAATTTATACGTGGATGGCACGTTCGGATCATTTGCACAACTTTTTCAACTATCTGACTTACCAAACTCTCACTTCTTTAGATTCCTCCAAATTAAACATTTTGCCCAGAAAAGTATGGCCTCCTTTCCAGACATTCCAGCTAGCAACACAATTGATTATATCCTGTCATTATCCCCTTATCACAAAGGTTAATTTCTATTCTCTATAACAATGCAATATCATCCCTCACTCTCTGCAAGATGTTAGGAGACTTTGGGAGAATGACCTCAGTGAGGAGATGACAGACGATCAATGGGAGGCAGTGCTTGACTCGGTACATAACTCTTCTCCTTGCACCAGGCACAGTGTGATACAACTTAAAATTGTTATGAGAGCACACTTGACCAACGCAAGACTGGCGAGAATCTTCCCTAATGTTGACCCTTCATGCCCTCGCTGTAAGGGTCAACCAGCGGACTATATACATATGTTTTGGTCCTGCCCCAGGTTTAGCACATTTTGGTCCAATATCTTCAGCGCCTATACTAAGATGTTTCAAAGAGTCATCAATCCCAACCCTATATGTGCCCTATTTGGATTCACCCCTGAAACTCGCTCCCTTAGAAGCGAAGCTCATGCAATTATAGCTTTCACCTCTTTGATTGCTAGACGTCTCATCCTCCTCTCCTGGAAAGAACAAGTTCCTCCTAACTTCACAAGATGGATTCGAGACGTTATGTATTTTCTGAAATTAGAGAAAATTAGGCATACCCTCCAAGGCTCAGTGAATAAATTTAAGAAAATGGGCCCCCTTTTTAGAATATTATGAGGGTTTACAAACACCACTGAATAAGGATGATTAAAACATTATTCCGAGAGTGAGGCCTTTTTTTTTTTTTGGATTTATTTAATTTAATTTATTTATTCTTTTTTTTCTTCCTTGTTTTTAAAAAAAAAAAATATATATATATATATAGAGAGAGAGAGAGAGAGAGAGAGAGAAAGAGAGAGAGAGAGAGAGAGTAGTGAGTGGGGGAGGGATAAGTGGGGGAGGGATCTTACATACTTGTAAGTATTTGAGTGTTACAGCTACTATGCTATTATTTTCCTATATGAAATGACGTGTATGTATGCTGTAAATGAATGTATACTGTTTAATGTAAAATCAATAAAAATTGTTAAAGAAAAAAAAACATTAAAGGGGATCTGTGGACATTTTTAAAACATTGATATTATTCTTGGGGCTATGTAACATGATGTACAAAATACTGCAACCTGCTTATGTATGCGCACTTTGTGAGTGCGTGCTGTGAAACCCTAGGTAGCAGCTTCATCATTGTAAATAGTAACTGCCTGCTTGTGGCGATATGAATGGAGTGTAGACTTTCAACATTTGCAATATATCTACTTTTTGTTAACAATTAACACTTATCATCTATCAGACAGGGTAGTTGTGTCATACCTTCCTGACTATTGTCTTCTAGTAATTAAAGTTTATGCAAGTGCTGTCCATTGGAAGGAATCCACAACAGGATTTCTTGGCATGTTGTGACAGCTAGCTAGCTGTAATGTCGTAAATATCATTGGAATCGCAGAGTCCTTTTACCTTCTTGTTGTGGTTTTGTTGTTTGTTAATTTTTTTTTTTTATAAATTTTGATCTCATTTACCATTCCAAGTCTTTATAATTTCTCAATTATTCCCATCTGTGCTTGGTCATAAAAAAGCCAGCTGCTGCTTGGATTTGATGCTTGTCTGTTCCTGGTATTAAGGCACAGATGCAATTTGAAACTTCACATTTTATTTTAATTGGATTTCAGAAAATGTGCAATATTACATGTTTTATTTGGTACATCAAATGTGATAAGTTATTGCCCATTTTGTATTTTTTTTGACCAGAGGGATGTCGTATGCTGTAAAGCCCTGTGAGGCAAATTGTATTTGTGATATTGGGCTTTATAAATAAAATTGATTGATTGATTGATACCGTCAAAATCCAAGCAATGGTGGCTAACTTGACCGGTTTTCATTTTACTAACTAGCTAGCTACCAAACACAAAAATGCCCTTAAATCCAGTCCTGGATTTCTCTGTTCCAATGGACAGTGCTTGCTTAAATCATAACATAACTACGGGAAGATAAAATAAGTCAGAAAGGCATGACACAGTTTCCCTGTCTAATAACTGTTATTGTTAAATGGATTCAGAAAGTAACAGTATGTTTATTTAATATTGTTGAAATTCTATACTCCATTCATATCACCACTGACAGGCAGTTACTGTTGTACCCAGTTGCACTTGAAGCCAAAATGGTTTAAGTGCAACATAATGACCCGAATGATCTGAGGATGACTGCCAATACTTCTGCACTATGCGGCCCACAGAGCAAGCACACCAGAGACTTACAGCTGAGTGCAGAGTGCGGCCAAGAAATTAACACTGCCAGCCTAATGGCTAACTTCTGGTTTAGCGTTCTCCTACCTTGAATAGGGACAAAATTATTTTAATTTTGTGGCTCTTCTAGACTTTCCAATGCTATCACACCGAATGGAAACAAAAAGGCAAACAAAAATGTCAAACTATTTGTTTCTATATGACAAGGATTTTGCATTATGAAGTCGAGAAAGTAGAGTAAAAATTCTGACCTTGGCAAACAGTGCCCCCTTAGCTGCCAGTGCGTCTTCCCCCTTCCCGTTGGGGTAGCTCTCGAATCGTGCATCCAGGATAGGGTAGCGGCTGGCCAGCAGTAGCCCACTGTTCAGGAATTTAAACCTTGAGCAGCAGCCTTTCCAGCCATACTGGCCAACATCACTCAACACATAGGGGAAGTAGCGATGCAACTGTCGCCGCAGTCTAGTTGTCGATCCGTGGTCAAAAACTTCTTGCAGAGCCAGGAAATCCAAGTTCGCAGGAAAAAAGGCAGAGATCTCGTGGTCAAATGTCTCATCTCCATGGCGACGTTTTCGTCCGGGCCGTTTAAAGACTGATGTGCGAGGGACGTGAGAGAGAGTGTTATTGGAGGATATCCCTACACCACTGTCACCACCATGGTAACGAGTGAGGGATTCCCTGGAGGCAGTCATGCTTCCTGTGTCTCCCCCTGCCAGCTCCCCAGGCCGATGGTTCCCTGTTTCGGCCTCCTCTTCCTGTGGGTCTGGCTCTGGGGCACTGATGCTGATTTGAACCCCTGAGGTGTGAAGTGGACAGTCTGGGGATGTTTTTGTCTGGGTCCCCTCTCCATGCATGGGACAGTCATGATAGCCTTGGCCACTCTGAGCCCCTGTGGAATGCATGGGGCAGTCTGGAGCCTCTCCTGAGCTGTGAACAGGACAATCTGAGCTGCTGTTAGTCCCTGCAGGGTGAAGGGGGCAGTCTGCTGTTGCGTCTGCTCCATTTGGGTGGAGGGGGCAGTCAGAGGAGCCCTGGTCTCCTGCAGAGGGGTGAACAGGGCAGTCGGTGGCACCTGAGGGGTGAATTGGGCACTCGGTGAGAGGTTCGGTTTCAGTGTCAGCTGGGCCGTTGGTGGTGTGTGTTAGGTCTGGACGATGGTCCAGAGAGGAGGTACGACGGAAACCTGTGGCAAGGCTGCTGAAGGATGCCGCACTAATGAATGAAACAGGAAGAAAGTGAATAAGGTATTCAAAATGTATTTAACTGATATACATAACAATAACGATTGGGGCTTTTACTACTGCTGAATAAAGCTGATTAAAGCCCAAGAGCAAGATCTCTTTACCTTATGGAAGTGTTAGTAGGTGAGTCGATGTAGATTTTAATCTGAGGCCGACTTGCGCCATTGCGGATCCTCTTCCCCACCTCCCTGGCTCTCCTGTGTGTGTCTGACAGGTTGTTGAACCTGGCCAGGGAGTCTGGCAGCAGACATACGTTGGCACTGCAGAAGCAGAAACTTCTGCCCTGTGTCCTCCATTCCCCAACGCCAAAAGCCCCTGGTCCAGCCTGGCCCTGCTCAGCCTGGTGTTTGTCTGGTCTGCACAAGAGAAGCAATAAAATACTATATCAACTCAAACAGAAGCTCTGAAGTACCCAAATAGCCCCCCATAATGTATGAAAAGAATAATTTGGTTTAAGGAAATGCAGTTATTCACTTTCTGATTGAGAAGATAAATACCACTCTCATGTCTGGATGCTAAATATGAAGGTAAAGCAAGCAGCCAATTGGCTTAGAAACAGTTCAGTGGCACACACTGAAAATAAATTGAAGGAGAGTAATTATATGCACATCACATAGGTGCAAGATTATCAAATATCAGCTTCAGACTTATTCCATGCTATAGAATTTCAATAAAGACAGCGTTTTCATCCTACTATAGGCGTTTCCTTATCTTCATATGAGAAAATTAAAAAAAGAAACAAAAACTCGAATCGCGTAAATGATTTCTGTTGACCTGTACTGGTGACCAGTAATAACAACAAAACTTTGTTTTATACAAGTCCTCTGTACCGCCATCTCCTTGATCTGCAGTAGCCTGCATGTGACATAAACATGGCAGTATAAAACCCTGCCTTGTGCATGAAAAGGTCGATGCTTGACCCTTAATTGGGATCAAGTACAACAATTTACTTACTGACTTAAATCACTGACTGAGCAAGTTATATATATTTACATGATAAATAAAGGTGATTTTATAATTAAAACACATTTCAACATGCCATCTGCCACCCTCCACAGATATTGTGAAATAGTGCAGTTTATCTGACAAGGGTCAGGTGTGCGATACTCAGAACTCAGTGCCATTAATGTTAAAGTATGAGGCGGACTGCAGCCTGATTAGCTAAGTCGGAATACTTAAGTACAAAAAGAGCAAGAAAATGACAGGAGCAGAGAGGCGATGGACAAATACCTGCCGAAAAAATGTGATGACATAGCAGGTGTGACAGGCAGTGCTTAAGGTGAGAAGTGAGGCGTAGTACAAAGTTACAGTGAAGACACAGGTGTCATTAAACTAGAGGACATAAGGCGGTTACAGGCTGCCACTCCGAAATATCACCATTCTGAAGGGTCGCCACTGCGAAATGTCGCCATTCCGACAGTTTGCCATCCTGAAGGTCTGCCATTCCGATTTCCAAAGGGTCCACCATTCCGAATTCTTGTCCCTAAGTCCTGACAGTAAGCTATGGCGAGCCTGTAGAAGCCGTATTTCCCATGCATGTCAGCAATTGTCACCAGTGACGCACGCAAGTAATTCAGGCTGACATTACTACCTGTTTTTCAGCTAACTCCTCTGGTAATTTTATTAAAAAGCATAGCATATATGCCCACAGTAAGTTATTATTATTGTTATTATTGGGTCTTATAAGAGTGGGCTACAATGAGTACCAGACCAACAAATCACAGCATCTGCGGTGAGAGGACACAGAATTGTGTGCACTTTTACGCAAGGGTCTAGGCGATCATGGATATTTGATGTGGGAAAGATGTAGCCAGATTTATTACCTGTTTTTAAGTGGCACTGAGATACGTGGCTCGTCTGTCCATCCGTCCGTAGCACGAGTCATGTGCGCCACTTCACCACTGAGGTGTGATTTTTCAGCGAACTCCAGGGACGCACGTGAGTAATTCTGGCGAACTCCAAGGTCCTCTGGTAATTTTTAAGCTCATATCACAGTCATTATAAAGGCTACATACACATGCTATATCTTGTTTTTTTTTTCGGGACAATCTGGGCTAACCAGATTTGCCTTTATTACATGTCCTTCTATGTGCCTGTATTTTATATTAATTTTCATATCAATGAAATGAATGTCCCCCTCAATGTATATGGTGACTAATGCCCTGTCACGCATGCATAATTAGGCCTCAGTTGTCTGGGTGCGCAAAGGTGAAGTGGCTGGTCTTGTCAATCAAAGTTTGATGGAGTGTCAACTGGACAATATGGAGATTTTTGCATCTTGAAAGCCGGACTACAAATGTGGATAGACAGGGAGAAACACACGCAAGCCTAAGACGTGGTAAGATACGATATTCCTCACTATATGAAGTGACTGATAACAAGATCCGTATAATGGATTGTAAAGAAATTCGTCAGGTTTTTATATTGTAGACAATTAATCTGTATTTATAGCGTGATGGGATGACAGCACGATGATGTGTGGTATCACTGGAAAGCTCTAGTCCTGCGCTTTCATGTGTTATGCATGGCATTTCTGTGCGACCCCGCATATTCGAGTAATCCATCCAAGAGTAATGTGTATGCAAAACTGTATGAAAGCTTTGTTATACATAATTTTAGTGTAACTTTCTAATTTTTTCGCTGTGAAAACATTGGACTACCGACAAGTGCTTGGTTTTGTCGGAAAGGTACGGTTCCACTGTTTCACGTGATATGCGTGGCTTCTCGCTGTGATGCACGTCAGAAAGAAGAAAATCCATAGAGAAGAACAAGTGTGAATTTGGACACACTATGTGTAGTTCGGGCCCATAGGATTAAAAAGCATAGCATATAGGCCACAGTAAGTTCTTCTTCTTCTCCTTCTTCTTCTTAGGATATTATTATTATTATTATTTTTATTACTGATATTATTAATATTAATAATACTACTACTATTATTATTATTATTATTATTATTGCTATTATTATTATTATTATTATTAATTATTATTATTATTATCATTGTTGTTGTCATTATTGTTGTTGTTATCGCTGAATGAGGGATTCATGCATATTTATTTAACATCATGACAAGGCTTTTTAAACGCAGGACTTCGTACCAACTCAGGGCCGGGATGTTTTCATAGGCCTATAGCAAATGAAAATCAATCAGCACCTGGGTCTTACAAGAGTGCGCTACGATGAGTACCGGACCACCAAATCACCGCATCCGCGGTGAGAGGACACAGAGTTGTTTGCGCCTTTACACACGGGTCTAGGCAATCATGGATATTTGATGTGGAAAAGATGTAGCTTTCACAACAGTCCTGATAGCCTTTAACCAGATGAATTCAGTCAATGCAAAGGTTTGATGAATGAGTTAATATTTAGACACACCAGATATATTATATAGATTTATCTTGGCCAGACGCACTTCTGTATTTTATAGATATACTGTGGCCAGACATGCAACAGTAGGCTACATATGATTTGGGGTGTCCATTTCATTTGGCACATGTCTACACAGTTGAGTGCCTATTCCTTTTCATGATTTGTTAATGTTTAATCCATAAGAACCAAGACCCATTTTTACATAAAGGAAAATTATGGGGGATATAAAACTGACCAAATGGGCTACATGGAACACATTTCTGATTTTTTTTTTTTTTTTAATTATACCTAGTGTCAACGTTCTGTTATGTTACATATATGTCACATTGGGTTTTTATGGTAAATTTATTCCTCATTCGAAAATGAATAATTCATCTGGTTAAAGGCTATCAGAATTATGGTAAAAGCTACATCAACCCCACATCAAATATCCTTGATCACCTAGACCCGTGCGTAAAAACGCAAACAATTCCATGTCCTCTTATTGCGGATGCAGTGATTTGATGATCCGGTACTCATTGTAGATTGACAGATTGATGAATAAATGAAGAAAAAAATGTGTATTCACTCCTTATTTCATCTTATGATTTGCAGTAATTTCCCCAGTCAGTGTTTGATTTTACTTTTTTGTGATCAAACATTTGTTGTGTGACTACCTCTGCTATTCAAAATAAGAAAATAACATCTTAACACAGACCTGATACAAAATACATATGGAAATATGATTAATTGGATTATGTTTACAGGAAGTGGCAGCTGTGGCTCAGAGGCAGAGTGGGTCGTCCACCAATCGAAAGATCAGTGGTTCAATCCCCGGCTCCTCCAGTCTGCATATTGACGTGTCCTTGAGCAAGATACCTCCTGATGATGCTGCGATGATGGGTGTCACCCCCAAATTCCACCACATGCGTGTGGGTTTTGTCTACATGATCCGGAACGGCAGCAGAGCCAATATGTTTCAATTCTGGTCAATGTGCTGCGGCTGGATGCGTTCACAGGACACATCCTGAAGGTACACACAGGACTTCTATTTTTGCCGGATGCCGGAGCACAATGCAGCAATTCAGGACAGAGCAGATCATGCGGGGGAGGAAGTTGTGCACAGAAACAATTAATGTTCAAAATAAAATATACAGTGTTCACGGCGGATCAAGTTTCCCTGCACTACACCTTGAAAACGTCATAATGGGCGGAGGCAGGCCTGAAGTCAACAGGTCAGAGGTTTTCAGATGTCATTTCACCCCGTTGTCACCATGGATCAGGAGATGTTAATCATGGAGGTGCACCGAGATGTGTTCTTACTACACCTCTGGTTTTGTGGTTCTGTTAGAAACTACATCTTGTTATATTGCGCGATTATGCGTGAATTTGTGAGATCTCGTGGGTCCTTGTGACTCCCATTGTTCGGCGGAGCTGCACCGCTTCACACAACAGACGCAGCCGGTGGGTGTTGATGGACGGCATAGCATGCAGCGGATAACCAGCGCAGCCGTTTCGCAATGGACACGCATCCAGTGGAATTACAGTGTTAAAAACTGAGTAGCAGGTGGCACCTTGTATAGTATACTCAACCACCAGTGTATGAATGTGAATCGTGTAAGTGTAAAAACTGCTTTGAGTGGTCAGATGATAAGAACACTGTACAAATACAGGACCATTTACCATGAGTGTAAAAATGTATAAGGATCCCCCTGCTGGGTGTGGATGAAGGGCCTGCCTTTGAAAATGTTGTCCGCCTGCCCATAGTCTAGGGTGACCATATTTTGATTTCCAAAAAAGAGGACACTCGCCCCGGCCACGAGATAGCCTACTTAAATGATACTCGCAGTTTACTCAAAGATGCCTTATAATTTTAATATATTTAAAGTTTATATGTATGGATAGAAAATTCAGTTATATTACAAAATAATATCTGTCAAAGAGAGAAATTTAGATAGGCTTCTCGGAGGTTACTCAACTTGCTTTTATTATGCCTAAAATAATAATCTTTTTACAAGTTTCAATTGTACAAAAATAAATATAAATGTAAAATAAATGTAAAATCTCTGGAATTAAATAATGATAGAAATAATGTCTCTTCTGTATTAGAAAAATCAATTTGGAAAATAATAGCTATCTTTTCAAGTCTTACTGGACAAACAAATGAATAAATAACATGAAATAATGTTCTAAATAATACCTCTTCTGTATTAGAAAATCCAACTTTGTGCTTCCCAGCACCTTTATTAGACACAGAATCATATGTGCCAGCTTTGCACACGGTGCACTGAGCCTCCCATACATCCCGATCGGGTGGGATGGTAAGTTGGCAATTTTTTCTGCAGTTCATCTGTGAAGCTGCACTTGCGCTTCGGCATCTTGGAAGCTCAGAATAATGCTGCGCTGCCGATGTCTGCTGCTTCCTCGTTGTGAGTGTTGGAGATCCGCTGATAAGGCAGCCTCTCGGGGATTACGCACACTCACACACACACAAGGAAAACCGGACATTATCATCAATTTATAAACACCCCCCAGACGCCCTGGACAGGACGTGAAAAGTGGACATGTACGGGCAAAAGAGGACGTTTTGTCAGCCTACCGTAATCCCTAATGGCTGGCCAGCCCATAACATTTAATAAGTCTATATTGCACTGTAGGCCACTAAGAAATCTGAGTAACAGGGAGAGTGTGCTGCTGTTTCACATCAAACAGAGCTGAATTCAGTACTTGAAAGTTTGTGGTAATGGTGGGTAGCCACTTTTGACTGATTGAGTCTGGCAGCTAGAAGCCAGACCAATGAGCAAATTTTTTTTATGGTAGACAAATAGATAATAGATACAAATAGTATACTCAGTAGAAATCTGCCAGGTGGCCAAGTGGCCGCCCAGGCAGATCGACGCCACTTTTTTATATATCAGCAGGTGTAACGCTATGCATTTTCGAAGCATCCAAGACTCTTTCTTTAACAGAGTCACAGATTGTTGCAGAGAGCAGGGCGAATTTATGTGCTAATGTGCACTGTATGTGAAATATGGATACAATCTAATTATGAGGAAAACACAAATCTTTGATCAATGTCAGACATAACTGGACTTCAATGGTAGCACAAAACAGACAAAAAAATAACCACTTAACTGGCTACTGATACAAATATCAAGGAAAAATATCCAAATAAACAAAATCTGCAAGTATACAAAATCAGGTAGGTAAACGTTATGCTCCTGAAAAATTCCCTGCGTGGTATGCCACCATTCAGTAAACAGAACCATGTGGCAGCTATGGCAGCTGGTACATGTAGCTTTGCCTGGTGGAACTGTCCATCCAGGGTCGCTTACAGTTAAGATGGCAGCAAATATCACAAAAATGGGGATTTACAGTATTCATCTCTCATTGTGCCTTACTTTAGCTGATGATAAAATATCAGGTTTGGAATAAATGAGAAGGAGGAGCTGGCACAGCAGTGGACACGACAGAGGCCACAGCGAGAGATGAGAGACTTTGTTTTTTGACTGGGGGTACCGACTACGTACTCAGTTTCACTTAGTTTATCCCTCACATCATACAGCCCACAAAGCTTTGCCTCTAACTTTGAACTCTCTTTTTACAGATTTTTTTTGTCAAATTTCTTTTTATCTTTTTCTGGGATGCAACAAGGGCGCAGTGAGGGCTGTCACACGCTTTATGCAAGAACTCCCTAAAGGAGCTCACACAGTCTAACACATCTGGAGCACATTTAGACCTAACGGTGTCTGAAATATATTTTTCTTTGATCAACTGCGGTGTCCCCAAACACAAGCTCTGCTGGACTGAAACCTGTGGATTCCTGCATGCTTTCTTGCACAACCAAGAGGAGGAGTGGTAACCCTTCATCCCACTGTTTCCCTGACACTGGACAGTATTTCCTCAGCATGGATTTTAATGTTTGATGGAAGCGTTCGAGTGTGCCCTGACACTGACTGATTTACCGCTAACCTGACAGACGTGGCAGAGGGACAGTACTTTTTCACATCGGCTCATCAACCTGGCCAAAAGAAGTAACACAAGATGCAATGGAATTGACTTGAAAAGGACTTGAGGGCAAAATCTCTGGGGCACAACCACCTGTTGGAATGAGTTCCAGCCAAGATCCCCCAACAATTTTCCCTGGGAAGACATCTCTTGAATTCTTACGGCAACATCAGCTCCCATAGTTGTGAAAAATGTACCGTTTTGCTTGCTGAGCACCATTTGTTGAATAAGACAGTTTTATCTCGACATAGGTTTGGTTGGCAGATTTTTCACAGGATCTGAAGTTTTGGTGATATGCCTCAGGAACCAACTCATATGCAAGGATCACAGTGGCTTGAACAACATCATAATCCAAACTCTCTTCAATAGACAAACGTGTGCACTTCCTGGGCTTTTCCCACTAATTTACACTGCAGGAGCAACCTCCACACATCTTTTGGCCACCCCAAAGTTGCAGCAATGTGCTCAAAAGCGTTCAAGTAAGAGTCGACTTCACTGTCCCTATAAGGAATATGCCTACTAATGTCAAATTGTTCAGCAGAAGCAGTGGAGGAATGCATCCTAACAGGGGTAGTTGTGCTATGTACTGAGGCTTTTTCAAGCTCTGGGGCTCTTATTTTGAGGTGCATGAGCTCAACCTCACAGGACCTAGTTTGTAGGTCCAACTCTTTAAAACCGAGAGCCAGCTTAAGGGCCTCAGTATCTACCCAAGCCTGCAACAGATTTACTGGGTCTACGCTCTGAGTTGGAGTGACAGTGGGAGCAGACTGGCTGCTAAGGGCATGGGCGGCAGTGGCAGCTTCCGCCTTCACTCTCACATGCACACCCTTAGGGGCATGACCAGTCTGAGGCCGAAATTTTTCACCAACTTCTCTGATAACAAACTTTTATCTGTGCTTTGCGTATGTTCAGTGGGACAGAGACATGTGTCTGGATGCCACGGCAGATACATAGGTAACAAAATAAGCGAGACATCAAAATTTTCATTAAACTAGCACTAGCAACACCGGGAGCATTAGATGGAGTTACTAAATCTGTCATTGGTTACATGACATGAAAACAAGAAGTAGAAAACAAAAAACTGCCATTTCACCAAGGTCCACACTAACCTGCAATAGGTGTACAAGTAGGGCTGGCGGACCAACTGCAGGGGAGCCCAGATGATGAAGCCCAGCAGTGCAAAGGGCAAGGAGGCAAGGAGGAGGAGCAGGTAAAGGGGTGCGGAGATCAGGACACACAAGGTAAGGAAGGAGCAGGGGTCCTGGGAGCGTTGGTGCTTTTCCAATGAGGTGGCCACGCAGGAGGCCAGGAGCCGGTCCAGGAGCCAGTAGCAGGGAAACACCAGGCTCCACGACAAGCCATCCAAGAAGTGCAGACAGGCACTGGAGTAAGGGGTGGTGTGGAGGACCATCTCTTTCCTTCTTTTGCTATCTTTCTTCCTCTCTGACACTCACTTTCTCCTCACCTCACGCTACACCCACATACACTACTTAAACAAGCAAACACAAATCTGTTCTAAAGATTACATAAACAGAAATAAATCAAAAATAAATCAGACTCAAATATAGACCCTCCCCCCTCCTTGGAGAGAGGTACACTACATGGTTTGGATGATTTTTATCTTCACAGACAACCTTGTCTCAGTATCACTACCCCTCCCTCAGCAATCACACCCTCTACAGGGGGGAGCAAGGAGCGCAGTCAGCAGGTAGGGGGTTTCCATGATGAGACAGCTTCCGTTGATGATGGATCTTTGATTGCAAGGACTCCAACGACCTTGGGGGGGGGCAGCCCATTAAACACCCTCAGGACCTGTAGAAAGTGAGCTGATCGATAGAATAATAGAGGAGGGAAAAAGGGGGGTGGGGGTGGGGGGGAAGGCAGAAGATCAGTAACTGACTTGCTCTGATGTAAGCATGCTGGGAGCAAAATGAACTTTCTACATTTCCTAATGTTTGTCAACATATAATGCATATATTGTGTGTTCCAAACAGACAAACAAGACAATTCTGTTCATTGAGTGTTTTTTTTTTTTTTTTAAGGCATCCAGTGCTGCTATGGCCTATTAAACCTTTATCAATCAATCAATCAATCAATCAATCAATCAATCAATTTTATTTATAAAGCCCAATATAACAAATCACAATTTGCCTCACAGGGCTTTACAGCATACAACATCCCTCTGTCCTTAGGACCCTCGCAGCGGATAAGGAAAAACTCCCCCCAAAAACCTTTAACGGGGAAAAAGAAATGGTAGAAACTCAGGTAGAGCAACTGAGGAGGGATCCCTCTTCCACAACGTACAGACGTGCAATAGAACAGATCAACATAATAAATTAACAGTAATTCTGTAAGTCCGTCCTTTAAAGTATTAAATCAAATCTTATCCAAATAAGGAGAAATAAAGTACATTACTCTGAATCTATTGAGTTACACAAGCACTGATATTCACTGGCATGTAGTCCACTAGGATACAATGTATGCCTAAATACTGAATTAAATAGCTAAATCTACCTACTGTCTTTTTTACCCAAAAAATGTAGTTTTTTTTTTAATTTTCACGCTGGTTAAGTTTTCTGCTCTTTGGTCTTCAGCTATAAGAACAACAGATTGAAATATGTTCACATAATCATCTTTTTGTGGCCACAGCTTTAAATTAAAATTAGAAGGAGTACCAAACAACTGTCCCGTAACCACACTTTGACTTTACTGGAAAGAGAATTTAATTAATTTTATAGATTTATTTTATGAAGTATTTGCATGACTGTGTTGTTGACGATGCAGTGGCTTGTATTGCTCCATACATGAGTGGAGCATCAGCTTTTAATTTTGGAAATATTATAGTTTTCGCAGCAGGCAGCTCTGCAGCAGTGTTGCAGTAGCTGTCTGTGTAAACACTGCACATGCACAAGCCACAGCAGATCATCAAGGTGCTCACAGTGCAGGGTGGCCTGGGTACACACGCGCTGCACACTTAGGCAGTGTGGTCCAGGTGTTGTGGAACCACTTGTACTTTTTTTTTTGATGGCTGTCATAACTGATTAGAGCAGCGACACTGTCCACGTGAGCAATACTGCTATGACATGGCTCAGCTGCTGCTTAGCTGTGGCACATCTAGAGAATAGCAGTCCTGTCTATTTTTTCTGCATCACCTGCACAGTTTTCTGCAAAAATAGACAGTAAAAATTGTGTTTTGATAATCATATTGGCATGGGCAGCTGTGGCTCAGAGATAGAATGGGTCATCCACCAATTGGAAGATCAGCGATTTGATCCCTGGCTCCTCCTGTCATGTCTAAGTATCCTTGAGTAAGATACAGAACCCCAAATTGCTCCCGATGATGGTGTGTGAGTGAGTTAAAAACTGAGTAGCAGGTGGCACCTTGTATGGTAGTCTCAGCCACCAGTGTATGAATGTGTGTGAATGGGTGAATGTGATTCGTAGTGTAAAAAGCACTTTGAGTAGTTGGATGACTAGAAAGACGCAATGCAAGTGCAGGTCCATTTACCATTTACCATTAGGCCTATACCACCTTTCACTACATTTTCAATGTCTATATCTGTCACAGACATGAACAAATATAAATATTTCTTTTAAACTCAACACTGCCTCTCTCTGTTTCAAATTAAAGGTCCCCTGACAACGTGTCTATGGACAGGATCCTTTCATTTGTTAACACAAGGCTTTTTATTGTGAAATATTTGCAGGGCCATGTTCTTGACAGTGCAGTGACTTGCACGGCTCCGTGAATGAGTGGGGGACTGTCTTTTAATTGTGGAAATACTGCAGCAATGCTGAATTATATTAACTGAATCTTGTAATACAAAGCCTGTACTCCAATTGATGCAGTTAATAAATAATTGTAAATAAACAGCTACATAAATGTAGTGATATAAGCTAGAATATTAATATTGATGTTTAGCTAATTTAAGTACATGCACTAATAAAAGCTGCACTTCAGACACATTTGAATAATTTAGGGTCCCTTTTTTAAGGGAAATTGGCTGTGGAAATATTTCAACAAGTAATAAAAGAACAAGTGATCACAAAAGAAAGACACTCAAAATAGTATAGCCCAAACACTGCCCTACTGTTTAAAATATCTTATTTTCTTTGGCCAACAGATGAATAAACTAGGAATTACAGTCCTTGTAATAACTGTACCGAAACCCAACTGTAATACCAACACAAGCCACAGAGGGAAGAATCAATTCCACCATCATGAATAAATAATAAATTGATTAATTCATCCATGTCAACAAGCAGGGGTTTATAAGGATATACAGAGATTGTTGACCTCAGTGTAACTTTATATACCTCACAGGGACCACCAGAGTAACAGCACAACAACCTCAAACATTTGAGCTCACACAGTGTCACATCTATAGCAAGGCAATATCACCCCATAATCCATTAAACTGCACAGCTAAAACTCACCATCTGTTGTACATGTTATGCCAACACGTAACATGCACATTCCATATTAAAAAAGCAGTGGGCAAAGGTAATGTCTACAACTGTTAAGCAACTGCATTCACATAACTTTCAGATGATATGATTGTAATGTAGTCTTCATCTAACTGACTCAAAAATGCAGTAAAACCTGTAAAAGTCAAAAGAGCACGATAATAATGTTATACTTAATGACATTATTCCAATTAAAAAAGAGAAATGCCACATGGTCTGTCATATTCTTATTTTGCATCCAAGACTTTAGAACACTTTTCAACAAACAGTATATGATTGTCGTAACAGTCTACTTTTTCCTCCCAAGTTGAGACTTTTTTGTTAGACAGGCTCATCTTCTGAATAGCACTTATACAGTGATCAGCCAAAACATTAAGACAACTGATGGGTGAATTAAATAACATTGTTCATCTTGCTACAATGCAATGTTCTGCCAGGAAACCTTTGGTCCTGACTTTCCCCCCAACAGGACAATACACCATGCCACACCAAACAAACTGCTCAGGGATGGTCCAAGGACAAAATCTCAATGTGTCAACTCCCTCTGAATTCCACAGATCCCATTCTGATTGAGAATCCATGGGACATGCCAGTACCCCACCTCACAAACCATGGGACACCCCTAGAGGTTCTGTGTCCATCCCTTGACATGTCAGAGCCAAGCTCAATCCAAGATGCCTCCAGCATAGATCAGGGGTACCCTTGGGGTACCGGCACACCCCATGAATATTTGATCAGGTTGGAATGTGAGGAATTTTGAGGCCAGGTCTATGTCTTTAGCTCTTTGTCACATTCCTCTGGCCATTCCTAAACATTTCTTGCAGTGTGGCATGGTGCATTGTCCTACTGGGGAAGCCACATGCCACCGGGCAGTGCCTTTTCCTTGAGAGGGTTTACCTTGTCTGCAGTGGTGTTTGGGTGAGTGGCGATCATCAAGTGGCAGCCACATGAATACCAGGACCCAAGATTTCCCATCACGACATTGCCTTATAACAAAATGATCAGTGTCCATCATTCACCTCACCTGTCAGTAGTTTGAATGTTTTGGCTGGTTTGTCTACATCAGAATAAAATTACTGACTCTGTCCTCCATCCTGGTAATCTTCTTCTGTATAGTTAAAAGCTTTGTATTGATTCATGTTAAGACAGAACACTGACTTGCTGCCTACTATTGATTGACTTCTTATTGTGCTGGTTGACTGGGTGACAAATGAAGAGATGACCTGTTGACTTACCAGTAAGCCTAACTTACATAATTGCTGTGGTTCTAGCTGATCGACTGACTGACTGTTTAACTGTCTAAAAGATTTACTGACTTGAGGTTTCATTGTCCATTAGATTAGCAGGTTGACTTTTAAATTCAACCTCCTGGCACTGTGTAATGTTGTTCTTAGGACTGTGGTGATGACCTCAGGGTACTATACTCTGTAGCTAGTGAATATAAATGTGATGGTATGGTTGAAGCACACTTTAACCCACTTAATGTAACTCTGGTATCCATTTAGCATAAGCAGAGGACTGAGTAGGCAGAAAGAAAGTCAGTGACTTAATGAGAGCAAGTAAACAGAAGGCTAATCCCCCTACATAAACTCTAATCCAGACAAATTCCTCTTTTGCACTGTTGACTGGCAGAAAGATCGAACTTGCAGCCTTTCCTCGTTAAATTTTCTGTGAGTGGGATCAACTGGGCTTGAACTCTTGGCAAGAAAGCAAAAAAGTGTATTTGTGGAGCTATTCTTTTAAGATATTCGTGCCTGCCTGTGTGTGTGTGTGTGTTGTGTTAAATGCCAAAACCCACAATATTTAAAGGCATCCACTCATCAACAAGACTGTTTTCCTCAGGTGCTGTGAAGAATTTACCATTTGGAATTGTAGACATCATCAACAGTCAAACACAGCTGATATATCAGCGGGCACAAACTGTCACACTTAGTGTTATGAGAGGAAATGCAGCATTGCATAATTCATCACCAAACAAGCAGGCTTATGAGAAGAGATGGAAATACACAGCGACTGCAAAAGATCCCAGAGAACACCAGCAGACACAGATACACAAAACGTATAAAAGTCATATGCATGCAGATATAGACATATACGTGTTTACAGTGAGTCAACTTTGTGCCACAGAGAAATCCTTTGTTAAACTGCACTATGCTGAAAACTGAAGCCTGCAAATTAGAGCTCCTGTTTATGGTGTCCTGCTCCCACCAAGGTTTCACCAGAGGAATGGTGTCGACTAATGGAGGCAAACACTGTCTGTATTTCTGTCTCCTGTTGAGGAATACAAGAATTTAAACTATCCCCCTTGGGTTTACTGACAGTGCTCTACTTTCACTTCAGAATATCTTGAAAACCAACTTTTAGTTCTCTTACAGACTACAGATCACAGAAGGGGTTACAGGTTAACTGTCCAGGCAGTTATGTTTTTTATTGACATGTCTTAACAACTGTTGTGTAGTTCGTTTATGTTGTGGGTCAGAAAGGTAACTTTAGGCCTTAATCTGAGCTAAATTTACCCTGATGTGATTTTTTTTTTTTTTGGGATCCAATGAAACTACTGTCATAGTTACTTCAAACTAACGTAGTTAGAACAATCACTGATTTTTTTTTTTTGGCCACTTGGGGGCAGCAGGCCAAGAACAAAACACATCATTGGCATTTTAGCACCTTACAAAGATGTATTCATGAATGTGTTATAGCATTCTTAACTGACAATGAGAAACCATTTTAGCTAAAACATATTCTCACTCCGACCTCATCACATATCGACATTTGCTCATGGACTTTCGACATCAACATATGATGTCCAAAGTACAAAAATACACTTCCGTTTTCACAGGCAATGTACAGTTTGCATATATATAAACACACAAACACAGTACAACACTGCAAATTCATGTTTTTCTTTCAACAACAAACACGTGTGACACGTTTCCCTCTGATGTCACCAGGCACCTTTACACAAAAGGCGACCAGCTGCGTATCATACCAACGTGAAAGGATGGCTTTTTTTGCTGGTGTATGACACCTGAAGTCACTGACTTCTTTTTAAGATTATTTCACTAAAAAGGATGTTCACTAAAAAAGATATGTCCTATCTGATGCAATAAAAATATTTGTTTCTTAACAAAATGTAAGGTAAGGTAATTCCAATATATTTTCGTGCTATTTCAAGAGCACAGAGAGTACAACAGTAGTAGTGTTGTCTCAAATCACACACTGCCACTGTTTTTTTTGTTTGTTATTTTAACCATCTCTCCTTCCTCTGCACATACTTTTGAAACTGTGAACTGGAAACGGACGTTGGAGCATTATGGCCAACATTTGACCTCTATTGCCGTTCACACATAAACCAAACTTACACCACAGCGTAAATGTTGATTAAAATGTGCTGCCATAACTAAGTGCAATTTAGCTAGCTAGTGAATGCTAACTTTAGCTAGCAAGCTAACGTTAGCACTCGCATTATTGTTCGCAGTACCAAATTATTACAGACTCAACTAACCTTAAAAATGGCTTTTACTTGACAAAGTGGAAAAAACTAAGTCATACTAAGTGGAAAAAACATGTACAACTAACAGGTTCCTTGTTATCTCCAGCCACTGTGTCAAAAGTTGAGAAGTTTGCTCCAGAAATATGGGTACCGTTGAGGGTGAGAAGTCCCTCATTCCACACTCCACTTTTGGACTGTCTTGAGTGCACCAGCAGTGTTTAGTACAGAAGTATGCCATTTGAGACACTATAATTAGGACATACAGATCGACAACCAGGAAGTGAGTGATGAATAACAATGTCAGCTGGAAAACTGTGGTTTGTAAGGCTTTTCCCACAGATCTGTTATGGATCATTTCCACTTTAGCCCCAGTCAATACTGTCTGTCTGGATAAACAGGAGAAAAATTGTGTGTGGGAGTGCTCGCAGCTTGTGTATGCATGTGAGTACGGAAAGCAAAGGGTCGTATTTACTTGCCTGTGTCTGAGCCCATCACTAGCAGTGTGTATGATGTCTGTGTATGTGTGCATGTACCCTGCTGGAGGCAGAAACCATTGTGTGTGTGTTCATGTGCATGTACTATATGTCAGTGTGTTTGTCAGTACAATGTGGTGCATTGGCTGAACAAAGCATAGTAGTGACAAATGCCCTCATTTTATTATGCAGGAATGAGAAAAGAGCATTAAGCCACACACACACACACACACACACACACACACACACACACACACACACACACACATTGGTCAGAAATCTATGATAAGGGAATAGTGATAAGACAAATAAGCCATCTGGAAGAAACTAAAATAGTGTTGAAGTGCACATCTGAGTAATTATGCCCTGTCTATCTAATGCATCTTCAAATTTTCCTCACTATCGGTCTTTTGTCTCCTCTCATCTTTGTTTTGGCTTAACTTATTCTCTCAGCCTCCCTTTCTTCTTCCTCTTGTTTGATTTCCTATATCTGTTTCTCACACACTGCGTACTTTAGCAGCTACTGTAAGACCAGAAGCTAATTCAACAACTGACACATGCATTGGTCACACATGAACACACATGCACACGCAAAGACCAGTGACATCACTCTGCTCTCAGTACGCTCCAGGAAGTTCTGTTCTCATGGTGACCTAGTCACAGACACTTGGTAACTGTACTAGTCTGGCTGGAGTATTTAGACCTTCACAGTTGTATTATAGCATGTCTCAGGAGGTTGTCTATACATATGTATGTTTGTGTGCAGCAACACAGAGTACTTCTGAAAAAACAAACAAAAAAAACAATGGTACATAGCTGTGTTTGACTGTATGTTTGTTTGTGTACATGTTGCTATATTTGCTGTGTGCTCAGTGTGTTTTCCTTGTTGTGTCCATGTTTTTTCTTTCATCATAACCTGTTGTGCATACAGTAACACAAACTAAACAACTCCACAGCCTGTACATGTGTGCAAAAATACAGCTACTATCAGTGTCAATATAGGCAGCTCTTTAGATTTAGTCTTAACCTTTAGACAAAATAATGATTAGTAGTTGAAGTCAAATTTATGTCATGTTTAACCTTCATAGTTTTAGTTGACGGTATCTCAGAACATTTCAGTCACTGAAAAGTCTGAATAATGACTAAAAGACATTTTGAAAAAAGCTGTCCTTTATGTTGGCATGATACACAGCCAGTCACAGCTAAACACAGCAACAACATTTTGCTGCCTTCCAAGTAGTGAGAGGGATGGTGGATGAGTCCAACAACCTCCGACTTTCACCAGGGAGGCTGGTGTTCGCTTCCTGTAAGATTGTAAAGTCTGTGTAATTATGATTGTATAACATGGTTTGTGGAAGCATATAATACCATCACTATGAGACACAATGCAATAATTTTAATCAGGACCTGCTGCCACCTGCTTCTGAACAACATTGCTGCTATTATCACAATAAATGAACTGGTGAAAGGAAAACGAGCAGAGGGGTGCAATTATTTGCAATCTCTGCTGCTGCTTCAAAACATCAGCTTCTTGCATTGAGAAGGCCATAAATATGACACAAGATATATAAGGAATTTTACTGATTCATACAAAAGCACATTAAAGCACCAGTCCTCACTATTAAACTCAGAAAAGCTCTTCTCACTTTCAACTGTGTTAAATTGCTACTAGCTTTGACAAAAAACAAAAGACATAAAAAACAAGATACATTAAAATATTGTGACTTTGGTTTAAGGAGTAGTCTGCAGTAACATGAACTACTGGAGTTAATAGGTTAGAACATCATAGCAGTATACCTTTAACTGAGTGACATTTTATTCTTACCCATGACCTTTTGTTTCATGTCATCCTCTCCTTCATGTCTCAGTCTGGCTCTCTGGCTGTCTCTCCTACATTTAGCATCTCCCTTGTTCACTACATTATCTAATAAATTGCCATACAGAGCAGCACAGCATCACCTCTGGACTTTTACTTTAACAAAAAGGCTGCTGATGGAGCCTTCCTATCATTCACCTGCTTTTGATTTAGGGCTCACTTTGTCATTGGCTGCATGTGACTACCACAATGACTTGTTAGTACTAATAATAATAATGGACTACCTTTAGTTAATGCAGTAAAGCTTTAGGAAAGTGCCCTCTTGGATGCCCCTATGTAGATAAAACATGATAAAGTGCCCAACTCATCACATATCGCTGTTGGTCAGTGGACTTTCACGTCTTCATGTGACGATCTAGAATTCCTCCTGCGTCTGTTGTTGACGCCATGTCAGTTTACTTTTGTTACATGCATAATGTCTTTTCAAAATATATTTCTTATACTTTTACAGGATATATACAGTTTCTGCTTGTTAGATGTATACCAGGGGTCTCAAACTCAACTTACCTAGGGGCCGCTGGAGGTAGAGTCTGGGTGAGGCTGGGCCGCATCAAGTATTCCACAAAAAAAAGGCTTCAAGTATTCCAAAAAAAAAGGTCAACTGATCCAATCTTCTCAATCTTAACAAGTCAGAACATGCAGAACATGAACAGTTCTTCAGAACATAGGCTTCATTTACTTCCTCCTACTCCTTGCTGCCAGAGACTTGGCAGCGCTTCCTCACACAGCTGAGCCACATTTGGCTTGAGGGAGGAGGCAGCTGAGACCCTCAGTATGGCTTTAAGGTGCTCATCTTTAAGTCTGGATCTGAACTTTGACTTATTGAAGTTCATTGTGGAGAAGAGCTTTTCACACAGATAGGTGCTGCCAAAAAGGCTCATGGTCCGCTTGAACATCCTGGAAAGCTCAGGGAAGGTGGGGGGCAGTTTTCTCAAAAATTGTCCAAGCTCCACTGTTTTTCCACTCACCTCCCTGAACTTGGCTTTGAGTTCAGTATTGCACTGCAGGTCAATTAGCTCCATCTGCAGGACAGGGGGGGCATCCTCCACATCAAAGGAGAAGGGGTCAGCAAAAATGTGAAAAGTGGCTCTGTGTGTCTTGAAGTCTGCAAACCTGTGATCAAATTCTTCCTGTAGCTTTCCAATGGTATCAGCATACTTCTCACCACTGAATGTTGTGCCTGAATCCATGAGTGCCTTGCATGCTGGGAAATGGCAGAGGTTTGTCTGGGAAAGCTGGGCTTTCCATAACACAAGTTTTGTGGAGAATGCTCTGACACTGTCATATGCAGCACTGACAAGCTGGCCCTGGCCTTGTAACTTCTTGTTCAGTACATTCAGCTCCTGTGTGATGTCAACAAGAAAAGCTAAGTCCATTAGCCATTTAGGATCACTTAGCACAGGAACAGTCATCCCATCCTTCTCCATGAAGGCTTTCACTTCTGCTCTCAACTCAAAAACCTCTTCAAGACCTTCCCCCTGCTGAGCCAACGTACCTCGGTGAAGTAGAGCACGTCCTCATATTCTGACTCTATTTCCGCCAAAAAGTCGCGGAACTGCCTGTGCTTTAAAGCCCTGGATCTGATATGGTTGATGATTTTCACAACGTCAGACATCACATTGTCAAACCTCAGGATTTTGCTGCAAAGGGCCTGCTGATGGATAATGCAGTGCAGAGCAATGGCATCTTCCACACCCTCCTCTTCCAGTTTTCTTTGAACAAGTGCTACAAGTCCGTTTTTCCTCCCTGTCATTGATGGCGCTCCGTCGGTAGAAATTCCAGCCAAACGCTTCCATTGTAAGCCGGCATCCTCAATGGAATCACACAGCTGGCGGAATATCTCCTGACCGGTGGTCTGGCCATGCATCGGAATCACTGTGAGCAACTCCTCCGTAACTTCAAATTGTCATCAACACCACGGACATATATTGCGAGCTGCGCCGTGTCAGTGACGTCTGTGCTCTCATCAAGAGCGAGTGAGTATGAATGGAAATGTTTAGCTTTCTCACGCAGTTGATCATAAATGTTACCTGACATGTCAGAAATGCGCTCTGCCACTGTGTTGGCTGAAATGCTGATGTTAGTAAACTGAGCCTTTTTTTCCGGGCAGACTATACTTGCAGCCTGTAACATGCACTGTTTGATGAACTCGCCGTCTTTGAATGGCTTTCCTGCTTTAGCAATCATCTCACTCACCACGTAGCTAGCTTTGACAGCCGCTTCACTCTCTTTGCTTGCTTTCTTGAAAAAATCTTGTTGCCTCAGTAGACATGTTTTAAGTTTGGCGACCCGGTCCTCTCGCTCATCTCCCAGGTATTTTGCATACCTCAGCATGTTTAGTTGAGTAATGACGTCTGATGTTATACTCCTTGTGCACCGCAACTTTATCCATGCATATTAGACACGTTGGGATGCCCCTGTGCTCAACAAAAAAAAATTCCGCCTCCCACTTCTCCTGAAATTGTCTGTGCTCATCGCCAACTTTTCTCTTCACGACATGTTTTGAAAAAGACATGGCTGGGGCTGACAAAAACCGTATAGCACTAGGTGACAAGATATTTTCCCTCCACTCCTTCATCCAAACATGTTAAAGTGACCAATTGCTAATTCGCGCTGTTGTCACGAGCCTGAGCTACGGGAGCCCACAGGTGTTAAAAAATATAAAACCCCCAGATGCATGTGAGAAAAAATGCGCGGGCCGCACTAACACAAAGCTTTGATTTCAGGCAGGGGGCCACAAAATATTGTCCCGAGGGCCGCAATTGGCCCGCGGGCCGCGAGTCTGAGACCCCTGATGTATACAGTCTTTTAAAATATACTCACTATGGTAAAAAAAAAAAAGTACATTGTACATTTATTTCTTTGTGCAACAAAAGCACGTGGTTAGGTTTAGAAAAAAGCATCATGGGTTAGCTCAACATTCACACGGTAGCAAACAGCGAGCTCTTGGGTGAAAGTCTGGGATTGTTGGACCCAATCACTGCCACTCCCACATACCCTAAAAAGACTTTCCAGCTCTTTACATTACTTAATTGAAAGTGATATTATCAATCAATCAATCAATCAATTTTATTTACAAAGCCCAATATCACAAATCACAATTTGCCTCACAGGGCTTTACAGCATATGACATCCCTCTGTCCTTAGGACCCCCGCAGTAGATAAGGAAAAACTCCCCCCAAAAAAACCCTTTAACGGGGGAAAGAAAATGGTAGAAACCTCAGGAAGAGCAACTGAAGAGAAATCCCTCCTCCAGGATGGACAGACATGCAATAGATGTCGTACAGAACAGATCAACATGATAAAATAACAGTAATCCGTATGACACGATGAAACAGATTACGACAGTGAGACAGAAACCTGAAGCCACCTGGCAGCATTAAAACTAATGCTGCCCGCTGGCGTTACAGACTGACGGCACTGGGGGTGTTACAAACTGATGCCACCTGGTAGTGTTATAAACAGACAATGGCCAGCAGTGTTACAAACTGATGTTACCCGGTGGCATTACAAAGTGACACCACCTGTCGGCATACCATATGCATAAGGTGCCTTTTGGCGTCATTGCAGTGGTATTTGATAAGTTGGGAAAGAGATCAGGCTGACATGCTAGAAAACCTTATGGGCACTGGTGCCCAAACACATTCCGTTATTGCCTTTTTAAAATATTTTTCGACCCTGCCCCTCAGGACAGTTTGAGTCCACCATGGATTGACTGTATTGTGGGATGTTGTAGAATCTTTCAATGCTGATATTCTTGTCTGGGATGCTATTTATTTGGGCATCATACACAGACTTATTGGCCCACTTTGCTACCCATACTGAATATGTGCCACCTGCAAATATCCATCTCTGTGCCAGACAATAGCTTACAGATAATGTCAATCTCCCCCAAATGGTTCCAGTGTTTTATGACCTCACAGTGTGTGTGGCACTCCATGGCCTGACCGGGCTGTAATTTCCTTTGTTCTCAGCTGAGGTACAGCAACATCATTAACTTGAATTCTACCTACCTATATCAGGATGTCATGTCCAGTGACATAGAGTTTCTAACCTATTCTAAGTTCATATATCATCTGGTTCTATAAAAGAACAGAATTCCCCCTTTTCTTCTGTTAGTCACAGTTCTCACATCCCCATTAGTTCCTTTGTATCTCATTATAAGAACTGCAGGGGAGAAATCACAGAACCTGAAGATGCCCTCATCTTCCACCTGTCTCTGCTTTTCCTTTTATTTCTCCTCAACCCTGTTTCAGGAAAAGAACAACAAAAACTCATAAGTGGCATGGTAAAAGTCTTACAAAGACACATAATCTTATAAGGACAAGGGAAAACTAGCATTACTGCCCTGCAGTTGTATGCCTCCACACACTGGTCAAGTTTCTCTTACAGTTTACGTCCATCCGTCTGTGAATACCTGAATGCTTCACACACATCTTCCTCCTTAAAACACAGAGGAGCCATACAGTCAGCACAGTTTCAAGGTGGGAACCAAAAATCAGTGTCACCAGTTTAGTATCTGACCAAATGTTTCCCCTTCTGTTCCTGATGTTATGATATTGAGTAATGACCAGAAAATCATTTTTGCTGAACATTATTTTGTCACAGTGAAGTTGACCTTTGACCTTTTGGATATAAAATGTCAGTGATTTATTATTTTATGCTATAAGTCATCAGTGTGAATTTTTTTTCATAATTAAGAGAATTAAGAGAGAATTAAGAATTCTTGAGCTGTAGCCAAAAACATGTTTTTTGAGGTCACACTGACCTTCATCTTTGACCCCCAAAATCTAATCAGATCATCATTTAGTCCAAGTGGACGTCTGGTTCTGGTTCTGGTTCCCTCAAGGTGTTCTTGAAATATGGCATTCACAAGAATGACACAGACAAGCTCACAGTGACCTTGACCTTTGACCACCAATATCTAATGGACTGCAATTGTGCAGCGCTTTTATAGTCTTCCAACCATACAAAGTGCTTTTTACTCTACATGTCACATTCACCCATTCACACACAATGCCTGTGGCTATAGCTATAACCTGTACAGAGGCATAAAAAAAGAGAAAGTAAAGCCAAATCAATAATAATTTGGCCTTCTTTGTGCTTTGCTCCTCTGTTCTCTACCTACTGACTATTCACCACTAATTGGCATTACAATCGGACAGAGAGGCAGTTTAAAAAGTAGCCTTCGTACACAATGAGGCCAATTACTCTTACAAGACTTGCTAATGTCTTCCTTCCTTGCTTTTACAAGTCATTATTGCTCTCTTATCAATCACAGCTGCATGAACACTTGATAGCTATTATACAATTGTACCCATTCAGACTGGCCTACTGCAAAGCACAGTCTTATTTGCTACATTCACATTCTGTGGATTAAATCATGACTCACATTTACCCAGCAGCCCTTTGGGAAACCATCCATATAGGCTCAGAGCAGGCAGCAGAGCTCAGATGAACAATGTGTGTCTGTATTTGTTCTTGTGCACATACCCTCTGCCTGTGTGTACATTTGCATGAATGTGTGCGGAGGTGCTACTGTGTTTGCTCAGAGCAGCTAGTTTGTTGTGGATCAATACCTCAGAATGATGGGCATCAGTGTAGTGGCAACTTGCTACAAGGTACTCCTCTGGCTGGTTGTCTAATGCATATGGGAAGAGGCACTGTATCAAGTGCAAATCCTCTATGCCAGCATATGCAATTGCAAAAGGTAATGACAATCATAACAAAAAAAATCACATAAACAGTACTGCAGAGGAACAGCAGATGGACAAATATAAGAAAAAAACAACAACACATATGAACCTCCACACACTTATTTATTGTGTGTTTTTCTTTTCCCCTATAACCACTCACTCCAACCCTTCATCCACCATTTTTTCTCTTTTTCTCCTTGTTTTTCATTCATGCTTTCGAGTCGTACTGAGCTGTGACCTTTGTCCCCTTCCCCATGTGAGTCAAATAGCCCTTACACACACACACACACACACACACACACACACACACACACACACACACACACACACACACACATACAGACAACCAATAACAAGCATGGAGAAGGCAGACAGACATGAGTTTTCACTTTCGGTACATTAAGTTATCAATACTTGACCAGGGCATTAAGCTGTATTATCTGTGCACACAAGGACAAACACAAGCACACACTCAGCCAGCCCAAAAACACACTCACATATACATAAATTATAAACACACACCACACTGTGCTCGGCTTCCCAGCTTAGCAGCAGACGGATCAGTATGTATTGCCCAGCATTGATTTGCTCTACATTTGTTACAGCTAACAGCTGCATGCTAATCCACTGTCACAATACAATCACACGAGAAAAATTTCACTCCCAGTCAGGCCATGAAAAGAAACTCTACATCTGTTTGCCACATGGAATACTGCACTCTCACATTCACAGGCCGCTTTCATTATTTTACCAACTTGACATTTCTGATGACCTAGGACTTTAATTATGTTTGGCGTCCTGCTCAAAAATCAGAGAAACCTATCATCATGTGTCCTAAATTAGAGGACAATACTGCTTGCGGTCACTTCCCAACATGCTCCCAGTAGCAAGGTCATATATATTTTTTGATGTCAGATGAAAACCCAGTACATCAGCTTTGACAGTTGAAAAATACAGTGGGAAATTCACTATGAAAGTCACTTTTTTGAAACTCCACCAACACGGTGTGAATGCTGAAATTTCAAGTGAATTCTGTGAAAAAGCTAAGGATGAATTCCTAGAATTGTGTTGCTCACCCCTCTCCCCTGGGATCTCTGCAAGGGATGTGAGGACTCTAAAACTTCGCCTGAGCCTCCTTCTGCATATGTGTGAGTAGATACAGTTTTACATGATGTCTGTATTAAAAAACACACACACAAAAAAGTAAGTTTTTTTCAATGGTATCAATGGTATTGTGATGGTATTGTGACCATTATGACAATAGATCATGCTAATAGGTTTTGGGAAATCCATAACCCCAAAATAACGTAAACTGGGGCAAGCAGTGCCAGTACACATTTCATATAAACTTCAATTTTAAATAAATCATGTGAAGTTTCTCAGTCTGACTGAAAACAAAGCACCCTGGAAAACTAACTGGATTAACTACTATAGCTAACCGGTCAGCAAGCAAATTGCTATGGAAGCAGAACTCTGCATAGTTATCAATAATGATGAATCCACAGGGCTAATTTCTTAGTTTACTTTTTGCCGGACTTAAAGAAAAGTGTAAAAATGCAATTAGCATAATCAGAGTGCCCACAATTACGAGAGTGAGACCTTGGTTGTAAAATGCTGGTGTTTAACTCAATTTTATTTTTTCCTGTATAAAAGCCCCAAGGTCTACAATGACTCAACACTTAGTTTTTGCTGCCTCTTTTTCCAGTTTCTTCTGACAAAAATGTATCTGAACAGTACAGCTGAATGCACCTCTGACATTTCAGGGCTAAAACAGACCTGCTGACTGTTGCCTAACATGCCATTGAAGTGAGGAACTTGAGCAAAGGTGCAGTATTTCTATTCTGATTGCTTCGTAAACTAGTGCATAGGTCACTGTGTAGGAGTGTTGCCTTTTCTAAACACGACTTCCTCCACACATATTCACACACACATGAACACATACATACAGGAATAGGGAAATTCTATATTTAAAAAGCAGAACCAAAGCAGAGGTTAACCTCACTTCTTTAAACCCTTCGGAAACTGCACACCCACATTATGGTGTAGTTGGATGAGCACTCGGTGTTCTATCTTCGTGTTGCTCTTGGATAGATTGCTAATACCTAGCCAGTAGGGCTGCAAATCTATTTAATTAATTTTAAGTACGGTCACAATTTTGGCATCCCACAATAAAATTAACATTGACGTTTAAATGTGTGCTCTGCTCATAGAAAACAAATCAAGCGCTTCCTAAACTAAAGCAAACTCCACTCTTGTGAGCTGTACGTAACACATGCACCTTGCAGCAGCAGCAGCCTGTGAAAAACTATGCTAAATGTTGCGACTGCAGACGGGCTAAATGAAAATCATGTGTGCATCAACCACCATCATCCATTGTTTGGAAGTATTTCGGGTTTAGGAGAGACCAAATTATGTGCAAAGAATGCAACGCAACTAACTCGTGAAAACCACCTGAAAAATCCTCAAACTGCAGAATGATGAATGCACAAAGGCCAAGAAGAATGTTATTGCTAACATTAACTTGCTGAATATCCAATCGTGTCCAGTATCAACTTGGACATCCATGACAGTGATGCTGTACAACACATCATGGCACTGATGAACCTTATTTTAAGTCCTATTTTGATTACAAGGATTTTTGATTTAGCAGAAATGTGGCACAAGGTAAATGTGCTCTGTTGATTTAACTTTTGGAAAAAGAACAATTTTATTAATATTTTGGCTTTATTTATATTCAGCCTTTGGGATTGCTTCCTTGTTTACTGCAACATTGGTCACATGATAACAGCCTTTCAAAATATGTGGGATATGTACGTATTTGGGTTTATTTCATGCTTTTTGTAAGAAAACATGCGAAAAAAACAGCAAAACAGCCTGAGAAAAGTGTCAAGTGATTAGCTAACTGACGATTAACTACATCATGCATCAGTGGCTAGTGGAATGGAGCAGTTAAAGCAGTGGCTTTGGTGTCATTATTGGATTCAGTTTCAGTAAGACAAAATAAATCAATATTCCCTGGCACACTGCATCTTCAGCAAATGTGTGAACGCAGTGCTTTAGCAAAACGGTGGCATGAGGGTCTTTTATCTCAGTGACTTCATTGGCATAGCCAGTTTCAAGGAACGGGCTATGTTCCGCACAGCCCAGTTGATCTTACACCTAACCTGGGGTTCATGATCAATTGGAAGAAGAGCAGCCCCCTACCACATCAATAGATGGAGAATCTGGGGTTTGTGCTCAATGCAAGTGCTGTGGTTTATGGCATCTGCCCCTCCAGTGGTATTGCTGGAGCTACCACACATGTTGCAGCAGATTGTGTTTTGGTGACAAACCAGTCTTAGCCCACCCTCTTGTGAAGTGCTTCTTGCATTGGATCAGGAGACAACGTTCAATTATGTGTGCCTCCTCCCTGTAATGTGACCTGCCATTAGAGCTGGAGGCCTTGTGAAGGATCTATTAGAACCCCTAGGGCTCTCCCCTCTGGAGCCGTTGTCATTGTGTTTTTTTTTTCCATCCTAAGGAACAGGGAGGCAAAACTGCACATGCTCTGCCCAGTTTGTCTGTTGGCATGTTATGCTGAACCCATGGCCCCCATCAGACACACTGAGCAGCTCATTGTGTGCTTTCGGGATGGTTCTGCTAGTAAGGCCCTATCCAAGAAATGCCTTGCAGGATGGCTTTGTGAATGCATCTGTGCATGCTCTACATGTGGTGTGGCTGTGTCAACTGTCTTGTTCATTGGGGTGAGTGTCAAGAACACTATCTCTTGGACATGCTGGATTATTTTCAGGGTCTGTGCTCACTGGAACAAACAGGACTAGTGAAAGGAGTTGGATGTGTGTCTGTTGTGTCTGACTCCCCTCTGGACATAATACACCATAATACAACATGGTTCGATGCTCCTTGATGACAAAGGAAATGTGATGTGCAGGGTGTCTATTGCCTGCCTTCCAACCCCTGCAGGTTTCACCCAGTTTGGTTGCATAGCCACTGGGTTGGCTGGGGCTCCCTACATCTCCACTACAGCAGTCAAGGTGATGAAGAAATATGCGGGCTGTGGCAACTCCACACATATTTAGGGAGGCATGTAATGACTGGCTGGCTCTGTTTATGCAAACTTCAGTGGGCGAATGTATTCCTGTGATTAGAGGAAAGTATTAGTTCTAGTGTCCAGTAGAGGACTCTGCCTGTGCTAATAGAACTAGATTTACAATGTCCTAACCTTCGTTTATTCCTACCCCAAAAGATACATGCATGATATGTTTGAGCGATGTGCCTGCCTGGAGCAAGGTGCCGGCCACAGAACAGAAGAACCAGCACCACCATACCTCTTCCTCCTCCCTGCATGCAGTTGTTACTGTCTGTGCTGATCTTTTTCTTGACAACCAGAGCATTTTCCTGATCTCTTCATCATACTTTTGAAAGCACTTCCTACCTTGTGTATAATGTATGCTTCATACCTCAGTCTCTCAGACTCTTTTTTTCTCACATCAGGAGGGCATTCTGTTTCTTCCTCAACAATCCTTCTGGACAAAACCATTAATCATAAACGATCTTCATGGTGACTTTTTTCCTTTTCATTATCGAGAAAAACCCTAACCCAACAAATGTGGAATTACTTAAGGTAAGGAATGAAAGCCTGTCACCTTGTCAAGCATTATGGATGCTCAGGAAAAAGATGATGGAAATAACAAATGGAAAAAGAGGGATATAGAGAGGAAGACATAATTGCTGAATGTAGAGGGAAGACAAGTGCAAATAACTACTGGCTGGCTGTCGCTGTCATAAGTGTGGTGAATGTTGCTATGGCAACGGCCCAGAGTTCAGGCCATGACAAACACAGGTAAGTGTTTAGGTGAGAGAGAGTAAGAGACTGAAAATTACATCTCCATACAGCAGAAATCATTTGAAAATTATTATTGTTTTTTTAGTTTCAAAGAAAGACTACACTGTTATGCTTCATGCATGAAATCCAAATAGAAAGGTTCATGTTATAAAATATGAACAAAGAATAAAGACTATTTATTTATTAAAGACATAGAAATAAAGTGACAGAATGGAAAATGAAAAGAAGTTGATGATATGTAGAAAAATAAAACATACAGTGAATACATATAATTACTGCATGCTACATTTTCTGGGCTAAAAAGTAAAACCATCACCTCTAGAAGATTACACTGTTATGTGTCATGTATGAAAACCAATTAGAAATGTACATTTTATAAAATATGAATAAAGACAGCAACCTATCCATCTGAGAAAGAAAGTGACAGTATGGAAAATGAAAAGTGTTAGAAAGCGTTGTTTATATGTTGTTTGCCTGTTCATAGTTATCATTCATTTAATATATCATTCATTGATAGCTTGTTCTTCATAGTGATTTGTAATGTCCCACATCATTTAACTCATCAGAGCTGTACTAACGCTCCTTGAATGCACCACAACTATTATGCGGATGCAGTGCCGTGAAAGCCAGTTAGCTTCTCACTCCGTGCAGCTGCTGATAGTGTGCTTCACAGAGAGAATGGCGCCCCCCAGCGTACCTGGCCGACTATGTGGTTGCAACTCTCCCTCCTGAGGGACAACCCCAAACCATACAACTGGCTCCCTCTTCCCAGCATTCACACAGTGAGCAAACACGCTCATTCCAGAGGAGCTCCAGTTCCAGGTCCACAAGCTCAACACGCTCATCCATGGGCAGATTCCCTTCTAATGTTCTCTCAGAGCTGGAAACAACCCAGCTCGAAGAGCGACTGAAGCAGATGGGGCTTGAGGAGTTGCAGGAACAGCTGGAAGAGGACCAACAAGCCGAATTTCAATGTCAGTTACTCCAAGCTCAAGCCAGAGAGGCCCAACAGCTACAGGAGGAAGCCCTCAGAGCCCGAAAGTCATTAACCAGACAACTGGAACAACGGTGATGACTAAAGAAGAGAGAGAATGAGCTGGATGGTCACTTTTCTCCTTAAAGAGTACAGGAAGGCATCAGAGCCTTACCCCCTCCATTCGATGACGGAAAGGCAGACAACTATCCAGCTCTTCCTCCAGCGTCCTTGGCTACGCCTCCAGCACTCACCCGGGCTTCACCTCCAGCACTCATCGCAGCCCCGCCTTTAGCAGTACTGGCTCCGCCTCCAGCACAACACGCGGCCCTGCAGCCAGCATCTTTAGCCCCGCCTCCACTACAACATGCGGCTACACCTCCAGTGCTACATTCAGCTCTCCCTTCTGCATCCCTGCCTGCTAGTCTAGCACCTGTGAGCTACCACCCCGCTCCTATACCTCAACCACCGCAGCATTACCAATCCAATGCAGCCTTCGCTTGCCCTGTCCAAGCAGTGTCGTACACCTCTCCAGCCTCAACTGAGTCCAATACACATCAACCACAGGCAGCTAATATGTATCCATTCCTTGCATCGTCCTATGGTGTTCCAAAACTGATGGTCCCCTTCTTCGACAGTGGTAAAGAGAGTGACTTTGCCTCACTGAAGATGGCCCTTGACAACTTGTTAAACAGTCATCAGCACTTGAACGAGCAGTACAAGTATCAAGTGCTCCTTGGACACCTGAAACTACCGAGTGCACTGCAGCTTGCCAAGGCCTACATGCACGAGCTGAGGCCGTACACGATGGCCATGCAAGCTCTACAGGACAAGTACGGGCAACCCCGTCAGCTCGTCCAAAGTGAACTGGGCGTCATTCTGAACGCTCTAGCCCTCATGTTCGGAGACTCCGAAGCATTTGATGCCTTCGCCTTGTCGATCAAATCGCTAGTAAGCATGCTTAGGACTCTGGAGGGGCGAATTAAGATGTGGTTCTCATGTTGACCAACTACTGAGTAAAATGCCGCCAAGCTATCATGATGGGTTTGTGGAACACTGCCTGAACCAAGGTATTCTTAGGATAGATATCAACCAAACCCATACCTTACCTGACTTGGGGTCCTGGTTACAGATTAAATCCCAGGCAAAGCGCATAGCAGGGAGAGCTGCCGCACTCTACAACCATGATGCTCCCAAGCCAACAAAGAAAGACCAACATCCATTCAATAAACCAAAGGAGAAATCCACAGCATTTTTCCTCACTGCCAGTGATGACCAAGTCTCTAAAGGATGGTCTACTCAACCTAAGTCCCTGCCAAACCTAAACCACACTCTCCCCACTGTGACGAGCATTTCCTGAACGCTTGCACTGAGTTCAAGAAACTGAACACAGGACAGACCGTAAAGTGGCAAACTGATGGACAGCGGTGTTGGAAGTGCGGATGACCTCACAAGCCCGATGTTGCACCCTCAGGCGACCTTGCAGTACCTGCAGAGAGCAACATCTGACGGTTCTGCACGATGCAGTCCTACAAACCCAGAAGAATGTGCTCATGGTGACCACTACCACTATGAAGGTGTACTTAGATCGACTGAACAGGTTCCCCAAGGTGATGTTGAAGATTGTGAAAGTCCTACTTCACACTGGAGATTTATGCAGTACTTGATGATGGCTCAGAACGAAGCATCATCTTGCCACAAGTCGTGCACCGCCTGAACCTCACCTCGCAGCCTGAAACGCTCATCCTGCTGACCGTTCACCAAAAGGTAGTGCAGCTTCACGGTGCTTCAGTTGCCGTTCATGTGTTCTCCCTGCCTAAACCTGGGGAGAGGTATCATATATGTCAGGCATTCACATCTGACAACCTGGGTCTCTCTGAACATTCCTATGCAGTGACAACTCTCTAACGGAGATATAAGCACCTCTGCAACTTACCTTTGCCTGCTGTGGACCACGCTCAACCTCTGTTGCTAATTGGATCCAACATGCCCCATCTCCTGACACCTATAGAGCCGGTGGATTTGGGCCCACCAGGAGGACCCATTGCTGTCCACGCCAAGTTTGGTTGGTCGCTACAAGGTCCCACCAGCATCGACCAAGTTTCTGCATCTGAGCAGCAGTGCCTGTTCACTGCAAAAGTCTCACTGATCTGTGAGCTCTTCAAGAACATCGAGCATCTCTGGCAGATTGATACGCTGCCTTATGTGAGTGAAAAGTAAGTAACCCAATCATAGGAAGATCAGCAAGCCTTAAACCTACTCCAGACATCCACCATCAGGGTTACTGTTGATGGCATACAGAGATATGCTACACCGCTGCTTTGTCAAGCCAACTCCGCGACCCTTCAAGCTCCTATGGAAACAGTGTTGCTGCAGAGTCTTCGAAGCACCGAGCGGAGACTTGCCAAAGACCCAGATCATGCCAAGGTGTACTGTCAGACGATCAAGAAGTTAGAGAAGATGGGCTATGTAGCAGTGGCGCCACCTGAGGTAGCTACATCAACCCCAGAATCCTGGTTTATACCTCACCATATGGTGCGGCACAACAACAAGGACAGGACTGTCTTTAATTGCTCTTTCCACCACAAAGAGGAGCCCCTCAACGATCTTCTCCTCCCTGGACCTGCACTAGGTCCATCGCTGCTAGGAGTCCTCATTCGGTTCTGGCAGTATCCAGTTGTGGTGAGCGGTGACATCAAGAGAGTTCTGCGTGACATCTGGCGGGACATGCAGAGGACTGAAGAGCCAAGGATTTATGAATGGCAGGTTCCGCCATTTGGCACTACGTGCAGCCCTTGCTGTGCTATCTATGCCCAGTGGCACGCCCAGGACTCAGGTGAACCCAACAGCGACCTTGTTAAGTGTGTCAAGCATTCATTCTATGTGGATAACTGCCTTCACAGCACCCATTCAGAGGAGGAAGCTAAGGATCTTGTTGATGGCCTTTGCCAGCTGCTCCACACGGGCAGTTTTGAGATACGCCAGTGGGCCAGCAACATTCCAGCTGTCATTGAACATCTTTCATCTGATGCCAGATCCAGTGACCTATGGCTTTCCCAATCCAGTATGGACCTTCAGGAGTCAACTCTTGGATTACGTCGGGACTCCCTCCATGACTCCCTGAAGTACAAACACAGAATGGTGGAGAGAACTGAACCCACATTGAGGAGCGTCTATAAGGTACTGGCCTGTCAATATGATCCACTAGGTTACATTGTACCGTTTACAATGAGAGCCAAGATTCTTGTCCAGGATCTTTGGAAGGAGCAAATTGGCTGGGATGACCTGCTCCAGCCACAGAGCCTGCGAGACAGATAGTTCGCCTAGGAACAGGAGATTCCTGACCTTATCCAGATGGAAATCCCCAGATATTATGCACCAGCCTCTGCAGACTCACTGACATCGGATAGAGATCTTCACATTTTCTGCGACACTTCTGAGAGAGCATACGGTTCTGTTGCTTACTTATGGACTGAAGATCCCCAGAAGGAAGTCCATGTCTCCTTTTGTCCTGGCCAGATCCCCTGTGGTGCCAACGAAGCAGCTTTCCATGCCTCAGCTGGAGCTGAGTGCTGCTCTCACTGGTGCTCAACTAGCCAGTGTCCTTCAAGTTGAGTTCACCTTACACATCAGAAGGGTCATCCTCTGGTCGGACTCTACTACCGTTCTTCACTGGATCAAGTCAGAATCTTGCCACTACAAGGTTTTCGTTGGCACACGTGTGGCAGAGATTCAGAGCTTTATGAATGTGAGCAACTGGAGGTATGTGGATAGCGTGAACAACCCTGCTGATGATATCATGCGGGGCAAGACCATGATCATTGGCCGACGAGCCCTTCAGCCTATCCAGAGCCAGAGGATAGCAAACTGAAGAAATCCTCTTTCTGTGTGTGACTGTCAGCCCCTGTCCTCAACTCCCTGACGTCAGCATGTTCTCCACATTGAAGGACCTCATGCAGGCGACAGCACGATCCCTACATGGGGCAGCTGATCCGAGCTCTAGCTTGCCTAGGGAAGCAACTGATTATATCAAAGCAGAGAATCTCCTCCTAAAGCAAAGAAGGGAGGTTGGAAATGGGCCGGAAGTTGATCATGATGTTGGGATTAAGTCCGGATTTTTTGAGGATGGGATGACAGTGGCGAGTTTCAGAGGACAGCAGCAGCGTCAGACGGCCAAACTTCTCTCAGGAGGAAACTGATGTTTTGGTCCGGGAGGTCCAAGCTCGCAGTGTCCAAATATACGGAACTGACCTCCACGGGCTGATAATACAAAGGTACAGTGGTGGAAAAAAGTTTTCGGACACCCTTAAAATCTTACACAATCTCAAATATTATCATGAAATATTTGTGGAAAAATCTTCTTTGTGTTTCAAAAGGTGTGGCTGCATTAGACAGATACAAACGAATACGAATTATATTTTTTTGTTTATTGTTTACAAGAAAAACTAACAAAACTAAATTCTTGACAGTTTCAATATGTCAGTTCTCAACATTGTCGGTATCAAAGTCAACAAATAACAGAGAATGTGTTCAAAACTGAACAAAAAATAAATAAACCATCACATCATCAAATTAATATTTAGTAGTCCTGCCACTGGCACGTAGTAGAGCTCTAATCCTGGCTGGCATGTTCCCCACGAGCCTTTCACACTGCTGAGGGGTAATCTTGTCCCATTCTTCTTGAATTACTGCTTTTAATTCTTCTAAATTCTTTGGTTTATGCTTTGAAACAGAGCTTTTGATAATCCACCACAGATTTTCAATGGGGCTCATGTCCGGGGATTGAGCTGGCCACTCTAAGACCTGGATACTGTGCTCCTGCAGCCAGGTTCTACTGGCCTTGGATGTGTGGCAAGGGGCATTATCTTGTTGAAACATCCAGCTTTTACCTCGACGGAACAGTGCACGCGCAGAAGGGAGCATGTGGGTTTCGAGAATGGTACAATACTTGGTAGAGTTCAATGTGCCATCACAGACGGTGAGATGACCAACACCAGCAGCACTCATGCATCCCCAAACCATGATACTGCCTCCACCATGCTTGACAGTAGGTACTGTACATGCTGGAGATAATGCTTCGCCTGGCCTTCTGCGTACCCTCACATTAGTAGGAGGAAGATAAAGCTGGAAACTGGACTCATCTGACCACAAAATCTTCTTCCAATTCCTGGCTGTCCAGTTCTTGTGTGCCTGGGCCCAACGACGCCGGGCTAACCTCTGTCTCTCATTGATCAGGGGCTTCTTGATAGCCTTGTAGGACCTTAAGCCATGATCTAAAAGTCGGCCACGTACAGTGCGGGTGGAACACTAAACACCAGTTTGGTTTGACCACTGCTGCTGAAGCTCCTGTGATGTCATTCGGCGGTTTTGCCTGCACATGCAGATCAGGATGCGGTCATTTCTTGCTGAAGAAACCCTTGGACGCCCAGATCTTGGTTTTTCTTCCAAGCTGTTGGTTCGTCTGTATTTCTGCAGAGTGTATCCAACTGCTGAAGGACTGCATCTGCACTTCCTGGCTATCTGGTGGCAGCTGTACCCTTCCTGGCTGAGAATCTTTATCTTCAGGCGTGTTTCCTGTGTTAGGTTCCTTGTTTTAGCCATTTTTGTGTCTGAAGAACTTTCAAATGTGCTGCCTTTATGTAGACACGAAGCTTGGCAACAAAAATTGTGTCTTTTAATAAAAAGAACGACCTTCATCACTGGTACCAAAATGACCCAATACTCAAAATGTCTTATGTATTTTTATGGAACCAATCAATTTTAAGTTTTTAATGGCTTTTTTAGGATTTATTTCGTATTTCGGCTGTGACTGTACTAAAATAAATTGCACTTGAAGACCTAAGAGTGATTCTTAATGCAATATTTCACAAATGCATGGGGTGTCCGAAAACTTTTTTCCACCACTGTAGTCTTGGAGGAGGTCAACACAATTGTAAATCAATGTTGCGTTTCTCTCGTGCGCGCAAGCTCTCTCTTTCTCTCTCACAGTCTCACTCTGTTTCTTTTCTTTTGACTTTTCTAAGATGACAGTGCTGAATATATACTTACTATCTGATGCTGTGGCTGTTTGTGGTTGGCTGAGAGGGATGTGAACTCATTAGTTTGCAGCTGTGTTAATCAAATCAGGTTGGGTTTCCAGTGTTAAGACTTGACAAAGGCCCTGTGCCGAAACGTTGTCCTTAATAAAATTCCTTTTTTACTTGGAGCTGAGTGTGTGGTGTTCCCTCTTTTTTCAAGTTTTCTACTCCATCGCCAGCACCTCAACAAAGACAATCTGCGGTGTGTGTTGCTCTTCTCCTACCAATCCCCTTTGATCTGACATCAGATGTGACAAGACAGTCGATATAGAGATACATTTATGTGCTGATTGCAGATAGTTGCATTGAATAGTGTTTTTTTGGGTATTTATTGCATTGTTAATGTGCCTGACATTCTGGAAACCTGCCTGTGAGGTTTTGGTGACATGTGCGCACTGTCCGCCGGTCAGCCAAACTTTGGCTTACACCGGCTGCACTCCGCCTGCGCTGACAGTAGACCTGGTTTCAGCTGACGAGCTTTTAGCGCACCTTCGGTGAAGCCTTTTGTCACGAAACTGTCACTGCGCCAAGCTAGATCTGTCGACACCTCCCCCTGCTGCACCGCCATACCCATCTTAGTGCACCTCGGTCTTCCAAACTACCAAACTGTGCGCGCCTCGGGTTGCGCTGCTCGAAACTAGCTCTGCGTGGGGTTCGCCACCCTGCGCTGCGCCAGGAAACTAGAGCCCAGAATGTTCAAATGAGTTAACTGCAGGGATGGGAATAGTGGTTATTTTGATGTCCTTCTGATGAATAGCAACAACACCACCTTTGCGGTCCTCAGGGCAAGGTTTGTCAGTGTATGTGAATCCGGTGGGTGTGATCTGATTAGGTGAAAAATAGTCCAGGGGTTTGTGCCATATTTCAGTGATGCAAAGAAAATCCAGGTTATTGTCGATGAATTCATTCAGGATGAGGCTTTTGTTGTTCAGAGATCGTATGTTGAGTAGAGCCAGTTTCAGATGATGTTGTTTTAGGACAGGCTGAGAGGACTGAGGAACGATAATGGATAGTAAATTCTGGGCACGTCTGTGAGCAAAGTGAGGCTTGATTGAGTAGGGTCTTTCAGTGATGATTACAGGAATGTTTGTGGGAGGGAGAACATAATCGGTGGAAACACATTGAGAAGGGCTGGGAACTGTAGGACGTTTGGGATTTGACCTGGAGCTGGCTGTAGAGGTTAGTGGCAGTTACAGTTGGAGCCTGTACGGGGAGAGGTTTGGGAGCCAGTACTTGCAGAATGATCCATAGAGGAAGAAGAGGAATGCACTGAGGAGGGGATGTGGCATGTAAACAGTCACGGACGTGTGTTTTCCATGTTGTATATATATATACACACCGGTATTATTTAACACAGGCATAGACTACTATATGATCCTAATCTGGTATGACTGCTCCCTTTAGAGATGTTGAAATAAATAAATTCAATCAAACACATAGCAAAGACATAATGTTTAGATTGTACCTGTATTTTGTGTAGCACGTTGCACTCTTTACTTTGATGTGCATGCTTTATTTCCAGTACTAATTTCCCTCTGGGACCAATGAAGTCATCTTGAATCATGAATCTTGGGATGCTCTGTAATCCATGCTTTGATCTGAATTTATTGCACTGTTAGGAGCACACAACTGAGGAGAACAGTACTATGTTACTATGAGTGACACCTATCACACTGCACAACTGATCCAGTGGTCATTTGATGCATTCTTCATATGGGAATATTGATTTGTGAAGCCTTACAAAATGATGTCAAAACTTTAACAGTTCACCATATGTGTGGCTTGACCTCCCTTGTTTTGTCTGTAAGTTGCATTTATTGGTAGACTGGGTGCATCTGAGAGGCCCCAACAAGGCAACATCTGTAGCCTGGCAGAGCGAGCACCAGGCACGCTGTGGCCAAATGACACCAGGTCCTGTTCCAAACTGTCCCTGTTCCTTCCATTGTTTGCAAAAGAAGCTGTGCTTTCCTAATCTGATCAACACAACCAGCTGCATCGGTTGCATGTCAGATCAGCATTTTGAATCTACACAGCCATAAAAGCAGTTTGAATTCACCATATTGAAGACTGAGAATAGACAGAAGACAAAAGGACTTTGAAAATCAAGTTACCATGCAGCAAACTAGAACTAGAATTACCGCTTTACAGTTGTATGCCTACACGCAGTCAAGTTTCTCTTACAGTTTACATCCATGTCTGTGAAAATATGGATGCATCAGACCCATTGTCCCCCCAACAGCACATAAACTCTATACAATCAGCCAAGTTTCAAGGTGGACACCAGACGTCGCGCTAGACTTTTTCGTCGCCTGTCATTTTGACCGACAGGCTCATAAAAATCCGGTCAAAATCTATTTTTACCGGTCATTTTAATTTTCCTTTAAGATATTCAAAGATATTTAGTTTTCATTCGTTCGTTTTTAAAAAAATCCAACAAGCAAGTTATAAAGTGTGCATTAATAAGGACATGAACGAAAAGATGAACAGACATCCACACACCCATGCCATTCTGGACACACTGGACGTGGAACCGAAGCGCAGCGCCCAGCCGCGGAGGCAGTTTTCAATCGGCGCCCATCTTAACCTATCTGACTGTCCACACAGACCGCTGAGCAGAGCGGAGCGCACGCGGAGGCAGCGCTTCAGTTCGGCGTCTGGTCTATTTTTCAGTGTTTATCCTACACACTCAATACATGAACATGCAATGACAAATTGTAATTAACTTATTACGTTCTAAAAAAAAAAAACGATTAAAATATGAACTTACCCATGTTTAAAATGACCTGTTGAAATGAAAAAACGAGTACTGATGGGAACAGACGAGTGGAGTTGATGTTTAACAGGCGCGGAGAGCGCAGGAGAAATGCGCTGTCTGTGCGGACAGTCAAGACTTCTGCGGCACTACGCGTCTGGTGTGTCCAGGGCTCAACAACGCTACATGAAGCAGATGAATGACTTTTTTCTCTGCAGTGTGAAAACGGCAGCCACTGACTGTGCACTCCACCGCCACGTGGGCAGGGGTGGTAACAGCAACCGGTCAAAATGACGGACGGCCTTCAGATTTTCCGGTCATTGTTGTAAAAAAACGGTCAATGACCGAGAATATTCGGTTAACATGACCCCTGGTGGACACGTAAGATTATTGTCACCAATTCAGTATCTGACCAGATATTTCCCCTTCTGTTCTGACATTGAGTAAGTGTTTTATGCAGAACATTATGATGTCACAGTGAAGCTGACCTTTGACCTTTTGGATATAAAATGTCATCACTTCATCATTTTATCCTGTTAGACATCTGTGTCAAGTTTTGTTGTAATTAGCATATGAACTCTTGAGTTATGGCCAAAAACATATTTTGTGAGGTCACACTGACCTTCGACCACAAAATTGTAATTAGTTTATCCTTTAGGCCAAGTGAACAAGCGTGCCAAATTTGAAGAAATTCCCTTGAGGTGTTCTTGAGATATTGTGCTCACAAGGATGAGACGGACGGACGGACAACTCGAAAACATAATGCCTGGCCACAGCTATCGCTGCAAGACATTCAAAAGAGGTATAAGAGAAAAAAAAGGAAAAAAAAATACTGAAACTTATAAAAAATAAAACTAAACATTTTTAAACAATAAAACTAACCTAAAATGAGCAAACCCCATGAGCAAACAAAAGCTGAAAACACACACCTTTTGAATTTTTTCTAATGCATAGTTTCTTTTTTTCTTTCTTTCTTTCTTTCTTCCTTTCTTTCTTTCGTTCGTTTCTTAATTGGAATTCTGATTTGCTGTGTTGTTTTGAGAAAGACATGACAGTGTATGGTCATGTTCTAGCAGCTTAAGCAGTCACTTGCTCAGCTTGGTTTAGAGACAAATCCTTGTGCAGGAGTGGACTAAAACATTTTGAGCCTTTAAGGGATGACAGGGGCCTCAGAGAGCTTCTGCTCTTTTATTTATTTTTTCTCATATAAAGTTCAATCTTCCAAACAATTTATTCAGCCACAGTGCAAAAAAAGGCAAACTTTTCACTGTAGGCTTTTCATGGACTCTGTTTAACTTGACCATCAAGAGACCATGTGTGGAGCACCAAATGGATACTGTGTGGTCCTCATATGTACTCATTTGTTTGGGTCTTCTCCGCTTTATCAGTGTGTGGCCAGTTCTCCATGAATTTCTTAAGCCATGTGGTTCAACCACATCAGCCACATCTGACACACACACACACGACTCCACCCAAAGCACCTCTTTCCAACCTCACACAAGAAATAGATTAGGGCCTTTGGAAGACATAACAGGAGGGCACCTCTGGGGCAGACAGAGTGGCAACACGGCCACAGCTGCAACTTAAGAAGAAACAGAATTGTCTAAGTTGCAGAATACATACAAAGGAATATAGCCAAGTATCAGTCAATATAGTCAATAGTCTGTTAACAGGGTAAATGACTGACAGCACACACACACATGCACGCACACCTACACACACACACACACACACACACACACACAGAGTTTCCAAATATAAACCTCAGACTGGAAGATTAACTCAACCAAACCCAAATCCTGCTCTCTGTGTCCTCTCAGCAGAGGTAAAGATAGAACCAGTGGTGGAAACATAATCTCTCCATGTTCATACAGTCGGTTCACACTGACCTGCCAACAGCAGCAGGCAGGCAGGCAACCAACCCCCTCTTCAACCCTAAACACACACACACACACACACACACACACACACACACACACACACACACACACACACACACTCACTGTCCTCTGCACAGCTGTCCACCCTAAATGTAGGTTTAGACGATGCACATATTTCCACTAAATGTAGCTTTAGTGAGATGTAAAGTAAGTATAATCCTGAGTAAATATCGTTCAGCCAACCTGATTCAGATTGATTACAAAGAGGAACCATTCCCTTACTAATTCCCCCTGAAAAAACCCCCAATGTGAACATGCTGATTTTATCACCCTGGGCCGTTCAGTTAATATTAGCAAAAATAAAGTTGTCACTTATCAAAGCCGGTGGTTAAAGATTAACATCTTAAAAAAGTCTATGTAAAAAAGTGGGTTAAGTTCGGCACTTGTGTATTTACACGGAGAGTTATTAAGATCCGATTTCAACATTGTTGGCAGTGTTACGACACTGTATTGTAGTGAACCTAACCGGGAATTATGTGAACCATGACACCCCTATATTTTAAGGGAACATTAAAATGAAATCTAAATAAGGGGTAGGAAAACAACCCCCCCTTCAGTAAAAATCAAATCTAAATATCATTCTTTCCCTTCTCTGACCCCCCAAATACACCAGTAAAGAAACCAAAAAAAAAACAACCCAGAAAGGCTTGCTCATCTTCTGCAGGGCTGTGTACACAATTGTTGGCTTCTGGCAATGGGAAAGGAGGCTTTTGCCTATTTTTAGTGGGTTTACCCGTATTTAGAAAGCCTGCATACATGTGCTGATTTTAGCTTCACTGATAATACCAAGTGTGTGTGAATCTGGTGGGTGTGATCTGATTAGATGAAAAGTAGTTTAGTGGAGACTAAACGGAGCATTTGGTTGTGACATTGTAAATGTGAGCGTTGATGCAACTTTCACATAACCAATTACCAGCAAGTACATGTGTTGCCGCACAAAACAGTGAGACATTCAGTACCAGTCTGGTTTATGACAGTGCTATGGACCCTTTTAGGGCCGACGTCACAATGACGTCATTTTAGGCAGAACAAAACACGGCTCACCACCACAGGGCTGTAGGCTACATTGGAGTCTTAAAATGTGGTCTTGTTGTGTTATTGGGTGCTAGAATTGAAGGAGTCATGGCTCAAAACTTAAATTTCATCACATCCAGCCACCATGGCCTGTCAACAAAAACAAAGACAAATATGGCTAAATGTAATCAGATGAAAGTGCTTGCATGTTTTTTTTTTTCCCTTCAGCAACAACAGGGTTACGTTTAGCCAAGACACGCATGTGGTTAGGCTTAGGCAACAAAAGCATGTGGTTGGGTTTAAACAACAAAAGCACATGGTTGGGTTTAGGAAGAAAGAACAGGGTTAGCTTTACAATCATATGGGAAGCAAACACCGGCCTCCTGGGTGAAAGTCAGTGGTTGTTGGAATTCACAGAGCATAGGTGAAGTTAACATGTATCCACTGTGTTAGAATGTGTGTGTCTGTAGTGGACAGTTGACCCTGGGTTTTTTGCCTGCCTTCTATGCTTTAGATCCTGTAACTTCTAATGATATGGAGGCCACAGTGATGACCACTGATTGAAGAAAGGGGGATTACATGGGTAAAAAAAATCTCTCCATACATCAGGAGACTTTCACAAAATGAGGGTGCTTAACAGAGTGGGAGTCCTCTTGTCCAGACTGCTTTGAGCTTTCACCTATCACTGTATATTAGTGTGAATTACATTTTGAGAGCTGTTTTGCAGCTCCCACCCAGAGCCATCCTGGATGACCTCTGTCATGTTTGAGAAGCTATTGGAAAAAAAAGATTAAAGAGCTATAAACCAATAAAGACCCAAGACGAGTATTTATTGGCTCTGGCTCCAATCGGCAATGATAGAAACACAACACCTGGGTGAACACGCTACTTTTAGCTCCTTTACTGGCAAGATGCAATAACATGCCGCCACAAAATACTAATTAATTTAATTACTCTAATTTATTAACCACCGTGTCCACAGTAAGCCTGCTGAGTGGAGATGTTCTGTTGTCTTTTGTTACAAACTGGATAATAAATTAATGCACCAAATTAATGCAAACAAAAAAAGACATCTGCATACAAATAGGCTACAGCAGAGAGAAATGTCCTGGTAGAATAGACTGGACCAGGGTCACGTTCACATCTTGCAGAGAACGACCTCCATTTTCTTTGAGGCTTTTGCCCAAACTAAATAAACTCAAACTACACAACATAGGAACAGGGTTTTAAGCTGTGTTCTGCTCTTCTTTGGACAATGCATAACCAAAAGGAATAGAGTTGAGCAGACATCCACCCAAGCTGCCATGCTGGCAGGTTCATGTGCTGACATGGGAGTGTGGATGGATATAGGGAACAAGATAGACAGATGGAGGATACAGAGAAGACGGGAGGATGGCAGACATGCAAGATTGGTGGAGAAGGAGAGAGCGTGAGATGAGAAATGTAAAGGACACACGCCTACATGAAGGCAGGATGAAAAGATGAAGCCCATACTGTCTGAGTAGAAATGAAAGAGAGAAGAGTGAAGAGGGTGGAGGAGAGATTGTTAAGTGAATGTTGATACATGGTCTGCTCTCTAATCAGTTTTACAGGGTCTAATTAGGTAATCATATAGTCCTTCACATGTGTATCTCTCTCTCTCTCTCTCTATGTACATATATATATATATATATATATATATATATAGCCTATATTCTGGTTTAGGGCGGGGACACTCCCTCACCCTGAGGTCCATTTGAGGGGTAGAGTTATTTCTACATCAGTGCAAAATGGTTTTGCTATTTGTACACAAGTGTCTCTATCTCGAAGGCTGAGATTAACAACTATGGGCAAAACAGGCGACTTTAAAATAATAACAAAAAATAAAATCAAGTGCTACTATACTATAAAAGAAAATCTCTATAGCAATAACTAAATTTTTTAAACAAACATGCAGCTTTATTTAGAACTTCAGACAGACCTCACAAACCCTTCATTTTATACAGATTTAATGAATTCTGCAAATGGACTGCTTTTGGTACTTTTCTAGTCTTAGCAACCACTCAAAGCGCTTTACAGCATGAGCACCATTCACACCATCAGGGGTCTTCACCACAGCCACATCTCAAGTAGGCCAGCATAACTCAGACAGTCATACCCTGCAAGGTGCCACTTGTGTATCAATACGCTCACACTCACACACCAGTGATGCAGCCATTGCTGAGTGTCTTGCCCAAAAACACTTTGACATGTAGACTGCAGGGATCAGGGATCAAACCATCGACCTTATGGCTGGTAGACAGCCACTCTACCTTAAGAGCCACAGCTGCCACCACCATGGTTTTCACCACAGTCACACCTGTGGCCTTTATAACAAAACATGGAGGATCAGGGTAACAATCCGGTGAAATAGCTAATCCCTAAGGCTCTCAGTGAGTGGCTGCCTGTCTGATCTGCTCCGCACTGGAGCTGACAAGACACCATATCACCCATCCATGTGTGCTGTGTTTGGCAGGCAATGAAAAATCGTCTTCTGGGAGTCTGCAACTTGAACATTTGGCAGATATTTTCTTGCTCACCATAAGGTGTCTTCTGGGATTCATGTGGTAAGCAGTAACACCTAACTTCACAACTTTTTTTTGATTCGTATTTAGCTTCTGTCATTACGTTTGAATAAGAATGAGAGGCAGAGGAAATATGTCCTATTAATAGATCCAGCCTAGAGACACTGTTCCATTCTGTTTTTTTCTGTAGTAACAGGTCAGTTCTCACAGTCTTTCAGTAGTGAACATTTAAGCAACTGCAGTGGATTCCATACAAATAGTTTTCTTGCCTTTGCACATGTATGGCATGGTGTGTGTTTGCATATGCATGCATGCCTACTGTCAGCTAAAGCTAAAAGCTTTAACTCAACAAAGAGCCAGAGACGTCTCTACAGGCGAGGTCACTCTAGATGACCTTTATGCTGATACAAAGCTTGACTCAACTGTCCAAACCATCTGACACCTGATGGTGATCGTTGTGTCTGCCAATGGGATGTTAGCTTGGAGAGGAGAAAAAGAGACTGAAACAGCAGAGGTCAATGGCGTATATATATATATATATATATATATATATATATATATATATATATTTTATTTTATTTTTTTTTACTGTAACTGAAACACAATACGGGAGCGGGATGGGACGGGAGTCATTCTTGTGGGATTGGGATGGGATGGGATTTTTTCCCCCCTTTTTCATGTTTATGCAATATAATTATGTCCTCTATCCCCTGTCACTGCCATTTAAAGCTAGCTAGCATTAAAACAGATCTGATGGTGTGCTTATTGACAGCTTTTTTTTCCTTAGTTGGAGAAATCAACAATCTTCAGGATGTCTTTGTCATGACAACTTGTCATGACAAAAACCGAATGACACTTAATGACAGCAGTCATAAATGTTTATGACATGTATATAAAGTTTATGACAAGTTCATGACAGTGTCATGTCATAGTTATGACAGTGTCATGTCACCATTATGTAGATACCTTCAAGTAAAGGGTTACCCCATTTCCATTAAATGCTCCACCCAGGAGTTAAATGGTATTTCCTGTTTGGAGTGCCAGCACTGGAAATGACCTTTTGCAAATGTTATGCAAAATTTATTGAAATTTTATTCTATGTGTCCCGCCCTGTTTTATGGCGAATAATGTGTCACAATGGCATTCAATGAAACTTCAACTTCACAAGAAAGCATCAACAAGGGCTTTTCTGGCAACTTGATCTGTTCAAGGTGCAAGGTACAAAACATGTCATTCCCTGTTGCCAGTAGGTGGTGAAATAACTCTAACTAAAGGCCACTACACTGTCATGTAGACGTTTTCAGGCTGGTACTATCTTCAAACGTGAAGTTTGAGGCAAAGTTGACCATGTATGGTCAAGTTACAAACAACTTCCTGTTTCATGGAGAAACATGAAAATTTGATGCCTAGCCACAGTCAAACCGTTCAGCAAAAACTCAAGCTTTTAAAAACTTTTTTTTTTTTTTTTTATCTCAAATGCCGTTTGATTGCAGACCAAATTTAAAGTCAGTGGGATTAAATCTCTAGGAGGAGTTCATTAATGTATGAGCCATGTAAATGCCAAAAAAGCACTACAATTATACAGTTAATCCAAAATGACTGACTTCCTGATGGATTTAGGGTATGGTTTAGGGTATGGCTCCATAAGTCTTGGGTTGTTACATGTGCCTCCAAGTTTTCATACATTTTGATGATAGTTTGTTGAAGTGATGAAGGTTTTTTTAGGGTCCGTGCACCATTTGGTTGTCAGAGCCTAATAAACAAATGTTAACTTGAGCATCTATTATTGTCTTAGCCACAGCTAGTCTTTCTTTTTCAGCACAGTACACAGCTGAGTATCACTAACAAGTATTACTGATGTCTCTCCACCTGCACATAGGCAGAGAAACCAGATCCTGTGCTATCAGGTGTCACTGAACTCCAAGGTCTGTCGGAGAATCCCACCCAACCCCCCACCCCTCTCCCTACTGACCTTCCAGCTCCACTCAACCACCTGCCTGCACTGTCATGAACATAAACCAGTCTGCTGTACACACAGGGACCCACACAGGGTTGGAATAACTGACATTTTCTAAGCTTCAATTAAACTGTTCATCTGCCTTCAGGGTTGCTCTAAGATATTGAGCATCAAACCTCTAAACCCCTTTATTTGAGAAATTACAGATCTAAAACTTGCTTTAAAAAACACACTCAAACATTAAAACAATAATCTTGAAGATTTTCATTTAAAAAATGTCTGTTGAGTCTGTATCTATTACCAAATGCAGTAACGTAACAGTGACTGAGCCTGTGGCCCGCTGATGAAAGCTCTTGTATTTGCAGTACTACAGACTGGGTGTCAATGATGACATTCCAGGGAAAAATCACAAGCAGACCACAGGTAGTGACATGTTTTCCATCACCCAACAGTGGTTGGTCAGCCAGAGAGGGTAGGTGGAGCTAATGCAACAATCCTGCTATTCAACTCACTTAAGTGTGAAGGAATGAACTGCTTTTTCTGGTCTCTGCTAGCATTGTCACAGGGTTTAGCCAGATTATACCTCTGTGCTGAATTGATGCCGTACCTACGGCACCTTAGATGCACCTCCCAAGACTTGTAACTGCATGTTGAGGTGACGAAGACCTCCTGTTTATTTTTGTAAATTGAAAATCATTACCCTCAGTGAAAACAAAGCCTCTATTTCCTGTAATTTCACAGATAAGGAACATTAAATTGTGAATACAAAAAAAACTCCCAAACCACAGCATTTTAAGTCCTGTGCGATTTATCCTGGCTTCACAAGTAGAGAAAAGCTCACAATCAAACTTTACAGCCCTTCACATAAACCCCACCGCCAACTAGCTTTTTGGAGGTGTAACTGCAGAGTGACACAGACACACCACCACACAAGTATAAATGCTCACATTGGTGTAGGGGAGCATGTGAAACCTCCTAACTTGGGGTAAACTGTAACACAGACTTCTTAAGTGGTTACGCAGAGTCAGTCCTTTTGTGCTTCTGGCCAGTTGACCGCAATACCTCCAAACAGTGATCAGTGAAATTCTGCAGAGATTGGACGTGTTTTAGCGGAGTTCAGTGACAAAGTGTCTTTTTGGCCAACATTTTTTGATTACTGAGCTGTGTATGTAAGTCACAGAATCCAACCATATATCATCTTAATAACTGTCTTGTTGCCTAAAACATAGCACCATTTTGAACTACGTAACCAACTCCCAGCAGGTCTTAGCCAGGCTTGATAACATTTCTATACAGTGGGGTTAGTAGTAACACAGTATTTGCATGTCTCAAATTTTGACATGTGGATCTAGGTTACCAAATCGATGTACATCAGTTGGTCCAACCATTGAATATGGATGATAGACTACCAGATGAATATCTGTATGGATACCTATCCTTCCCCTGATGTAGATGAACAAATAGGTATCTACATATATCTGTCCATCAATCTGTAACAGCTGAAAAGAGAAAATTATATAATATTGACATATATTATGTATCTGTCTATGTGTTGATGTCTTCGTCTATGTGTTGATCTTTCCATTCATAAAGCACTGCTGGTTAGATGAGAGATGGATAGGTGTTTGGATATTTGTCATAGATAGATCCATAAACAGTGTCAACCTATAGTATATAGATAGAATTGTATAGAATTGTGTTGAACAGACTTTTCCAGTAAGCATTACAACTAACTCTCTGCTTGTTACAATTAACCCAACCCATGGGGTACGATTTAACATTTCACTTCTGACACTCCTTGGTGCATTGTAGAGGAAAGGTAAGTTCTGGGGAAAAAAACAAAAAACAACTTAAAAACAGTTTTAATAACATTTAGCCAAAACTAAAATGTGTTAGGTTGTGTCCCGCTCTCTGGCATGCAAGGCAGAGTCAAAAGGTTAGGCTAAAGATAATGTTCAAAAATGTCGACATATTGTATTGGGTGGTGGTCTAAAGCCGAGAACTGTCTAAATAACTGACAGAATCAAAGGCAAACATGGTGTTTGTGGACAGGATTACCCTAATACAGATGTTTGGGGAAATGTGAGAGAAGTTAAGACTACAGGCCCAGATCTAACTCCACAGGGAGAAGGATTAAACTAAGTATAGATACACAAAAAACTGAGTTAAACTGCTCTCTTCATGCACCTATATTTAGATGCACCATGAACACCCTAAATGTATCCCATGCACTTTTGCAGCCCTGTCATGATGTCAGCAATGTCACCTTTCACATATCTGCCTGTGTGCTAAAATGTCAAGATGTGTTCACTTCAGGAAGCACAGAGAGCTAAGGCTGCACCCTGCAAGCACACAGAAGGCCTGTATGCATGTCGTGGAAGCTAAGCAAAGTTCAAAAAGACTTTTACATAATGTTGAGCATAACAAACACTTTTTGCAGCCTGGAAACACAACCATAATGTCTTACCAACAAGAACCAGGAGTGTTACGGCCAAATCATGTTGAAATTCTGTCATTTTAAAACGTTGTTGGCTTTGTATAGTCATATCAGTGTAGTTGGTGGAGGTGGTTTTCAAATATCAGGAAACAAAAATAAGTAAGTAAGTAAGTTTTATCTGATGTACAAGAAAATAAGACAATTTGTACATCTTTGACACTGTAAGGGCAATTAACTGATTTTACAGACAAAGCTCAGTTTACTTACCGTAAGATGGACTGTAACACAGGTGTGTAATGTCTTTTGTGGCTTTGAAAGGAGTTTTCCAAAGTTAAAAAATATAACCCTGCTGATGTCACAGTGATGTCATCAGGGTTATTTGATTTTAAATATGTAACAAATAATTTTCATTATAAACTGGGAGGCAAAGAGGGTTTTATGAAAGGTGCAGTTAAGTTGCAATAAAGGAGTGTGACCCATAAAAGTCAGAATATCTCAGTCTGTGCTGCTTTGATTTTGACCATTATATTGTTAATTAGAGTCCTAAACCTTATAGAACTACATACTGAATAGCTGGACTATGCCTTCTGATGTCTTAAATATAAGAAAATAAGAACATTTGTACATTTTTACACTTTTTGGTGAACAATTAGGTGGATGGAAAAAAAGTAATTTAAAACACGTCTTTTGGTTATTGGTTATTGCTTGGAAAAGCAAAACTGAAGAGACAATAACATTGTGTCTAACGATGTTTGTATATGTCTTTAGGTATGTGTAGATACAGGGAAGAGACAGTTTTGCAGCACCTCCTTGACTCCTTTACACTACATACAGGAGAGGAGAGGAGAGGAGAGGAGAGGAGAGGAGAGGAGAGCCCAGCCGGGCCACACCTAAATGTACTCTGGATTCATAAAAAGCAACACCTCTTGACAGATTCCCTGGCTCCTGTATTTTCTCTCACCAGCTGTGATGCCATATCAGCTATCATATACACAATAGCAGCCTGACCACTAGCTAACCAGTCGCTGTATGTCTCCTGCTGTAAACCAGTAAAACCATAAAGCCATTACATGTAGGCAGAGGGCCAGGAAACATCACAACTGAATGACTAGACACCACAGAATTTACTAAATAAATTTAGGTCCACACAGTTATGGTATAAATTAGTGGTGTTCAGTGAAACATGCCTGTGTAACCTGTATGTGTCTGAGGAACAGATGAGGGGTGGGGGGAGATTGCTATGCTTTATATATATATACACACATATATCTTGCTGTCTTGCTGTCCATTCGTGTGTTTGTGTGTGGGGGGGTGGAGGGGTGGGGGGGATCAAGCATTGGATCATGCAAATCTGAGTCAAATGTTTTACCCCAGGCAGGCACAGGGTAAAATGTAGGCGCGGCTGGAAGACTTGCCTCAGTGGACATGCACACGGGCTGACAATTACAGACATCAGGGCTGGATCTCCAGCCTACTATTACACAACCGAGAGCCAAATGATCTCACTTATGACTTATTCGCGTCTATAACCCAGTAAAGGTGCAGTCTATCACCCTCGATGCTTTCCGACACATAACACAGACAAATAGAGAGAAAAGAGGCGACTTACTTGTTGGAAATCTCTTCCACATGGGCTTCAGGTGATACGGAGACGGTGCTACGGTCCAAATTGTTCTTTTTTGGTCTTGTGTGGGTGCTGAGCGCCAATAATGGATCTTTCCGGCGGTGAAATCCAGCGTCCACGGACCAGCTGATGGCTGCAGGGCCAACCGAGAGAGCGAGCGAGCGACTGGCTGTCTGACTGAGCGGAAAGGAGAGGAGAGTTGTCTCTTCAGCACCACACCACTTTGAACAGCTCCCGATGACGTCACTGCATGACTACGACGCCGCGCCCACTTCCCTGGTAACCGCCTCCGGAGAAGGGGACAGGGAGAGAGACACATCAAACTGTGAACTGACTGGAATAGGATTCTGAAGCCTTTAAGTAGAAGGCAGGGACCCTCTTGAGACGGAAAAGGGGAAAAAAAGTCATGGTCAGTGTGAGTGCTGAGTGTGCCAGACTTTTTTTTGTCAACACCCTAGAAAGAAAGCACATATTGTGTGATAAATTCAGTTTACTGACTCACACTGGCTCTTAATTAGGAACATGAGGAAGATCACAGTCATTTTTTTTCTGTTTGTATGACCTGATGTGCTGTGTACAAGGATGTTCTATATAAAACCATTAAATAATAAAATTGATTTAAAAAAAAAAAAAAATCAGCGTTCCAACATAGAAACCAAGAAGGTCTACAATTTATAACTGTGCTGTGGTCTACACAATAATTCAATAACCACCCCTAGCCAATTAAAGATGACCAAGCCAATTAAAGATGACCTGATTTCAAAAAGGCAAAAGGTTAAAGATGACACATTTCTTCAATATTTTTTGCAAGATAACGTTTTAATTTCAATAATTTACAATCTCAAAATAACAAAAAATGAAATGGGGGCAAAAGTTTGGGCACCCTACATAGTCAGCACTTAGTAGCACCCCCCTTGGAGTATCACAACTTACTGTATAAACACTTTTTTAACCAGCTAAGAGTTTTTCAGTTCTTGTTTGGGGGATTTTTACCCATTCTACATCACAAAAGGTTTCTAGCTCTGTGAGATTCTTGGCCATCTTGCATATGCTACTCTTAAGGGGCTGCAACACAAGCCCAAAGCACAGAGCCAGCCCAAGGCATAAGCAAACTAAGCACCTGCTTAGGGCCCCGTGACCACTAGGGGGCCCCCATCAGCAATTAACTTAAAAAAAGAAAAAAAGAAAAAATGTGTTATTTTTTTCCATGTGTGAGTGATGATGATTCATATATTATCAAATGTACGTTGTTGTACAAAAAGACAATATTACCTTAACAGAGTGTAGTTTCCTACTGCCTCTCTGCTTTAAATGTCAGAGCACCGCTAATGTTAGTAAGATGAGCATCCAGCTGTGCAGTGCACACTGCGCATCCAAGGAACTAGGAGCAGGTGGAAGGCCTAATAATGTCGCAACAAAGGACATAGCCCTTCAGGGACAGAAAAAAGAAAAGGAAGAAAGAGGAAGAGGAGAAAAAACGACAAGATAAAGGTTGATAATTAGGAAAGTCCCTAATTATTGTTGATATTTTGTTCCAACTATGTTAGCCTATAATAGCAAATTAGCTGGCTAACGTTAGCTCAAAACTAGAGAAATTTCTCTTTTAACTGGTAAGTTAGATAGCTTACTATTCAAGCTTTTGTGTTCATGTAATACTTTGAATAAGTTTATTCTTGGTGTATATATTCTGGGTCGCTTTTGGGCATCAAAACAACATTTTTGATAACAAAGTTTGATAGCAAATGTTTAATAACAACTAACATTAATTACAGACGCGGTGACGTTTGCTAGCAATATGTTTTTGCATTAATTAATTAACTTAGTTAATTTATAGTTTGAGATATGTTGTTTGCTGCAGAGCATAGTAATTTATGTGAGTAAATAAACATATTCCTTTTGGTGCCTAGCATTGTTCCAAACTCTCATTGTTACGACCTCTCATTAGTCCGACGTCCCGTTGTTCTGATATGTGATTATACTAGGCTATACTCTATTTGTGTACCATAGAGGATCAGCAACGCAACAAAAGTAGGCTACTGGTTGAGATACAAGTGTCATAGAGAGGAGAAAATGAAACACCATAACCTCCTGTTATTAACTCTGGGATCCGGATTGTGTGGGGAGCTTTCCGCGGTGCTGAATGGCTCCCGGTGGGCGTATTTCCGCCTTGATGCTGCGATCGGCTCTGGGTCAGCTGGGAAAGGCTTGAGGTGAAGCAGGCTCACGGCTTATGTGTTTGCCACTTTCACCAGACCTTAACCACAGGGCATCATGATAATTTCGGAACAATGGGACTTCGGAACAATGGGTTTAATATGGTCGGAACAATGAGATGTCGGACCAATGGGCTGTCGGACCAATGGGCAGACCCCTTCCTTTTACATAAACTCCCTAATATGCTCATAAGTTATATGAAAACTATCACCATGTATATTTAATTTCTAGTCAAATTATTTCATTAAAATATACTAATATAAGACATAATCATATGAAAAGGGACATGTGTTAGACAAATGGATATTATTCTCAAGCAATTTTCAGCTGTTCCACTGGCAGATTGATTTCTTATTACAAGCTATAGCTGGACTATTCTACTTAGAAAATAAGCAGCATAATTTCCATGTGTAATATGATATCTAACATGACTAGCTTTTGTTGTTATTTTTCATCTTAGGTCCATCTCCATCCTTTGCTTCATCCAGTGTGCCCACTGTCTCCTCTGTGTCTGCTGCAACCTCAGCTCTACCTGGTAAGTTCACAACAAAACAACCTTTGTAATTGCTCAGTGTACTATTTTACTTAGAAAATAAGCAGCATAATTTTCAAGTGCAATATGACATCTAACATGACATTTGTTACCCACTGTCCCCTCTGTGTTGCAGTTTATCTAAAACAAAAATAATAAAGCAGATTGTGTTTACAGTAAACGACTGTTTTATTTTGTTACTTTTAGTTGGCCTAGATGACAATTGGTATTCCACTTAGTACTATATCACTTTGAATTTTAAGTGTAAATCAACCCCAGCCTGCTCTTATAGCTGAATTTGCTACCATTTCAGATTAAAAACCATAAAAGGGTAAGACATGCCAGGCTGCTCTTTGAGGTTTTATGTATTGATTCTCTGTGTGGTCAGTAGGGGGAGCTGCTGACTTTGCCAAATATTAATTGAATGAGTTTTCAGCAAGTTTGCAAATCTGTTGTCTGCTTCCATGGCCTTAAATCACTGTGGATTACAATCTAACTACAACAAAAAATTCTCACATCTAGTTTTACAAGTGACAGAGTAGAACATGAAATAACTTACAGTAGGTGTGTGAATGATCAATAATCAGTATTATTGGCAGTAATACAGGGCCCCAAAATCAAATTTTGCTTAGGGCCCCATGGAGGCTTGGGTCGGCCCTGCCAAAGCATGATCGATTCATCCCTGTGTTTATCAGTGAGACAGGTGTTCTTTTAATGAAATTCTATAGCTTTTTTTCTCCAAACATGCCTTTGGTCATTGTGTCTAGAATATCCTATTTCAACTTCATCAGTTCAAAGGACTTGTTTCCGAAAAGCATCAGGCCTGTTTCTTCTGATGAGTTTTGCATAAAGGTCATATCTGAAGGTCTTCTGCAGTCAACAGCTGTTTTGATTTGCCTGTCTAGCAATCCTACAAGCAACTTTCTCGGAAAGTTTTCATGGTCTTCCAGACCCAAACTTTGCCCAAAATTTTGCATGCCACTGAATGTATGTATTGCATATATGTTCCACTACAGTATAACGATAGAACAGGCATTTTTCAGCAGTTACAGGAGGCTCTACAGAGGCACACACGTCTACATTACCTGGCTGCGAAGTCATTAAATAACTCATTATACGACAGCTTCTCAGCAACTTCTTCATCAATGCTGATGACAGCAAAGCCAATAGATGTTCCAATTCCATTGTTGAAAATGTATGTTTTAATGAGCTTAAGATTTTAAAAACTTTGCTCAGCAGAGGCAACTGACTGTATTACTAAACTGTAATAATAACCTAAAAGTGCAAGTGCAGTGCTCAGTGAGCTCACACTACACCTGTACTGTGTTCACTAAAATAGCAGTAAGTGTAGCTCAAACCCTGTTATGTCTGAGAGGACCTTAACTGGGAGAGTTCGTGTAATATGTATGATTATGATTGATGATGATCATATTGGGCTGTTTTGGTGTCCCCTCCAGCACTGATGCCCTACCCATAGCACTGACTATGGTGGCAGCACTGCTGCTACTGGCTGCAGTGCTACAGCAGCCACCATTTGTCTGGATAAACCATGATGCTCACTGTCAATGGTTTTCCTTGGAACTACGTAGAATATATTCTAAATTCCACAATTATATCCATGAGTATCACTGAGAAAATCTCAAGATCCATTTGGTAATTGATCTGGAGCTTTCAGCTAGGTGACATGGTCCTCATTACCCAGTTGAACGGCCTCAATTGCCAGGGGACTGTAGATGTTCAAGACTTCTATGATTCTGAGTATCTCTAGAGCTGTGTCCAAAGGGTCCAGAGACAGAGGGATGTCGCATGCTGTAAAGCTCTGTGAGGCAAATTGTGATTTGTGATATTGGGCTTTATAAATAAAATTGAATTAAAATCCTGGGGAAATTAAAATTGAATTGAACCCCCATTGCTATAAAATTAAGCCAACACTGAAGTGCTACAAATTGTATTTCCTTTAATGGCCACTTGAGGCTGGCTCCAAAATAGAGTCAATCCCTAGAGATCTCCATGTAATAATAACAGCAATCACTGTTGCAAATCTGTATATTACAAAAAACAACTTAACGAAAAAAAAAAATTCAATTAATTGCATATATATATATATATATAGTATATCATGTATATTGTGAAAAAAAAAGGGAAAAAACATGATGGAGATGGGTTTGCATTTTCGAGGGCATATGTAGCACCATTTTTATTTTAACACAAGTTCTTATTTGAAAATAGACATATTTCTGATTGGTCTAAATCACTCACAAGGGCCCCCCATCCCATGAACCCCAGTGCAACCACACTGCCTACACTGTCTATATTTAAACCTCTGCCTTCGGGTCTCGGTCAGATCCACCCCTCACATAGCTCGAGCCTCATGTCTAAATATGGTCACTTGTAGCTCCAAAAATCCAAGATTGCAACGGCTGAAATGCCGAACTTAGGGCTTCAAAATGGACACCACAAGCAAATGGGTCATGTCACAATGACTGAAACTATTATTTCCACTGTGTCTTCTTACTCTGTTACTTATCCACTACTCCTTTCAGGATAGCCAATCAATAGTTCAGCAGCATGTTTGAGCTGTAAATTGTGATTATGAATCTTCACTATAATGGCGTGAAAAACAAAAACGGATTGATTATCTGCATCGGAACATTGATCACTCTGAACAAATACCAGTAATAAGCTGTTTTCTGTCATCAGTCATGGTTCCTCTCTGTTTAGAGTTCAGTCTTACAGTGAAGTCACTCCCCTGTAAGGTTTTGACTGTTTTAATGAAATCCAACACAGTCTGCAAACATTCACAAAGCAATATTGACTCATCTTTGTATTTAATCTCAAGACAGACACTCCAACAGATGCATCACACCCTCAGAGAGCAAATGTATAATTCCCTCTATGCCAGATAGCTGTTTGAGCCAACCTGTGTTAGTGATAGATACACATCTTGTCAGTCATAAGCTTATGCTCCACTTTGATCCTTGAATTAAGTCTGTTTATAGAAGTGGATTTAGACCTGTTAGTGAACTGATAAAACAACAGTAAAAAAAAGTAAAGTAATGTAAAATGTAAAATATTTGGCTTTTGCTGATGCAAATAAAATCTAAACCCTTCACTTGTTGGCTGTAGACAGAAAATATGATGTAGGAGAAACTGTCTCAGCAAAAGACACAGCTCAGCAAAGTAACAAAGAGAAAACTTTGGCAGTTAAATCAGGGATGCAGAAGGACTGTTACCTAAAAAATCCCAGACTGTATCTCTGTGAAATGAGCCTTGTTAAATTACATGTTGCATATTACATGTCTCCAGAGCTGAAGACTTTTTTCCATTCTGTGAGTGAGTCAAAAAAAAGCTGCACCACACAGACCTACAAGCCAGTTTGTCATCATGTTTTAAAAAGTCAGTTCAGTTTTATTTATAATGCCCAATATCACAGTTTGCCTCAGGGGTGTCATATGACATCCCTCCATCCTTGGACCCTCACAGCAGATAAGGAAAAGCCACATAAAAATGTACAGTCATGCAAGAGGTGAATCAAGAGGATAGTATTAAGTCTACTCTTACACAGGAGAGAAGCCTGATAGCTAAAGGCTTTGGCTCCTATTCTACTTTTGGAGACTAGGAAAACACAAGTAACCCTGGATTCTCAGAGCACAGTGATCTGGCGGGATATTATGGTACTATGAGCTCTATGAGGATATGAGGGAGCCTAACCATTTAGAGCTTTGTAAGTGAGGGGAAGAATTTTAAATTAATTTCTGAATTTTGCAGGGAGCAAGTGCAGAGAAGCTAAAACAGGAGAAATATGATCTCTTTTCTTAGTTTCTATCAGTACAGGTGCCGCTGCATTCTGAATCAGCTGGAGAGTTTTTCAAGACCTGATAATAAGGAACTGCAGTAATCCAGCCTTGAGGTAACAAATACATGGACCAATTTTTCCACATTTTTTATAGATTTATTTTCATATCACTAGATTTCTAAACCAAGAACAGAAAATAACAAAATGAGATTCAATACGTTTTGTGATAGAACCATGGGCTTCTACAGAAAACATGAAAATGACATTTAGTGAGGTTAAAGCTGAAATACATCTTTATTGTTCAAGTTGCAGTGTAAAAGCAACATAAATGAGTATTGAGTAATCAGACAGAAAACCAAGAGCCCTCCTGAAAGAGGATATTTATCCTGTAGGATCACGTTTTCTTTCATTCTGTTGAGCATAATTTCTATCATTGTGAACTAAATCCTGTTTTGACATCTTGTTTATTTTACGCCAATAAAGCCCTTTTGAAATCAGCACTGAGACAGTGAATGCAGACAAGCATAGCAGAGAGGGAGGGGAGAACCAAAAACAATGTTTTTGTGGTGTGTTTTTTTTCCTCCAGCGCCAGTAAGGATGGATGTATAAGCCTTCTACAGACTGTCAGGTTTCAACCCAAACTTTGTGGCAGCTGCAGTGACTTTACTGCCCATCAGGCTTCACCTGATGTTCCTACAGGTAACCTCACTGCTTTTAGGTGCAGCATGTAAGCACCTTCCTGTAAATTCATAAGAAGCATATAAATGTTGTGACACATATAAATGCTTCACATTTAGTGACAAAATGTTCTTTGCAGTGGTTAAGCTACTCATGATGGAACCAGAGATATCACTTGTCTTCCATCTGGCACATACTGTACATTACCCAATACAAATAAACACAAGAAGTTTGTCCTCTAGAGAAAGGTGTGCGAGCTCCAGGTAGAGACAGTGGCGATACTACCTTTCCTAGCACATTCACCATAGTCTATTTCACACGCTACATAGTATAACTCCAATATAAGCTAAAGTTAAAGGAGATAGCGACGATAAACTCACAGGATCAGCAAACACACTCACCTTGCAGCATGGTCTCAAACAAAAGGGATTCAAATAGGCTACTCCCACACTTAAATAACCTTCCTCTTCCTGGATTTTCTCCTGAGAGGACTGATTGGTGGATCTCTCCACCTCATCTCAAGGAGTTATGTACCCTGCTTAGTAGTTCCCCCTGCTGGCCCCCAGCTGACATTATTCCTCCTCATCCAAATCCACTGACTACATCTAGCTGCTTCATCTGACATTTCCTTTACCATCTTCCTCAAACTCTGTTCCTGCACTCCAAGTTCCCCCAGGAGCAAGACAGCTGATCTTGCTATGAATCCCCTACACCCCTTTTCCACTGGACAAATCCTAGTTTTCCATCCTCGCCTCTCAGCTTCTGCTCCTAAGTCTGCATACCTAAGCTTTTTTCTTTCATAGGCTTTTCCACTGAGTCTTCCCAAGGAACTTTTCAGCTCAATAAAATATACTATCCGTTGACTCACTGACCACAGCACTATGTCAGGCCTCTGACTGGTACAAACTATAACTACAACCCAAAATGAAACTTGACCATAGACCTTTCAGCACTGCGCTGTTACAGTTGGATGGTGTGTCAACTTACGTTTGTTACATGCACTGTCTCTTTCAAAATACACTTACAACAAAGGTAAAACGGTTTATTAGTAACAAAGTACCTTCCAAGTTTCACAAAGGACTGAATCCTTCCTTCAGAGAAATTCGAAGGTTGCACGTGTGGATCCTCAGTAGGTATAAAATCCCTATAATGCTTTGCACATGATTTGCTGGAAGTGAGGGCAGGGCCTCTTCAATGAAACCTGCGCCAGCAGAGCTCAGCAGGATTTTGATAAATATGTAATTTATTTGGATTAATGTCTCTAGGACTTTTTATCATACAGCGTGAAAAAAAATATTGACAGAAACTTCATAATTTACATTTTCTAATGCATCGACTGCCACATAATGAGATTTTTTTGAAATGACGTGATTTAGATAAAACATAAAAGTTTTTAAATGTATCATTCACAGCAGAGATGGAGCAGTAAGTGTACCCCTTCCCTTCTCCTCCCAATATTCACATGATAACAACATGATAACTGCTTTCATTCTGTCAGTTTCAATAGGTGTATTTTTCGGGGGAATCACAGTGAGAATGCCAAGAGTAGACACATTAGAATATCCTGCAGGTCAAAGGATCACTCATTTGTTTTGAGGTGAACATATTTCAGAGGATTACCCAGCGGTATAATGTACAATCGGCGTGGTCAAGTCAGATGCGCTATTCATACTATTGTAGCAGAGTGTGTGGTCAAACACACAGAAAATATGGATCACTTGGAAACAACAGAGTGATTCTGTGTGTGTCTGTGTAAATACTGTTAATGATAATTTTGAACTTTGTCAGCTGCTGTCTTTACTTCATTACTCCACTTACTCTTAAATATGATCTAGAAATATATTCTCCCTAAAAGTCACGTGATTCTGACAATACTGATACATTTGTTTAAAATTGTACAACAACATTAGAGAGTGTTAAAATGATGACAGTAACTGAAACCTCCTCAGTCTGCTGAGGGTTAATGATGATTACCTGGGGACATTTGTTAGCCTGTTCCAATGTGTGTTCACTGAATGCTAGGGAGGACTCTTGCCTTGTCTCTGCAGGTTCCTTCCTTGGAAGGACCAGTCAAGGATCCTTTACCCCCTGTGTTTTTCCACTCTACCTGCCAGCCATGCTCCCCTCATCAAGACAACTCCACTCACCTGTGCAGCTGCTTTTCATCAGCACTCCCTGCATGTAAGCAGCTGCTGCCTTCCCCTCGGGGCTAGATTGTTGACTTCATGCAAAACTTTAAAAGCATTCACTCTCGGCTTGATTCCCTGTCACCGACCCTGCCTGCCTCTGACCTGTCTACGTCATCTGTTTCCCAGTAAACTCTCTAAACTCTCATCTCTCTTCTGTCCCCGACCACAAGTTCTGCCTCAGCATCTCTGGTTTCTGTCTGCCTGTGGCTGTGTGGTGTTTTCCTGCCACGACGTTTCAGCCTGAGTCTTCAGCTTGTCAGTTGCCTGCTGTGAGGTGCCACACGCTGTCGTGTGTGTGTGTGTGTGTGTGTGTGTCCTTCTTTTACCTACCTGTCAGCTCCTCGATCCATCGCCTGGCCACTGCTTTCCTGCTACTCGCACCTCATCGGCTCTGCTGCTTTGCTGGACTACTCTTCTGATTCTGGACTTCTCCCTTTCTCATCCATGCCAGCAGTATGCCCCTCTTTGTTATCTCTGTCTGCTGTCAGACTGAACTGTTCGGATCCGAGGACTCACATCCTCGTTTTCAGTCCCACTTCCGAGTTCAGCCCGGTCCATTCCCTGGACCCTGAACCCAGAGACTGTGTGTGGGCTCTGGGCCTGAAGAATGAGCATTTTCCTGTTTCCTTGTGTATAAATAAAGGTCATTACCAACTGTCACTTGTTGGGTTTCCATCCACCTATTTTTATTAGCATTTTCAGCAATTGCGAAAAAAAAACTTGAATCGAAAAAAAGTTTTTATGCTTGGAGAGGGTGGAAAAGTCAGCGTATCGATATAAGGTTCTCTCTTGCTGCTCCTGACGGTGACGTCACTTCCGGGTCGGACCTTTGTGCTTGGACAGGTAACGCGGTTTGTCTGCTCACCTGCTGTGTTCGGCTCATGGGGCGGGGAGCTAATGTTTGTGTGTCCTGCAGAGCGGCTGACTTGGGGCTTTCAGAGACTCCTGTGTGTGTGTCACCTAGATGGCCTGCTGCGGGTTCTCTCCCTCTCTGTAAACAGCTAATCATGACCGCGGCTAACAATTGCATGATTGTAGGTGAATGCCGGTAGCTAGCCGATCCGACTAACCGGTATGTAGCCTCTTCTGACTCCTAATTGTATTCATGCGCAATTGTACAGGTAATAATAAATTTGTCGGGTCCTCAGATCCCAGCTGCCTAACAGTGTGTGAGCGACGTCAGCTGCCCAGTAGTGTGTGAGTGACGTCGGCATCAGCTGCTCAGGTGCAGCAGGTTTAACGCGACACATAGCCACCAGCTACGGGGGACCGCTGCTGCTTTGTTTCCGGTTTCTTCCGCTTTGTCCGCTGCTTTGTTTGCAGCTCTGCTTTTCCTGCTTTTGCTTCTGCACTAAGGTTTTAATTGGCATTTAATGCACTTATTTTAATGTAGCGATTGCATGGGGTTAGATCCTCTCCACATTTGTTTATCTCTTTTGTTCTCATCAGTTACTTTATTCAGTTCCTCTGCCTGTTTGCTTAATTTGTTTTCTAATTTTTTGGTTTTGATATTTTGTTTGGGCAGAGGGTTATTCTTTCAGTATTTGTCTTTATTTCTTTTATTTGTGGTTGGTAATTTGTATTTGGTTTTTGATTTGTATACAAGTTTTGGATATTTCTGTTCGTTGAATTTTGTTGCGACCCCACTAATTTCCTTTTGTTTCCCTCTTTAGTTGCTGAGGTCCGGTGGTGGTGGTGGTGGTGGTGACCTGGTGGCGGGGTTCCCCCCTTTTCGTGTGCTGTGCTTCCCTGGGTTTTGGGTCTCCTCACTGAGTGTGTGCGGTGTGTGACTGTCACGTGTGCCTGGGTGTTTATATTTTTGGTTGGGGATTCTCCGCATCAGTCAGTAGCCCACGCACCCCGGTAAGCCTCAGTCTTAATTTAGTTTCCCCCGTTAATTTGTTCCTGTGTGAGTGGTGTTGTTTTAGTGTTTTAAATTGATTGTTAAAATAAAGAATCTGTTTGTTTGAATGGAAATGTGTCTCCTCGCCTTTTGAGTAGAACGAACTTGTGTGTCTTAAAGGTGAACTTGGGGTGAAACTACTTCCTGGGGCGAAATTCCCCAGGTGGCGTTGTTGGCAACAATATAGTAGTGTATAATCTGACCAAAAACTCATATATTGCATCACTCCCCGTCCCGCTCGCCACACTTGTATCATTAGTTTGACCAGGCAGCACAATATGAAGTGAATAAAGTTAAGCTATACTGAGACAGAGAGGAGAGGACAGAGGTCTTGAGAGTTTGTTGCCATTTGATATTTAAGCCAAGAGCCTGGAGGCTACCTCAGTCCTCAGCAGCCCTCCAAACAGAAACAGGGGAGGTTAGAGAGGGCGGGGAGACACAGGACGAAAGCTGAAACAATAAATTTGAGACTTAAGGGATTGTGGGGGCTTACCTAATGGTGGTTGGATGATCTGTGAGTCAGATAGTGTCAAAGGGGATTTGCCATAAAATACAGTAGATGAGCAGCACCTGGCTTCAGTGAAAGGCTGAGGAGATAATCGTTGAAAATGATTGTAAATGTAAAAAGGCTGTAATTAAGTAGCTATAACTGTATAATAATCACAAACCACCAATAAGGTAACTTGAATTCTTTGTTACGAGGGTGAGCAGTACTTAATAAACCACAATTACAGAAGCTGCAACAACAAACATTTATTGTGCAAAGACATGCATATAGGCTAAAACTGATGGTAGAAAATGTCTGTTTAAAATGGGGGAAGGTCTTAAAAAGGGCAAGATAAAACAGTCTTAAAATTAATCAGTCCAGGAGGGCTCACTGTTGTGCCCCAAGTCCTTGCTTTAGCGCCCTCTATCCAGTCGACATTGGTCAGGTCTACACCACCAAGGGTCCCTCTTCTCTACTCCTGGAATCAAGAAAAATAGCCAGCAGTCTGCACTTCAAAGACAGGGTTATGTCAATTGCGAGCAGCTTCACCAACAGACAGTGAACTGGTTATAAAGAACTCACAGCTTTGTGTTCAAAGGCCTCTAGTACACTGCTGGTTTCAGTCGTCTGGCCTGCTCTCACCCCTCACCAAGGCCTCATCTGCCTGCAAGGTGTGTGGGTCCTGTCAGCAACAATGAGTCCAACCTGCCGCTCTGTCTATATATAGGTGGAGGGGAAACCCTCCCCTGAGTCATCATTGGCCAGTGTGGCCAGCCTGCAACATTTGACTGGCTGATGCAGCTGTCAGTCCATGTCTGCAATCACTGCCTCCATTGTGTTCAGCTGTGTCCAATTAACTCAAGCATGCATGCAAATATATTTAAACCAAGACAATGCTGCACTCAAAACAACAATAACTAAAGACAGCAACTAAACAGAAACATGCAAATAAAATGCTGAACATACATGTAGATAAACAAAATACTCAAACACAGCAAATGATGGTTTCAGCTGAAGACAGCAACAAAACACAGCATAGTACTCAGTACTCACCATGACACCCCCCCCATAGTTTACCGTTGGCAGTCCCTGCCAATGAGTACTGCCTATAGCGGGCAGGCAGTTGGCCTAAATTTGCACAGGCTGATCGCAGTGGCAAATCCTGCGGCCCGGCTGGCTCAGCTGGTTTCCTGAAGCCTGGTGGGAAGTATAAGATAGGGGTTGGGGCTCTAAGCTCTGTATCCTGAATGGGATCTTCTTTGGGTGCCTCATCCATAGGGCCAACACAAGTTTTAAGGGCGTTCCTGTGAAGGGTCTTTTCCCCACCTCCCCTATCTGGCCTAGCCCTATAAACCAACCCTGTATCCCCCACCGTTCCAACCAGCACAGGAGGTTCTGGATCCCACCAACTGTGCAGCTTCCCATGACCTTCTCGATTCCTACCTTGTACCCATACTTGATCTCCTGGCAGAAGTAAGGGAGCATGGGCCTTTTGATCATAGTGCTCCTTCTCTCCACTGGTTGTAACCCCCATTTTCCTGTGGGCCAAATCATAAGCGAAATTGAGCCTTTTCTGGTGCTCATTGACCCAAGTTGCTACATTCTGGCAAAGCTCAGTGGGGGCAACCCCTAAACTAACCTCCACTGGGAGCCTAAGGTGACGGCCAAATATCAGATATGCAGGGGCAAAACCTGTTGCACTGTGTACAGTGTTGTTGTAGGCTTGCAAAAGCTTGGGGAGGTACTCTGGCCATTTACTCTGTTTATCTACCTCAAGGGTACATAGCATGTTAAGCAGTGTCTGATTGAACTGCTCAACCCTGCCATTACCAGCCAGATGATGTGGAGTAGTTCTGCTCTTAGAAACATTATGTATGGCACACAGTTGTTTCATTAAGTCCGACTCAAAGTTTGGACCTTGATCTGAGTGGAACCGTAAGGGGCAGCCAAAAGTCTGGATGATGTTTGTCCAAATTGCTTTGACAGTTGTTTTTGCAGTCTGATCGTGGGTGGGCACAGCCCAAGCATACAGTGTGAACATATCCGTGATGACAAGGATATTCTGGTAAATATCACTAGGTCGGCTCAGGGAAAGGAAGTCTAGGGCAACAACCACTATTTGTTAGCCACTTGCCCGTGGTTGTGTTTTATGTTTTTGTCTTTATGTAATGTACGCTGTATGTGTTGCTGTTTCTTTTATCTTTTGAAACTCCCCTAGTCCCTGTCCCCTTCTCCTCAAAAGGCTCTTGCCTTTTGCCAGGCCGCCATTGTAAATAAGAATGTGTTCTTAATGACTTGCCTGGTTAAATAAAGGTTAAATAAAAAAATAAATAAAAATAAAACACAGAAATGGGTTGTAAAGGGGCCCTGGGTTCTGTCCTATCCTTTTGTAAGCTACAGCAAACACACCCAAAGTTGAACCCCCATACCTCCTCCTCCATACTGGGCCATAAGAAGAAACGTCTCATGGTTGACAGTGTCCTTTCAACGCCAGCATGTGCAGCAGCCTTGTGGTATTTCTCCCAGACAGTCTTGCACCTGGAAGCTGGACAGACGACCTGGGGTCAACAACCTTGCAGCACAACACACCATTTTTAAGGCAAAGTCCCTTACGGTGGTGCAATAGCCGCTGTGTCTTTGTAGACAGAGCCTTCCTCTCCTCTCCAACTTCCCTGGCCAATTTCCAATCTCCACATACCTCTTGTCAGGTTGGATGTCCCCATCACCGTCTTCCAAAGCCCCCCAGTCCTCATTCCCACACTCCAGTGTCTATCATGGGACACAGATGCAGCCGCATCAACTCTGTTGTCAGCAGCAGGTGGGCTCTGAGCTCCTGTAGAAGGTACAGCAGTTACAGGGAACCTGGACAAAGCATCTGCATTTGTGTTGTCTTTACCTGCCCGATACTTCACCTCAAAGTCAAAGGAGGCTAGCTGCCCAATCCCCCTCTGATGAGTGGCACCCAATTTGGCTGACTGTAGATGGGCAACAGGGTTGTTATCTGTATAGACAACAAACTTGGTCCTGTAAGATAGTCTTTAAATTTTTCTGTGATTGCCCACTTCAACCCCCAAAAGTTCCAACTTGAAGGCACTATAACTAGAATTGTTCTGTTCAGTGGGATGCAGGGCATGGCTAGTATAGGCTACGATGCGTTCATGTCTTTGAGCCAACACAGCCCCAACCCATGGTTGGTAGCATCAGTATAAACAATGACATGGTAAAGTGAATGGCAAACAATGAATGGCAAAATGAAATCTGCATATGCGAATACTGGTGCCTGGGTTAGTACAGTTTTTATAGGATCAAAGGAAGATTGGCACTTCTCTGTCCATTCCACTTTACGTCCACTGGATCGTTTGTCATTGGAGATGCCGATTAATAACGCATTCATAGGATGGGCAATTATGGCAAAGTTTGGGACAAAGCGTCTGTAATACCCAGCCAAAACAAGGAATGCTCTTACTTCTCTGACAATGGAAGGTGTGGGCCAGTCAACCACAGCAGAAATATTTGATGAGTCTGGACAAACTCCATGCTTATCTACTATATGACCAAGGAACTTCACCTGTCGTTGTAGTAAGTTGCACTTGTCGGGTCTTAATTTCAGTCTATGTTTATGCAATCTGGCAAAGACTCCCTCTGGGTGTTGAAGGTGTGTTGCAAAATCTGGAGAGTACACTATGATGTCATCTAAATATACAAGCAAAGACTCCGTAATTTTGCCACAAAGACACTGTTGCATTAAGCGTTGGAAGGTGGCAGGGGCATTGCAAAGACCAAAAGGCATCCGCTGAAACTCAAACAAACCCAGTGGTGTGGTAAAGGCAGTTTTCTCTTGGTCCTCAGGATCCATCTCTGCTTTGGAGAGGGAGATCAGTGTCTCCTCAATTCTAGGGAGGGGAAAGACAATAGGTGCTGTCCATGGACTAGAGCTTTCACATATCACTCCTTTTTCAAGCATGTCAGACAGAAGTGCCCTCACTTCCTTATACATCATTGGTGGTAATGGTCTGAAATGCTTTCTAATAGGGTTAGCTTCACCAGTGGGTATCTTATGTTTTACAGTACATGGTCTCCCAAAGTCTACCTCATGGGTGGCAAACACCTTCTCCCATTTCCTGACAAGCTCCTTTAGCTTGTCTTGCTCCTCCTCTGTTAAATCTGGTCTGCTTGTTGAGTTGACTAGGTCAAAAAGGCTGGATTGCTCACCTTCCATTGCACTGACACAGGCTTCAACCAGTCCTTCTTCAACTGCACCATCGGCCTCTGGGGTCAAGCTCACATCCATAGCTCCCAACACATCTATCTCCTCCACACAAAACACAGCTTGCCCAACTTCTGGCAGTGATCTAGGGACACACTGAATGGATTCAAATTACAAATTCTTACAGGAACTCTGCCATTTTTAATCACAGCCAATGTTTTTGCAATACTCACAGGACTTGGCTCCTGGTGTCCCTCTACCGGTGTAAGATAGTCCTTATCACGGGGACCTGCTCGGGTGTGGCCCCACAACACCACTTCACTTCTGGCTGGCACCTGGATCACTGTGCGTCTTACTGGCCAGATATAACCCAAGAATCCATCCGCAGGGGTGGCAGCAATCTTTTGGCACACAGCAAATTCATCCTTCCAGGCTTGTTGTGACTTTGGATTCTGGCAGGAAAATGACACTGGGCCTCCAGGCCCTCGAAAAACAGCATTCCAGCAAGGACATTCATTCCTGAGTGGGCTGACTGGTCTGGGAGGGGCCTGTGGACCATGATTTGAGCTCTTTAAACAGGTCATGTTTCCAGTCAGTGAGTTGGTCTTTCATTTTTTCCATAATTTCTCGCGAGTTCTTGCTTCCAGTCAGTCTGCGAATGAAATCGAGAATAGTTAGACCCCCCAACTGCTGCACACATAACTTCTGGCCATTTTGTACCATGTTGTTGCCCCTCCAACAGCAAAGCCTCTTGTTGTAATTGGGCAAAGGTTACATCGGTGGTACGACGGGCAAACCTCTTCAGGGCTTGGAGCAGAGGCCCTTCCTCAAGGCCCAACAGAATCTGGTCCCGGAGGTGAGAGTCGGTGGGGGCCTCATCTGGGTCATGTTGTCTCAGCTTACAATGCAGTTCTTTTAGCCCCAACAAATATGCCCGCGCTGGCTCTTCTGGTCTTTGAACACACCCAAAAAATTGTGCCCTCCAAACTGACAATGGGACCTCTACATAAAGTGCATCTAATACAGTAAAAATTTTAGCAGCCCCATCACGATCCCCCGATCTAAAACTTCAACTTGTCAGCAGCAACAGCATTTAAAGTAATATTGCTCATTTTTTTGCCAGCTGCAACATCAATGATGAACACATTAATGCATTAGTAATTTTAAACCAATAACATAATATATGTTATCCTGAAATGAGCCATTCTGCGTAGTGAGCAGGGTTGGGACGGTTACTTTAAAAATGTATTCTGTTTAGGGCCGTCAAACCATACATTTTTTAAATAATCAAAATATTTCAAGATTATCACAATTAATTACATTCTTTTTTAAATCACATGTTTAGAATTACATTATTTTGCATTTCAAACCAGATTTGAAGTCTACATTAACAATGTGAAGAAATTTGTTCCAGAATGTTTGTGTTTTATCCGGGCTTCATATGACCAGAGAAAAACTCTGTTAGCCACTGGGCCAGTTAATGCAATGTAAAATGTCATAGGTTTATGCAAATAATTTTAGCATGTTGTATTTGTGTGGAAAACATGTCTAGTATAAGACAATTGTGTGATGTGTCATGTGCTGATGAACCTTGTAAGCTATTATGGAGCCAAATATCCTAACATTAGCTTTGTTAAATGCTTTTGCTTTTGTTCCTGGCCTTATATGAGGAGATAAAAACTCTTCTAGCTGCTAGGCTAATTTATACAATGTGTACGCTTTTCTGACCCCACAGCACTGACAGCCTCACACACACTCTCCCACACACTCCTCTTGCGTTTAGTATTGATGCTGGAGGACAGTGTGCCAAATTGTACATTTTGGCGCACCTCCACTTCAGTGAATAGTGTCTCCAATTCGCCTTCTGTGAAGTTTTTCTTTTTTCCTGTCTTACTCATTCTTTTGTTTTAGTTTTCTGATTGTGCAGAGAGGGGATTCTCAGGTGCAGGGCTATTTAAATAGGATTTGCATATTTAAATAGGGAGTGGGCAGGGAAATAGGAAAGAAGAATTGTGAGAGGAGCTGGGAGCAAGTTGCTGATGGATGTTATTAATTTTAGCAGTAAAAAAGGATAGAAGGGTATTACAAAAGGCAGTAGAGTACGTATGTGGTGGAAGTGAGTCCGGGGGTTGACTAATGTTTCTGAGGAGTGAAAACAGGGTCCTTGAGTTGCCATCGTTTGAGTTGATTAAACCAGAGTAATAAGTGGATTTAGCCTGTGAGATGCAGTCCTTGCAGTGGAGAATGTGGTTGTGATATATTTCCTTTGCACAGTGAGACCAGTCTTATTGTAGAGGCGTTCCAGTTGGCGTCCTTTGGATTTAAGTTGTCTGAGAGCGGGAGTGAACCATGGTGAGGAGCAGGTGAAAGTGACAGATCTGGTTTTAAGTGGGGCAAGATAGTCCAGGAGATTATGAAGACTGTTGTTGTAATGGTGTACCAGTTCATCAGGGGTGGAAAAGCTGTCTGTGTTGGGGACGGAGCTAATGCCAGAAGAGAGAATGTCCAAATGAATGTCCTTAATATTACGGAAAGAAATAATGCGTGGGAGATTGATTTTGGAAAGTGCAAGGTTGGCGTTGAAGGAAACTAATATGTGATCGGAAAAGGAGAGGGGAATTGCCTTACAGTCGACAGGAGAGAGACCAGAACAGCATTAAGTGGAGTAAAATCATTAGGCATTTGCCACGTTTCAGTTAAACAGAGAAAATCAAAGTTATGGTCCGTGATAAGATCCTGTATGAGCTGACCCTTGCTCGTGAGTGAGCGGATGTTTAACAGTCCGAAATTGGTATTGGTGTTATCATGCTTGTGGGATGAGGAGACAGGGGCATTCATGTAGGAGAAGTTATTTTTATTTACAGCTTTGTAAATGGAATGTGGGCGGAAGGGTCTGACAGTTAGAATGGTCGCAATGGGGAAAGCAGCTGGAGAGGGATGTAGTGACAGCAGTGGCCTGTAGGGGGAGTAGACGGAGACAGTGGTACACTGAGAAGGCACAGTAGTAGAAGAGGGAGGGACCTGTGTGTGTGAGTGGGTGTGGTGAGTAAACAGTCAGTCAGGTGGGTATGATTGCACAGCGTGCTGCAGGTTGTAGTTGCCGAGCCTGTTTGGATGGATACTGTCGGGTTTTAACAAGGATTGGCGATTCCAGAACAAAGATCTGGGAGTTTTTGCAGGTTGACGGGGACTGTGGCTCTGGTGAAACAATGCGTTACAGCATTAAAAAAGCGGATGTGTTGCGTAATTGACTCCCCAATAATTAAAGTAGTCGGAGGAAAAAGGGGGCGAGGGGGTGCTGAATGTGGGGTCTCATGGCTGGATGAGGTGGAAGAAGCGGTCGGTGGAGGAGACACCAGAGGCGATGAGGTGGCTGGAGAGGGACCGACAGAGAGGGGGGCGGGAGCGCACTGCAGTGCCGGTGTAAACAGCGGTATGGAGCGGAGAGTCTTGCAGAGAGAGAGGAGCGCTCATGTATGGTGATAGAGGGCCTCGGGGGTGACGGTGAACTGTGAGGAGGTGAAGAAGGAGGGGGAAGAGATGAAGAAGGAGGGGGAGGGCGCTCGGGCTCCTCATCAACAGGAGGAAAAGAGAGGGGTTCAAACTTAAACCTCTTTCACACAGAGCGCGATTTTCGCGGCGCCCACCGCGGGGTAGGGCGCAGAGCAAGCGGAGAGCAAGACACGCAAGACAGGATTTGGGGGAGTACAGGCTCGTTCAGGAGCTACAGCTTAATGGTGACGCCTTCCGGGTCTACTTCAGGTTCGTCTCTGCTATTGGACGCCGAGGTGTCATCACAGCGTGTTGCAGTGAAATTAAAAAATGTTCAATTCGAGCGCAGGCTGGAGGCGTGCAGGCTGGCGGCGCGCAGACGCCGGGGCATGCGCCCTCTCGCACGCCGCTCAGCTCGGTGGCAGAGTGGTGCGCTCTTGCCCCGCGGTAGCACATACACAATGAATGGGTTTGTCGGCGGAGGTCTGCGCTTTGCGCGCTCTGTGTGAAAAGGGCTTTATTCTCCAGCTGGATGTTGTGATGAGGTGCGTGGGAGGAGCGCCTCCCTCTCCTACCAAGAGCAGGGACCAGGCACCAGGGCTCAGGGTCCGATGGGGTGGAACTGGTCAGGACCCTGGGCCTGGCCCCGTGTCGTATCCAGGAGTCGTCAGAAACGCTGTCCGGAGGGGGGTCAGCAGCAGCGGCGGCTGGCACCGGAGAAGGAGCAGCTTCAGCGGTCTCAGGAGCAGCATCAGGGTGTCACAGCCAGAAGGACAGAGGGAGGCAGATTGTGTAGGGCCGAAGGTGATGGTATCCATTAACATCTCGGCTTCACGGATCTGGCACAGGGTGGATATTCGTCCCTCCAGTTCTGTGATCCTCTCGGCGAGGCGGGAGCAGCTGACATAGCCGGAGGGAGAGGTAAGCGAAGCCATGCTGTGTGTGCGGTGTGTGGTACACGCAGGTCGGAGCCCACAGCATTGGAGTGGTGTTAGCTGCAGCGATCCACCCAGTATAATCCTCAGCAAATGGGCTTCAAATCGTTAATAAAACAAACCGGTGGTAACAGCAGAGAAAGCGCAGCGTAGTCAGCTGACAGAAATTTTCCCACGCTGTCAATGCAGGTCCGGTCGTGTTAATCCACAGTAAACGCCCAAAAAACTCAAAAATCTGCCAAGCAAGTATACACAATCGGCCATCCAGTCAAAGTACACACATTAAACAGTTACAATAGTAAATGTAGGTCTTTCAAAATAGTATAAAAACTAGAATTAAAAGCTAAAACTGAGAGCCGAAGTGACGGAGGACGCCGAGTGGAACCCGGAACCTGGAACGGGAAACACATGTGAGTCATACCCAGTCAATATAGTATTAGGCCCAATTCCAATCCAGCCCCTAAAGACTCAGGCCCTGAACCCTCACTGACTTAACTAACGTCAGCTGTAAGTGATTGAGTCTGAGAGTCTGAAAGGGCTCCAGATGCTACAAATAGGAATGGGACAGCACTTATCCCCCTCTCTACAAAATGTTGTTGACACTGGCGGCTCTGGCCGTGAACACTATGAACTGTGGGTAAGTCCCTTACCGTAAGTCCGCATCGATGCTGACCTACGGTAAGGGGGCATAAAGGGCTCACTCACTGACTCACTGACTTGATGATTTGACAATGGGACAGCCCTCACACGCTCACGCACTTCACATGAATGTGCCTCTAAGTCAGTGAGTCTGTAAGGGATTGGATTGGAATTGGGCCTTAGAGATGGGATTTATGGCTCTTTGAGGGGAGCCGGATCTTGGTGAGCTGTTCCTTTCAAAGAGCCGTTCGAAAAACTGGCTCATTTGACTGATTTTTATATTTGTTAAGTTTTAAGAAGCCAGCCTGGTGGTAACTCATTTTATCTTGGAAATAATCACTGGGAGGTATGATGGGGTGGGATTTGGAACAAAATAATACAAAATTAGCTATCCCACCAATATCTGAGTTTGAATTATTCTGAAATATTGATTATAACCTCATTTGACATGTGGGGACTAGATTTTAAAGTCTGATCTGGATTCATTGTAAATATTCCACAAGGTTGCGCCATATCACTCTGCTTTGACAATGACATCACTATTTTGGATTTACCCTTTGTACAAATTGTTTGTATGTGTGTAAAGCTACCATGACCTGTTATTCATGCAACACCGTGACCTTAACACTTACAAATAAACATTAAAAAACAAAGCAGGCTACAATGAATTTTGCTCAGGGGAGGAGCAAAGGAGGAGCACACAGTGATATTAAAAAAAAAGAAAAAAAAAAAGAAGAATGGTTCCCACCTGCGACTCGGTTCCCATCGTTCATGTTAACGAGCCGTTCAATAGAATCGGTTCGTTCGTGAACGTCACAACACTATATAGTATAAGTACCTAGTATAGTATAACCAAACCAAAATTTTCTTTTCTAAATTAGCTCCCAGTTAGAGCTAAATATATATTTATTTATACAACTGTTAGTTCCGACCGAGTAATTTGATTGGACAAGAGGCATTCCGTGAGTGCTGATATAGCCTATAACATCACTGGGACTTGTACAGTAAAGTCACTCTGCTCACAGGTGTTATAAATATAAATACAGCCATTAATTAACCAACTGTCACACTCGCTACATTGACACAAACTGACACTAGCCTTACACCAAGAAGATGGATATTTTCCCCAAAATTACATTTGAAGTAAATTATGAGTGGTCGTCAGGAGAGGACAAGGAAAGGGAAAGCCAGGACTCTTCTGTGTAGACCTCTAGGTGTGTTTGTGTAACATCAGCTAACCACGACAAACTGGAGAGGAGCAAAAATGAAGCGAACACGGTCAGGAATTATCAATGATCATCTGATGAGGTACTGATAAGGATGAGGGAGAGTGGAAGCTGAATCCGGCCGTGCCAACATCCAGGTTTGCCAACGTTTCATCAGCCAAACTGGACGAAGTTACACAGTTGCAGATCAGTGTAAATGCAAAGTAGCTTGTGAGTTCCTTGTGATGCGTTGCCTGGCAGTAGTAAGCTACATAACATACATAAATAATTTATTTCACCACCTACTGGTGGCAGTAGCTCAGTCCATAGGGACTTGGGTTGGGAACCGGAGGGTCGCCAATTCAAGTCCCCGTCCAGACCAAAATATGGAGCGTGGCAGCTGGAGAGGTGCCAGTTCACCACCTGGGCTCTGCCGAGGTGCCCTTGAGCAAGGCACCGAACCCCCCAAATGCTCGGAGCGCCTGTCATGGGCAGCCCACTCTGACATCTCTCCACTTAGTGCATGTATAGGTCCAGTTTGTGCATGTGTGTGTTCGGACCTGTGTGTAATTGACAACAGAATGAAAAACTGAATTTCCCCTTGTGGATTAATAAACATTACAGTTTTTCTCGATTGTTTACACAGATTTTTTGAAAGCATGCCTCATACTCTCAGAACTCTACACACAAATCAAAACACACACACACAATGGGCAAAACCCCTCAATTCTCCTGCAAAATGAAACTTTACATTCAAAACAATGTTATTTCTTCTCAAAATGGTATTTTGTTTTCAAATGACACACACAAACCATCAAATGAATGGACATTTATAAGAACCAGTTGAACACCAATGTGCTCAATATAAAACACTATGATGAATGGAAAACACTTCTTGTCCATTCATAATAATGACTTTTTTGTTCAGTGTTACACTAACAGATAGTACATACATAAGTGTGTTGTAAAATATTTAGAATATTGTTTTTATACTCAGAACACACAAATACACGGTAACAAATATATTTTATTTTTCCCCCAAAAACAATGTACACAGTGTACATCCCAACCAACACAAAGTTGCACATACAGTGGTCTACATACAAAACAACAGAAGAATTTACTGTATACAGTTACAGTAAAACAACAAAACAAAACTATGCTGCATCCTCTCTTCTGTTTTGGTCTGGCCACAGTACCTCATCCACATCACAAGCAATGTTTTCCCTGGCCAAGCAGCGGGGGAAATATCACCTAGCATGGCGAATCCAGCCATGAAAAGCATCAACTGCTATATCTGCACATGTGTCTTCCATAGCTTGGAGAAAAGGGTTTACACATTTGTGGATTTCGGTCATACACTTTCCAACTCCAGGCATAAAAAAATTCCTCAATAGGATTGAGGAACTGAGAATATGGAGGGAGATAAACAACTAAAAAGTGTGGGTAGGCCGTGAACCAGTTATGAACCAGAGCAGCCTGGTGGAAACTGTGTAGGGTGTCCAGGAATGTGATCAGATGGGCAGTGTTGTAGGGGCCAAGGGTAGCAGAGATTACGGTCCTTGGCCTTCCTCGTCCTCCTCGTCCTCCTCTTACTCTCACTCCTCTGGCTCTGGCTCTGCCTCTGTTTCCAATGTTGGCATCCACTGCTCCAAAACAGAGGAGCTCACCTGTTGCCCTTTTATGCTAAAGCTCTGATTGCTAATTGTAAAACTGTGTGACAGCCCTGTGCATAGTAGGACAATTAACGTTAGAATTTTGAATGACAGTGTGTTCCTTCGAGATTTTCTTCATGAAAATTGTGCCAAATGCAGAGAATTGTGTGTAATGTTTTGAAAAAAGTGTGTTTTAGAACTGCAATTTGAGTGTAAAGCAGGAATTGTGCTTGTAGTTTAGCAGAATTGGTTCAGGGGGTTGGTGCATGAGTTACATGTTGTGGTCATTGTGTCTCAAGTACCAGTATTTGTGTATAAACAATTGAGAAAAACTGTAACATTCCCTTACACAGCATTGCTGTTTAAGCTGTTGTTGAACTGTTGTATAAAAGCAATATCACATGAGAGCGAGTGATGTACCGTATATCGTCACGGCTGTAATCCGTCTGCACAGTGCGACGCACAGCCTAGGAAACAAATACTGCAAAATAATAATAATGCGACTAAACATTATAACGTTACTTCGCCTCGTCTTGTTTTGGTCAACGAAAATGAAGAGACATTTTAGCAGAGGGCTTTATTTTGTAAACCACATTTAGTCTCGTTTTTATTTGTCAACAATATTGCATTATATATTTAATTATAGTTATCGTCACATGACCACCATTTACGTTGCGTCTCGTCTCATTTTCTTCACATGATAAAGGTTCGTTGACGTTGATATTTTGTCATACTTTTCGTTGACGAACGCAACACTAGAAATCTGTACTCACACAGCGTGCTCCTGAATGATTTTTTTTGCACACACAAAACTATTTTTAGTCGCAAATGCGAGTAAAATGCTCGCACCGTAATGCAGGTTCGTTACATTAGTTCACCTCCTTACACCGTACAGCAATAAATAATTAAATGTAACGTCTGCCGGTGGAATGCGCTTTTACAGTTTTTCTTGATTGTTTACACACATTTTCTGAAAGCATGCCTCATACTCTCAGAACTCTACACACAAATCAAAAAACACACACACAATGGGAAAAACCCCTCAATTCTGCAAAATGAAACTTTACATTCAAAACAATGTTATTTCTTTTCAAAATGATATTTTGTTTTCAAATGACACACACAAACCATCATATGAATAGACATTTATAAGAACCAGTTGAACACCGATGTGCTCAATGTAAAACACTATGATGAATGGAAAACACTTCTTCTCCATCATCATAATGACTTTTTTTGTTCAGTGTTACACTTACTACAGACAGTACATACATAAGTGTGTTGTAAAATATTTTAGAATATTGTTTTTATACTCAGAACACACAAATACACGGTAACAAATATATTTTATTTTTCCCATAAAAACAATGTACACAGTGTACATCCCAACCAACACAAAGATGCACATACAGTGGTCTACATACAAAACAACAGAAGAATTTACTGTATACAGTTACAGTAAAACAACAAAACAAAACTATGCTGCATCCTCTCTTCTGTTTTGGTCTGGCCACACTACCTCATCCACATCACAAGCAATGTTTTCCCTGGCCAAGCAGCGGGGGAAATATCACCTAGCATGGCGAATCCAGCCATGAAAAGCATCAACTACTACTATATCTCCACATGCGTCTTCCATAGCTTGGAGAAAAGGGTTTACACATTTGTGGATTTCGGTCATACACTTTCCATCTCCAGGCATAAAAAAATTCCTCAATAGGATTGAGGAATGGAGAATATGGAGGGAGATAAACAACTAAAAAGCGTGGGTGGGCCGTGAACCAGTTACGAACGAGAGCAGCCTGGTGGAAACTGTGTAGGGTGTCCAGGAATGTGATCAGATGGGCAGTGTTGTAGGGGCCAAGGGTAGCAGAGATTATGGTCCTTGGCCTTCCTCGTCCTCCTTGTCCTCCTCCTCTTACTCTCACTCTCCTGGCTTTGGCTCTGCCTCTGTTTCCAACGTTGGCATCCATTGCTCCAAAACAGAAGCGCTCACCTGTTGCCCTTTTATGCTAAAGCTCTGATTGCTAATTGTAAAACTGTGTGACAGGTGTTTGCCCATGTGATGATTCAGTGTGCATAGTAGGACAATTAACGTTAGAATTTTGAATGACAGTGTGTTCCTTGTGAAAACAAGAGATTTTCTTCATGAAAATTGTGCCAAATGCAGAGAATTGTGTGTAATGTTTTGAAAAAAGTGTGTTTTAGAACTGCAATTTGAGTGTAAAGCAGGAATTGTGCTTGTAGTTTAGCAGAATTGGTTCAGGGGGTTGGTTTATGAGTTACATGTTGTGGTCATTGTGTCTCAAGTACCAGTATTTGTGTGTAAACAATTGAGAAAAACTGTAACTCCATACCTACCAAAGAAAGATCATCTAACATTAGGTCTACACAGGATTAAAGAACTTGCTGCTTTGATGACCGTTCAACTTTAGGCTATCTGGCAGACAATGGGTGAGTGAAAATATGTCTTACCGTCTCACTGTAAGCAGGCATAGCCAGTGTTTGATTTGTTTGATTAGTGCGGCATTTCTCAACCACGTGACCAAAAAAAAAAAAAGTGCCTGACACACATGTTTTTTCCCATCCGAATAACAACTGGTATATTTGTATAGAAAAAATATCTGTTTCAAAGGCATTACTCCTGCCTATACCAATAACATATTCGTATTCGGGCAAACCCCTAGTGCATATTACTTCGGACTTGTCAACTTAACCTACTGGGAGTTGTTTAAAGTGAAAGGAGCCATTCAGAAGTGCAGTGGTGTCATTATTTATATCCATCACAGCTTGACTTGACTACAAATAAGAGTGCATTAAAGGGACAAAAAAGCATTATGCAATTGACATTAATTTAAAAAAAAAAAAAAAGTTTTATGTTTGAACCTTAATCGCATCAGGATTAACTTCAGGACTCTCTTTGCTTGATTGTTCTTTGACTCTCCATCAGGGCTGGACTGGGACAAAAAAAGGGCAGCCCATGATTGGTGAAATGCCATACGCACACACTACACTGTTACCAAAATTAAAAAAAATCTCAGTAGTACCCTACGTGCCCTGGAAGAGAGTACCAAGGCTAGAAAATCAATGTGCTCATTAGGCTCGAAAGAGTCAGTGACGCTCAAATGCATGAAAAGTAGGACAGGTGGACACCCTTATCGGGCCGGCAGTGGCTACTCTGTTCTCCTCAATTTGTCCGTGGGCCATATCTTTCTGTCCCTCCTCCCCCTCCTCCTCCTCTGAATGATCTCCAACAGCAGCCACCTCTTCTCCTGAACTACTCTCTTGCAGGTCCACTTTATATTTGGTGCAACAGGATGTACTGCACTTGGTGAGGACGGCCCTGCTGTACCAGATCTTACAGCAAATATGTCAGATATTTTCGCGCATTTGGCTGCATCTGCTTGGAGATTCTTTCGCCTCTTCTCCCGTAGCTTCGCTTCCCTTGTGCTTCAGTGTACGTTAGTAGGCTATGCACTCCACCACTATGCACAAGGCCAACAACCTGCTACTCAAACTAGGGAAATGAGTGTGGAGGGGGCGGGCCAAGGAGGAAGGGCTGAGAGATTTCATTGGGCCAGCCCAATGTCAGTGTAGAAAAATAACCAATGGGCCTTTTTCTGTGCTTTAAAGGCTGGCGTGGTCGTAGAAAATAGCTACACTTAACTACATTAAGTAAATTACAATTGTGCCGGCTGTCCGTTATTTTTTTGTAAAGATGGTGGTGTCAGGAATAGAAAACAAAATTAGATTTTTTTTTCCTGTGCCCTCCTGTTGGTGTCCTTTAGCATAAAACATGAGCATGCTGCCTGCAGTTTTAATGTCTTCCCCTGACAGGATGTCAAAGTGACTTCAGGAACATGTGCAGCTGCCAAAGCATCAGGGTGTGTAGTGCAGTTCTCACCACTGCTAAAACAAGACATGCACAATTACTGTAAATGTCAGGCTGTGCAGCGTGATAGTTGGAAATGCTACTTTCAAGTGGTGGGAGGTAGAAGTTCAACATCATCCTGGGAGGGTGCACTTATTCTATAACAGGAAACTCCTTACTATCAGAGGCATCCATCTGGCTGGGAGTCAAACTGAAGCTTCTTGTTTATTTTTGAATCCACCACCCAGTGTGTCAGTAAGCTGAGAACAGCATTTTGCGGCTGTTAATGTGGAGTACTGACCTGAGAAGCACGGTGAAGTGCTTTTTACATTCTTTTTTGATGGTTTGTCAAGTGCAAACACCCTTTGAGGAGGCTGTGATACAAGCACAAACAGGCACAGATGCAGCCTGCATGATAATGAACTCCCCTTGAAGGCATTTGGATGAATTATAGAAAGTAGCCATAAAGCAGCCTCTTGTCCTGTGAGCCAATTAGCCATGTTAATTCATGCTCCTGCCATGATGAGTTGGTGGTCGGAAGTGTGTGCTTGTGCTTCTATGTGTGTGTGTGTGTGTGTGTGTGTGTGTGTTTGCATGAGAGAAGAATCAAGAATCAAGACAAGGATACAAATGCAGTTGAACAGTGAGTGTCGATTGTGTGTGTGTGTGTGTGTGTGTGTGTGTGTGTGACAGGTTTACCTCAGAATAAAGACAGAAGAAAAAAGCAAAATCCCTCCATCCCATATTCTTTGACTTACAACAACGTTGCAGTGGCTGAAACAACAATGAACATCAATACCTACTGCAGCAGAGATGACATGCTATAAATCAGAGGCTGGATTAAATATCTCTCCCAAACCATGACTCTCACAGACATTTTTTTCCCTGCCAGGTTTAGATGCAGGAATGTCTTTTTAATACAATGACTGCTGTCATTCTTTGAAATCTACTTTACTAAAACAATGCTGGTTATATCAGGACAGGATCTTAGAGACACCAGTTTGTCATGTCATAATACACACTCAGTTAAATGTATATTTACTTATTTGACTAAAATGATTGAATGGACTGAATGAATGATTTCTGGGGGGAATGAACTTTATATCGCTATATGTGGACAGTATATTTATGTACATCACATGACACAAATAGACAAATTTGAATTATTTACACTTTCTTGGGATTTTGGAAAACTCCTAAATTCTTAATATATTAACAGAGTTGAAGTGATCTGTCTCCCTAAATTGTTATACCTCTGTCAAAACCTACAGATATACCTGTTCTTGTGAACACAGTGTGTTAAAAACGCCTTGAGGTAATTTCTTCAAATTTTGAAAAAACATCCACTTGGATGCAACAATGACCTGATTAAATTTTGGTGGTCACAGGTCAGATGTTACTGTGACCTTGCATCCATAGATCTTATACTTGTGAACAGGATATCTCATGAACACCTTAAGGAAATTTCTTCAAATTTGACATAAATGTCCACTTGGACTGAAGAGTTGTCCCTTGTCTCTGATTCTGTTTGTGATATTCATAGACAGCCGGTAGGGAGGAAGGGGTCCAATTTGCTGACCTCAGAATTGCATCTCTGCTCTTTGCAGATGATCTGTTGGCTTCATCATACTGTAACCCTTGAGGTCAGCTCCCTCTAGCATGGGTCAGGCTAGGCCCTCGGCCTCCTTATGAAGTCTCTGCATTGTGTATTTTGTTTTTGGGTGGTGGAAGACGGAGAGAGGAACCAGGCGAGGAAACACAGGATCTGGGTTGAGCTGTCTTTATCTTAAAGCTTCACCTTTCAGAAAAGGACATGAAGTTGTCACTTACAATACAAAATATGTCACACTGCAATAGAACATCTCTCATGGTCTTTTCCAGTAACCAGTATTAACATAACCAGCAGGTAACAGATGTGTATATAAGTGAGTGAGAGTGTAAGAGTATATGTGTGTGTGTGAGTGAGCGAGTGACCGTGCCCATGTGTGTGTGAGTGAAAGAGTGAGTGTGGGTGTGTGTGTGTGAGTGAAGAGTGAGTGTGGGTGTAAATGAGTGAGTGAGTGTGAGTGTGTGTCTGCATATGCGTGGATGAGAGTAAAAGAGTACATGTGGGTGTAAATGAGCGAGGGAGTGTAACTATGTGTCTGTGCATGTGTGAGAAGACAATAATATGAAAAGAACCAAAACATTTTCCTCGCACAGGAATTGCAACATGCTTCTGGGCCACCACATACATTGATTATGAACTTAACAAACTCCACAGTCGTCTCTTCCACAAATGACCACACCACCACATTAATATAGCTCTTAGCCTTCATATTTGTTGAAATGATCAACTGGATAGTGCAAAACAATAACTTTTTCTAATATCTATAGACTGGAGAGACAGTTCACACTGCTTACCTTTCAGAAAAGGACATGAAGTTGTGACCTAAGATGGCCGCAACCAACAAAAAAGAATAGCCACACAGCACCAAAACAGACCAACAAGGTGGCGCACTCTGGGGGCTCCTTCACCAATTATTTGAAAATAAAGAGGAAACCTCTGCAGGTTAGTTACATTAGTTCACCTCCTTACAATACCATGACCTCTAGCATAGAAAGGGGAAGTTTGCAGCCCAGTGTAAAGCGGTCGGGATTAGAGTCAGCACCTCTCAGCCTGAAGCCATGGTTCAGGCTGAACCATGGGAGAGAAGTGCTGCCCCAACTGAAGTATCTCCAGGTGTTCACAAGTGAAGGTAGAATGCAAGGTGAGATGGATTGGCAATATGGTATGGCATCTGCAGTGATGCCAGCACTGAGCCAGACTGTGATGATGAAGCTGAGCCAGAAGGCAAAGCTTTTGATTTACTGGTCTATCTACGTCCTAACTCTCACCTATGGTCATGAGCTCTGAGTAGTGATAGAAAGAATGAGATTACGAAATACAAGCAGCTGAAATGAGTTTCCTCCATGGGGTGGCTGGGCTCAGACTTAGACATAGGTTAAGGACATCTGGAGTAGAGCTGCTGTTCCTGCACGTCAAAAGGGGTAAATTGAGGTGGTTCGGGCATCTGATCAGGATGCCTCCTGGGCACCTCCCATTACAAGTGTTCTGGGCACGTCCAACTGGTGGGACCCAGAATACACAAGAGGGATTATATATCTTAGCTGGCCTGGGAACACCTCAGAATCCCCCAGGAGGAGCTAGAAGGTGTTGCTGTGGTAGGGGACGGCTGGAATACTTTGCTCAGCCTGCTGTCCCATGGCCCAGCCTGGGATAAGAGACTGAAAATGAATGGATGGAATTTAGTGCCTGAAGGTCAAAGTTTAAGGTCAGGGTAATCTCATAAAACATGTTTTTGGCTATAACTCAAGAATTTTTATGCTAATTATGACAAAACTTCATACAAATGTTGAATAGGATAACATGATGAACATTTAGTATTCAAAAGGACAAAGGTCAAATTCACTGTGACATCATAATGTTCTGCATAAAACACTTCTCTGGCCATTGTTCAATGTCATATCTCAGGAACAGAGGGGGAGAGAGAGATTTGGTCAGATACTTAATTGGTGACACTCATCTTGGGTGTCCACCTTAAAACTGTACTGATTGTATAGATCTTCTGTGCTGTCAGATTGAAGATGTGTGTGAAGCATCCATGTTTTCACATGGATTTTAAGTGTAAGAGAAAATTGACTGCACAGAAGAATACAATTGCAGGGCTGTAATTCTACTTTCTGTATAAATGATAATGAATTAAGCAGAGAATGTACAAAATGAAACCTAAGATGGCCGCAACCAACAAAAAAGAATAGCCACACAGCACCAAAACAGACCAGTTTTTTCTTATCTGCTGTGAGGGTCTAAAGGACAGAGGGATGTCGTATGCTGTAAAGCCCTGTGAGGCAAACTGTGATTTGTGATATTGGGCTTTATAAATAAAATTGATTGGTTGATTGATTGAAAATATCATCAGAGGTACCACGTGGATCAACAGACCACCCTCTCCTTAAACAACTCATCTGGACTCTTTGCTCTCCACCTCACTGAGAGACAACTTAGTCTATGAATGAATAATGCATCTGTGGTAATCTGTGGAGCGGCCTCCAGCTATTGGCTGATGGAAGTCCTCATCAGAGAGATGAATGATACATCTCTGACCCCAGGGGAGCTGCAGGCATTAAAGAGGACCAAAGGGGATTGGATAATAGGATGGGCAGATGAGGAAGGATGGAGAGACAAAACTATTTAACTACATTCTTATTAGAAAGCAGTGCTGGTGATTAACTAATGAGACAAGAGAGAAAGAACAGAGAGCATGTTATCTCTGTCAGCTGTCTAAATGATTTAATTTAGCCACACATTTTTTATTTTATATGTAATGTGCAACATGATTTAGCATTTTATCAGCTCCTAGCATCAGTATGTGTGAAGTAACTGTGTGTGTGTGTGTGTGTGTGTGCACTTGTGCTTGTTTGTGTGGCTGTCAGTAACCTGTGTCTGTGCATGTTGATGTAATGTTAATAGCAGGGCTGCCCCTGACCAACTTGGGGCCCTAAGCGAAATTTTATTTGGAGGCCCCCATCCCAAATGTATCATAGGTACAAAATGACAGTACAACAACTTGCCATTTAACTTGACAACCTTTATTGGCAATAATAAATGAACTGTAGATACAGTAGTTTGGCTTTATGAGTCAAATAAAATAAAAAAAATTCAACCTGAAATAAATAAATAAATAAATATTATATAAAAATAACTTCAAACTGAAATAAATAAATAAACAAATCTGAGTCACAAATAGCCATCAATTACTCATCAAAAGAAAGTAACTTCCACCACCTCAATCCCCCACCCTTGATTAAACACTGAAAATAAAATATAAGAGGAAGACAGGTTTTTCCTATTTAATCTTATTTTGTTATATTTCTCCCTCTCCCCTCTCTGGAGGCATCCGATCTCCCTCAGCCCTCCGCCTCTCCCACCTTAATTAAACACTGAAAACAGAAATAAAATAAAGAGACAGGCTCTTTTGGACGACTCTTCATTGAGTGCTGTCAATCATTGCAGCGACGCATGGGCGGTGAGGTCTCTTCTCTCCTTCCTCGAGCTGATTCTATGCGCGCCTCACAATAGCGCATGTGCGCATCCATTGCGCATATGCGCAAATGCGTCCCCTCGTGCAAAATGTGGCCCCCCCATGGAAGATGAGGCCTTACGCACAGCGTGTGTTCTGCGTTTAGGGAGGGGCGGCCCTGGCTAATAGACAGGAACAGAGAAGTAGGGGCATCATGGAGTTTGCCTCTCTACTCTATGAAGATTATGAGATTAAAGAGATTTTGAGCCAATCCACTACCCAAGTGTTCTCACTCCTCTGCCTGCTTCAGCTTATCACACATAACTGATCCTTCGCAAAAGGAGGCTGTGTGGTTGACTTTGGATGCTGACTGTTGTGTGTATTTAGTACAGTGTATGTGGTTACTCCTTTATACAAGGTTTTGTACAGTATGTAATCATATGCGGGCATGTTATGTCAACACAAATGAGGGATGACACAACTTTAGCAAACCCTTCTATACTATGTGACTCAAAGTTATGATACTCTACAATACCAATAAGATGTAATATTATATAACACAATATGTATGGATGTCACTAACTCGGCTTCTTCTCTGGAGCCTTTGTGTTCCACTGTCTCTCAGGTTAACTCGTATTACAGCGGTGCCTGGATAGTGTGACATGTGTGGTTGTGCTGCTGCCGTGGTCCTGCCAGATGCCTCCTGCTACTGCTGTTATTAGTCATACTTCTACTGTTATTATACACATATGATTAGCCGCGTTGAGGGCCATCTTGATGGATTTAATTTCCCATTCCCAGCTCCCACCGAAATGCGGGGCAAATGGAGGATTGAACCTGAAGTATACCTGTGAGTGAGCTAGTTGCTCCTGCATATCAGGTGCCATGGCCTGGAAAGCACTTTGTAGCTCTGCTTTGAAATTGGTCCCACATTCAGAAAGGAGTTCGAAGGGTTTTCCTCTATGTGAGACAAATCTCCTGAAGGCCATGAGAAATGTGTCTGCATCCATATGGTCAAGCAGCTCAATATGAACGCAGCGTGTTGTTAGGCATTTAAAGAGAATACCCCACCTTTTCTCCGTGCGTTGGCCAATTTTCACTGTGAAAGGCCCAAAGCAATCCATGCCTGTGGACCAAAAGGGGGGTTTGTAAAGCCTGAGACGGACCGGAGGAAGGTCTGCCATTTTGGGAATGACGGGATTGGCTCTCCATCTCCGGCAGTCTTGACACTGGTATTGATGTTGCTGTATTGCTTTGCGGCCGCGCAGGATCCAATACCTGCGTCTCATTTCTGCCAGGACACGCTCAGGGCCTGGGTGGAGGAGTTTCTCTTCATAGTGTTTGATAAGGAGTTTGGTTATGGGATGGTTTGGTTCTAGTATGATTGGATGGATATTGTCATGTTGAAGACTCTCTGCTCTCCGGAGCCGACCTCCCACTCTGATGAGCCCAAGATCAGAATCATATTCGGGAGACAAGGGGAGCAGTTTGCTGCTCTTTGATATGAGTTTGTCATCTTTAAGGGCATTGAACTCCTCAGGGAAACTCTCAGATTGAGCCCTTTGCAGAATATGCCTTTCAACATTTATGAAGCCTTGTGCGTTTGGACTTTGTTCTGCCACCCCATCAAACAGAGTTGCGGTCTCCTTCATCAGTTCCTCCCAGCTACCATGCTTTTCTCAGGTCAGAGCTGTTTGTCTCACCTGACATCACTGTTCCACAGAACATTGATTTCTAGAGCTCCTCAACTGGCTTTGCTGTAGCTGACAGATATGGATTGGCAGGCTAGCAATCAGGGGCCAGCAAGAGGAAAGCAGGGCCTTGACTCCATCTGTTGTGCTGAGAGAGTTCTAGGAGGGTTTTGCCGCGTGTCAGGTCATCGGCTGGGTTGTTCTTTGAATCAACATATCTCCAGCTCTTTGTGTCAATCAGCATCTGAATCTCAGCTACTCTTGTTCCAACAAACACCTTAAAGCGAGAGGAGTCAGATGTGAGCCATGACAGAACTGTTGTTGAATCTGTCCAAAGGGTAATTGACTGTAGTGGAGTGGTGAGTTCAGAGTTGAGAAGGTTGGCCAACTGGGCACCAGACAGGGCTGCACATAGCTCAAGGTGAGGGATGGATAGTTGGCGCTTGGGGGCTATGCGCGACCTGGCCATGATGAAGCTGACATGGGTGTGGCCATGTTTGTCTGTGTTCTGAAGGTAGGCAACGGCCCCATACACACGCTCTGAGGCGTCACAGAATACATGCAAATGAGACTCTGAAGTGGCTGTATCAATGAAGGGGGGCAGATAACAGCGAGGGAGGAGAATGTCAGGGAGATTCCGGAGCTCCATTTCCCAGGTTTGCCATTCCTCCAACAAGTCGTTGTTTTTGATGATGTTGTCCCATCCTCTCTCCTGTTTCCATAGGTCCTGTACTAAGATCTTTGCACGGGTTGTGAATGGAGTCAGAAAACCTAGAGGATCATATTGGCTGGCCAGCACTTTGTAGATGTTCCTCATTGCAGGCTGATGGTAAGGGACTGACCTGTTCTTGTAACCCAGCATGTCTGTGGGGCAGTTCCATTGGAGGCCAAGTGTCATCTCTGTGGGGTCTCCATGCTCTGAGAGCCACAGTTCCGTTGTTTTGGACTTGGCCTCTGGGGGAAGATGTTGGACTACACCTGGATCATTACTGGCCCATTGTCTGATGTCAAATCCTCCCTTAGCCAGCAGGGGTCTCATTTTGTCGATGAGGGACTTGGCCTCCTCAGAGGAAGGGAAGCTCTAGAGGCAATTGTCTACATAAAAGCAAAGTTGGACAGATTGTAAGACCTCCTCGTTGCCTTCAGAGTGATTTTGGATGTGTGTCTGAACTGCATAGGTGGCACAGCATGGGCTACAAGTTGTTCCAAACGGCAGAACTTGCCATTCATAGACGCTGGGCTCCTGGTCTGACTGCATTTCTCTCCATATGAAACGCAACAGGGATCTGTCCTCCTCCAGGAGGCGTGCCTTTTGAAACATGCCCTTGATGTCTCCACAGATGGCTATGGCCTGTTGGCAAAATCGGAGTAGAACTCCTAGCAGAGAGGGGCCAAGGACAGGACCAGGCAGAAGAAATTTGTTCAGGGATAGTCCCATGTACTCAAAGGAGCAGTCAAACACAACTCGGGGTTTGTTGTTGTGTTCAACCATGTGATGTGGGAAGTACCAGATTTCAGCTGGTTTGTCTAACTGCTTGCTGGCTATTTTGTTGACAAAGCCAGACTGCACAAGCTTATCCAGCTCTTCTTGGTACTGAGCAGACATTTTGGGGTCTTTGGACAGACTTCTCTCTGTAGCACAGAGACGTGGTAGGACAGCTTCCTTTGAAGCATGAAGGACTGGAATGTTTGGAGCTCTGAGTAAAGGAGTGGCATAGCGCATTGCACCATCTACATCTACTCTGACTGTCTTAAACTGGAGGAGATCAAGAGCCAGTTTGTCTTGTTCTGACCTTGTGACAGTCTTCTCATTGATGTGGGGCAAGGTGTCAATCTGCCATAGTCTCTCTACATTCTTGAACAACTCACTCTTAAAGCAGGTCAGGGTGTAAGATATAGACATTTGCTGGGCTTGAACTAAACTAGCTGGCCACCCTAATCTGGTCTGTATGGCTACTGGACCACCAGGGGGCCCCATAATCACTGGCTCTAGGGGTGTAATGAGATGTGCATAGTCTGAACCAATAAGGACAAGAGGGCATACATGATCAATAGGTTCTAGTGGGATACCTCTGAGATGGGGATACTGATCTTGTAGCTGTTTCACAGGGTACGTGTGTTCAGACAGTCCGAGGATCTCAGCAGTGAATGCTCCACTGATGTCATGCATTTTGTCTGGCTGGTTGATCGGGAAAATGCCAAATGACACGGATGCTCCATCCAGCTGCACTACATCCTGTCTCACTGTGCGTAGGGAGATGGTTTCAGGCTGGGTATTGAGGCGCAAGCGCTGGACAGCCTCAGGGAGCACAAGAGATCTGTCTGTGCCATCATCCAAGACTGCATGGGTTGCAAGAGTCCTTCCCCCATTGTGGAGACACACATTAACCCTTTAAGCGCCAAAGTCGCAAAATTGCGACAAGCAACATGGCTGAATAAAACAGGCTGTATCTATAAATGTGGTGCCGAATCTTGTTACTACTTTTCACCAGGAGATGGCGGACATGTGTGCCTGTAATCTGAGCAGCATTTGTGGGCGTGGTTCTATTCAAAGTTTTAGAGTAAAAAGAGTTTGTAAAACACACTCCGGCGCAGAGACGCGGCGGCGAAGCAGTGGTAGTAGTGCTGCGCGTAGCGAGAGCAGAGCAGAGCGAAAGAGTGTATTTTCATTTACTCACAATGCCGAGAGGTCGGTTTACCGTCGACGAAGTACTTCGTCAAGTACTGGCTGACTCCGATTCCGAGGAGGAAGACATGCAGTTGTCCAGTGAAGCCGAAACTGACGTTAGTAGTGACGGCGAGTCCGTGCGCCATAGTCCACAATCAGCACATGGTAAAGCGGATGCTTCACCTCACCGTGGCCGGGGTGGAAGTATTCTGCGAACGCCAAGTAGGGGACGTGGTCGAGGTGGTAGGGGGGCTCATAACACCGCAAATAGCGGTGAATGTAGCGGGGATGAAAACAACCGCGGTGGTCGCGGCAAACACACCGCTAATGGCAGCGGAGGTGGCGTTCACTGCCGCATCGTAAATCACGGCCGAAAGGCCGTCGCCAGACACAGTTCAGGTGCCGTCAGTGTGGAGTAGGTCTTTGTGCTGTGCCTTGCAATGAAAGATACCACACACTGAAAAACTACAAGCAGTGCCATCTTGATCATTGAAGGTCTTTGAAAATAATACAAATCCATATGGCCGCCGACCAGTGCTAAAAGATTATACAAATTGGATCAGTGAATTTATTTCTATCCCAAATTTCGTTTCATACTAAAGATATTTCACATTGACTGTTGACAGTATTCCCTTATCTCAAACCGCTCTCAAACTACAGCCTTTTGAAATCTTTATAAGAAAATTGACATTTTCCAATATGGCCACCACCTGTTCATGTCACAATATGCAAATTAGATGACAATTTACTTCCAGCCCAAATTTTGCTTCAAACTGAAGATATTCCTCAATTACAGTATGCCCTTATCTCAAAACCACTTTCAAACTGCAGCCTTTTGAAATCTTGAAAACAAAAATGGATGTTTTCCAATATGGCCGCCACCTGGTGATGTCACAGTAATCACATTAGATGACAAATCTACTTCCATCCCAAATTTTGGTTCATACTGAAGATATTTCTCATTTACAGGATGCCTTTATCTCAAACCACTTTCAAGTTATAGCCTTTTGAAACCTTGATATCAAAATTGAACATTTTCCAATATGGCCGCCACCTTGTGACGTCATAATATGCAAATTAGATGAATAATTTCACTTCCATCACAAACTTTGAGTCATACTGAACAATTTTCTCATTGACAGTATACCTTTATCTCAAACTACTTTGAAGCAATAGCCTTTTGAAATCTTGATATCAAAATTGTATATTTTCTTGAAAAAACTCCGGCGCCTAAAGGGTTAACAACTTTGAGCATGGCCTTGTGGGAGCAGTTAGGTTGATCTATGTACAGGAGCTCTGATGAAGAGGAGGCTACCATATATGTGGTTGTCTTGTTAGCATTAGCGTCATGGAGAACAGTAAAGTGGAGCTCCTTGCACATATTACAGGGCTTCTTCAATGTGCATTTGTCTGCCTTGTGCATTCTCCCACACCGGTTACACCTATCCTTCTCTTTGGTCCATTTCAAAATGTCATTCTTAGGGAGTTTCTTGAACTCTACACATGCACCTAGGAAATGGTCTCTAATATTACAGTAGGGGCAGTAAGGCTTAGGTAAGTTAGCATTTACCTGTCCTTTAGAGGGAGATCTTGGTGTGGAATCGGGCTGAGGCACAGTTGACAGGTAGACTGTGGAGCCCTGTTTGGTGGGCTGGCGTTCCTTGACAGGACGTGGTCTCTCCTGTTTGTAGAGTTCAACAGCTCGCTCAGAGATGCATTTGGCTCTTGACTTTGACTGGAGCCAAGTGGAAAGGTCATGAATGGAGTAGGTTTGGTTCGCTTGTCCAGTCAGAATATCACGGTTGATATAGTATTCCACAAATGAGTCTCTATACTGTACAGGGAGTTTGCTGAGGAGTCTATCAACATGAGAGCCACATTTTATCTCTGATCCATTAGGGCCCTCCAGGGACAGCAACATACCCACTAGAGAATGGACAGATAGGGAGAAATTATCAAAGGCCTCTACATCACCTATGCGTATGACTGGGGAGTTCAGTATTGCCCCCAACTCACTCTGTACTAGTAATCTGGGTTGACCAAACCTCTCTTGAAGTGCTAGGAGGGCAGTGGAATACTGTCTTGGGTCATGCATGCTGGATGCTGCCGGTTTGTGAGCTCCTGAGTGTTGAACATACCCCAAGAGGATCTGATACTTATACTCCTCAGTGAGATGGGGGTGGTTGTCAAGGAGATTATCTAGGGCCATCTTCAGGAGGGCAAAATCACTTTCCCGTCCACTCCTGAATACGAGAAGTGAAGGCCTTGGGATTCCATAGGCTGAGGCTAAGACCAGATCTGTGATGTTGGGGGTCTGAACTGGTGGAGCCTGTGAGTAAACTGGCAGCTGCTGGGTTGATATAGCTGGTACTGGGAGTGTGGATAAATGACCAGAATGACTAGGAAGGGATGAGGGCAATATCTGGGATGATACATGGTGGCTGGGAAAGGTGGCTTGGGCAGATACTTGGGGAATGGACCAAGTGACAGATGTAGCAGGGTTCAAAGGCAAAATAGGGAACTGAAGAGGGGCTGAACTTGGCTGTATTGACTGAGACATGGGGAGTTTAACTGACTGGGAGGTTGGAGGTGATGCTTGAGGGATGGAGAATTGAACCGAATGAGGAATGGGAGGTTGAGGTGCTTGAGGCCTGGGGAGTTGAGGTTGGAGCATGGAAAGTGGAGATGGCTGAGACATGAGCATCCTTTGAGGGGCAGGAGTGCCTATCCGGGATGGAGGGAGATCGTAAAAGGAAGAGTTGGGTACATCTCCATTAGAAGGTGAGGGGATAGGAGCAGTTCCAACCAGGTGGTCTCCAGAGACGTCAGGGGTATTCTGGATGGTGAAACTAGTAATGAACTTTGCTGTCTCTTTTACTCCCTTTCCTTAATACGAATACGTCTGTCTAGGTCTCTCTGTCTAATAAGTCTCTCCCTCTCCCTGTGTGCTTCTTCCTGCGATCTCTGAGCATCTCTAGCCTTCCTATCTATTAATGCACATTTCTCATCTAGTTCTTCCTCCTGCCTTTGTCTCCTAAGCTCCTCCAACTCATCTCGCTTTGCCTTTTCACTAAGGATGCAGTGCTGGGTGTCGCTCAACCTAGAGGTATAACCACCACTCAACCTGCTGCTGTGCTTACTAGCCGCATAGCCTGTAAGCTGGCTAGGAGCTGACTTGGAGTAATGAGTCCCCTTCCTCTGGGATTTACATGAGCCATGGGATTTAGAGGGTGCCGGATACCCTAAGCGGTCAGGGGGGCGTGTATTTCTTTTAGGTCTGGCCCCGGGCTCATGGCTGATATTTGGCTGAATTGACTGGGTAGGGGGTGCAGCCAATGGTTGCTGGAGCTCAACTGGTGGCAGTGGCAATATGGGATCAGGCAGAGGTGAAGATGGTTTGTCTGAGGGGGCAATTAGGTCTCCAACCTCATCGGGTTGGGCAGTACTGGCTATGGTGGTTCCTCCTTCGGCTCCACCAGCATCGGGCTTGGGTAAATTAGCTTCAGTCTGAAGCATGTCCTCTTCATCCATCTCGGAAGTGCCTGAGGCAGTGCTTGAACTCTTTGGCTCACCAGCTGGCTTCTTGGCTTGGATAATTAGCAGTTTGGGTCACTGGGGAGTGTGGCTCAGCCTCCGACTCGAAGGACCATTTGTTGTATACAATGGAGTTCTACTGGAGCCACACACCACCAGGAAACATTTTCTATTACCTCAACAAATGTTTATTTTTCAGAAGTTGAGTTTGCCATGGTTCTAGACAAGAACAGAAAATAGCATTAAGTAATATCATCAATTATCAAAGATATTAAATTTCATGTCAACTAAGGTCATATCAGAATAAATGAATAAAATAACAAATAAACTCTTGAAGTAAATAAATCATCACATTGCAGTTTTCATTACTTACATTGATGTGGTTTCAACAGACACATGGCATGGCATTTGTTTGGAACCAGGGACAAAGAGTGAGTGTCAATTTGGACTGCCCGTTTATAGAAGGCATCCGAGGAAGTGGGTGTAGTCCCACTGAGGCTGGTGCTGCAGATTAAAATGTTCAGTGTCTCCTTCTGGAGAGGAGGGTTAGTGCAGGGATCAGTGGATTTTAGTGCAGGGAATGAATGGATTTCTGACAGGGTCCTTAGCCTTTTTGGGGGTATTTTTTACTGCCTTTACTTTTAAGCTCATATCACAGTCATTATAAAGGCTACATACACATGCTATATCTTGTTTTTTTAAGGACAATCTGGCTATCCAGATTTACCAACATTACATGTCCTTCTTTGTGCCTGTAATTTATATTAATTTTTAAATCAATGAAAAAAAAACAATCTGTGTTACTAAATTCTTACATTTTTACATATATCTCACCATAGCAAGTTGGAAGTAGAAATATTCTGCCATATATGAAGAGGGGAGACTCTCTGGAATCTGGTAATATAAGAACCATGATGGTGGGACATTCTGTCATTTCACAGTTGTCCAAAACATGTGGTTTGTGCCAGGCAGACATAATTGACAGTATTTTTTCATTATTGCATCATTAATTCCATTGACTCATTCACAACTCAAAAATGTGTTTTATTTGAAAGAAACATGCAATATTTACATCTAAGATAATAGAAAAATAGTAATAATATTATTCCTCACTATATGAAGTGAATGATAACAAGATCTGTGTAATGGATTGTAAAGAAATTCATCAGGTTTTTATTTTGTAGACAATTGATTTGTGTTTATAGCGTGATGGGATGACAGCACAATGATGTGTTTGGTATCATCGGAAAGCTCCGGTCCAGTGCTTTCATTATGCATGGCATTTCTGTGAAACCCTGCATTCGCGAGTAATCCATCCAAATGTGTGTGCAAGGCTGTATGAAAGCTTAGTTATACATAATTTTAGTGTAACTTTATAATTGTATTCCCTTGTTAAAACATTGGACTAGAAAATCAATAAAGAACAGATGTGAATTTGGACGCACTTTGTGTTGTTCGGGCCCATATGGTTCAATCAAAATGTGCTTGGTGAAACTAATAATAAACCAAGCACATTTAGATTTAACATTTATATTTAAAATTCAACATTTATATTTAACATTTAACATTTAGTACACTAATAGTACACTGCATTTTTCCATACTATTGTGATTTGAGACACCCTGTCTGTCTGTATAAAGCATTAGCTTACAACATTAACTTAGCTTTGGCAAAAGCCAACTAATAACCTAACTACAAAGAGACCACAACAGTAACTCATAAAATAGCATCAAATCAATACATTGACAGAACTAACAGTATTGCTTAGCCTGTACAATTAATGTTGTGTCCACTTGTTACCAGTCCATGAATTGAGAGGCAGACTTGATGCTGCTTTGGCATGCTGCTTTGTTAGGAGGTAGTTGTCTGTGGTTAATTAGCCGAGGTTTGAAGATTCAATTCCAATATAGACTTTGCTGTGCTGTATTGTGATTGTGCAGATCAGAGGAAATCTGTTGCTCTTTGTCCTTACAATTTTAGCAGTTTGGCGCTAACTTGGCTTTGTTGCTCCATATTGCTTGTCAAGTTACCTGGCAAACCTTTTGTCTGCTGCAAGAGCTAAGTTGTCTCATCTCTTCTGCGATTTAGAGGAGTTCTGTGTGGCCAGTTTCAAGCAGTCCACATGTGCTGAGAATTAAGGTGCAGCTTCAGCTGGAAGCCAAGGTGAGAAAAAGTGGGAGAAGGGTGGAGCAGCTCCATCTGCAGGATGACCTACCTCTGTGGAGGTTCCCTGTAGAAAGAGACAGAGTAATGGTAGAAGCTTAGCTTGTATTTGGCTTGGTGACATCACAGGGTCATGTGCCACAGGGACCAACAGTCACTGAAGAATGACTCTCACATATAGGTGTGAAAAACAGGGGACTTTTGGAAACTGAGTTAATTTGGCTACTCTTTGTCTGAAGTTTAGGCCTAAGCAGTGATGTTGAGTGGGCTGAGGTGACAGGAAATGTACATTTCCAATTTTACAGTTGCACAAATGAACATCACATCTGTGAGTCCAGTGATCCCAACACACACAATATAATAAAGTATGATATAATACAATATTATACAATACACCATACTATGAAATGATGCAGTACTATACAATGCAATACAATACCAGCAATAGAGTGTTTTACAGTGTATTTTGCAGGTTTGTGTGTTGAAGCTAACGTTAACATGTTGCGCAGCCAATTCTAGGTTAGCTTTATTCATTTAAAGCCAGTTACATAATGAAAGAAGTTGGTTGGATTTGACTAGCTGTTTCATTTTTCACATGCTTCTTGTGAAATGTCGTACTGCAGTCCTAGCTCAGCTGACTTTGTTGTTGGCTCAGTAGGCTTTGTTGCTCCTTGAAGGCCTGCTGTTGTCCGTGAACTCCACTGGTCAGCTGGTCCATATGTCTGTTGCTGCTGTAACGTTATTGTGAGTAACTTTATAGAGCGCCACAAAGTCTTGCTTTTTGCACCTGAAGCTGAATTTACAAGCTTTTGGTTTGTCACAAAACAAGTTGCACTCAAAGTCAAACGTTCCTCTGTAATAAGTTTCCTTTTCTATAACTGATAAAACTGATTTGTTATCATGTTCTAGACTCTTTGTAGCTATTTCCATAATTATACATGTAAGCTGATGTTATAGTTAACTAGGGCCTCTTGACCTCCTGTTATACTGTAATCACCTTGATACTATTACATGACAATGTAATCTAACAGTGAATCTGCCATGTTTAACAGGTCATCTGAGGCACCAGATGCTCTGTCCTGAGGCTCCTGTTTGATGAGCTGTGCCTGCATTAACCCGTTAGATAAGAAGCAGCACCAGGAAAGTCTCAGTATGAACCACAGGAAGTCACGTCAGGATGACCAGTGTGACCTGAGGGTTCCATTACCAGCTGACACAACTTCAGTACACAGGAAACCCTGTACTCTTATGGATGAGATGATCTGGACAGTTTACACGCATTGTCCTTCAGGTGTGACAAATTTATGTTTCCATTTCATTGACTAAGTGCTTTATTTTAAACATGGGTTTTTGTCATTTTTAAATTTTGAAGTAATGATCCTATGGTTCTAGAGGAATATCACGTTTTTTCACAAAGCCTTGATTACATTGTTTAAGAGGTAAAAATGAATAACGTACTTGATTTCATGCACGTGGTCTATTTAACATCCAAACTATGAAGCAATGCCATGGCTTTTGACTCTTTTTATCTTGTGTTGGTGTTTACTAAAGGCAGGTTGGTTATTGATTATTAATTACTAATTGTAATTAATTGAGAAAATAAATTATTATTGTAAATGAATAATTCTGAGGCACCACCCTGGGATCAGGGATCAATGACCAACCTGTATTTAGTCAAAAAGGGGAATCCTCATCTCAGTTTGCTAATATGTAGTAAATATTAACAATCAGATAGGTTAGAAGGCATGAACCCGAGTACTGACCATCTCAACCAGCTGTTGATAAAACAAACAATGCACAAATAATCACTGTTCTAGTAGAGTCACAAATGTTTTTATAAGGCAATAGTCGATAACCAATCAAGCACTTGAATTAAGAAGCACACTAAACTAATGAGCAACTAACTGGAAGCAACAAATCAAGCCATGCAAGTGGATCTGTGCGTGTGTGTGTGTGTGGAGGAATACAGTGGTCGCCTTCCTATCCCTCAAAGGCCGGTAGACAAACTGGGGTCAGTCCACCATCCTCTGGTCTTTGTTACAGATAGGAATACAGTGCATTGTGAGAACATGGCCGGCACAAACTAACGGCGGGTTATCCACCAAGTGAATAACAACAGAATTTTTTTCTAAGTCTTCCGTTTAAATGTTATTAAGGTTTGAAATTGCGCATAATTAAGGGCGTGGTCACTTTGAGTGACAGGAGGCACCATCACGGGTGGCTAACTAGCATGCTAACTAGCCGCTGGCTCTGCTGTGCGGAGCTGAGCTCAGACTCAGCCGTCTGCTCGGTGTCATCTCAGCCAATTCGTGCCTATGTTCAAGGCATTGAACCTGTCCTCTAAACCGTGTCTGTCCCTTTTGGATATTTTTTCAGGCAAATATTGGAGTAATATGGCATGCTGTTCGATTAATTACACCAACATGATGATGCAATGTTAACATTGTCATATGAGCAGTATAACGTTAACGTAACATTAAGGCTATACTTGTGTATGTAAATTAAAAAGTGGCGAACTGTGTGAAATTACAATAAGGTGTGTAACGTAATTAAAAAAAGCTAATGTGACACTTGACTGTTACATATAAAATATTAAAATTAGTGTATGATATAGGCCTGTAGTTACACAACAATAGATAATGCACAGACAGAATATGGGGATTGTGATGGCCACCACCTTTTTGTTTTGCTAAATTAAATTGATTATGATCTTTTGAACATTGAAGTAATTTAAGTTGTATTGTTTGCATGTAAAAGTGTCTGTGAAGTAGGTAGCTAACATATATTACTTTTAATATCTATTTGTCTGTGTAAAGTTTTCCTCAAGGTGACCCAGACAGACTGGACCAGTGGACACTCAACACCAGAAGACAGAACTGGACTCCAAACAAGACTTCCCGTCTGTGCAGTGAACACTTTGAGATTCATCACTTCAGCACTGACTCCAGGATAAAGACACCTTTTTTCATACAGTACCTCACAAAGAGTCAAGAAACTTATTAGTTTAAAATGATGAATTATTGTCCATAATACATTTAAATATATTAAATATATTACTAATTGTCATACATTACTAAGTACTCAATTAGGGTACAGCTTGCTCTGTACATTACTGATACACCAGTGCAGTTTAGTGTTCCCCTGATGCAAAAGGCCAAATGAAGATTTTATCAATCAAGGAACATGACATGTATTTTCCGACTTTAACATTTTAGTGCCTTTTATGCAAAGACCCTTTATCAAAGTGAGAATTACTACCTTTTCCCCCACACACAGTCTGTGAAGAACCAATGGAAAAAATATTTTCATAATGAGACAGCCAAACATAGCACGATTCCACAGTGGCAGTGAGCTTTGAGAACAGTTCAGTTTCCTTTTGATAGCAACAATTATTTTAATGTGGATGAATTGCATACTGTACATTACTCCAGTTGTTTTGATAGTACAGTTAAATTTAAAATCACATTCAAATATAAAGTCGAATATCTACAGAACTTAAACACAAAACTATTTTATGAATGACAGCCACTTACTCAGCAATAAGATCATTTTGGTGGTGAGTGGGCTGTTAACCAAGACAGGCTGTAGTCAGTGTTTTCTACCTGTGTTTTTAACCTGTCATCTTTAGTAAGTTATAGATGAATATCAAAAAGTCAACATTGGCCATGACAGCCTGGGCTATGTTCAGGCCTAACAAAATGTGTCCTAAAGGCCAAATTTAAAAGCATTTACACTGCCAACTGTAAGCAGTTCACTGCATTTGGAGGTGGTCTTTAAGACAATTTACTAATTTTCTTAAAAACATATAATTTCTCCTAGGTGTGAGATGAATGTGTCTGATGTGAGGGTGCTCAATTATGGCACCATTTAAACTAGCCATAACACTGTAAACGCATTTCCTGGCCTTATCAATCTTTGCTGGATTGCCACCAGCCTCCCACCTGCACCTTTGGGCCAATGAAGAAAATATTATCTTAATGCCAGGATGCTGGAGGTGAAGCTGGTGCAGGTCCTCTTTCACTATGCTGACCAGCTTGACACTGCTGACCTTCCCCATGTCATTGCCGCCACAGTGGATGATGAGGACACCTGGTGCTGCTCTTCCTTGCAGGGAGTGTGGAAAGAAGGAGAGAAGGCCTCTCTGCAGTCCACCCCAGCCAAACCAGCAGACATGGACGCCCGGCATGCTGAGGGTGCTTCCCAAGGTCTCTGCAGCTCTCTGGACACCACGCAGCACATATCTGTCACCAATGCTCCACACTGTCCATATGAAAGTAAAATGAGTGTAATAAATAATTAGTGTTATATATTTAAAAACGTTGAAGCATTTTTAAGATTGTGTAATCTCAATAACAGTTGAATCATTGTTTCAAGGTTTGTTGTATAATGTTAGTTTCAGCTAAACTCAACTTACCTCAAGTTTTGTGAGGGAGCTGGCACCAAGCAGGAGTAGCCAACACCACAGGGCTAGCCAAAGTAGCATAGTTTGTTAGCCTCGTAGCTTCTTAGCCTAGCTTGTTAGCCTTGGCTAACTTAGCAGCACCGACCAAGGTGGGCATGTTTAAGCAACCAGGCTTCCTTCGGCTTGCCTATTTACCCATTTTTGATTGTCCGGTAGTTGGGCGGAGTCAGGCACTGCCAAGATGGCGACGTCCATAGCCGAGTATTTTGAGCTTCAAACCCAGTCCTCAGATGGGTGACGTCACGGTGACTACGTCCACTATTTTGATACAGTCTATGGTTCAAACATAAAGAAAAAGGGGGTCTTTCCTCATCCAGCAAGTCAACGTTTTAAGTGCTCCCTAATGATAACTTGTGCACAGAAGGCTGGGGCTTCTTTCCAGCAGCTCGTCCCACAGGGATTGTGGGGGGCGATGACAAACGGCTGCAGTTAAGGTCTCGGTGACATCAGCAGGGATTCTACCTGACTCTACCCAATGGGAAGCAGGAATTTGAATTTTGGGGGTGAATTACACCAAGGTGTAATTTACTGGACTGATGGAGGTCTGGCGTGCTCAACCTGATCTCACAGAAATACAGAAATGACCACGACCTCTTAACACTGCATTCGGTGGCAGCACATAATGGGTTGAAATTATGTGCCGGTACCACGGAAACAATGCCAATGTAAAGTCAATTAGGATCCATTGTCATGGTGGTCACACAGATTCCCTGATTCAACAACGTCCTGTATACACACAAAAACACGAAAGTGTTCTTGATACTAAAACGGCAAATATATTTCTCTGTTATGATTTCCCACCAATAATAATGGTAATAATAATAACATGATAGTTCGGCTGTACTAGGTTTTTGATATATTCAGTAGATTTACTTTTTTATGACACTATTTGACAACTCTATAACCGGAGTCCCAAAAACGCTGTTTCTAGAGAACTTGCTAAAATATCTGAAATTAGCCAACATCCTTGCTTTTTCTTAACATAGTTCATCTAGGTACAGTGTAATAACTAGTTCGGCTATACTAGATATTAGATGTATTAGGTAGATCTATCTTTTTACGACCCTATTTTACAACTCTATTTTACAAGCTGCAAAAACCTACCGACCCAAAAATCATGATTCTAGCGTATTATCTAAGATATTGAAAATTAGCCAACAATCTTTACTTTTTCTTAAAGCAGCTGTGTGGAATTTTTTACCATTAATAAAAGTGTCCCAAGTTCGTATCATCGCTTCGACCAAAGGGGCTCTATATTCAATGAAAACTAAAAGTTCTGCACAGCTGCTTTAACATAGTTCATCTAGGTGCAGTGTAATAACTAGTTCGGCTTTACTAGATATTAGATATATTCAGTAGATCTGTCTTTTTTACCTATTTAGAACCCTACTTTGCAAATCAGAAGAACTACAACTGATGTTGCTGATATGTATCAAGCTGCATGGCACGATCACAGGGAATTGTAGTTTTTGAAAAATATAAGTGTTTTTTCCTAGATACTGAATTGAGAGTACACTGTGGACTTTAAGAGGATGGTAAACACACTTGTGTAATCAGATTTTAAATATCTAATTTCTAAATGGGTGAAAATTAATTTTATCCATATTTTACCCAGATCTGACAGCACCCCTAGCTGTTGACTACACTCACATGATAGTTGAGGTCAAGAGCTCTCTATAACAGTTGGTCCCATGTCTGTACCCCCTTTTGTTGCTGAGTTATAAGCCCTCAAACATGCACTGAGGTCAAGGTTCAAAGGTGAATGGCTGAAAGCAGGAGCCATGCAGAATCTTCATACTGACATAAGTTACTCTCCAGGTTGAGACCTTTCCAATTATGTACTTGGTTTAGCTCTACAACAAAGTTTTGATTTTTTTCATTTTTTGGACACAAGCCATGCCAGATATAGTTTCAGAGAGCACTTTGAAGGCCCAGTGTATAAAATGATTTTTGTTTGTTTCATTTTTTTCTTTTTTACTGTGGATAGTTACTAAAATGAGTCATCCTCAGAGAATACAACACTACTATAAAGTAAACCAATAATAACAATAATAAAATAAGCAAAAATAATATCATCGTCATTGTAGCCTGTACTGTAGCTCTAACTGCCTCTCTGTGGACCGCGCTCACATGTGTGTGCTTGCGTGAGACCGTGAGACATGGGAACCACCTTCATGTGGGTTCACCTGCTTTCGCTGGTCTCGCGCACAAGCGTGCACACGTGAGCTTGGTGTACACAGAAACAGTTAGAGCTACAGGCTACAATGAAGCTGAAAACACAGTCCAAAATGACATTTTTCCAAACAACTTTTTATGTCAGGGCTTCAGAACACTTGGATCACTGAGGACGAGCAGCATGGAGATACTTTGTGGTTTCAATTATGTGTTTTTGAACGTTTTAATCTGGGGCGCCCAGCCTGCATTAGGTGGAGTTGTGTTGCAACCCCCTCTCCCCTTGGATCTCCTAAATCTCTGGACTCTAATGGGTGAGTAGATAATGGCTGAATATTCGGTAACACTTTATATTAAGATACTGTAATAAGTGCTAATTAATGCTTAATAAGCACAAATTAACAGTTAATGAGCACTTATAAGACGGTATAAGATGCTTATTAACATCAATCAGACTAGACTATGTGCTTATTACAGCATAATTATTGCTTATAGGAGCATTATAAAAACTTAATAGAAACTTTGTTAACAGTTTATAAACCTATGCTAAATATTAATAAGGTGTCTATTTACATTAATTATAATTTATAAGGGTTAATTATAGAATAATAACCACATTTATTACTGGTTTATAAGACACTATAAGACCGTATAAGATGAAATTAATAAGGTGTTTATTAACATTAATGAGAGAAGTCAATATAAATACCATATTATGGGTAACAAAGGTGTGTTATTAATAGTAAATAAAGATCCTTTGCAGCTACCAGATCTGAAGTCAGAACAGTGTCGTATAAACGTTAATAAACTCTTAATATCCACTTATTAACAGCTCATAATGCATCTTTGCAGCTACTGGATCTAAAGTGGGAACAGTGTCGTATAAAGGTTAATAAATTATTAATATGCACTTATCAACAACTCATAATGCATCTTTGCAGCTACTGGAGTGGGAACTAAAGTGGGAACAGTGTCTTGTTGACATTCATAAACTCTTTATGATGCACTCACTGAAGTTAATTCTATTAATTATGCATGTATTGCAACATCCAGATATCAATCATTATTTCAACATTAAAGAATTCTGATGTGTTCTTTTCACTCTAGTATGTTATTATTTTCTTTAGCAAAGGATCATGGGAATCTCATTTCCTCTAAATGGCATACTCAGACAAACATGCGTTATTTGAACTTAAAAAAAATGGAGTAGACTGATTCAGAGTTAGCTGCTTTATTCACTTGTGATGAGAATTCAGCCTACCAGTGGTGGTGAAAACACAACATAAGGACATATTTCCTTTTCATATTGATTTTTACAATTGTTCGGATTGGTTTCCAATCCGAACAATTGTGGTTAGTTCTACAAAAATGACAGATCTGAGTTCATTTGGCTTTTTCAAAAGTTTTGTTACTTAGATTGACTGTTCGTGAATACAGTGTTCCACAAAGCTCCCTGTAACCCATCAGTTTTCTGAAAGTGAGTGACAAAAGTCTCAGCATCGGCCAGGCCAAAGGTGGCTGGGTCAGTGTTATCTTCTGGCCAGTTGCTTAGGTCAAACATGGTGGCAGCGGCCTTCAAGACACCCTTATCAAGGTTGCCAAACCGCGTGGTGAGGTTGTCACATAAGCCATTGATTACTTGCACTTTGTGGAAGTTGGAAGTTAGTATGGCATTAGCAAATCAGCAGGAATTAGCATGAACATGACGCAGCCTATATCCATTAGCCTGCTCAACATAACACACAGCTCATCAATGCTCACACAGAACATCATTCGTGACGCACTTAGCTACCGAAGCTATTTCTAGCGGCACCCTCCACGAGCTGCGACACACACACAGACACATACACACACTCTTAATCGCGGTTAAAGTCAATGTCTCTGAGTGTTACAGTTACACACTGAGGTTCTGCTAAAACCCACTGTTATCTGGGTGTTCATTATAACGTACTCAGCTTACCTGTAGGAAATGTAGAAACATGACTGGCTGCAAATTCAAGCATGATCTTCATCTCTGTGGCTAAAGTTGCTAGCCTAATTATTACATTTTATAACTCTGTAAGGCTATGCACATGATTAGCTGAGTTGCTAGTGTTAGCTATTGCAATAAAGGAACTTGAACTAGCTAAAAATCAACAAGCTAACATTAGCCTATGTTGTTTATGAAATAGCGATGTGAAGGCGATGGAGACTCCGCTGACACCATCGTGCTTGTATATGGAAAGGTTTATTACAAGAAGTACAGCATCAAATCAAGCACCTAGGATTGCCTGAGAGAGGGTTCGAAGCCAATATGAACTGCTCTGAATCACAGTCCCAAATATTCTGCTTATATAAGTTGGTTGTTTTGATGAACTTTGAGACAAAATGAAACAGGTGACAGAGAGACAATCTAGATGGAATCCAACCTTTCAACCTGTCTTATCAATCCTTGACCTGGGCCGTGATAAAGTCTTGACCTGGGCCCCTAAGTGAACATAACAGACCCTAAACATGGCACGTCAGATAGCACACCTAAAGCTTACTTTAACAAACTAACTTACCACAGGGGCAGAAACAGATGAAACATCATCCTCAGAGTCCCGAAGCCAAGTGTTGCATCCTACTCCAACTTGAGCGGCACTGGAGCAGCTTGCATCAGTTTTTTCAACCATCTCAGCATTGCTAGGTTCTGTGCTCTGATGTGGAGTGGCGAGCATATAGTCAGGTCCATAAATATTTGGACATTGACACAATTTTCAGCATTCCAGCTCTGTACAACACCACAATGGATTTGAAATGAAACAATCAAGATGTGCTGTAAGTGCAGATTCTAAGCTTTAATTTGAGGGTATTTACATCCAAATCAGGTGAACGGTGTAGGAATTACAACACATTTTATATGTGCCTTCCACCTTTTTAAGGGACCAAAAGAAATTGGACAATTGGCTACTCAGCTGTTCCATGGCCAGGTGTGTGTTATTCCCTCGTAATTTCACTTACAAGGAGCAGATAAAAGGCCTAGAGTTCATTTCAAGTGTGGTATATTTATTTTGAATCTGGTGAGGTCATCTCTCAATATGAAGTCCAAAGAGCTGTCACTATCAGTGAAGCAAGCCATCATTAGGCTGAAAAGTCCAAACAAACCCATCAGAGAGATAGCAAAAACATTAGGTGTGGCCAAATCAACTGTTTGGTACATTCTTTAAAACAGAGAACGCACTGGTGAGCTCAGCAACACCAAAAGACCTGGAAGACCACGGAAAACAAGTGTGGTGGATGACAGACGAATCCTTTCCATCGTCAAGAAAAACCCCTTAACAACAGTTGGCCAGATCAAGAAAACTCTCCAGGAGGTGGGTGTATCTGTGTCCAAGTCAACAATTAAGTCAACAATTAAGAGACGACTTCACCAGAGGAAATACAGAGGTTTCACCACAAGGTGTAAACCATTGGTGAGCCTCAAAAACAGGGAGGCCAGATTAGAGTTTGCCAAGAAACATCTGAAAGAGCCTGTACAGTTCTGGAACAACATCTTATGGACAGATGAGACAAAGATCAACTTGTACCAGAATCATGGAAAGAGAAAAGTATGGAGAAGGGAAGGAACTGCTCAAGATCCAAAGCATACCACCTCATCAGTGAAGCATGGTGGTGGTAGTGTAATGGCGTGGGCATGTATGGCTGCCAGTGGAACTGGATCTCTTATATTTATTGATGATGTGACTGCTGACAAAAGCAGCAGAATGAATTCTGAAGTGTTTCGGGCAATATTATCTGCTCATATTAAGCCAAATGCTTCAAAACTCATTGGACGGCGCTTCACAATGCAGATGGACAATGACCCGAAGCATACTGCGAAAGCAACCAAAGAGTTTTTAAAGGCAAAGAAGTGGAATGTTCTGCAATGGCCAAGTCAATCACCTGACCTGAATCCGATTACACTTGCTGAAGACAAAACTGAAAGGAAAATGCCCAAAGAACAAGCAGGAACTGAAGACAGCTGCAGCAGAGGCCTGGCAGAGCCTCACCAGAAACGAAACCCAGCGTCTGGTGATGTCCATGAGTTCGAGACTTCAGGCTGTCATTGACTGCAAAGGATTTGCAACAAAGAATTAAAAAGTGACAATTTGATTTATGATTATGTTAGTTTGTCCAATTACTTTTGGTCCCTTAAAAAGGTGGAAGGCACATATAAAAAGTGTTCCTACACCGTTCACCTGATTTGGACCTCAAATTAAAGCTTAGAGTCTGCACTTAAAGCACATCTTGACTGTTTCATTTCAAATCCATTGCAGTGTTGTACAGAGCTGGAATGCTGAAAATTGTGTCAGTGTCCAAATATTTATGGACCTGACTGTATGTGGCGAGTGGCACCCAGTGTGACCACCATGCAGCGAGTTGAGCTCCGTGTGTTTGCATGCGCACGTGTGTGGAGCCAAATCAGGTGCAGCAAAAGCCACTGTATTTTTGCTGTTCATAAGTTTTTATTGAAATTATTCAAGCGACATTCAGATACCATACATACCCATACATAATGACATTGTAAATAACACTCATTTCGATATTGCTTTGACTTTTTTTTTCTGTCCCAGAATTGTCCCAGACACATCATCTTTGTGTCCCAGTAGCAATTTTTATAGTCCCCGGGACGTCGGGACACCATTAGTTTCGAGCCCTGAGAGCATATTGACAATTTATTAACCTTTATACAACAATGTTCCCACTTTAGATACGGTAGCTGCAAAGGATCATTATTAACTATTAATAACACCTTATTAATTTAATCTGATAGGGTCTTATAGTGTCTTATAAACCAGTAATAAATGTGGTTATTATTTTATAATTAACCCTTATAAATTATAATTAATGTAAATAGACATCTTATTAATTAATATTTTGGATAGCTTTATAAACTGTTATCAAGTTTCTATTAAGTGCTTATAATGCTCCTATATGCAATAATAACTGTGTTAATTTTGTTATAATTAACACTTATATAGTCTTATTAATGGTAATAAACATCTTATTCTGTCTTATAAGTGCTCATTAACTGGATAATTGGTGGTTATTAAGCATTTATTAGCGCTTATTACAGTACCTTAATATAAAGTGTTACCGGATTGTCATTTTTGGGTGAACTATCCTTTTAACAACTAAAGGCCCATCTCTAAAATCTCAGCCCTGGCTAAAATCTTAGAATATTTAGTGTCTGAGCAGATAAAGGAGTTTTATCAGGTAAATTAGATTTTACCTGTTTATCAATCTGGATTTAGAAAAAAAAGCATAGCACTACTACTGCTTCTTTAAAAGTTGTCAACGATACTGTACATTCCTTGGTTAGTAGTCTGCATTGTGCTATTCTATTTATTGACCTGTCTCAGGCCTTTGACACAGTAGATCATAAAATATTGATAAACCGATTACATTATATCGGTCTATCAGACAAAGCAGTTGGTTGGTTTGCAAATTATTTATTGGGCACAGTGCAATATGTAGAAGAGGAGGGCATGTTGTCTGCCCCTTTTACAATTGTCAATGGGGTGCCTCAAGGTATTCCATATTAGAGCCTCTGTTGTTCTATATTTACTTAAATATCCTCTGCCATAATGTATGTGATGCATGTGTTCATCTGTATGCTGATGACACAGTTATTTTTTGCTCTGCCTCCTCTCAGACTGAAGCCCTCTCACAGCTTCAACTAGCATTCAAGGCTGTTCAACAGTTCTTGTGTGTTTTATCTTACAAATATCTGGACATTTTGTTAGATGATTGTCTTTCTTTTAAGCCACACATTAAATTACTTGTGAAAAAGCTAAAGTTGAAACTGGGTTTTTATTTTAGAAATAGAAACTGCCTCTCTTTCTTGGTAAACATAACCACGTGTGTTTGTTTTTGAAAGGAAAAAAAATGTCAGTTCACGCTGTTGTACCGATGTAGCGCATTAATTTTGAAAACTCCTCCAGCCTCCTTCCCCTGGGACCACTTTGCCATGGGAGATCTTACCAGGGGCTATTAGCCCTGCACAACACAGCTCCCAGATTAACAGGGACATGCAAACCCATCCACCACTTTAAGGTGCTGATTCTCTGAGGTGAAATTATGATCTTACCCTCTGGTCCCACCACTCTGCAGCCTCATGTATGAGACACTAGAAAGTTTCATCTCTCTCTATTTACAAATAGCAGCATCTTGAGCCTTGTGTCAAAGGCAGATGCTCTGTGCAGGACCTCCTGCCCGTCCACATATCACTATTCAGGCTCCCTGGCCACAATCTGCTTCATCTCTGTTACCAGAACGGAGTCTTCCTCTGAGATCCTGAAATGTTTCAACAATTTAGCTTTCAGTGGTCCAATGCAGGAAAAGCGCTCTACAAATAAAGTTGATTGATTGATTTATTGAATAGCAGACACAGTGGGCTGAGTGTCATCATACATGATGTGGTAGCACTCTTAGTAGCTTCACCAACTCTTTAACTGCAGTGATGTCACTTTTGTTGAGTGTATGCAAGTCATTTGCACCTTTCCTTATCTTTCCAGGAGTGAAGCACACACTGCAGCTTGTTGCTCCAATAAATGCTCCAACATTTCAATCAAAAAGCTGCAGCATATGATCATGTCTTGTTTTGATTTGTGTTCTGGAAGTCCAAGTAGCTTCCATTTCTCTTTCAAAACTGTGGTCGCTACTGTACTATGATGAAAAAATGACATGACCTCTCTCACTCTGCTCAAAAGATGTGCTGCACCAGCACATTTCATTCCTTTCTGGATGGCCAAGTTTATGGAATGTCCAAAGCATTTGATGTGCGGTGATAGATTAGCCTCTGCTTTGGCTATGGACATGTTGCTGGCATTATTAGTTACAAGCGCAGGCTTTTTGTCACATATATTCCACTCCTCACATGCTTCTTACAAAACTGATCCTTTACTCCTGTGTGTGCATCATTCACGATTTGTGTCTGCAGAAAATAATTCTTCATTTGCCAGTCTGGGTCAATATGATGACAAGTCACAGTTACATAGGCTTTCTTTTGTACATGTCACGGTGCCACTCTTTCAGTTAACCCAGTAAATTTCCACTTACCCTGCCTCTCCACTACACCTACCTGCCAGCTTATCACCTCTCCACGTATCTCCCACTCCTGCCAGTCCACCACACCCACCTCATCAAGCCAACAGCTCTCACCTGTATATCATTCACACCTCCTGCCAGTGTAAAGACTGCTGCTTCACAGACTCTCCTTGCCAGATTATTCTTTGTCATTTATGCAAGACTTTCCAGCATTTGTTCCTGGACTGCTTCCTTTATGCCGACACTACCTACTCCTGACTCTCCTGATTCATCTGTTATACGGTAAATCACTCAGCCTTCTGTCCCCAACCAAGTATTCTACTTTCACGTACCTGGTTTCTGTTTGCCTGTGCCCCGTGGCCGTTTGGAGAGATTGCCACCCAGCTGTCCATAGTGACTTTACCTGCTCATCCAGCTGTGCTACTACTGTGCTGTGGATTTCGTTGCCATGTGGCTGCGCATTCTGCCTTTGTGATTCCACTTATCACTTCTGACAACTCCCTCCCTTTCTACAGTCGGCTTCGCACTGGTGTGTTGGCTTCTCTCGTGTGTGCTCCTGGTTCCGGACTCCCACATTGTGGCTACTCTCTCACAGTATTGTTGCACAAGTTTGAACTGTTTGCCATTTGTGTGTATCCAACAGCTGCCACTGACTGACCTGTTCTCTGTTTCGGTGTGTCACACTAGGCACTTTGAACTGAACCCATGTTTTGGAAGGTTGTGAGCAAACAAATTGACAGTCACTGTTTTTTCAACTGCCTGCTTACTAGGGCTGTAGTCTCCTGGTTGACTAATCAATTATTTGGTCAATATGCTCTCGTCCGACCAAATTCTCATTGGTTGAATAATCAAAATGGACGAACTGGAGCTGACCATCGCTACAAACAGTAACGTCCAGAACAGCAGCGTGATGATTATTACCGAGACCTGGCTACACCCGCTCATTCCCAACAAAGCTATTCAGCTAGCAGGCCATGCTAGCCACCGACAGGACAGAAATGAGGACTCTGGTAAGAGGAGAGGAGGGGGGCTGTGTATTCACCTGAATAATAACTGGTGCTAACCACTGCTCCCCTGACCTAGAAGCCTTATCTGTTCTCTGCAGACCCTTTTATCTTTCTCGTGATATAGCCTCGGTGATAATTTCTGCTGTTTACATCCCCCTCAGTGCTAACGTTCGCTTCGCTCTCTCACACCTGGTAACCATGATAAATGAACAACAACAGAGACACCCGGAGGGGGTTCACATCGTTGCAGGGGATTTTTAACCAGGCATGTTTAAGAACTGTGCTGCCAAGATTTGTGCAACATGTGAACTGTGTAACCCGAGGAAACATATTACCAACTACAAAGGCAGCTCCAACAGCACTGTCAACACAGACACCTCACTAGCGGAGAAGCTGAACAACTTCTTTGCACGGATTGAGGTGAAGAGAACTGCCTGCCTCCTCCACCTCCCTCCTCCAACACCGACCATCCTGTGGTGCAGGAACACTAGGTGAGGCATCTTCTGAGATCAGTCAACCTGAGGAAAGCTGCTGGACCTGACGGGATACCGAGCAAGGTATTCCAATCCTGTGCTAGTCAGCTTGCTGGGGTCTTCACTTTGATCTTTAACACCTCCCTGTCTCAGAGCATTATACCACCCTGCCTCAAATCTGCCATCATTGATCCTGTGCCTAAAAAGACATCCCCTGCAGATGACTTGAACAACTACAGGCCAGTAGCACTAACATCAGTCATCATGAAGTGCTTTGAAAGACTGGTCTCTCATGTCATCAAGTCTTGTCTCCCATCGTCCTTCGATCCCAACCAATATGCTTACTGAGCAAACAGGTCCACCGAGGATGCGGTTTCTATGGCAACACATGCGGCGCTGAGTCACCTGGAGCAGCGGGACACCTATGTAAGGATGCTGTTCATCGATTACAGCTCCGCATTTAACACCATTCTCCCAAACATCTTGGTCGACAAGCTGCTCCACTTGGGTCTCCCCTCTTCCATCTGTATGTGGATTACTGACTTCCTCATGAACCGGACACAGGCCGTCAGACTTGGCACGCACCTTTCCTCTTCCTTCTCGCTCAGCACTGGTGGACCTAAAGGTTGTGTGCTGAGTCCTCTGCTCTATTCTCTGTACACCCACGATTGCACCCCAGCCCACCTGACTAACATCATCATTAAGTTTGCGGATGACACGGTTGTGATTGGACTCATAATAGGGGGAGACAAGTCCAATTGCAGAGACAAGATCCAAAGACTGTCGAGGTGGTGCGGCACAAATAACCTGGAACTAAACACAACCAAAACAAAAGAACTCATCCTGGACTTTAGGAGAAAACACAAGGCAGACCCATCACCACTGTGGATTAATGGAGCATGTGTGGAGCAGGTTCACTCTTTCAAGTACCTGGGGCTCCACATATTCAACAACATCTCCTTGAACATCAACACCACAGAAATAACCAAGAAGGCACAGCAGCGTCTCCATTTCCTCAGGCTGCTGAGGAGGAACAACCTTGAGGACAAGCTGCTTGTGACCTTCTACCCTTTCTTGTGCTTTTTCTCTGTCTGCACTCTATTGCTATTTACACCTGACTACTACTGATAGATGCAGTATTGCACTATGGACTCTATTTTAATGTGGAACATGTGTGTATGACTGATTTATTTTATTTTAGATCAACAACATTTTAAAAGTTCAAAATAACTGATCGTGAGCACAAAAGAGTTAAAAGTGTAATAAAGGAATTTATGCAAGACAAGAAGGTAAAATACGAGTAAGCACGGCAGAACTAACAGTACGAATAATGGGGAATAACTCATAAAAGACTAGAAGACTGAAAAACTAATCAGATCTGAAACAGGAAAAGACACTACTAGAAATGAACAAAAGACACAGCACTGCAGGGCCGGTTCTAGGAATGCACATATGAGGGGGCAGTCAGAAATATGAGGAGGGCAGGGTTTTTGTTTTTTTTTTTGTTGTTGTTTTTTACACATTTTTAACACTGTTAGTGTTTTCTTCACGGCATGGGTTGTTAGCTGTGTGTCCAGCTCTCAACTTGGAGAAGTGGATTGCACTCTGTCAGGCCTCTACCCTAAGACCTGTCCAACTTGGGTGTCCCACCTGAAGACTAAAGCTCCTGCTGGTATAGCTCTTAGGGTCATTGAGGCACGCAAACCCCCTGACCACAATAAGGTGGCAATCCCTCAGGGGGAAAACTGAAAAATAAAAATGAGAAGTAAAATAAAATATCTTTCATCCAAATTTTGACAACCAACAACATAACATTTATCTTAACTTGATGGCCTAATTGTCAAATACATTTCAACCTAAAGGAAAGACTTGTCACTATAATCAATATTTACAAAACTGAACGGTAGTCATATGAAAAGAAATCACCAAGCATCACAAGTTCTCCAACTAATTTGTAGAACACAACAGATAAAGGGCAGAACATTTTATAACTTTTTTCTTTATTAGCTAATAACTCAAAAATATCCCTTCTCTCCACCTCACTATTCTCTCTCTCCACTCTCCACTCTCTCCACTCCACTATACAACAACACCAAGCATTTTCGCAAAGTTATAAAACCAATTTATAGAACACAGCAGATTCAGAGCAGATATAGGCTATAACACACATAACATTTTTCTTTTTTTTTCTATTTTGGGATTATTTCTTTATTTACTAGCAACTTAGTAACTAAAATCTCCCACTTTCTCTCCACCTCACCATTTTTTCTCTCCTTTCTCTCCACTCTGCAATTCCACTCTACAACACCAGTCTCCTGTTTCCTTTTGCAAAAAGCCTCACAAATTCATCCATATCCAAGTTATTTGTGATGGACTTCTCATGGGCCAAGATGACCAAATTTCTCTTTCGTTTGTGAGACATGGTGCGACGATAAGGGGTTAGGACTCGTGACAATGTGGAGAAGGAACTCTCACACGATGCTGAAGATACACCGATTACCAGGGCTGTTACATACAATTTATGCAGTTGGGGAAAAGCTTCCTGGTACTCCTGCAGGTTTTTACAGACAGTGGATAGGTCTGTTTCATTTGGGCATTTCTTGAGCAACATCATTTTTGCCACAAGAATTTCATTTTTTAGATCATCTGCCAAAGTGCCAGCCAGCACAGCTAGAGGATTCAACAAGGTTGGGTCTAGAAATGTGCTGGATTTGGGAGCAAGACTAGATATGGCTTTCATCAGCTCAACGTTCTTCTGAGAAAATCTATTCTCCATTTCTGAAATGGCCCTGTCAAGGATGTTGAGCAGAGATCTTGTCAGAGACTGAGGGGGGGAAATGGTAGGATCATCCGAGTCTGTATGGCCCACAGTAGAGAGCACAACACTTTGACCAAGGCGTTTGCTCATTGTCCTCCTTCTCTTTGGAGGCTGTGAATCATCCCCAGCAGCTGCCTGAGATGACTCTCTCCAATCCTCATCTTCACGGAGGCTTTTTAAGGACTCCAGTGCTGCCCCAACAACCTCAGAAGCACTGCACATATCCACAGTAGAATTGCATTTGCTGGTTTCAAGACACCGAGCACCCGCACTAGAAACTTTCCAGTCTCAAAGAAGTGATGTCTCTTAATTTGACATAGAAGGCCTGATGCCTCGGTGCACAGGTCAACAGCAGCACCATCATCCTCTGTCATCTCAGATAGAATACTAAGAATGTGGTCTTGATTGTCAACAATGCACCTTGTCACCTCATAGTGGCTTGTCCACCGTATTTCAAGCAGCCTTTTAAGGTTAGGTGCATTATGTTTCTCAGACACATAGTGATGCTGAAAAAACTTGTACAGTGAACTAGAGAGGTCGAAAAATCTCTTTGCACATGGTTCACTCTGAATGGCATGCACAACCACTAAGTGCAGTTGGTGGTTGTAGCAGTGGATGTATGGGATATACCGAGCAAGCTTATTTTGCAGCAGAGCTTGTACACCACCTCTTATCCCACTCATCACTGAAGCTCCATCATAACACTGGCTAAGTATGTTGTCAGCACTGTAGCCAGCATCAGAAAGGTGTGTCAGTATTTCTGACGTGATGTACTCTGCATCAAGTTGATGCAAGTCAAGCAACCCAATAAGATGCTCCTCTGGCATGGAATTGCTGACAAATCGAATCATCACAGACAAATTTTCCACATTGCACCTGTCCCTGGTCCCATCACTTTTGAGGCAAAACCCTGCAGAATCAGCATTATCATATTTTTTTCTGACCTCTCCAAGCACCATGTCTGCCAGTGTTTGAATCATTTCGTTTTGAATATCCTTAGATGTGTATTTTGTGTTCTTTGGGATGCCCTTAGAAATGCTTGCTAGCTTCTCATCCTTCTCTAATGTATACTCCATTAGTTTCAGAAAAAGACCTGAAGCAACATCATCACCAGCTGCATCGTGTCTCAAAGTTTCTGCAGTCCCACGGAACCCCAACTCATTCACACAGAGAAACTTAATAGCACTCCCCACACTCTTGACATAATAATGATTTTTTTCTAGTTGGGTTTTACCAACCAAAAGGGAGTCAACAGTCCCCCCTGTAGCCTCTCTGCTTTTGTGCTGAGTCCAGGTGGTGGAAGAGTGCACATGGTTGTGGCTGGACACATGCCGATGTAGCCCCTTGTCTCGTTCAAGTGCAGCTTTCCAGTTGATAAAACCAGTTAGGGTGAAAACAACATCCCTCTCATTAGTGCTGCCATATTTCCGACAGGGGAAACAGAAGCATGCGTCCCGCACAACAGAGTACTCCAGCCATGGTCGTGACCGGTACCAGGCAGGATTGAATGATCTTAATGTTGCACCAAATGCACGCTTTGGGTAGCTATCCAGTATTGGCTGGGATGGAGCATTGACATTTAAGTCACTAGGTAGCTGAGCAAGGGGTTTGGGGGCAGCACATGAAGGAGGAGGAACAGGGGAAGCAGTGCTTGCTGGTGGTGCAGGTGGATTTAAGCTAGCTGCTGCCTCTGATGCACTGGTACTAGCAGCAGCATCACTGCCACTGCTTTTAGCAGGAGCAACACTTGTTTTGAATGCTCTGAAAAAAGGATGCATCTTGCAGCATTATTTCACACTTTGTGAGCTGCTGGAAGCTGAAGTGAATAAGTAAAGTTGAGAAGACTGCCGTATTTATATCCCTTAGCAGTTTGAAACAAGACTGTGCCGAGGCGAGCCCGCCGAGCGAGAGCTGCTTCCTCAAAGTCTACCGCTCTGTCCTGAAACCTGACACCGCTGCGTCTTGGCTGATTTGCATACTAACAGTGATTGGATGTTTACGGATGGGGAGGGAGGGGCGGGGGAGGCGATCTCTGACTGCAGGGTCTGTGAAGACACACTGCACGGAGATGAGGGATGGGAGACGAGCGGAGGCTAATAATTAACTTGTGCTTTATCGGCGGATTTTCCACTTCTAAAAGTTAGATTTGAGGGGGCAGGCCATTTGTTTGAGGGGGCGTTGCCCCCTCTTGCCCCAGCGTAGAGCCGGCCCGGCAGCACTGAAGGGGGAAAAAATAGAAGAAGGGACGAAGGGCAAAAAGGGAAAAGAAAAAAAGGGACCAAGCGGAAAAAAGGAAACAGGGCTGAGCCTCGCCGAGCGCACGGGTATTTGACTGGCCAAAAAGTGGGCGGATTTGATCAGGAAGGCTTCTCTCGTGATGAAACATACCACCATGGGATATATTCAGAGGAAACTTTAATGCTTTCCTAATATGAGGTTGTATACTTTGATATGTTATGCGTGAGGGACGCATACTCTTCTCACTATGGTCAACATTGATTCTTAACATCCAATTAAACATACAGATTAATATTAAATCAAAATACACTTATTATGCTGTGGTATCAACTAGCCTACATCAGATACACACACTCTAGATTAACTCAATGACAATATATGATGAAAAACAAAATTAAGGAGCACGTATTCATACAAGTTGAGTAATAATCCCTAATTATATCTTCATTCAAAATATATGATGTTGACTTCCTTGTGGTAACTCTTCTTAACTCTGCCACAAGATGACAGTAGAGAGTTGAAACTAAAATTTAATTATTTTGTTTTAACAGGGTTAAAGCAAAGTGTCATTTAGATAAAACATGCTTATGTGTAGAAGTCAAGACATGGCAAATGGCCAACAAAGAGGAACAAAAAGAATAATCTCAACATACATTTCAATTTTATCACACAGAAGCATTTGTACACATCTGACCTTGCTGAGGATGGACTTATCAATATGCCCCTACAGTGTGATTTATCCTTTAGGGATTTATACTTCGGGATTTATCCTGGCTTCACATGAACAGAGGAAATCTCCGCTCGTCGCTAGGCTAATGTATACCATGTAAAATGCCATAGGCTGGCGCTCATAATGTTAGCATGTTGTATTTGTTTGGGAAACATGTTTAGTGTGACGGCTGTTTTATCGGTGAATCTTGTGAGCTGCAATGGAGCCAAATTGAGTGCCGTTACCTTTGTTATATGCTGCTGTTGTCCCTGACTTTATGAGACAAGGGAAAGATCGTTAGTTGCTAGGCTAACGTATACAATGTAAAATGCCATAGGCTGGCGCTAATAACGTTAGCATGTTGTATTTGCTTGGAAAACGTGTTTAGTATAAGGCAATTGTTTTGTCGGTGAACCTTGTGAGTTCTAATGGAGCCGAACTCTGTGCTGTTAACTTTGTTAAATGTTGTCCCTGGCTTTATATGAGAAGAGGAAAAGATTGCTAGCTGCCAGGCTAGTTTATGTAAAATGCCGTAGACTTGTGCTAATAAGTGTTTATCTGTCAATTCTGCGATTTATCCACCTTATTTTGAAACACGGAAGTAAATAGTGATCAACTTCTGTTTTTTTGTGCATGACTTCTGGTCAGCCACTTTCCTTCATGCTTTCCCTTACCGGAGCTAACGGTGCAAGCTAATTTTTTCAATTTTCAATTGTTTATGTTAGTCAATCAGTTAGTTAGTTAGTAGTCTGTGTATTTTATATAGATAACTGTGCCCACATTTCCGTTATAATGGAAATTTATTCCCTCTCAATCAAAAACTATGAACCAAAAAAGCACAATCTATACCGAGTGAGACAAACTGCTTGATCCCCGTCTCCAGTGTACCAGCAGAGAACCCGCAGAACCGAATCAGTGAAAAAAAACACCGGGCTACACAGCCTCTCTACCTGAGCAGCTGAAGCTGCGGCTCGCAACCTCGACACACAGACACACGGACAGTGCTTCTGCTTGCCAGCCAAACGTGTGCGCAACTGTGAGAAATAAATATGTGAGATGTACGCTGCTTTTCTATCTTTTTTTCCTTTTCTTTCTTTCTTTCTTTATTTATTTCTTTCTGTCAGCGACATACACTCCTAACATGGGATGGGTTGTTTTTATTGACTGAGCTGATTATTAAGCCATAGTGATGCATGGATCGGCTCTGATAGCACCTGAATCAGCGTGTACGCATCAACCATTCAGCCGTTACAACATGATTGAGCTAGCAAAGCATTTTTGTGTTGTGTGTGGTATTTATTCAGTTTTGGTAAATCACAATGTCTAGAAAGCATCAGTGCAGCTTGGACAGCTAACATTAACACGAGCAGAAAAGCTAAAATCAGGACGTCATCCGTTAAAAGCCTCCTGTTGTCGGATACAACATGAAACTACTCCAGTTAGCTCGATCATGTTGTAACTAAGATATCCACTGGAAAAAACATTTTTTTCACAGACCGTTTATTGAGTTATTGAGTTACAGACACCGCTAAGGGCTAACAGCTAACAGTTAGCCCAGCTAATCTATGATAGTGATGTTATTAATTACAAACAAAACGTGCACACAGAAATAGTAACGTTTGTTTGATCATTGTGTTTATAGACTTTACAAACATCAGATTAGTCTAAACGGTGATATAGTGACGTGAAAATTACATATATATATATATTTATTTGGAACCATCTTCTCAGCCTTCTTCTGTTAACTTGTTGTATGTGATTTGATGCTGTTTACCGAGTTATTGCGATTTGTTTGCAGTTAGGTCATTGATTTGTTGGCTTCGCCAACGCTAAGTGTTTAGTTTGCCAATACTGTTCACAAACAGATTCTTGCACACAACTAGACAATCTCTGCGTGACTCATGAACAAATAGGCTTTCAACAGAGATGCCCCAAACAGGCATCTCTAAGTTCCCGCTTCTTTTCCTTTGTCTTTGTCCTGACCACATGGTCAGACGAATACCTCCGTCGCTCTGAAGCCAGCTTTGATTCAGCCATCTTGTAGTTCCCTGTTGTCGGCCATTTTGTTTTGTAGACCAAATGGCCCTTTGATTACCACACCTGCCTTCGTCTTTCTCTTCTTTCTCTCTCTCTCTCTCTCTCTCTCTCTCTCTCTCTCTCTCTCTCTCTCTCTCTCTCACACACACACACACACACACACACACACACACACACATATACATACTAAGCTTGTATGTTAGAATTTGTGTTTTGATTTGCTTTGCTAGTTTGTGAATAAATATAATTCCTTGGAATAATACCTGCTGTCTGTTTAATGTTGCACAGGAATGAATGAATAGTCAACCTCTGCTGTGTAAAGAACTCTGAAATCCTTCAGGCGTTACTATTAATTTTGGTTATTGTCATTAATTTAATTATTAATCAAACTCTAAATTAATAGTTTAGCATATTTTATGAGACTGATATCTTTAACTGGCTATCATTTTCCCCTTTATGGGAATGGTGCCCCACGAGGTGATTTAAAGGGACATTGTGTAACATTTTCAGTTGTTTATTGGCAAAAATTGATATCTGCATTCATAAATATGTCATCACTGGTGTACTATTACCTCCACCAATAATCTGACTTATTCTTCTAAAAGGAGAATTTCGGATTTGTTTGTACATTGTGCGGGTAAGTCGTCTGGGGGTTTCCATTACGTTTCGCCATCTTGAGAATACACCCGCCAGCAAGGGACATACAGCACCGCCTTCTGCGTTTTCGTTGAGAGCCAAGCCAGCACTGCGTGACCGAGGAGCCGAAGGAGAGGAGCAAGAGGCGCTTCACTACTACCCTGGCAAATTTGAAACAAAGTCCCACTCTTTGAGCATAATGCAGGATCATGCATATGCAGCATCATGGGAGACGGAATCCTTGTCGCCAAGAAAGCACAAAAGGGAATAGAAAAGGCAGCGTGACCAGCGAATTAAAAAAAATGAAGGCCCACATCGGGGTAGCCTTTCCCAGGTAGAGAGAGCTACTGAGGGAGAATGGTAATACAATCACAGGCCAGCGCCACTGTTGGCTGTTAGCCGCTGTTAGCGGCCAGTCGCTAACAGCCTCATCCCTCTCCTCGCATCACTGCGCCGCTGTTAGCTGTTAGCCGCTGTTAGCGGCCAGTCGCTAACAGCCTCATCCCTCTCCTCGCATCACTGCGCCACTGTTAGCCGCTGTTAGCTGTTAGCCGCTAGCCGCTGTTAGCCGTTAGCCATTGTTAGCGCTGGATTGTATTGTGATTGTATTACCTTTCTCCTTCAGCATGGTGAGGAGGGGGTTTGTCAACTCGCGGCACTAGAGTGCGCCATCTGTTTGAATGCAATATATGATTTCAACGTTAGATGGGAGAAATTCTTACACACTGTGACTTTAATGTTAATTAGTCACATTATTTAACATAATTATTAATAATTATTAATTATTAACATTAATAATTATTAATTAATACTATTAATTATTAATAATAATTAGTAATTTAAATCCTAACATATTTGGTGCCCCTTGGTGAGACCTAATGTGTTGACCCAATATTTGGTGCCGCAGTGTGAGGTAAATTTATGTTCCCAGCAACGGGGAGGGATCGGGTACTCCAACATGTGCAATCAATTCCACGTTGATTGGGATGTACAAAGGAAATGTGCTTGGATTCATTTGGAAGCACAGGTTCATACATCTGGATGTTTTTGTGCACACAAAGTTTTCTGAATTTAAGCGTACGCCATGTTTCAGTAGGAAATCCAAGCAAGTCTTTGAACATGAGGCCCCTGGATACAGCATTGACCTCAAGACCCCATCCATTCCCATGAAAGTTGCTCAGTGACACATGAAGACACGAAGCTCTATTTCCGCAGTTTGAAATTACCCTGATGATCAGCGCTACTTAAGCATCATTGGGCTCATAGATCAGTTGAGTAGAGGCTTATGGCACTAAGCGTGGCTGAGCGGCCAACTGCCGTTGACAGAGCAACTGACTTCTGGTTTAGTGTTCAGCTAACTTTAATGGGAAGGAAATAATTTAATCTTGAGCTCTTGTAGACTTTAAAATGTTATCAGACTGAACAGATTAAATCCTGATAGTGGAATGAGTCATTTCTGGGGGTTGTAACGCTAAAAAAAATGTATTCACTGATTGATAGGTCTCTCTCCCAATGTTAATCTGTGGAAAGTTTTTTTGGGCCCCAAAGCATTGTCTGATGGACCCCAAATATTGCAGTACCACTGTCTGGCCACTACAAAAATTGGCTTCAAAGCCCAGCAAACTTAGAAAATTGAATTGAAGCAGGGAAACGAACATGCAGATGGGAATGGAAAATGCCTGTTTAAATGCCTGATTAAAATCTGTATTAGTAATTCAGTTTTTGAATCCAGTTATTTATTTCTCTCTTTTAAATTTTAAATTCTATTAATCATTTAGGAATTTAGTGATGTTTTTTGAAATGATGTGGTTATTGACTGTTTTATGTTGTTTTTGTGCATTCCTTTTTAAATGGAACTACTTATTATTTTTTTTAAACTTCCTCTTTTTCATGGCCATTGGAATTTGTACTTTGAACTTTGTAATTTAGTCTATTTATAGATTTATACATATATTTACAAACAAGTGTATTAATGCCTATTTTAATTGTACAGTTAGGTTATTCAGTGCTTTATTACAATTTTCATGACATTTGTGGTCCTCCACATAAGGTCAGCATTAATCACTTAAGATGCAGCTTAGATTCTTTTAAATGCAAGAAAATGTAATACACTTTACTTACCACCAGCTATGAAACAGTATGATGAAGCATGCCTTGTTATAGATACATCAACATGTACTTCACTTTACTTAACATATACAAGGATAACTTATGATACTGCATGGACTATTATAACATACAATGAGTTATTACAACAGTTAATTTTTGAGATGAGTAGTCATAATGTATTATTAGCCCCATCAGTCAACCTCAAGAGCATTTATAAGACACTTGCATTATAATTAACAGTGAATGCACTCATAAGGCATAGTAGATGTCATCTTCATAGAAAGTATTAGCTGGATATTTACTGGAAATGACATACAACATAGTCAACAGCAAGTAGGCTTTTATCAGCAATTGTCATTACCAGAAATGGTCAGCGCTTGCTTGTGGGTCAGGCTCTGGGGATTAGTGAAAGCATACAATTAAAGCATGTATTTGTGGGTCAAGCAGGACGGATTGGTTCTCATAAGTGGGCGGGGTTGGTGCAGGTTTTAAAAATCACTGACCCCTGTATCACTAAGACCCAGGTATCTGCTTAGATTTAACCTCATGTTAAGTCCACACTGATGTGTAGCAATGCCAACGCACCTATTTAGCTGAGGTTTTATGAATGGAGTGGAGTGAAGTAAATCAAACTACAATGTTGGGCAACACTAAGCCCTAATATCTGTGTCTATCTTGCCTGTAGTGCTCGCCATTCCCTTTATCACTCCTCAGTGGTTCCAGCATTCTGCTTGACAATAGTTTGATTTAGATATGTAACTTATTGTTAGGATAAGCTAGCCCAGCTAGTGACTGCTGTGAACAGGGCAGCTGACAACAAGGGAAAGACCATGTGACCGCTTGGAAAGACAGCTGACAGGAGGGAAAAGACCCCATAGGTGCTGGCATGGGTTAGCAACCCATGGTAGCAGTGGCGAGGCCTAGCAGCCCTACTACAACCAAAATTAGCTACAGCCAACATAAGGAAAATACCCCAAGAGTCAGCGAGAGCAGGGGTGGAAGATGACTCACAGGTGGATTACATGGTAACAGACATTGGAACGGACACGACTATGACTTGGATCTGTAACTCAGTGAAGGATAGGGGCACGGACTTATCCTCCAGGGCTAGAATTACCAGCACTCAGGGCAAGGCGAGCGCATCTGTAGAGGATAAAAGTAGCACAGTTGAGAACAAGATGCTTCAGGTTTGTCCTTGTGGCTGGCAGAAAGTAACATCAGTGAAAGGCCTCAGAACTCATCAGGGAAAGAAGAAGTGTGTGGCAAAGAAGGGGCAGAGTAGCCGCATTGATCAGTACTTCCTAAGAAGTCAGTCGAGTCAGTCGGATGAAATCCAGCGGCAGGTAGAAAACCACAGTTCGCAGGATATCAGTAACGCTGTCACTGAGGAGGAGGAGGAGGGGGTATTAAGAGAGGATGCAGGTGACACTGAGGCCAGTACGCCAGTCAGAGAGAGAACCATGGAGCAAAAGGTTAGAATTAGATGGCCTAGAGCAAATGACAGGAAAGAATGGGAGATAGTTAATAGAGATTTATCAGTAATCTTGAGTAGGCTTAGAGGAAATGCAATAGAAAGGTTAGAAAAGATGGGAGATATAATGTATTCATATGGTGTAGAGAGGTTTGGGGTGCATGAGAGAAAGAGGAGTGGGAGGGTACAGGCAGGTAAATCTAGGCGGCAAAGAGAAATAGAGAAGTTAGTCAAGGAAAGGAGACAGTTAAGAAAGCAGTGGAAAAAGGCTACAGAAGAAGAAAGGGAGGGAATTAAGGTGTTGCAAGAGGAGCTGAGAAGCAGGCTAGCGGTTCTTAGAAGGGCAGAGCATCTTAGGAAAAAGAGAGGAGAAGAAGGAATATGCTAGGACAGGTTTTTTCAAGGACCCTTTTAAATTTGTTAAAGGATTGTTCAGTCAGGAAAAGGGAGGGCAGCTTAAAGCAGAAAGGTTAGAGGTTGAAGATTATTTGAGAAACACATATTCAGATTTAGAGAAGAACAGGATAGTCGGTTTCCCACCCGATATCCCTCCATTAGGAGCAATAGAGCATGAGATGGACGTTAGGCCACCTAGGTGGAAGGAAGTTCAGGAGGTGGTCAGGCGTGCAAAGGCTTCCTCGGCCCCAGGGCCTAATGGAGTCCCCTACCGGGTTTACAAAAGTGCGCCTGATACACTTAAATTTTTGTGGAAACAGCTAAGAATAGTTGGGAAAAACAAGTTATACCAAGAGCATGGCGTAGAGCAGGAGGTGTCCTCATTCCTAAGGAGAAGGAGTCTGTGGACATTAGCCAGTTCCGGATGATTTCCCTCTTGAATGTGGAGGGGAAGATTTTCTTCAGTGTAGTTGCGCAGAGATTAGCTAGCTACTTAGAAGGAATAGATTAATTGATACCATGGTGCAGAAGGCAGGAATACCAGGTTTTTCAGGGTGTTTAGAGCACACTAGCATGATCTGGCACCAGATTCAGGCAGCGAAGATTAACAAAAGGGACCTACATGTAGTATTCTTAGATCTGGCAAATGCGTTTGGTTCAGTACCCCACAGCCTAATTTGGAGTGCGTTTGATTACTTCAGAGTGCCACAGGTAGTTGTTAACGTAGTGAAAGCATACTTTCAGGATATTAGGTTGTGTCTAAGTACGGCAGATTTCACAACAGGTTGGCAGAGGCTAGAAATAGGCATCATGGCAGGGTGTACAATTTCTCCATTAGCATTTACTATGGCGATGGAAGTAATCATCAGGGCTTCTAAATGGGTGGTAGGTGGGGAGAGACGGCAGAACGGGTTGCATCTTCCACCAGTTAGGGCTTACATGGATGACATGACACTGGTGACCACAACAATGCCATGTACAAAGAGGCTACTGAGAAGGTAAATAAGAACCTGAAGTGGGCCAGCATGAAGATCAAGCCTAGTAAATCTAGAAGCATCTCGATATGTAGAGGGAAGTTAAGTGATAGGAAGTTTGTCATAGATGATGAGGACATCCCAACAATTAGGGAAAAGTCAGTGAAGAGTTTAGGTAGGTGGTACAATGTAGAGTTGAATGATAAGGAACAGGTGGTGACATTTAGAAAAGAGGTGGCTGAAGGATTGGCTAGAATAGATAAATCAGAGCTTCCAGGAAAATTGAAGTTGTGGTGTTTACAATTTGGACTATATCCTAGGTTAATGTGGCCATTGTCAGTTTATGAAATCGCAATATCTGTTGTGGAGAGAGTTGAAAGGTCGGTTAGCTCCTATAGGAAGTGGTTGGGCGCTCCTAGGTGCCTAAGTAGTGTTGCATTGTATGGAAAAGGGATACTTCAACTGCCAGTATCTAGTTTGACAGAGGAATTTAAATGTACTAAGGTCAGGACAGAGCTTTTGTTGTCTGGGAGTAAGGACGTAGTAGTTAGGAGTGTGGTTCCAAATCCAACCAAGGGGAGGAAGTGGAACCCAAGAACGGCAGTTCAGCAGGCAGAGGCAGCTCTTAGGCATGCGGAGATCGTAGGTAATGTTCAGTTTGGCCGGGGAGGCCTGGGGCTTGGCTCAGGCAAACCGGTTTGGAATACAGCAGGTCCCAAAGATAAAAGAAAGCTGGTTGTGGAACAGATACGTAGACAGGAGGAGATAGTAAGGGGTGCAAAGGTAGTGGCCCAGGCTAAACAGGGACAGTGGTTGAATTGGGAAAGTGTAGAGAAGAGGAAGCTCAGTTGGAGGGACCTGTGGAGTATGGAGGAGAATAGTATTAAATTCCTGGTAGGGGCTACATATGATGTGCTACCAACTCCCCAGAACCTAAAACGGTGGGTAAATGAGGACCCATTATGCCCATTGTGTTCAGGTACGGCAACCTTAAAGCATATTTTGTCAGGCTGTAAGGTTAGTTTGTCACAAGGCCGATATACATGGCGACATAACCAGGTGTTGAAATGTTTAGCTGCAGGAATCGAAGGGAAACGAAGAGAGGTCAATTCAGAAGGTTATAAAGATAGGAATTTAGCAATTCAGTTTGTCCGTGAGGGAGAGAAATACAGAAGGGATAAGTTAGTAAGGAGGCAGGGGTGTGGCCGCCTAGTAGGTGCTTGTGATTGGGAAATGCAGGTAGATTTAGGGGGAAAGCTTGTTGTTCCCCAGGAAATAGTTTGTACTAAGCAGAGGCCTGACATAGTGTTGTGGTCATTGAGTCAACGGATAGTTTATTTCATTGAACTGACAGTTCCCTTCGAAGACTCAGTGGAAGAAGCCTATGAAAGGAAAAAGCTTAGATATGCAGATTTAGGAGCAGAAGCTGAGCAGCGAGGATGGAAGACTAGGATTTGTCCAGTGGAAGTGGGGTGTAGGGGATTTATAGCAAGATCAGCTATCTCGCTCCTGGGGGAACTCGGAGTGCGGGGACAGAGTTTGAAGAAGACAGTGAGGGAAATGTCAGATGAAGCCATGAGAACCAGCAAGTTCATTTACTACAGAAGGAATAATGTTAGTTGGGGGCCAGCAGGGGGAACTACTAAGCAGGGCACATAACTCCTTGAGATCTGGTGGAGAGATCCACTTCCTGTCAGGAGGAAATTCAGGAAGAGGAAGGCTATTTAAGTGTGGGAGTGGCCTATTTGAATCCCTTTTGCTTGAGGCCATGCTGCAAGGTGAGTGTGTTTGCTGATCCTGTGAGTTCATTTATCTCCTCTAGCTTTAACTTATAGTGTAGTTATGTTATGTAGTGTGTGAATTACAGTGTGAATTAGGGCTGTGAAAGCCATGTGTAAGTAAGGAGGAAGAGGAAGGTTATTTAAATGTGGGTGTGGCCTAGTCGAATCCATTTGGTGGCCATTTTGAGGCCATGCGGCAGGGTGAGTGTGTTTGCTGATCCTGTGAGTTCATTTATCTCCTTTAACTTTAGCTTACACTGTAGTTATGTTATGTAGTGTGTGAATTAGAGTGAAGGTTATTTAAGTGTGGGAGTGGCCTAGTTGAATTCATTTTGTTTGAAGCCATGCAGCAGGTGGGGAGGTAGACTGTACTGCCTAACCCGGCGGGGGAGGGAGATAGCCTAACAAGGTTTCCTTCCCTGGGTCTACCTCCTGTGTGGTAGTATAGGTAAGGTAAAGGAGGTTGTGTGGTCAGTGTGTGGAGCAGTGAGACCTGGCATTAGGGGAGTGTCTCTGGGACGCCAGAGTTCACTGTCTAGCCTCCTGGAGGTGTCGTGGGACCAACTAGACGAAACACTGGTGAAAGGAGGTTCCCACCCGATGACCCCAAAGACATGTTAGTTACCACTGCTCATTGGTCTGTATAGTTAAGCCTTGCCATAATAGTGTATCATAGGGTTTAGGAGATTATTCACTGAGTGTTGATCCTTTTCTAGAGCACAAACTTCTTGTGTTTATTTGAATCTGTAGCTATTGTTTTTATATTTGTCTGCTGTTGCTTTTGCTTTATGTTTGCTTTTTAAATGCATTTTCTGCACTGTTTTTAACTATTTATTGTCTTGCTTTTAGCTTTTGTTTTTAATGATCTATTGTTCCTTTAATGTTTTCTCTTGTAAAGCACATTGAATTGCCTTGTGTATGAATGGTGCTATATAAATAAAATTGCCTTGCCCTTGCCTTGCCTTTGACAGCAGCATCCCACCATGACGCTCATTGGTTGTTTTTACCAGCTGCAACAATGTCACAAACTGAAACTGGAAAACTTAAAACAACAACAACAACAAAAACAAGGTAGCTGAGGATGACTGCAAAATCAGGTGGTCTGTGGATTCATTACTTTAAGTGACCTTATGTAATATGAAAAAAAGACTTCAGTGTCAACATTTGTCTCAGCTGTAAAGAGCAACATAGGGACAAATGAGGGCCTGCCTAGTGCCAGAATCAAAGATGTTTCACCATTACTTAGCCTTGCTTCTTTCCTGTGGCAAATAGAAAGACACCAGAGGCTATATGGTTTGCAACTTTTACATGCCATTAGATGATGCTGCTTAATGTAAACTACTAAGCATTGATTATTTTCCCTCCTTCTTGAGTGGTTTGAGTGTGGTTACATTTAATGTTGCATTACTGCCCTTTAACAGAGAGAAAGGCCATTGTCATGGGCAGAAATGTCACACCACAGGAAGAAGTGCCCCACCACAGATGGAATTTCTGTCACCATGGGATGGGCTGTACTTATCACAAGCAGAGACATTAGCAATCCAGACAGACGCATAGTCAAAGCAACTGAAAACATCACAGCAACAAGGTATCATCTTGATCAGGAAAAGTCATTGTTACTAGATTGAAAAAGAAACTGTTTAACAGGCAAAACTCCACCACTACAGAAATGAGACAAGTCTTGTATTGTGAGGAGAGATCACTTGATGTAAGTAGCAATACTATCACAATTAGTAGAAAGATCACGTGAAACTACTAATGGGAAATGTAGTTCTATGTAAGGATCTGGATTTTATGAATTCCCCTTGTAAATTTTGTTATCACATTTTTTATTGTAATGCATCAAAAGGGCCATTGGATTGTATTGGCAGACACAGTATCACACTGGGTTAAAATGTTGGTTAATTAAACTGCTCAGTTCACCATTAAGTGACATCACATTTTCCCCACGGTCATGCTTAGCCCACCTGACATACCTCTGTGACCTTCTTGGACCTTTCTAAGGCTTTCGACAGTGTCGATTTTAATATACTACTGGGTAAGTTGTATCACTGTGGTATTAGAGGAACAGCGTATAACTGTTTTCAAAACTTTATGGTAGACAACAATATCTGAACATTAATAATCAAAATAAATATCTGGTTCAAGTGAAACAAGTTATGTCTTAATATCAGCAAGACTAATTTTATTGTTTTTTTATTTTATTGTGTTTAGACCTAATAAAAATGTACCGGTCATAAATCAAGTACATCTTAAGATAGATAATGAGGAGTTATCTAGAGTAAGCTCAACAAAGTTCCTGGGGGTCCTCATTGACGAGTCTTTAAATTTTAAACATCACATAGAGCACTTGATATCTCAGTTATCTAAATATGTTGGTCTGTTTTTTAAAATAAGATATCATCCTCCGTAATCTGCTCTCATAACTCTGTACAAAACTTTGATCAAGCCCTACATTAATTATTGTAATATCATATGGTGCAACACTTACCCAAGTCATTTAAAGAAACTAGAAAGCCTGCAAAAGAAGATCAATCAGTCAATCAAATTTATTTATAAAGCCCAATATCACAAAGCACAATTTGCCTCACAGGGCTTTACAGCATATGACATCCCTCTGTCCTTAGGACCCTTGCAGTAGATAAGGAAAAACTCCCGCCACAAAAAACCTTCAACGGGGGAAAAAATTGGTAGAAACCGCAGGAAGAGCAAATGAGGAGGGATCCCTCTTCCAGGATGGACAGACGTGCAATAGATGTCGTATAGAACAGATCAACATAATAAATCAACAGAAATCCGAATGACACAATGAGACAGAAAGAGAGACAGAGACAGAGAGAGATGTAGGACAGACGGTAATGACAGTAGCTTGCAACAACATTAATGAAAGTAATAATTTTATAATTATGATTGTGGCTATTGTGGTACAATATGTTGAAAGTAAATATTAATAGTATATGTATGTGACAATAATCATATGTGTATAATAACAGTGGAAGTATGACTAATGATAACAGCAGTAGGAGGCATCTGGCAGGACCACAACAGCAGCACAACCACACACGTCACACTATCCAGGCACCGCTGCGATATGAGTTAACCTGCGAGACAGTGAAGCACAAAGGCTCCGGAGAAGAAGCTGTGTTAGTGACATGCAGTACACCCGAGTTACCAAGATGCAGTAACAGGACGAGAGAGAGAGAGAGAGAGAGAGAGAGAGAGAGAGAGATGCCCGGTGTATTATAGGAGGTCCCCCGGCAGAATAGGCCTAAGTCAGCCTAACAGGCAAGCTTGAGCCAGCCCTAACTATAAGCTTATCAAAGAGGAAAGTCTTAAGTCTAGCCTTAAATGTGGAGACGGTGTCTGCCTCCCGGACCGCAACAGGAAGATGATTCCACGGGAGAGGAGCCTGAAAGCTGAAGGCTCTGGCTCCTGATCTACTTTTGGAGACTTTAGGGACCACGAGAAGCCCTGCATTCTCAGAGCGCAGTGTTCTGGTGGGATAATAGGACACTATCAGCTCTCAAAGATATGACAGAGCCTGTCCATTTAGAGCTTTTTAAGTTAACAGTAGATTTTTAAATTCAATTCAATTCTTACAATCTAACAGGAAGCAAACACTAGCCTCCCGGGTGAAAATATTGGTTGTTAGACCCATCCACCACCACCACCACTCCCACCCACCCTGCCAGCCACTGCCAGCATTTTTGATCATATTCACTAATCTTTCAAGACCCACAGAATAATTTGTTCTATGAATAAGTATATACATGAAACTAAAGAAGAGACCCTCTGTTTTAACACACAAAAATGTAATGGGTATGTGTTGGACCCAGATGCAGCACACAGGCACAGAGCGACGTTTGGTAACGACCTTTATTTTTACAAAGTAAACAGGAATTTGAGCTGAGTAAGATAATCTGGTAACAGTTCATTCCTCAGGCTCAGAGCCCACACACAGTCTCTGGGTTCAGGAGCCAGGGAATGAACCGGGCTGAACCTAGAAGCGGGACCAAGAACGAAGATATCAAAGCTCGGACACGAACAGTTCAGTCTGTTAGCAGACAGAGGTAACAAATAGGGGCTTACTGATGGCCTGGTTGAGAAGGCGAGGTGTCTGGAACCAGAAGAGCAGTTAAGTGTAGGCTGACCAAACGTCCTCTTTTGCCCGGACATGTCCACTTTTCATGTCCCGTCCGGGGCGTCCGGGTTTTTTTTTTAAAACTGATGATAATGTCCGGTTTTCCGTATGTTTGTGTGTGTGTGAGAGTGCGGCACGGACTGCATATTTCTGTTCGAACCCGAACCGAGCCCGACATTATTTAATGACCAAAGCACTGAGTTTGTGTCACACAGTTGTTACGGTTACAGGGTATTTAACAGGACGGTCGTGCGCCGTGGGTGCTCAGCCCATGTTTGAGATGGGAGAAGAAGGCGGGAGGTCTGATGCTCCCAGCGAGAGGAGAGGGAGACATAAAACAAAATAAGATGAAATAGGAAAAACCTGTCTCCCTCTTTGATTTTATTTTCAGCGTTTAATCAAGGCGGAGGCGGGCAGTGGAAGGTCCGAGACTTCGATCGAGGGCAGAGGTAGAAACAAACAGCCAGTGTGTGTCTGTGTGTGTTATGTTCAGGTGTTGTCACGTAAATAACAGTGCCCAAGCAATAAACAGGACAGACAATAGGATTTTATTTATTTTTACACTACATTGTCACTGAAAGCTGGCCAAATCTGACCCCAGCCCGAATACAATTTATAGTTACATTTTTGACCAAACCCAGCCTGACCTGTCTGGTACCGTCGGGCTCGGATCACCACACTCTTATGTGAATGTGTCCCCTATTGGGGACTATCTGAATTTCTGTCTTTGAGAGATATTATTTTGTAATATAACTGAATTTTCTATTAAATATATTAAAATGATAAGGCATCTTTGAGTAAACTGCGAGTATCATTTAAAGGCTAAGTTCGGTTTTTTGACACCTGGGCCTTATTTTTAGGAATAAATACGCTCGTAGACTCACCCAGACGATTTTGGTGGAGCTCGGAGCCGTTTTCAAGCAATTTAGATCCATCTGACGGCGTCTTCTCTCATGCCATAGAAGCGGACGGGGCCAGACATCGAAGCCCCTAAATTAGACATTATCTGCTGCGAAACTCGCTCATTTCACCTACATTTTATAAATGAATGGCTAGTGTTATCACCGTGTCAGCTCAACTTCCTTGTTATGGTCATCCGGGGCTTTACAAGGATGGGTAACTTTTGGTGACGTCATAGACGTGCGCCGCAGGAGCGCAGCTGAGTTCCGCCGGCGCTAGGCTAGGCTATACAGCTACACAGCTATTCTTGTGCAACATGACGGAATATTTATCCGATGTAGACGTGTCTGATGACGACTCTGAGTATGATGGATGCCCGTATCGTTTTGAGCCAGAATACACCGACAAGGAGCTATTTGAAAGGAGGATGATGCAGAGGGAAAGAGCCGAACAGCTGGCCAGAGAACAAGCGACCACTGCACGTCCACGAATGGGGGCTAACTGGTGTTGTTGTTGTTGTGGACGCTGCACGCCACAGACAACAGAAGAGGAGAGCCTTTGCTGCTCAGAGTGGGACTTGAGACCAGAGGAAACACGTATTGATGCCCCCCAAAATACGTGTCTCACTACACTGGAAGATTTTTCTGCCATGACAAACCGGGCTGTGGTAGAGACTTTTTTTCATGTCCCGAGAGTCAACTGGCAGACGCAGCCAAAGCCAGCAGGACCGAACGGACAACTTTCGATAGAGTAACTAGCCCATACAAATGCAAAAAGGGTATATTTTCTATGAGTGTTTGCTTTATAAATAAATAACGGTCGAAACAACTGACAATTAGTTTTGGAGAAAGCATATGACTACTTGTAAGTGTGCGCTAACAATGCAGACCCGCGGTGATTGCAGCTCGAGTCACAATTTATTGCCTGCAGAGAATAACCATATCATATGCATTGCGAGTTAGTTTTTAAAAACTAGCATGGACTAGAGTAAATTATATTGCGTTACAGTGCAGTATTCTTTTGCAGGAATGTATTTTTAGAAGGCTACTCCTGCTCAGACATAAGTCGTGAAGATAGCTATTCATTTTATACAAGGAGCTTTATACGCTGGCCGACGTGCACTGGTTATCGACTAATATTATTACATCTTCAAAAGAAATGCATTACCTCCGCTGCGTCTGTTTTGCCCTCTGAAACAATCGGGATGGCATTCCTCCTGAGGTACTGACGCTGAGCTTCCTGGCCTTTTATCTTTGTCGTCTTCGTAATGAAGTCTTCTGGAGCGAAGTGAGCGCTGCAGACCCGGTGACTGACCCTCCTCAGTTCTTCTATAGGAATATTCGGGTCCATTTTCAGGACAACAAGCAGAGCTTTAGTAACTCCGGGTTTTTCAAAGGAAGCCTGTGGAATGTGAACTTTGTCCACCTAGTCATTTTGTTTGGACAAAGTGGAAAAACGCAATGACAAACCATGTTTGTACCCGTGTAGCTGTATAGCCTAGCCTAGCGCCGGCTGTACTGCGCTCCTGCGGCGCACGTCTATGACGTCACCAAAAGTGACCCATCCTTGTAAAGCCCCGGATGACCATAACAAGGAAGTTGAGCGGACATGGTGATAACACTGGCCATTCATTTATAAAATGTAGGTGAAATGAGCGAGTTTCGCAGCAGATAATGTCTAATTTAGGGGCTTCGATGTCTGGCCCCGTCCGCTTCTATGGCATGAGAGAAAACGCCGTCGGATGGATCTAAATTGCTCGAAAACGGCTCCGAGCTCCACCAAAATCGTCTGGGTGAGTCTACGAGCGTATTTATTCCTAAAAATAAGGCCCAGGTGTCAAAAAACCGAACTTAGCCTTTAAGTAGGCTATCTCGTGGCCGGGCCGAGTGTCCTCTTTTTTTTGGAAATCAAAACATGGTCACCTTAGTCAAGTGTAGCAGCAGAACTGACGAAGGGATGAGCAGCAGGAAAGTAGAAGGTAAGTGACGGATCAAGGAGCAGGTAGACAGGTTTGTGAAAGGAGGACACACTCTCAGGTGCAGCAGGCAACTGGCAAGCAGGTGGGAACATTCACTCTAAAATGTCGCTGCAGGAAAACACCACACAACCACAGGCAGACAGAAACCACAGACGCTGAGGCAGAACTTAGTTGGGGATAGAAGGCTGGTGAGTTTACCAGGGAAGATGTAGGCAAGTCAGAGGCAGGCAGAGTAAGTAACAGGAGATCAGGCAGGAAAGGAGTGCTGGAAAGTCCTGCATGTGGGTGGGTGATGGTGACGGTGACGACGATGACGATGACGAGGACGACGAGGACGAGGACGACAGCAACAGCGACAGCGACAGCGACCAAAAAAAAAAAAAAAAACCCCCCGCCTGGCAAAGCATGTATGTGTGCTTGAGAGGTTTAAATACCAGGCTGATTGGCTGATGAGCTGCAGCTGTGGAGGCAGGTGAATACGGTGATCAGGTGGGAGTGGCTTGCAGGTAGAGTGGGAAAACACTGGGAGAGTGGGGGAGCAAAATGCAAGCTGTGACACAGAAAAACATTTTATTCAATTTTATTCCAGTCTGTTTATCATCACTTGAATTTGTGCATTTCCATAAAAAGAATAAAATAACCACAAAAAACAAAAAAACAAACATTTAGGACAAAAAAAAATAAAAATTGTCAAAGACTTTCACATTTACTTTTTTGGGTTTTTTTTTTCTCATTTCCTTGTGTCAGTTTGAATTGTATAAATGAATAATGATAATTAGAATAATATTCTCTTTGAGGTATAGCGGAACACGTTGTCATGCGAAGTGATCAGTCAGTGTTCTGTTTCCCTCCCCTCTCCTCTGTGTCTTGTCTTGTTCACGTGTCACTCTCACAATTTGCTACTTTGTCTACATTGGATTCAGAATGTTGATTAAAATAGGAACTGTTGGAGTCTGAGTCCACTGACACCTCCACTGCCTGCACAACCATAAACTTTTCCATCAGGGCACTGTTAACCAATAATGGCAACTGGCCACATATCATGCCGACATGAAAGGATGGCTTTTTTGTCCGTGTCACTGACCAAGCACCAGTTTTCAATGAATTGGAATGAGGTTGATTGAGGTTGTCAAAACCCTATGTTGGGAACAAAACGTGCCACCATGTTTGCAGAATTCCTCCTGAATTGACACATAATGCAAAAGTGAACTGAATTTAAGGTTTGTAGGTTTATACAACATTTGAACTTCAGCTTCCACATTCATTGGCTAAGTGTTTTGCCAACCATGGCCTGTATGTATATCTTATCAAAGAAACTTGTGGGCAACAACACTCACAAAAGACACAAAAGTCAAAATGTATAATTTACTAGGGCAACACATGGTCAAACAAGCAAACAAACGTTTCGGCCTAAGCCTTCTTCAGTGTATCAAAACCATTATTATATCAAAGAACCTGATATTTTTCTTTTGTCTTGATGATTTAACCCCAAGCACAGGAAGTCACCTATTATTGTCTGGAAGTGCCTCCAGAACCCTGGATGCCTGAAATGCCTCTTCCCACTTCACACACCCATCATTAGAGTGTGATAATGGCATCAGTACAAATAGGGCTGGTGCCATTGTGTCTAACACTGTCACTATGGTAGAAACATGCTGCAGCTAGAAGATCATTCAGTATGTATACATGGCAAAATCCATTTATTGTGTTAGTCCAACTAACTTTTTAAAAATACATTCAAACATGTTAGTTAAACTGAAATCGTACTAAACTTAATTTCTCAATGTTGGACTAACACACCCAGTTAATGCGACTGGGAGTCGAATTACTTACTGCATGTATACAGTCAGTCGGACCCAAACCGGCCTAGGTGCTCTGCGCATGTTCCAGTTTCCAACCAGATGTCGCATAGTATTAAATGCATAACAGAAGAAGAAGCTGGTAACAACATGGCGAACTGTACATCCAGATGCCATTTTTTTGGACAGATGAGAAGACACAGTTTATACTGTGTCAGCTGAAAGAGTTAAATATTTCACAACATATATGAAATGTTAAGAGCTGTAAAGTTGTTCACCATGGTGCCAGTTTGCCACTAGCTAAGCAAAACTAACTTGTTTGTTGATTGTGGTCTGTGATGTAATAGGTCAACTGGTAGTTATAGCTAAATCTGGTACAACCATCTCCTCATTTCTTGTAAATGATTAATGCTATTGCACACTGCCCCTTGATAAACTAAATAAACTAAACTAAACTAAACTAAATTAAACTAAACTAAAAAGGTCCAATACCAACAAGCTGAAAGGGGGCATATTGCCATATATCATAGTGGAGTTGGACATACTTTGTCAAAAGTCAATTCCCTCCTCTGCTTTTATACTGGGACAAGGACAGTGGTACAATTAAATGGTTTAGTTGATCTACAACCATAGCTCCACCTAACTGTACATGTAAACGTATTGACTGTAGCAAATCTTTAAAATGTGATTATTCTGGTTAGACATTTAAGGAATATGAGACTGTTAAAATGTGTGTAAGTCTAGAATATATATATATATATATATATATATATATATATATATATACACACATATACAGTCATGGAAAAAATTATTAGACCACCCTTGTTGTCTTCAATTTCTTGTTCATTCTAATATCTGGTACCACTAAACGTATAATACAATGAACACAACAAAAAATGCAGCTGGTCACATAATACTTTATGTCCTATTTGACATTCTTAAGCGTAATTGATTCCCAGGGTATATAAGAGGCCATTTCATGTCACAAGCAGCACTGCACATGCAAAGGCCTAGAGTGGTTTCCTGCTTACATTCAAGCCGTAGCACAACTCAGAAGTTGTCAGCTCTCACATAATGCCTAAAACAAAAGAATTATGTGAAGCCACAAAGGCAGCCATCTTGGCACTGCTGGAAATTGGCATGAGTGAGAGACAGGTAGCGAAAAAACTGAAGATCTCCAAGACAGCCGTTCATTACAACAAAAAAAAAACAAGCTGAACATGGCACTACCAAAAATTGCTATGGCCGTGGCAGGAAACGTCTTTCTAGGAGACCGTGCACTTAAGAATCGTCGTCAGACCTCCAGGTTTTTAAAATGAGTGGGCACTGTCGAGAAATGTGACTTGTTCGGCAAGGACAGTTCGAAACCGACTTGTTGAAGCTGGTTTGAAGTCACACAGAGCACGCAAGAAGCCCTTCATCAATGAAAGGCAGAGGAAGGCCCGGTTACTCTTTGCTCGAGACCACAAGGATTGGACTGTTGATGATTGGGCTAAGGTTCTCTTCAGTGATGAATCCAATTTTGAATTGATGCCCACTCCAGCCAACTTACTGGTTAGGAGGAAGCCTGGAGAAGCTTACAACCCAGACTGTCTTGCCCCTACAGTAAAACATGGGGGTGGATCAGTCATGATCTGGGGTTGTTTCAGTCTGAGTGGAACAGGGCAAATGCAATTGTGTGAAGGCCGAATGAACCAGGTCATGTACAGGACTACCCTTGAAAACAGTCTTCTTTCATCAGCTGGAAAACTCTTTCCTGCCTCGAATGACTGGATTTTCCAACAAGACAATGCCCCTTGCCACACGGCAAGGTCAGTTAAAGCCTGGATGGTGAACCACAACATTCGCACCATGCCTTGGCCTGCTCAATCACCAGATCTTAATCCAATTGAAAACCTGTGGAAAATCATCAAACTCAAAATGGAGAACCACAAGCCCAAAAACAAAGAAAATTTGTTTGAATTTGTCCAACAGGAATGGGCTGCTGTGACAGCAGAACAATGTCAGAAGCTGGTGGAGAGCATGCCAAGACGCATGGCTGCAGTCATCAAAAACAATGGTTATGCAATCAAGTATTAACTCTTGTGTGTATCATGTGTTTAAAGCAAACAGAAAAGAAAACATGGAATGCTTAAAAGTAGTGTTTTTGGCGGTACAATGCCATAGCTATTGATGTAAGAATTTAAGTAATTTTGGTTATTATCAAGAAAACCATGGAAAATGAATAGTTCTTAGTTCTTAAATTAAACTCTCATGAGCTATTTTTGTTGTTATCATTATAATTGTCCAAACAAATGTACCTTTAGTTGAGCCAGGCATTAAAATTAACAAGAAATTGAAGAAAACAAGGGTGGTCTAATAATTTTTTCCATGACTGTATATACAGGGGCGGACTGGCCATCTGGAGGTTCTGGAGAATCACAGAACGGCCGGTACTGCAGGACGGCCAGCGGCCGCCACACAGTCATCACTGTCTTCTCTTTATTTTTTGTCTTTCTTCTTTTTCTCCCTGATAATCTACTGTTCCACGTCCAGTCTGCTAGGTGGCAGCCTTTAAATTGGATGCCAGCCGGCCCATAGATATCTATGAGCTGGCCGACCGCCAATCAAATTGAAGAAGAAGGAAGCGCATTTGTCACGCAAATCGAGCGGCCGTGTGCAGCAGGTGCAGATGGGAGGGACCGCGTGCAAGATAACAATATGGATACTGGTATTAATCCAAAAAAACGGAAAGAAAAGGGTGGGGCTGAGAAGGTGAGGGAAAAAACAAAGGCGATTAGAGAGTGAAGCCTCTTTGAGTTATGATAAATCACAGTGTTAAGAGGCTGTAATTATACAGTTTAACTTGAATATTCACTGAGAATATATATATATATATGTATATATATATATATATATATATAGTGTCACCTGCCATCTTACTTTTCCCAGTGGCATATTCAGACGCACACTGCATTTTAAAACCATGGGTATATGTGGTAACACCAGTAAAATACACACACACATTCTAAAAGAGCTGTCTGTATATAGCAAGTACAGAAATATCTGTTTCAGCAGCTTTCCCCCCTCTGAAAATTAATGTCAGCAGCACCACAAAAGAGCTGCTTCAGGTGAAGGGAGAAAGTAGGAGTGAATGGACAGAGTCACTGGCACAAACACAGCACAAAATGAATGTAGATCTATGAATATGGTAGTCAAAAAGGAAAACATTTTGTCTGCTGAAACAGGTTTGGTCACACCAAAACCGTAAAAAAAAAACTCACTAAAAAGGTTCCTCTGTCTTAATGTGGTTCTTGTTATTTGATCAATTTACTGCAGAGTCTCCCCAGTCTTGTGTCAACAGCAAGAATCATCTGTGTCAGTATTTGGTCAGCAGGAACATCATTTTTAGATATGGGCTGAACTCAGTGTTTCAACAGTACAGTAACTCATTACAGGACATGTAAGACAACACATTTTGAATGTAAATCCGTCACAGTTTTACAGCTAAGGATTATGTGTGTGTTTAATTGGTGTTCGACATAAGAAACATCTGTGACACAGTAGCACATTGTGGAAGAAAGTTCAACAGTAAAACACACGCACACTCCCTTTTCATCCACCCTGTCATTTTAAGCAGGGGTGGTGGACTCTTTCCAGGCTTTGCTGGGAACAGCTTTTTTTCTTTCTTTTTTTTTTCTCTTTTTTTTTTAAGTATTTATATCTTCAAACTCTAAGACGCCTTGTCATTAGAAAGCCTCACATAGCAACAAGACTGGTTCCACCCATCACTGCTCCACTCTCACACCCTTTCTCTCTGCATCTCCCTCTCTCAGTGGCCAATACCTTTGTGGTTTTTGCCTAAGCAGTGCCAGCATTAAGTCAACTGTATAATTAACAAGTATCCAAACACAACTGTCATTCTATTGTTTAATGCATTCACTTGTAATGTCTTTGCAGCCACAGTGTACAGTAGCAAACATCTGGTTGTGCCATTATAAATCTACAGTGCCTCAAACAAGCAGCCACAATGACCAATTAGTTCCCACTGAAACCCACTAAACTCCATTAACCTCTGAACACTTCTCTTGTTAACCACAAACTACACAGGATTTTCCTAATATACTGCCCCATGGTTGTATGCCTCTGTGTACCAGTCAAGTTTCTCTTACAGTTTACATCCATGTCTGTGAAAACACGGATGATTCATCTTCACCCCAACAGCACCGAAGATTTATAGAATCAGCACAGTTTCAAGGTGGACACCCAAAATTACAGTCATCAGTTCAGTATCTGACCAAATATTTCTCCTTCTGTTCTGAGTAATGGCCAGAAAAATGTTTTTGCATAACATTATGATGTCACAGTGAAGTTGACCTTTTGGATATAAAATGTAACCACTTCTTTATTTTATCCTATCAGCAATTTCTGTGAAGTTTTATCATAATTAGCAAATAAATTACTCAGTTATGGCCAAAAGCGCACTTTGTGAGGTCACAATAACTTTGACCCCCAAATTCTGATCAGTTTATTTTTCAGTCCAAGTGGATGTTTGTGTCAAATATAAAGAAAACTAATGGGAGACTCTGCCCCTGCCTGGATTATATTATCATGCCTCCGCACCAGTGGTAGTCATAGTCAGAAGCATTCATTTTTCAGGTTGCCTGTCCCATCTTCATAAACGTGATAGCTCAAGAACACCTTCTGGATGTTTCCTCAAATTTGGCACAAATGCAAACTTGGACTAAATGATGAACTGATTAGATTTTGGTGACTCTCCATCTCATATGTAGTATCCAATTTTCTCTGAAACAAATAGATGCATCAGCTGGCATCCCACCAGTGCCCCCGATGTGTGGAAAGGTGCAAGGGCCAGTTCATCGCTGCTTGCAGCTTTAATATTTTCTTGTTTCTCTCTGTGGAACACACAGTTTCACACACCACCTTTTTTTTCATTGACACTAGACTGAATTTTGCTTTACCACTTTATGGTTATAGTTGTGTATTTTTACATTTTTTCTTCTTTTCCAGTCGGATTTATTTCAGATAAGTAATCGTGTATTAATCCACCGGTTTGTTGTCATAGTTACCTCCGCCGAGGAGGTTGTGTTTTCGCTGGCGTCTGTTTGCCTGCAAAATAACTCAAAAAGTTCTGAACGGATTTTGATGAAATTTTCAGGAAAGGTTGATAATGGGACAAGAAACAGATCATCAAATTTTGGTGGTGATCGGTTGAAGCAAAGTGTATAATATAATAAAATGGCGGGAAATCCGAGCTGCTTGCAGAGGTCTGCGCTCTCCGAGTGCTCTAGTTTATTATTAATTTCATGATTTAAGAAATTAAGCCTACCTTAAATTAAGGTAAGGTAAGGTATACTTTATTGTCCCACAGGGAAATTTCTTTTGGACTCAAATTTAAATTCTGCATGTATCAGGAATTATGTGTCATTTCGGGCAGTCTAAACTGCTTGACTAATCTCCCATGAGTGGAAATGCATGGTTGGAGTTAAAAATACACAGAGGAAGGGAGAAGGTGCAATGTGGGCAGTGGATACAAGCAGGACAGGGATGGGATGAGGTGAAGAGGGGCAGAAGGGGGAAGTCGGCAGGGAGGAGTTGCAGGACTCCAGGGAGGAGGTAGAGGTAAAGCTGGTTTGTAATTACTCTCTTGCTCTCTTAAATTAGAGGGGAGGACAGTTCTGCCAACCTCCTACTGGTGCCTGATGTCTGCACCAGCATCCCTCCACCACTCCTTTTCCTTTTATTCCTCCTCTCCTCCCTTCTCGCTGAAGTATTGCTGAAACAGTTTCTGTAAGCCAACCACCATGTTATGGGAATTTTGACAATCATTTTTATGTGCCAAAGTAGCTTTTGGGTTATGCGAGAGTCATTATGCTCCAACTGGCTATATGCCAAGGTGATGAGAAGATTTGACATCTCCATCTCAAAGAAAACAAGGTCTCTTTGTAAACAGAATGAGGAATTAAAGTGGCATCAGTTTACTGTGTTTTATAAACCAACCAGTAGGGAGAGTTCTTGGTGAAGTAACGGTAAGGATTGAAATTTCCCAACAGGTTCAGGAATACAGAGCATCATTAGCATTCATTTGGAGTCATATTTTTTGGCTGCCTCGTGAATGTAAGTCCAATATTCACTCCCCTGTTAACTCTGTGTTGGTCTCCGCCAACCCCTGATCAGCATATCTGTTTCTTCGACTGCTTAAGGCTTTGCTATGTTCACAAGCTAGGATGCTAACTTTAGCCCCTTTCCAACTGCACAAAAACTCGCTAACACCCGCTAACATTTGACTTTTTAATATAATGGGAAAGGTTACACTCAGCCTTCACAGCAGTGCTAATTTCATTGACGAAAACTATGACGAAAATATTGTGTCATTTTTGTCATTATAAAAATGGGATCTAAAAATAGATCTTGATAATAAAACCAAGATGAAATATATGTTTCATTTTTGTCGATAAGATGGGACATAACAAAAAAATTTGTGGTGGACTATCGTACGTTGAAAGCCAAGAACAGCTGTGCTTGTAATTATCTTCAAATGCCGCATCCTGCGCCAGGATGTTTCGCTAGCTGCTGAATGGCAGCAGAGCAAACAGCCACTGGCCACTGGACTTCAAAGCTGAGCTCCGCAGGACTCCACTCAGATCAGGACTATCTCGGGAAGGTTTATGGGTTGATGCTGTTTGACAGGCAGGTAGGAGGCTCATTTATCTGTGAGTGTAGCTGTGCTTTAAGTAAACTGAACTAAGATGAGTTTTCTCTGATAGAGGTGAAAGTCTAGTTTTATTTAACTATGTGAGAGGAAACAAGTTTAAACATCCAGACTAACATGTTGCAGATTAAAAAAGAATTCAGGCTTTAATTACGTTATTTTTCTGCTTCTTAACAGTAAGGTGAATAAGTTAGACTTGACAATGAACCTGGGTACAAATCCTGTGTGACTCAGATTAGTTATTTGCGGTGTCAAAGTTTTTGAGAATATAAATGGAGAGACGTTGAGCTTTTCAAATGATGATCAGTAAGTGTGTAAGTGTGTGTGCTTGTAAATCACCCCTTAAACCTGTCAAAAAGTGCTGGAGAAATTACAGTTTGTAAATGTGCAGAAATTATTTGTCATATAAAAAAATGTCTCAATGAAATTTCTATACAACCAGTCATCTTGAATCTAATTTCTGATACATGAATTAGCCTCACTGGATTAAAACATTGGACTGAAATGTTTTGAATTTTTGTACACTAAAACAATGAACAATAAAAATAACTAAAATGTAACTAAAACTAATAAGCATTTTCATCTCAAGACTAAGACTAAATCTAAAACAGCTGTCAAAATTAACCCTGATCCACAGATTTAAATGACTTTGCAGTAGCCACGGGTATTTATTGGCTCCGGCTCTGATCAGCAGTGATGTACACACAACACCTGGGTGAATGTGCTAATTTTTGCCACTTTATCGGTGAGATGCAATGATGTGCCATATGGCATCCTCCCAAGGGACCGTCAACTCTATCAGGAAGGCACGACCCTCCGACCAGATCTGGTCTTCAGGTCGAAGGGACAAAATACTGATGTTTCCATCCAAGCAGGACTCAGACATCATTCCAAATTTGTCGTCACCGAGTCTGAAAGAGAAACTGATTAAGTAAGAGAATATATAAAAAGAAGTAACCACCTTAAAGTTTTCACTGGCCTGCAGGTTGCTTTCTACTCTTTACTAACCAGTTTTCCAGCCTGTCCATGGCATGACACCCAAAAAAAAACAAAAAAACATCCACACACAGAAAGCTATACTCTGCTGCAGAGCCATGTACACAGCTATGCTCTACTGGGAATAGGAAAGGAGTCTAGAACCTATTTTAGCAGGTTTACTCGTGTTTAAAAAAACCTGCTTACACATGCTAATTTTGGTGGAAAAGGGCTTTTTGTCTGTTTGTCATTTGGTGTTAGGTTCTCAGGGTACTACCAGTACTTTTCCCTCAAAACAACTGCTTGCTGAACTGGGAAACATGATTGATGAGAGTGGTGAGACTGAAACAAAACAATAAAGCAGCGGGCCGAACTACATGTTAAAGTTCTGTAGGACTGCGAACCTGGGTGATAGTTTGCTGTGAATTTGTCACTATGAGCAACTTCTGTCATGTTACACAGCCATTTAAAATTTTATTCAAAAATATCTACTATTGCAGCTTCAAAGTTGTAAAGTTCAGTAGGAAGGAGAAGGAGAAAGCTTTTGTCAGACTCAGAGTGAGATGCTTTGTTATCTCCCAGAAGCAGTACATACCAGTGTCTGCATGTACGTACATACTGAACTAAAAAAAAAGACAGTACAAAAGCACTAACCTGAGGCAAACAACAATAGCAATACATTTCTCTTTTTTCCCCTTATTCCTCATCCTCCACACTCACACTCCCTCACACTGCAGTCTACTTTATTCTTACATTTCCACATCTCCGTTCTATCACATCCACAGTTTCTACAACTGATGGCTGTCTGAGATTGTATTTTTTTTTAAAAAAAAAAGTTTTCAACTGAGACCTTTCAGTTTCAGACCTCATTGCACTTTGTTGATCCTGTGTGTATACACATAAGAATGCAGGTTGCACATTAAGTTGTGATCAATTTGTTTCCAGAGGAGACATTTGACAATATTATATTTTTAAATGAGTCTGTTAGAATGCTATAGCAGTGGGATGACCCAGCAGCAATAGTAGGCCACCAATGTTAATTTACTGAAGAGGAAGTCATTTTCAGTGGTGTGTGCTGCACTGTTTCCACTGCCTCTGCCAGACTGGATATTTTACTTACACAAATATTTGTGAGCCTCTCTGAGGAGATTCTTTCTTATTTGTTAAACAAACTTTAACACAGCCAGAGGACCTCAGCTTTCATTTAGCTAAAAACCATTAAATGAAAGCCCAGTGTAAAAACCAATAGGAAGAGAGGGGAAATGTGTGTATGAATGATGAATGAATGAATGAATGAACCTTTATTTATCCCGTAGGGAGATTAAGGTGTCCAAAAAACAGCAACAGTAAATGTTAAAAACGATTAATAGATAGATGAAGTTAAATAGTATATAAATAAGTAAATAGATAAAAGGACAATCGAGAGGAGCGAGACCAGATATTAAAATACTAATACTAAAAATCCAAGTCCGTGTAAGAAAAGTGCCCTGTGCATAGGTCAGTGTGCCAAGTCCATGTGCAGGGTTTATGGTTAAAGGTGTAGGTGCAGAGTGCAGTTCTCCCAGCAGGTAGTCATGGAGCATCCGTGGGTTTCCTAGCCCAGCTGCTCCGTCCTGCATGGGTTCACCGACCCCGTCTGGTCGTGTAGCCAGATGGCAACTGGCACAAATGATTGGCCCAAGCATTTGGTGGACTGCTGCAGTGCCACAAGTCTCTGGCTGAACACACTCCTCATACCCTTTAATTCATGGTGTAGAGGGTGGTCGGTGTTGTCCAGAATGGTGCTCAGCCTCCTCCTCATCCTTGACTCAGTCACTGTCTCCAGACTGTCTAGGCTGGCTCCTACCACAGAGTGTGCTTTTTTGATCAGCTTGTTCAGTCTGTCCACTTCTCTCGTGCTGATGTTAGCCCCCCAACATGCCACACCAAAGAAGACAGTGCTAGCAACCACTACTCCTGTATTTGTAGAGCTATACGTTTATACTCTGCAGTTTTTACTCTTGGAGCCTGCAGCCTGTCACGCAAACAAGGAAAGCCTCACACACCAATCTTTCATTTTGATTCAGGTAAACCCTGTCAATCAACCAATCAATTTTATTTATAAAGCCCAATATCACAAATACAATTTTCACAGGGCCTCACTGTCTGTCCTTTTTCTGAAGTTAATTTCTTAACCTAGGTTCGGGAGCAGGGCCATGCCTCAATCATATCTCTCCTCCTTCCACAAGGTCAAAACATAGCGAATGACACAGACGACAGAGCTGGCAGCAGCTCCAGCAATACTGGCAGCCTTTCCACCTCCTACATCATAGAATGGACCGTTACCTGCCTTCAATGCCTCAGTTTTTAACCGTCTATCACCCAATGCACCCCTACCTCCTATCATTGCTAAGCCCACAGAAATATGTCCTGCAATTAATGTTTTCATGCCAAAGGGAGTCGACAAATGGGTAGGCCAATCCTCTACCAGAGAGGCAGGATGGTGTGCAATAACTTCAACCACCTGGGTTTTTCTCTTTCTAACTACTGCCTTCTGTGGAGGTGCTTATTCCATAAGCACCTGCCCCCATAATCCAACCGCATCTGCAGACTGCCTAGCACTGCTTCTTGGCACATCTGTTAAGCTAAACGTCCTTGCCATTGCTCTATGACACCACCCAGATTAACACTTTGTTATCTTTCTCATCAATGGCTTCACATACAGTTCCCATCCAGGTCTGGAACTACTTCCCAGCACTTCCCATGTCTGCCACAACCTGCAGTTTGCCCTCTCAGAACCTCACACTGTAGATACCTTATTAGCCAGTGAAGTCAAAGATGGATTCATGATAGGCCCATACATCAGTCCTCCTTTCCTAGTGTTTTGCATCAGCCCAACAGGCGTTGCTGCCCAAAAATACTCCAGGAAAAAGAGACTAATAACAGACCTTTCTTCCCCACATGGCTCACACATTCCAAGCATCAACAGCATCATCCCCAAACCAGATTTCTTCATGCAATAGGCACCAATGGACTACGCCATTACCCTCATCCGTTTGGCAGGCCATGGCGCCCGGCTGTCTGAAGCAGACATCACAAGCGCATTCAAAGTCTTGCCAATTCATCCAAACTTCTGGCGTTTTTTTTTTTTTTTTTCAGGCTTTGCTGGAAGGGAGCTTAATACTTTTCTGTGCATCTCTTTGGCTGCAGAGGTAGTCCCAAGATCTTTGATTCACTTTCAGAAGTCCTGTGCTGGATCCTGACTAACTACCACAGACTTCCTTACATTCTCCATCTTCTTGATGATTTCCTCATCATCATCCCACCATCCTCACCTCTTCACCACAGGCTCACTACTCTCACACAAGCTTTCTCAAAACTTGGTGTCCCTCCCTCTGAAGAGAAAACCTCAGGGCCTTGCACCTCCGTTGAATTCCTAGGCGTAAACCTGGACTCAATTTCCTTTTAGGCATCTTTGCCCACAGAGAAAATACAGCACATCTCTCTGCCTCTGTCAAACTATCTTCTGGCAGACAGATGCACAAAACACCAACTACTGGCCCTCCACGACCACCTCAGTTATGCCATTTGCATAATTCCACAAGTCAAATCCTTCCTGTCCAACCTTTTAACCAAACCACAGCCATCCCCTTTCTCCATGATAGAGTTGTTTTGGATGATGCATGCAAAATGTTAATGCGTTTGTGGCAAAATTTCCTTTCTTCTTGGAACGGCATTTCCTTCTTCTATGATGACTTCAATACTCAACCCGAGGACATTCAACTTTAGCTCCCTCTGTAGGTTTTGGTGGTTACTACAGAAGGAGGTGGTTCGCTTCTGCAGAGTTCAAAACTCTTGACTCAGAGTCCCACACTCCCTCATTTGCGCTTCACAAGCTGTATCCCATCTTCATAGCTGCCATTCTTTGGGGGCATGAATGGTTTAGGAAGTCCATACCAATACACTCTGACAACACTGCAGTCATAGTGATCTTAAACAAAGGTTGATCTTGTTCTCCAGCCATCATGCAGTTCATGGGCATATTGCTCTTACATCTGCATCAGTCTTAACGATCTCTGTTAAGCCCACGCTTGACTCAGCTCACTTTAAATTCGACGTCTGAGACAGAACCCGTACACTGAGTCTCCCTCTGCTCAATTTCCAGTACATCCTCCCAGATCGACCTATCAGAAGACCTTCACCTGGGTCTGTTGAAATATACTTCCCAATTAACTGAGGAGTAAAAATCAACCTCCTGCCAAAATAAGGTTTTGTCCTAATTCTCAAGACTAGTAGACTATTTTCTGCATTTTCATGTAATCTTCATAACACTGGTCACCAATACATCAGTTTATTTCCTAAACAGCTCGGCATTGCAGTTTTCAGCAAATGTTACTTAGACACACATTTGGTTAAGGTAGATGGTGTGTGTGTGTGTGTGTGTGTGTGTGTGTGTGTGTGTGTGTGTGTGTGTGTCATGAAGGAACATGTCACACAGTGCAACAATATGACAACACAGGGCTCAGTGTTTTGTTTTCAACAGCAATGGAGTTCTGTCTCTGCCTGGGTCAGTTACCCAATGAGTGACCCGCATAACACTGTGTACTGGATAAAAATTATGTATAAATTCACGGTTACAGCATGGATACAATGAAGCCTGTAGCCTGTGAGTATTTTAGTCATAGTTGCAGTTCGGGTTGCGGTACTTTTGTTAACGGGTGCAAGTGGGTGCAGCATTGATTTAGACATACGACGGGTAACAGGCTGGTTCTAGTACTGACCTTTATGGGTTTGGGCAGGTGCAGATTTTCAAAAATGGACCTGTGCAGGACTCTGCTCTAAGGCACAGATAAAGATGATATATCAGACTTTGATACACAGACAGTGCTTAATGGATAAAAGTAAATAGGTCATTGTTGGTTGGGGACGTTAATGGGATTTGTTGACAGTACAATATATATACTGAATAGTATATAGACTACTGACACTCTTTCTTTGATGTATACATTTAGCATTAACTGTCCACGAGCACAACGCATTCTCACTCCAACCTTGTCACATATCGACATTTGTTCATGGAATTTCATGGAAGCACATGTGGTGAGGTCCCTTCACTTTATGCATGTGAGTAACTGCATGGGGACACCCTAGACTACACCATTTGTTTGCTGTGAGGATTGCTGTAAAGGTTGCTATGTGGTTTGCTGTGTTGCACCTGAGGTGAGTAGCGGTAGCACCCTGGACACTCCTCCATGTAGTCTGCCCCTCCACATGTGGCATCTGCTTAGTTTTCTTTAGTTATATTTAAGTTGGGGTTGGGTTCTTATACAGACTTTTTAACAACCTAACCTTGATATATTTGATATTGAGGCCTTATTTTAGTTAATTGCAATAAAAGTATTTTATCTTGTTTACCAGCTTTAAGTATTTTCCTTTGTTCATTAACATTCCTTTTTCCTCAGCAGCTCCAGTCCCTGTTTACTTTATTTTTGATCATTATTATTATTATTACAATAAAAACATTTGAGTTATTTGGAAAACTCACGTCTCTGACTCTTCAGTAATGTTCCTGTGTGCCTCCTTACCCATTCCTTCAACATTATTCAAATTCTAAATAGTATTTCCTGGGGTGTAAGTCCCCAGGTGGTGTTGTCCGGCTTTCTTCTAATCCTCTCCGTAGTGCCCCTCGCCAGAGATACATACACACTTCTTCCCGCTCACTCTGTTCCTCAGATACACACCTTCTTGCCATTCCACCCTCCAGACTTCGCACTATGGGTGACAGGGTATTCAGTGTTGCTGGCCCTCATCTCTGGAATGCTCTGCCCCTTGTCCTGCGCCAGTGCACTTCCCTGGTTTCTTTCAAATGCCAACTAAAAACGTACCTTTTTAAATTAACCTTCCCTGTTTTTTTAATGTTATTGTTGGTTTTATTGATGTTTTTTGATGTTTTATTGTCTTTGATTGTAAAGTGTCCTTGGGTGTCAAGAAAGGAGCTTTTAAATAAAATGTATTATTATTCTTATTATAATGCACTTTACATTTAAAAAATCTCAAAGTGCTACAATTTAAAAGTAATAGATAATAAGAGGGGATGAAAGGATAAAAAATAGCAGCTAGGTAAAATAAACAGATATTAAAGATCAAAAGCTCTCCTAAAAAAGGTTTTAAGTTCCCTTTTAAAACTCTCTGTGGTCTGTGGTGCCCTCAGGCTATCAGGGAGGGCATTCCACAGACGTGGGGCAGCAGCACAGAAGGCCCTATCACCCATGGTACGCAGTTTAGTCTTGGGTATGTGCAGGAGGTTTGAGTGGGCAGAGTGAAGGGACCGTGTTATTGGTTGAGGTTGGTTCTTTGAGGTAGGGGGGCATTGCCGTGGATGTATTGGTGAGGAGGGAGACCTTGCATTCAATCCGGGTGGAGACAGGAAGCCAGTGTAGGGATTGAAGGATGGGTGTGATATGTTCATATTTCCGCAATCTCATCAGGATCCTAGCTGCAGAGTTTTGGATGTATTGGAGCCTCTGGAGACTCTTGCTAGGGATCCCGATGAGAAGTGCATTGCAGTAATCCAGGCTGGAGGAGATAAAGGCATGGACCAGTTTCTCTGCATCTAGGAGGGTTAGAGTGGGGCGGAGCTTGGCAATACTGCAGAGATGGTGGAAAGAGATCTTGCAGAGATGATTTATGTGGGATTGAAAGGTGAGTTGAGGGTCCATCTTAACACCATGGTTAGTAACTGATAAGGAGAGGGGAATGTTGTGGCCAGAAAAGGCGATGCTGATTGTGGATGATGACTGGGTCTGATGAGGGCTGCCAATCATGATTGTTTAAGTTTTGGAGCTGTTTAGTTGGAAGAAGTTGTACCTTTATCTCCTCCAGACAGATGGTGAGTTGTAATGATGATGAGGATGAAGATGATGGGGCTCCAGCTGTGGTTCTGACATATAGCTGTGTGTCTTCTGCATAACAATGAAATGACATTTCATGCCGGCTGATGACTTGGCCCAGGGGGAGAAGGTATAGGGAGAAGACGACAGGGCCAAGCACAGAGCCCTGGGGGACCCCGCAAGTGACGGTGTGGGGTTTGGATGTGGAGTTGGCAATGGAGATGCATTCTGTTCGGTTTATGAGATATGACTTGAACCAGTTGAGGGCTGTGCCAGAGAGACTGATGGTGTGATGAAGCCGGTTTAGAAGTACGTTGTGGTCAACTGTGTCAAATGCAGCAGAAAGGTCCAGGAGAAAGAGAAGAGAGGGAGCGCAGTCATCAGCCGCCATCAGAAGGTCATTTGTGACTCTGACCAGGGCTGTTTTAGTACTGTGAGCTGAGCGGAAACCAGATTGGAATTTTTCATACACGTTGTTTTGTAGGAGGTTGTTGAAGATGGGCAGCAACGGCTTTCTCTATAACTTTGGATATGAATGGGAGATTTGAAATGGGTCTGTAGTTTGATCGATTGTTTGGATGAAGAGTGTTTTTTTTTTTTTTAGCAGGGGCCTTACAATGGCATTTTTTAAGGCAGAAAGGACATAGCCAGTCCAGAGGGAGTAATTGATAACAGCAGTGACGAGGGGCAGAAACACACATTTCAGGGACAGAAATGTGTGTTTTTACCAGGGCTGTCGGGAAAGGGTCCAGGGGACATGTGGAGAATTTCATCTTGCTGATGTTGTCCTGAACCTTTTCCAGGCTGACTTCAGGATGGTGATTGAGGTGGTGAGAGACGACAGACTGAGTGTGTGTTGGAGAAGCAGTTTGGGGACCAGATAGGGCAGAGTGAATTTTTGAGGTAAAAAAGGCCATGAATTTATAACATTGCTCTTCTGTAGTGTGCTCTTCTGTCTCATTGGGTGGTGTGGATATTGGTCTGAGGAGATGTTAGACTGTGGAGAAGAACTGTTTAGAATTTCCTGGACTGTTTCTGATGGTATCTGAGAAGAACTTTGACCATGTATCTTTGAGAGACTTTGCATAGGCCCTTTGGTGCTCTCTGTATGTGTGACCCTTGTCAGATGTCTTTTGTCTAAAATGACTCTTCAGGAGCTGGTCAGGCTTGTGGTAACAGCAGGTTTATTCCACATCTGTAGTCATTACAAAGGACAATGAAGTAGAGTATAATCGTCATCTCATGTGGCCAACCAGAGCATGCTGTCTGGAAAGACGGCATCATGTTAACGATTACTAGCTACACAACGATAAAACACATGAAAAACATATAGTCAACTTAATAAAAACATGGTGAAATTATTCTAGCACACACAATATCTGACCAAGTGAAGCCAGCTGAACTTTTAAATAGTTATCAAGTTAGTTAACATTGTTTTGCCCACGGACATTCACAGACACATCTCATCATAAATCCTCTGTTGCTTTGAGGATTACCCATAATCCTTTGCTATTAGTACTCATGCAGGTAAAACTTGATGACAGCGGGTGGCATAGTTGTACTATTAAGCTGGATTTAACCTGAACCTTTTTAACTATGCAGTCAGATACGAGCTGATAATCATATTTTACATTTTAAATCCACTGCTCTGGCTTTTAGTCTCAGTTCCAACATATTCTCACTCCCAGCTCGTCACATTTTCACTGCTTGGTCAGTGGACTTTTGACGTCTACATATGACATGCTAGGTGTCCTGAGCACACCTGTTGTTGATGCTCTAGAGCACTCACGGACTGGCCCATCTGTTTAGTCTGTTGATTTCCAGATGGCCTGGCTCCTTATTGGCCTGTATGGCTGCCATTCGGGCCAATAAGAAGCCAGGGGTGGCAGGCCATGTGCTGGCAATAAATACAATGCAGCCAATGGCCCGCTGTTGCCAGGCAGACAACACTTCTTCTAGTACACGCCCCTCACTCACTACTGCACAGAGATGTACGCGCTGTGAAACTGTGAAACAGAGGGTTATTAGGATTGGTCGAAAATGACAGTTTTTTTAGAAGAATCATGTCGTGATTGGTTAGTTGATTTATGGCCCGCCTCTACACAACGAAAACACAGGAAGGAGAATGCACATGGTTTAAGGGCCGTCCACACCAAGCAAGATAACTGTAACGTTAACTATAACGATAACAATGGCAGCATCCACACCAATGAACGATATCGTCGTGTTGCTAGGTTACGCCAAACACACACTGCTCGGTGCGGTCGGCAGGGGAGCAGAGTGATGGATAAAATGGATATTGATGACCTGTTATTGCTGTATGTTGCGAGACAGAAAAAGAAAACCAATTTGCCGCTTGCTCCACCTGTCTGTCTGTCTGTCTGTCAGCTCCATCTGTCATGAGACAAACATGAATGAAGACGTGCAGTTTATTGTGTTTCACCGGCGACGAGCTGTCATTACGCACGACAATTACGCACGGCTGTGTGCTATTTATAACTCACTGTGTGAACCTATGTTGCATAATAAAGATTTGCCCCCCTCAGTAACTTCATCCTGGCGCCTGAATTTTATGAATGGAGGGGAAAAGAGGAGACGCATTCCCCTGCAAAATGTATTTTATTGCAGTTATTTACCCGGTATTTGCAAAACAAAATCACTGAAGTTAAGGTTCTGTCACAAAACTATATTGGTTACGGATCTTTGCAAATTTTTAAGTGGGTGTATGGAAATCCTGGAGCTTTCTTAGTGGGTATATGTGACGTGATGAACGTCTCGACCTGTCATTTCGGATGGATTTTGATTGGCTGTCAGTGTTTCTATCGTTCATCAAATCGCTCTGAAAGTGATCCAAACGATATCATCCACCACTATTGTTGTTGTTATAGTTGTAGTGTGGACGCTGCTAAACACTTGAGTTTAGAACGATTTTTAAAACTGTATATTTATTGTTATATTTATAGTTATAGTTCTTGGTGTGGACGGCCCTTTATACACGCGCGGCGCACCGGATCGTATGTGAGAGAGAGAGAGAGAGAGAGAGAGAGAGAGAGAGAGAGAGAGAGAGAGAGAAAGACTGATGGATCATCCAAAGAGAGGAGGAAAAAGGAAAGGTGGACATGAAAGAGAGATGGAGAGCAAAAGGAGGGCACAAAGGAAGTTTTAGCTGTGATTGTGTGTGAACTTTTATTATTTGAAATATTACTAAAGTTTGTGTGATTTAGACCCACCTTGTCTGTTTCATTTGATCATAATTACAGTATGTTTGAAGACTGACAAATGAAATACCATTGATGACCATGAACACCTTTAATCAGGGTGGATTTTAATGAACCCCCCCCCCCGTCCGACGTTACGATCGCACGCGCCCCTCCCGGTCTGACGTGGCCTGGATGCCTGAGTGTCCAGACTAAAAAAACGGGTCCAGTCCGTCCCTGCTCTAGAGTGTGTCCATTTCCACCTGTTTCATGCATTGGGTCTTAAAAATTCATTTCAATTTTTTTTAAGAGAAAATGTACAATTTCTGCTCAAGTATTTTTCAAATAAAGTAATAAAATCAGTAAAAGACCTCCTATTCACATTTATTTCCTTGTGCGACAAAAGCACATGGTCATGTTTAGGCAACAAACACACAGGGTTAAGCTCAAGGACCAAACAGGTGGTTAGTTTTAGGTGACAAAAGCATGTTGTTAGGTTTTGGCAAGAAAAGTACATGGTTAGGTTTTAGGCAACAAACACATGCGGTTAAGTTTCGGCAACAAAAGCACATGATTAAGTTCAAGGTTAGGGACAAGGACCAAACACGTGGTTAGTTTTAGGCAACCAAAGTATGTTGTTAGGTTATGGCAACAAAATCAATCAATTTTATTCATAAAGTCCAATATCACAAATCACAATTTGCCTCACAGGGCTTTACAGCATACGAAAGCATGGATATGGAAAGCACTGTCTAAGCGGCAATATTTGATGACTTCGAAATGAGAACAGGTTGTCCCATAACAACCGCTCTCCTAAGTTTCTTTGCTGGATCTAATTCTGTTAAGCAGTTGAGGCCCTTCTGTGTGGAGCCAGCATTTTTGAGTCTGTCCCTATCTACAGTCTTTCCTTGGCTTCCTATTCTAGCCAGGAGGAAACACACTTCACCTGTAGAGGGGAAGACTAGGCGTGACAAGACATGTTGCAGCTGGGTTAAGAAACAGTTTAAATTATTCCAATGGACTTGGTGTAGTATATATTGTGTAGTCTGTCTTGCTGACTCCTGTCTGGCCTTGAATTGAATTCTGCAGCTCAATCATGCTAGCATGCTCTAGCAGCATGCCTCTCTTTTGCCTCCTAGGTGTAAAGTGCCCTTGCATCTCTTGAAAGATGCTTTAAAAAGCAAAGCTATTATTATTTAGGGGTGTCAAATTATCGCGTTAATTGCGATTAATTAATTACAGTCATATTTAGCACGTTATGTTTTTTAATCGTGTTAATCTAACTTTTAATCTCTAACTTTACTGTTTCTGTATGCGAGTTGCCTTTCTTAGAAAATCCGTTTTTATGCGTTGGGCTTCCTGTGCTTGAGTTGTTTGGGTGGAAAACAATGGTCAGTCACACCTTGAAGTGGACATTGATTGGCTGTCATCGTGTTTGGGCTTTTTTAGCATATGCTGATAGGCTCCCATTGTAGTTGGGCGGGCAAGGTGAGGAGCAGTGAGTAGCGGAGAGGAGACGTGAAAATGGAGGAGCATGTGAAAGTTGTCGGCCCAATGAATGGGAAATTTACATTTCAAAAACGCCCCGACGGCACCATTGATAAAGGTAGAGTGATATGCGTTCTTTGTAAGAAGGAGTTTGCGTACCATCGAAGCAGCTCAAGCTTAGTCTACCACATCAACGGAAAACACCCAGTCGCGAGTGCAGCCACCGCTAACGTTAGCAGCGAAGACGTTAGCAATTTAGCGAGCCACAGCAAAGCTCTCCGCCAAACTAAACTCGAGGAGAACACCCCGCGTATGAGCAAGTCTGCGACCGACAGGCTGATGAATGTTCTTGCCAAGTGGATAGCGATGAACTGCAGGCCGATAAACATAGTGGAAGACGAGGGGTTAACAGAGGTGTTGCAAACTGCGTCCAATGACCCATCATACAAGCCACCGTGCAGGACTACAGTGATGACCAAAATCAGCAAGATGTACGACGGCGAAAAGAAAAACAAACTTGAGATTTTGGTGGAGGATTCGCCCAACTATGTTGCTGTAACCGGAGATCACTGGACCTCAGCTGGCAACCACAGCTATTTGGGGGTGACCGGACACTTTATTGATGGTGAGTGGAACCTCAACTCATTTGCACTGACCGTCATGAAATCAGAAACCAGGCACTTTGCTGATAAATGCGCCGAACACTTCCTCAAGGTGGCAAATGAGTGGGGAATTGAAAACAAGATATCCACCATTGGTACAGACAGCGCAGCAAACATGCTGGCTACTATGAGAGCCCTTCCATACGAGCACATTGCCTGCAATGCTCACATTCTCCAGAGGACAATCACGGTCTGCCTCGATAGCAGTGGGTTTGCCGGTGTACTGGCAAAGTGCCGCAAGATTGTTGGCCATTTTAAACAAAGCCCGGCGAGTACCACAGAACTTAACCAGCAACAAGTACCACTTGGTAAAAAGAGCGAGCAGCTTATACAAGATGTGCTGACCAGGTGGAATTCGACACTCGCAATGGTCTCACGCCTCCTACGCAACCGAGAAGCTGTCCAGGCTACGTTGGACCAACAGAACAACCACAGATTGGTCATGCCAACCGAAGCTGAGTGGGGGAAACTGCAGAGGCTGGAGGTCCTGCTTGAGCCATGCAGGTAAGCCCAAATAAACACCTGTCCATTTTAATGAAAAACTACTGTCACATGTGTAATCCAAAAATGAATGAACATTAGGTAGTTACCTTTAAGGACAATTAAATTGGAAATCAGCTACACTTTAATTTAAATATCCAGCTAAGTTTATTTTGCAAACTTATACACCTCTGCAGGTATGTGACTGAGCTGCTGGGTGGTGAGGCCTACGTCTCTTGCTCTGTATGCTGCCTGCTTTTCGCCATCTGGACCGCATCATGGATATCACTGATGATGATCCAGCCTATGTGGTAAAGTTCAAGAATGCCTTCCAGAGGGACCTGGCAGCACGGCGAGCTGGTGCCAACGAGACATGGTTTAAGGTGGCCACAGCACTGGATCCACGTTTTAAGGATTTGAAATGTCTTCCAAGAGAAAAGAGGGAACAGGTAAAGACTATAAGGATAAGCTAGACTAATTAGTCCAATTTATCAAATCAAATCAAACTTTATTTATATAGCACTTTTCACACATAAGAAATGCAACACAAAGTGCTTCTCAAAATAAAATAAAATAAAACGGCCTACTGCACTTAGTATTAATGACAATCATTCATTCATCCACCTGTCCATCTATCCATCTATCCATCTATTCATTCATTCATTCATTCATTCATTCAGGTGTGGACCAGACTGGAGAACATGCTCCAAGCAGCAGAGCCCAGAAGAGCAGCTACTCTCCAGCCCTCCACAGAGGATGATGAACCAGCTCAGAAGAAGAGGAGGAGCGCTCTCCTGCTGGGGTCTGACTCTGACTCAGAAAAAGATGGAATGGAGTCTGGAGAGCTGCAGCGCTACAGAGCAGAGCCCACCATTAGCATTGATGACTGTCCCCTGCAGTGGTGGTATGCTCACTCAGGAGCCTATGAAAAGCTGTCAGCCCTAGCACGCAAGTACCTGGCCTCCCTGGCAACCTCCGTACCTTGTGAGAGACTGTTTAGCCTCGCAGGCCACATAGTTCAAAAGAAAAGGGCAGCCTTGCTCCCAGAAAATGTGACCAAGCTGGTCTGTCTCAGCGACTGGCTGAAGAAGAAGAAATAAGAGGCATGAGGTCAGCATAGCTGCTATGTCCTCTGTAGCCTACTAGAAGTGATTGCTTGATGTTATTTCAGCACTTTATTTTGTTATGATGAACAATGTTATTTTTGATGTGCTAACTTACAGCACTGTGATTGATGGGTCTGTTTTATTTATTTTATATTATCTGAAGCAGAGGAAAATCAAGTGTTAGTGTTCAATACTTGTATTGCTCAGAAAAGTGTTCTTACTGTTTTTTGATGTGTTAACTTACAGCACTTTATATGGACCTGATGTTTTGTTTTATTTTTATTTTCTAATTATTTGGAGATTGCCAAAGGAACACAGCAATGAATGTGAGCCTGAATGGTTGTTTGTCTCTATGTGTAAGCCCTGCGATAGTCTGGCGACCTGTGCAGGGTGTACCCTGCCTCTCACCCAGTGTCAGCTGGGATAGGCTCCAGCCCCCCCGTGACCCCCAAGAGGATGAAGCGGTTAGAAGATGAATGAATGAATTATTATTATTATTATTAGTAGTAGTATATCATGGTATAATGTTAACCATGGTTACATATTTGTTTAGCATGCTAACATTTGCTTATTACCACTAAACACAAAGTGCAGCAGAGGTTTTAATATGAATTATTAGTAGATCAGAGTTTCCGCAGGATGGGGCTAGGGAATGTACGGGGTAATGGAGTTTGACACCAGGACTTTGCGGTTCACATCCAGCCTTCTGTCTTTGGTTTAGGCAACAAAAGCATTTCAGTTAGGTTTAGGGAAATATTGTGATTTCAATTGAATACCATAAAAGCTAATAAAACATTCTGTAGCCACAACAACTCGATACTGCATTGCAAGATTGCCTAGTTTGGTAACTGAAATACATTTTAAGTGAACTTTTTGCTGATTAGTTTATTTTCAGCATTTTTGCAACTTGCCAGATAAGTAATTCCTCAGCATTCCTTCATTGTGTTCAGAGAAACTGTGATTTGCTTGACATTACATTTCCCTCACAACCTATTTTCTGTTTCAAACAATATAAACTTAATTTCTAGGAGACCCTGCAAAGTTCATGGTATTCTATCCAGTAGTTGTTGAGACATTTTGCTCAAAAGCGCAAATGCCAACCCTGGATATATAAAGAGACCTGGATAGTTGATCCCATTCCTTCCTATGTAAGTTGGTCAGTGGTGCATGTAGCCAAAAAAGCTCTATTCCAAAGGTCTATTTTTATGAAATTACTTGGACGTTCTGTATTTTGGGGCCCATAGAGCAGGGGCACTAGAGTCTTAAAGCAGCCGAGCACAGCCGAGTAACTAACCCCCAGTTTAGCGCTCCTGTAACTTCAATTTTAATGGTGTGCCTCCTCCAGACTTTTGAAAAGTTATTGCACCAAATAGGTCAAATCCCCATAGTGAAACAAATCATTGCACAGGGGTTGTGACACTCAAAAAAATGTAAAGACAACATATATAAGATCCGCACACCAAGTAAAGCTCCCGTCAAAATGCCATTTATTGTAGAAGTGATGTTTCGAGCTCTCAGGCTCTTCTTCAGACTAAAAAATGTGAGCAAAGGTGCCCTCTTAAATACCCACAATTTCCAAATAATCATTAGTTGACTCCACAAGTCGAGTACTAACTAACTTGGGCATTTGTGTATAAATAGTGTAATTTTTCTATCTGTGCATGTTTTTGGATGTATTTCCCAAAATAAGTCTGTGGGGTAGAGACTTTCTGGGCCTCATGGTAGCACTTGACGGACCCAGTTGTTGTACTTCCACTTTTGGCCATGATGTAAAATCGGCTTCAAAATCTAGTGCTGTTCATGGGGGCTTTATGCTAATCATGATGATGGCTCTACAGTATACACTGGGCCATTGGGAGAGGATGAAACAGTGGGCAGGTATTACTGGGACTGCTCTGGACTGGTTTTCTTCATTTATATCCAATAGGAAACTTTTTGTCTCCTTTGAGGAATTTTCCTCAAGAACTGCTCAGTCAAAACATGGAATACCACAAGGATCAGTATTGGGGCCTGTTCTGTTCACTCTGTACATGCTACCCCTGGACCAGATAATACGTCATCACAACATCTCTTTCCATAACTATGCAGATGATACACAGCTCTACCTGTCTTTTAAACCCTCTAACACCAGTACATTAGCTTATATTCATAGTTGCCTGTATGACATTAAAAGCTGGATGTCCTGAAACTTATTAAAATTTCACTTTGAAAAGACAGAAGTTCTCATCATTGGCCCTGAACATAATTCAAACCAAATTCAGCCATTCATCAGCCCCCTCACTCTGAGCATAAAATCAAGTGTAAAAAAATCTGGGTGTTATTCTGGGCAGTCATTTGTGCCTGGCACAACATGTAAAAAACAAAGTCCAGTCTTGTTTTTACCAGCTGAGGAACATCTCCAAATGTAGGTCATTTCTGTCCTTCAATAACACAGAGAAAGTCATACATGCTCTTATGTCCTCCCGCTTTGATTATTTATATGCCTCGTTCACCTTCCTAAACAATCAATCTATACATCAGCTTCAAATCATTCAAATTTCAGCAGCTAGACTTTTGACTAAAACAAAACAGTCCTCACACATCACACCATGGCAATCCAAAAAAGCTGAAATCCCTGGGTCAAAATCTAATATCTATACCTTTATATTTCAGTTAATATTTTGCCTACATGGTGCATATTATGTAATGATATAATCACACACTAACCAATAACAAAAAATAGTTACAGAAGGGGCGTTTTGCAGCATAGAAATATTGGTTGGTTTCCTGTGCTCCTGCAAAAAGTGTTAGGGGAGTGTGGGTTCAACAGGGACCACAGCTATTTTCTTTGCCTTGTGGCCCATTAGTGGGTTTATTCTGCCCTGTGGCGATGTTACACAGATGGCATAAAGCAATCCCTCCAGAAAATCACGATCGCAATAATTAACGCAAATTCAACGAAAGTCCGCAATATTTACGGGGGCTTGCAATTTTTCAAATGTCCCGCGATTCTTCCATGTTTTTCCGCATTTTCCGGCCGACCAGAAGTTGTCGCACATGCACCGTCATTTGAAATGTTATCAGATGCATCATCAAATGCGCTAATGGCATTGCAGTATGGAGAAACAGTCTGTATTGACATAAGAATTTGCACTGTTGAAATGCATACAATATGTGTTGAATGTGTTAAAATGTTATGTTTACAGAAGATGTAGCTTACATGTTGTTTTACAGTCACATTGTCTGGTTTGAGAGCTACAATATTCACTCAGGATTTTTTGCAACATTATTGGAGTCCATGCTTTGAAACTAATTAAATTAAACTAAAGAAGAGAACTATAAAAAAACATCTGCAGCTATTTTTGTAATATTCAGTATGATTATTATAGCAAGTGATTACATGAATTATTTTTTTGGAGGCAATAATTTAAAAAAAACAAAAATCAAATTTTTTTCTCCTTTTGTCATCAGCCGCAATTTTTGTCATTTGCAGCAATTTCCTACAAAAACATCACATAAAAATGCCACATTTTTTAATCACAATTTTTGACAAAATTGGCCATAAATTCAAGGGTTTTTCGCCACGAAATCGTGGAGGGACTGATAAAAAATAGAGCTGCAATAGATCAATCTGATCTGAATCACAATTAGCTGAATCTCTAAGCAATGATTCAGTTTAGGACTCATCAGCCATAAATCACCAATTAAAAAAAAACCTGAGCTTAGATTGTTTGTTGTATTTCATCTCATTTTATACCTTGTATCTTTATGACAGTTTTGCAGTGACCAAATTGTTCATTTCTATAGACAGGGCCTGAGTAGCACAGTGAGAGGGAGGATCTGAAGATAAAAATTATGACTCTGAAGGTTACCAAAATGTTACAGTGTCCCAGCATATCATTACAGAACATGTAGATCCTGCCCAGCCTATTTTCACAGTACAGAAACATGGAATCAGTCTGACCACATACATGGTAGAGAGCATACCATCAAGTTTAGTCCTGAGCCAGCCGGCTGCTGTTTGGCCTCTTTAAATCTGTGGGGCAACAGGTCTGTCATTATGTGAGCAGAGCTTTGGGTGTGTCTGAGTGGCAGCCAGCCAGAGACTGGAAACCAGGCCACAGCAGTGCAAACATCTGTTCTCCTGAGTCAGTGTAAGATCATACCGTCCCCTGCTGGGTACATCTGGTACTAACACACACTACGAAGTACACACCAGTTAATACTGTGTGTGTTGTATACTGTAGTATGCTTAATGTGGAAACTACTTAACAGTCTTGATACCACCAATTTGCTGCCATGTGCGTATTAACATAAAATAAAATACTGTCAGATGCAGTAGGCTGCGTTTTCTATAGTCAAATCAGTGTGGAAATATTACAGCAGGATAAAAAAAAAGATTAACATTATCAATTATATTTAAACCTGCAACAAGCTTGGTCAAAACTGAAAAGTGAAAAGAAAAGAAATATTTAACACACATGAGCTGACTGCCACTTGCTTGGTGTTTTAATAATATTTATTTATGACTAGTGCAGTGCCTGTTCAAAATAGGCCCATTGCTTGACCTGTTGTGTTGCTGCTTGCAACTTTCTCAAGAATGTTGAAAAGTATTCTTTTTCATGTCTCCATCTGCTGGTGGGCCATCACGATAAGAGTATGCATGTATAATGTGATGTTAATTCCACTAAAGAGGAGACTTGATGATCACTAAAATAAGGTGGGGGGAAAAAAGTCTATAACATTATCGGTTATCGGTCAAATGCGTTGTTATATGTATATGGGTATATCAGATATCAGCAAAAAATCCAATACTGTGCATCCCAACCTGATCTCACAGACATACATGAAGTGACCACGACCTCTTAACACCGCATTCCGTGGTGGCAGCACGTAATGGGTTGAAATTACGTGCCAGTACCATGGAAACAATGCCAATGTAAAGTCAATTAGGATCCTTTTTCGTGGTGGACACATGGATTCCCTTTTTCAATAATGTCCTGTATACTGTACACACAAAAACATGAAAGTGTTGTTGATATTAAAACGGCAAATATATTCCTCTGTTATAATTTCCCACCAATAACAATAATAATGATAATAATATGATAGTTCGGCTGTACTAGATATTTGATATAGGCCTATTCAAATATTCAGTCCCAAAAACGCAGTTTCTAGAGAACTTAAAAAATATAAACCTATAAACCTAAAATATCTGAGATTAACCATAATCCTTACTTTTTCTTGACATATTTCAACCAAGTGCAGTGTAATAACTAGTTCAGCTTTACTAGACATTTGATATATTCAGTAGATGTATCTTTTATGACTCTATTTTACAACAAGCCACAAAAAACCTACCGTCCCAAAAACGCAGTTTTTAGTGTACTATCTAAAATATCTGAAATTAGCCAATATCCTTGCTTATTTTCTTAACATAATTCATCTAGGTGCAGTGTCATTACTTGTTCGGCTTTACTAAATATAAGATATATTCAGTAGATCTATCTTTTTACAACCCTATTTAGAGCCCTACTTTGCAAATCAGAAGAACTACAACTATGTTGCTGATATGTATCAAGTTGCATGCATCACAGGAAATTGTAGTTTTAAAAAAATATAAGTGTTTTTCTTAGATTTGGAAGTTGTAAATACTGAACTGAGAGTACACTGTGGACTTTAAGGGGATGGTAAATACACTTGTGTAATCAGATTTTAAATATCTAATTTCTAAAAGGGTGAAAATTAATTTTATCCATATCTTACCCATATCTGACAGCAACCCCAGCTGTTGACTACACTCAGATGATAGTTGAGGTCAAGAGCTCTCTGTAACAGTTGGTCCCATGTCTGTACCCCCTTTTGTTGCTGAGTTATAAGCCCTCAAACATGCACTGAGGTCAAGGTTCAAAGGTGAATGGCTGAAAGCAGGAGCCATGCAGAATCTTCATACTGACATATGTTACTCTGACATATGTTCAGACCATTCCAGTGATGTATTTCCAATCCAATCCAATCCATCTTTATTTATAAAGCACAGTTTAAATAAACTCAAGGTTTCCAAAGTGCTGTACATTAAAAATAAACAATAAAATAAACAATAAAATAGACATTAAAACAGAAAACATAATAAATAAAGGGTAAAAAACCTGTGCACATAAAATAAAACAATCTAGGTGGTGTTAAAAGCCAAGGAAAAGAGGTGCGTTTTAAGAAGAGATTTAAAAGTGGCCACGGAAGAGGACTGCCTGATGTGCAGCGGCAGTTCATTCCAAAGCTTAGGGGCGGCAGTAGCAAACGCTCGGTCCCCTCTGAGCTTCCGCCTTGTTTTGGGAACCCTCAGGAGCAGCTGGTCAGCCGACCTGAGGGATCGAGTAGGTGCGTAAGGGTGCAGAAGCTCAGAGAGGTACACTGGGGCAAGGCCATTTTGGGCTTTAAAAGCAAATAAAAGAATTTTAAAATGAATTCTAAAATGGACGGGTAGCCAGTGAAGTGACGCTAAAATCGGTGTAATGTGCTCAGACTTTCGAGTGCCAGTTAAGAGACGTGCAGCTGCATTCTGCACTAGTTGCAGACGTGCAATGGAGGACCCGCTGACCCCCATGTAAAGTGCATTGCAGTAATCAAGCCGCGTGGTTACAAAGGCATGTATTACTGTTTCAAAGTGCTGTCTGTGCAGAAAGGGTTTAATTTTAGCAAGTTGTCTTAGCTGGAAGAAGCTGGTTTTTACCACAGCTTTAATCTGGCTGTTGAACTTTAGTTCCGCGTCCACTTTTACCCCCAGATTATTAACAGTGGGTTTGGCAAACTGCGCCAGGGAACCCAGGTCGAATGGGGAGGTCACGGAAGTGCCACCAAAGACAATCACTTCTGTCTTATTCTCATTAAAATTTAAAAAGTTTCGAGCCATCCAAGCTTTGACGTCATCCAGACAATTTAGAAGTGGCTTAAGTGCGGAAGAGTCAGCCTTTTTAAGGGGGACATAAATCTGGCTGTCATCCGCATAACAATGAAATAAAATGCCGTGCTTCCTGAGAATGGACCCAAGTGGAAGAAGGTATAAAGAAAATAAAAGTGGGCCCAACACTGAGCCTTGTGGAACCCCGCAAGAGAGAGGAGCAGTGGAGGACACAGAGTCACCAAGGCCGACACAGAATGACCGGTGTGATAGGTAGGACCTGAACCAAGCCAGCGCCTGACCCCTGATGCCCACCCACTGCTCCAGGCGAGCAATTAAGATATCATGGTCCACTGTGTCGAAAGCAGCAGTTAAATCTAAAAGGACAAGAATTACAGAGTGACCAGAATCAGTAGCTAAAAAGATGTCATTAAAAACCCTTAAGAGTGCTGATTCTGTGCTGTGCAATGTTTTAAAACCAGATTGGAAAATTTCAATAATGTTGTGGTCATTAAAAAAGTCAAAAAGCTGAGAATAGACAATCTTCTCTAAGATCTTTGATATGAAAGGCAGTTTGGAAATGGGCCTAAAGTTAGCCATAACAGTGGGATCCAGTCCAGGTTTTTTAATCAGTGGCTGCACAACTGCATGTTTAAACTGAACAGGAACCACCCCTGATGACAGACTGCTGTTAATAATACTGAGTAAGTAAGGCCCGAGAGTGGGGAAAACCTCTTTAAAAAGTTGAGGAGGAACAGGATCATTGGGCGAACCAGATGGTTTTAAACCCCCCACAATCTCTTGCACAAACGCCAGGGTCACAGGCTCAAATGAGTCAAAGACAGCAGAACAGGGGAGAAACACTGAGGGGTCAGAGGCTGAAGGTGAAATAAGTGCTCTAATAGAAGAAACTTTATCAATAAAAAATCGCAGAAAGTTTTCACACACAGGGGGAGAGGGCTCAGCTCCCACAGTCTGTGATGCATTCAGGGTGGAGTTGATCACTTTGAACAACACACGAGGTTTGTGACAGTTAGAGACAATAATGTCAGAGAAATATTTCCTTTTTGCCTCTTTCACAGAGGATTGATAACGACGCCAACAATCCCTCAATATTTGAAAAGACACCTCTAGTTTATCTTTTTTCCATTTACGCTCAGCTCTGCGGCACTCCTGTCTGACACTGCGGGTTGTTTCATTCAACCACGGCTCAGGTTTAACTTTACGCTGCCTGCTCTTTAATGGGGCGGCAGAGTCGATGGCAGACTGGCAAGAGTGAAAAAACTGAGAGCAAAGAGCCTCTGTGTCATGGTGTGCAGGATCAGTAGTGGCGCAGATCTGACTGAAAGCAGACGAGAAGTGAGCGGCAGTGGAAGGGTTAATAACCCGGCAGCTGCGAACAGCAGCGGGAGGTTTAACAGAGTTAAAACACACTGCGGCTTCAAAAAGTACAGGCATATGATCTGAGAAATACGCTTCACAGACATCCAGATTATGGACAGGCAAACCAAATGACAAAACAAGATCAAGTGTGTGTCCCTGTACATGTGTAGGGCCCAATACAGATTGTACGAGATTAAAAGAGTCAATGAGATTTAAGAAATCCCTCGCCAGGGGGTTTTCCGGGCAGCACACATGAATGTCACCAGCGAACAAAACTCTGTCATATTTCGGCATGATATCAGCCAGGAACGCAGAAAAGTCAGTTATAAAATCCCTGTTGTATTTTGGAGGTCGATAGACGACAGCACACAGCACCATGTGAGGACATCCCAGTTCAAACAGGCTTAATTCAAAGCTGGCGGGAGCCGATGACAGCGATATTTGTTTACATTTGAAGTGGCTTTTAAAGACACTAGCAATTCCTCCTCCTCGACCAGATGTCCGTGGAGAATTAAAATAGCAACAGTCGGCAGGTAAAAGTTCTGTAAAAGCACTGGACTCACCAAGGCTCAGCCACGTCTCTGTGACAAAAAGGAAGTCCAGATCACGCGATGAGAAGAAATCCTTCAGGATGAATGTTTTATTAGCAAGCGATCTTGCATTAACCAGGCCAAACCTGGCTAGAGCCGGTGGGTCAGAGCGAGCCGTTGACAGACGCTCCCCGCGGAGAAGCTGCAGGTTCCCTGGGTCGGCTCCACGCCAGCGTGGATGAGGAGGGCAGGGGCCGCGGGGGAGGAACAGGTCATCCAGGCCAGCCACCGGTACCAAACAGGCCGCGACAGGATCCAGCCAACGTCGGGAGATACAGAGGCGAGGCAACGCTCCAAATCCGACACGATCGGGACGCATCAGCGCGACCCTCAGCCTTACCAAACGGCCGCCACGCTTACCGCGCCTGCGGTTGGTTTTGGTTTAGCTCTACAACAAAGTTTTGATTTTTTAATTTTTTTTTTGACACAAGCCATGCCAGGTGTAGTTTCAGAGAGCACTTTGAAGGCCCAGTGTATAAAATGATTTTTGTTTGTTTCTTTGCTTGTTTTTTTCTTTTTTACTGTAGATAGTTACTAACATGAGTCATCCTCAGAGAATACAACACTACAAAAAAGTAAACCAATAATAACAATAATGAAATAAGCAAAAATAATATTAAAATTATATTGAAATTTTAAAATCTATTTACAGAGTGGAATGGCAGCCTAATAGATAACTTAGATACAATTTATTATTGTTTAGACACTATTAATGCTTAGATACTATTTAGCCTATTATTGTATTTACTTTTAGCATGTTCTACTTTTATCTGCTGTATGCTCTATATTTTAATTTATTTTATAATGAATTTATTTTATGTTAGGTCTACATCTTAATATTTTATGTCATTTATCATAGTTAAGTTCTCAACCCCAGTGTTTGTCAGTGGGAGCCGTGTGCACCAGGGGACGGGGGCTCCATGTGATGCTGTTTCCTCTCTAGTTCTTCCGTGCTCAGCCTTATTTTTTTCTTCTTATTTATTTATTTATTTATTTATTAGTGGCATTTGGATTCGGCATGCAGCCTTGTGCCTATGATCAAATCACAGCCGTGATGATATACAGTACAACAACACTCCCTCTTGTGTGATATTGCTTAACCTGCTCCCATAGACACCCATTATAAACTCAAAAACTGTCAGAAAAAAAACATAAAACTTGAACTGCTCAAAAACTATAGAAGATATCAAAAATGTGAATGTAAGTGTAATAGCTGAACGTCTTGTGATCCGTTTGAAAGTTTGAATAAAGTTTCTAGGTGAAAGTATGCTGAAAAAAAGTTACATTTCAAAGAGCAGAAGGTTTTTGAGGATTTGAAGCGTCTTTCAATTCATTTGAATGGAAAAAAAATAGGAGAAAAAGCTAAATATTTTAAAAAGTATAAATAAATAATAGTAAATAAAAAAGTTAAATGTCCTGGAAACAGTAAAATACATTTCTGACATTACAGTATTTAGTCTACTGTACAAATGGGCAATCGCAAAATTTAAGACCTTTGTAAAAAAAAAAGAAAAGAAAAGAAAAGAAAAAAAGTAATACTTTCCAGGCAGAAGTTGATACTTTCAAGGCCTTGATTTGAGAATATTAAATTTAACACCTTTTTAATACTTCAAAGATCCTGCAGGTATCTTGTTTGATTTGATTAACTATTACTTCTTGACACACAGCGGTATGTGTTTCCCTTCCTTTGTTTTCCCATTGACTGTTTATTCCCCTTTTTCTTCTTCTTCTTCTTCTTCTTCGTCTTCTTCTTCTTCTTACTTGAGATATTTCTCTTCCTTTTCCACTTCTTATCATCATCAGAACATGTGGAGGGTGAGGAGGTTGATGAGTCAGAGGAGTAGTTGGTAGAGGACGAGGAACTTGCCTCAGAGGACACTCAGATGACTGGGAAGCTGACCTGACAGAGGAGTCAGGGGAATGTGAATCATTTGTTGTCCTGGTGGTTTCTGATGCTGTATGAAGAGAACACAAAGAAACACTGTCCATGTCCACTTTACACAGGAAAAACATTAAAGTAAGCCTTTTGGCCGATAGAGAGCTGTATGCCATGTTTCACATTTAGCAAGGTGTCCTTAAGGAGAGAAAAAGCACACTTGTATAAAATTACATAAGTGTGAATTGGTGAATAACTTTATTTGTTCTTTATTTGTAATTATTTGACTTACACTGAGACAGTTTCTCTGGCAAAAAATCTCTGTTCCTGGTTAGCTCCACAATCATCTCTTCCTGAGAAGAAATGTTTTGTTTAGCCAGTTCCAGTTCATGTTTTAGATTTGAAACATTAGTTTGGCAGTGGAAGCCACTTGAGCGACACCTGCAGTTGAAACAGAGATAAAAATGGAGTATTATTATTTTCAACTTGTATAATGGATTATGTCTTACTAGGACCTAGGAGGGTTAGTAACAAAACAAACACATCAAATTACAAGAACACTCTTATACACTAAAGATTTAATAGTAACTTAATTGTCCCACAAGTGGGAAATTTGTCTGGGGCTCTTCACTTATGTAGCTGTTAACTTTTAGTCAATTGTATAGTTAATGGGACATCTGACTGTTTATGTTACAGTTAACTAGGGCTGAACAATATGTCATCTATGATGTTTGATTTAGAATGAGTGATAGTGGGGCGGCTTAGCTCAATACACCACAACAATCGTTCATTTTGTGATGAAAGCACAAATTTTGTGTTGGTAGATATATTTCGAATAAATCTGGATATTGGGACATCGCAAAAATGCACCCTAGTTGCTGTAGCAACCATTTATTCAATAAAATTGATCAAAAATATTTTAATGATTCATTACAATATTTTAAAAATGTAAATATTTATTAAATTAAGAAAAATACAGTTAGACACACTCACAGTTCACATTAAGTTAAGAACAAGCGCAAATTTGCAATAGCTGCAACCTCATACATGCATGCATCCACACAACATGCATACACACAACCTCAAGAAAAGCAAAATTTTCATTTTGAAATGCTTAGTATAGCGCCACCTATGAATGAATCCTCGTCATTTTTTCTGGCATAGTTACTCATGGTCTCGACTTGCAGTATGCAAATTCTAAACATTTTTGGTCAAGTACTTTTTGAATTATTCAAGAAAAGCTTTGTGGACCGACCGACCAACCGACCAACCAGCCAACCAAAAATGGCTGCCAATGTTTCAATCAATCAATCAATCAATTTTATTTATAAAGCCCAATATCACAAATACAATTTGCCTCACAGGGCTTTACAGCATACAACATCCCTCTGTCCTTTAGACCCTCACAGCGGATAAGGAAAAACTCCCCCAAAAAAAACCCTTTACCGGGGAAAAAAATAGATGTCGTACAGAACAGATCAGCATAACAAATTAACAGTAATCTGTATGACACAATACAGTACAATACAGTTATAGTTCTGGCTACTGTGGTACAATATGTTGAAAGTATATATTAGTATCTGGCAGTATACATGTATGATAATAATCATATGTGTATAATAACAGTAGAAGTATGACTAATGACTAATGATGGCAGCAGCAGCAGCAGCAGCAGGCATCTGGCAGGACCACGGCAGCAGCACAACCACACACGTCACACTATCCAGGCACTGCTGCAGTACGAGTTAACCTGAGAGATAGTGGAGCACAAAGGCTCTGGAGAAGAAGCCGAGTTAGTGACATCCAGAATGGCCGAGTAAACAAGATACAGTAATAGGATATGAGAGAGAGAGAGAGAGAGAGAGAGAGAGAGAGAGAGAGAAGGTGCCCAGGGGATTATAGGTGGTCCTCCGGCAGACTACGCCTAAGTCAGCCTAACAAGGGGCTGGTACAGGGCAAGCCTGAGCCAGCCTTAACTATAAGCTTTATCAAAGAGGAAAGTCTTAAGTCTAGCCTTAAATGTGGAGACGGTGTCTGCCTCCCGGACCGCAACAGGAAGATGATTCCACAGGAGAGGAGCCTGATAGCTGAAGGCTCTGACTCCTGTTCTACTTTTGGAGACTTTAGGGACCATGAGTAACCCTGAGTTCTCAGAGCGCAGAGTTCTGGTGGGATAATATGGCACTATGAGCTCTCTAAGATATGGCAGAGCTTGACCATTTAGAGCTTTATAAGTTAACAGTAGGATTTTAAATTCAATTCTGGATTTTACAGGGAGCCAGTGCAGAGAAGCTAAAACAGGAGAAATATGATCTTGTTTCTTAGTTCCTGTTAGTACTCGTGCTGCTGCATTCTGAATTAGCTGGAGAGTTTTTAATGATTTACTAGAGCTACCTGATAATAGAGAGTTACAGTAATCCAGCCTTGAGGTAACAAAAGCGTGGACCAATTTTTCTGCATCTTTTTGGGCCTAATTTTTGCAATATTTCGCAGATGAAAAAATGCGGTCCGTGAGGTTTGTTTTAAATGAGAATTAAAAGACAAATCTTGATCAAATGTTACTCCCAGGTTTCTTACGGTAGTGGTAGAGGCCAGAGCAATGCCATCGAGAGAGACTATGTCATCAGATAAAGAGTCTCTGAGTTGTTTGGGGCCAAGAACAATAACCTCAGTTTTGTCTGAATTTAACATCAGGAAATTAGTGCTCATCCAGGTTTTTATGTCTTTAAGACAATTATGAAGTTTAGTTAATTGATCACTTTCTTCTGGCTTCATCGATAAATACAGCTGTGTATCATCCGCATAACAATGGAAATTTATAGAGTGATTTCTAATGATGTTGCCTAAAGGAAGCATATATAGAATAAATAGGATTGGTCCAAGCACAGAACCTTGTGGAACTCCAAAACAAACTTTAGTACGTATGGATGATTCATTATGAACGTCAACAAATTGAAAACGATCAGATAAATAAGATTTAAACCAGCTTAGTGCAGAACCTTTTAGGCCAATTAAGTGTTCCATGGTCAACTGTGTCAAACGCTGCACTAAGATCTAATAAAACAAGTACAGAGACGAGTCCTTTGTCTGAAGCAATCAGAAGGTCATTTGTAATTTTAACTAGTGCTGTCTCAGTGCTATGATGCACTCTAAATCCTGACTGTAATTCCCCAAATAAATTATTATCATGGAGAAAATCACACAGCTGGTCTGCGACTACTTTCTCAAGGATCTTTGACATAAAGGGAGGATTAGATATTGGTCTATAGTTGGCTAACACTTCTGGATCCAGGGTGGGCTTTTTTAGTAGAGGTTTAATTACAGCTACCTTAAAAGACTGTGGTACATAGCCTGTTAATAAGGATATATTGATCATATCTAATATATGGGTGTTAACTAAAGGTAAGACCTCCTTGAGTAGCCTAGTTGGGATGGGGTCTAAGAGACACGTTGATGATTTAGATGAAGAAATCACTGCGGTCAATTCTTGAAGAGAAATTGGGGAGAAGCAATCTAAATAAATATTAGGTGTTACAGCTGTGTTTGAGGTTAGACAGATACTATCTGAGGACAGGAGGTCATGAATTTTGCCTCTAATGGTTAGAATTTTGTCATTAAAGAAGCTCATAAAATCATTACTGCTAAGGGCTAAAGGAATACAAGGCTCAATAGAGCTTTGACTGGCTGGCTACAGTGCTGAAAAGAAACCTGGGGTTATTTTTGTTTTCTTCTATTAAAGCTGAGTAATAGTTTGCTCTGGCATTACGGAGGCCCCTCTTATAAGTTTTGAGACTGTCTGCCCAGATTAAACGAGATTCTTCCAGTTTGGTTAATCGCCAATTCCTTTCAAACTTTCGCGATATTTGTTTTAATTTACGGGTTTCAGAGTTATACCAAGGAGTGAACTTTCTTTGTTTTGTTAACTTCTTTTTAAGAGGAGCTACAGAGTTGAGTGTTGTTCGCAGCGAGCTTACGGCGCTATCAACAAATTGATCAATTCGGGAGAGGTTAAAGTCGGTGCGGGAAACCTCTGTTACTAAAGGACTTGGTATTGAATTTAACGACAGAGTAATCATTTCCTTAAATTTTGCGACAGCACTATCTGATAAACATCTGGTATAGTAACTGTTGCTGAGTGGTGTGTAATCGAGTAAAAAGAAATCAAAAGTAATCAAATAATGATCCGATAGCGAGGGATTCTGTGGAAAGACTGTTAGGTTATCAATTTCAATTCCATACGTCAGAACTAGATCGAGGGTATGGTTAAAACAGTGAGTAGGTTCATGTACACCCTGACTGAAGCCAATGGAGTCTAATAATGAGATAAACGCGGTAGCCAGGGAGTCATTATCAACGTCGACATGAATGTTAAAATCGCCTACAATAATAACTGGCATGGAATGGTTTGGCTATCCTATAGGTGCTGTTTTATGTTTTTAGTGCCACAAATATAATTTAGAGGCATAATAATGTGGAAAATGCTTTATAAAAATGTAATAGAACAGAACAAGAAAAAATGTTTATTAGCTTCTCATTCACAGTTTATGGCCTCCTCTTTGGCTTGTCTTCATGTGTGTCTTAAAAAGCAAAAAATGAAAATATTTTAATCATTTGCCAGATTAGTGGGGCAGCATAGGTCAATATTTTTCTAGAATCATTCAATTTTGTGATAAAAGCACCAAATTTGGCAGATGTGTTGACAAATATATTTAGAACAAATCTGGATATTGGGGCATCAGAAACTCACCCCCTGGTGGCCACAGCAGGCAATTGAATCCTACCTGCCCAGTTGGATCCACTCCAAAATGTAATGGCTTCTAAGTTGGACCATGCTACATGCCTCCACCAAGTTTTGTGAAAATTGGTTGCACAGTTTTCACGTAATTCTCATCCAAAAAAATGAATGGACGAGAATGGGCGGCCAGCACCAAGGTAGATGATGCAAGAAGGAAGCTCTTTCCACAGAAAAACTCAGTACAGCAGTGCTGGTTCTGTCGAAGAGAAGGATGACAAACCTCTCAATAATGCTCATTCCATCATCTGGGATGTCCTTTGGTCCACTTGCCAGCGTCAGTAGTGCATCTGTCAGTTCTGGTAGCGACTTCCATGTTGACCATGCTGCCTTCTTTCCATGTCCAGCAAAGCAGGATACAGTGTCACAGCCTGTCAAAGCATGGAACATTGGAAGGGCACATGACATGTCTGGTCCGAGACATGCAGCCATTTGGTGGGCTGCTCTTACCTGTTCGGAATGAAACATATTTTTCACTTTAACTGGTCTCTAAATTATATTTGTGGTGCTGAAAACATGGTAACAGCAGCTTGTGGGGGTGACCAAAGTGTTCTATTTCAGTATATTAAGCTATAAATGTACCAAATTTAGTGCTTTTAGCGGAATTTTTTTTATTTTTTATTTTTAGCTATGCCGCCCAATTTATTAGTTTGTTAGCAGAATTATACAAAAACTGCCTGACCGATTTTCACAAAAAAGAATGTGTGGAGGGATGTAACACATGACTACTTAGAATACATTAAATTTTGGTGTTGATCCAACTCAGGGGGCGTGTCCATGGGCCGCCCACACGGACCTGCCCATTCACCTCCATTCATTTTTTGGGTGAGGATTATGTAAAAACTTTCCAACCGATTTTCACCAGGGGGCGAGTTTCTGATGCCCCAATATCCAGATTTGTTCTAAATATATTTGTCAACACATCTACCAAATTTGGTGCTTTTATCACAAAATTGAACGATTCTAGAAAAATATTGACCTATGCTGCCACACTAATCTGGCAAATGATTAAAATATTTTCATTTTTTGCTTTTTAAGGAGCAACACAGGAAGACAAGCCAAAGAGGAGGCCGTAAACTGTGAATGAGAAGCTAATAAAACGTTTTTTAAAGCTCTTGTTCTGTTCTATTACATTTTTATAAAGCTTTTTCCACTTTAATATGCCTCTAAATTATATTTGTGGCACTAAAAACATGAAACAGCACCTATAGAATAGCCAAACCATTCCATGCCAGTTATTATTGTAGGCGATTTTAACATTCAACCGGCAAAGTACTTGGCCAAAAATGTTCAAAATTTGTATACTGCGAGTAGAGACCATGAGTAACTCTGCCAGAAAAAATGACGAGGATTCATTCATAGGTGGCGCTATACTAAGCATTTCAAAATGAAAATTTTGCTTTTCTTGAGGTTGTGTGTATGCATGTTGTGTGGATGCATGCATGTATGAAGTCGCAGCTATTGAGAATTTGCGCTTGTTCTTAATTTAATGTGAACTGTGAGTATGTCTAACTGTATTTTTCTTAATTTAATAAATATTTACATTTTTAAAATACTGTAATGCCGTGGATGCCCCGGACTGTGGCTGTAATGCCCTGTACCCATACGGCCAATGTAGCATGCCCTGTTTTTGAACTGGCCGTTGTGCCCATAAAGTTTTCTAATTCAAAACTGCATGCACCCCAGTGTCTCTGTCTCTTTATTAAATGCACATTAGTTTCACAGAAAATATTAAGAAATTCCACCAAGCATCAGCACACTGCTAAACTGTAGCCTCAATTTGTGCCTCATACAGATCTGCTGGTGAAGTTAACTTAGCAAGCATGATAAAAGATGGCAGAGAGGCGACGTTTTGCAAACAGACCAAAGATTTATTAATTCTCTGTAGCAGTAAACACATGGTCTGATAACAAATGTGTTAACTAACTATGCTAAAGTGTTACAAGCTATTCAGGGCTGCCGACGATAACATTAACATGACTAACAGCAAGGCTATGGCTAAAAAGTTAACATACTGACACTCCTCCGACAGACAGACAGACACACACACACATGCATACCGGACATCCTCTCAGTCCTTAGCCGCTAACGTTAGCTCATGTACAACACAGGTAGCACACAGAAACTTTGGTCATAATGTGCTTCTAGTGACTGTCAAATCACCAGTGAAAGTTGTTTACTGCGGACACTGTGCCTGCTCTCATGGGACAAGGATCCTCTGAGAGGAAAGACAGTTCACTCTGCTCTGCCGCCAGGAACAAACTGAGAGGCAAAGATCCTCTCTGAGGAAAAGGGTTCACTTTGCTGCAGGGTTCACCAAAACATTTTTTTGACAGTGAAAATGATGCAAAAAGACTTGATGGGGCAGCAGAGAAGCGACAAGCTTTCAAGGATAAAATGCGAAGAGCACTCTCCTCTGAGGCATTTCTTAGCCAGCTATAAGGTGTAATGGCTTCACAGATTGACTTTTTTTCTTTTGACTCCTCCAATAAAACGTCAACGTGTCACGGCCCTACTGGGACCTTTAACCATTCTCTTCTGTTTTGAAGTGGAAATGCTGCTGCTGCCCATATTTGGACGTCCCGGCTCAGCTGATTAGGGGCACCTGGGTCAGGCGTTCCAACCCCCAGCGTAGTTCACTCTCCCAGATCCCTGCCAGCACCTGCACATTTGGTTTCTTTGTCTTTTGGTTTTGCATCCAACATGACACTCACACAAACCCTCAACCACACTTACACAACTGATAATAAAAACACAACTCATCGATTAGGTCCTCTGTTCTAAATCATTTCGTTTGAACAAAATAAATAAATTGTTTTATTTATTGGCACTTTGGCGTTACATTGTTCCTTTTGTCATGACTTTTGAGCCAGGTTGTGACAAACCTGAGAAGCTTTGAAATGTTTTTTTGTATTCTATATATATATATATATATATATATATATATATATATATATATATATATATTTAGAACATATGCATTTATGCATTGTATTTTTATAATTTATGCATGTCCTGCAAAAAGTAAAATAATATCAATAAACATCCTGATAAAAACAAAAACTTAATTAACCCTCAAAGGGCAATCAGTTTTCACAGTTCACAGAGCCACTGACTGGACATGAAAACATACATAAAAACATACAGAAGGTACCAGAAGAAGAAAAAAAAAGCTACAGTCCTCATACAGTAAAAATAAATTAATGTGATAAGATCACCCACTTAACAACAAACACATTGACAGACCAAAAGACACTAGTGGTGACTGGCTCCTCTTCAGTGCAGAATGGAGATATTCACAAGATCCTTCATACCTACATCCATTAGGCTTTGTGGCGCCAGACAAATGATTCCTCCTTTGGGGATTAATAAAGTAATTCAGTTCTTCTCAACTCATTCTCACGTCAGCTCTTGTAATTTACTACTTTGACATAATGGCCTGCCATTTTACTACAAGCTAAGCTACACTGGTTATGTAGCTTATCCTTAAAATATAAACAGTCTGTAAATGGTAATAATAACAATATTCGACAATCAGCTCACTTTCCATCTCATGTAAGATGAATGAACAATAAATGTTGCTGGATACTACTACTACTACTACTACGACTAATAATAATAAATATAGCCGCAAGCGGCAATCAGCGGGTTCTAACCTGTTCCGCCCCAAACCGGCCACCTATCTCAAAATCTTTTTGTGGGTGTGTTCTTGGTCCCCTTCTGATGATATTTACCCAGTTTTGTGACGATCGGAACAACGGTTCAGGTTTTACAGCCGATATTGGCTAAGCCCCGCCTTTTTCAAGGATACGTTGCTTGATGGCGGCCATGTTTTTCATCCGATCATGCTCATTTGTAATGGAAATGAGCGTCTCAGTGTCCCGATGCCTCAGACCAAGTTTGGTGTTGATAGCAATAAATATTCCAAAAGTCTATTCATTTTACTGTTTTGAACATTATTCAAATTAGCAAGAATTCTGTAAGGGCAGCGTTCATGGTGCAAGAGGCTTTTTTGTAGAGGACTATCAGGAGAATGTGTGTGTAAAGTTTCAAGTCAATAGCACTTGTGGTGCAGCGGGCAGAGCCTTTCAAGCTTTACACCCTATGTTATAGCGCCCCCATGTGGCCGATCGGGACCAAATTTTTTGAGCAGTATTTGGATGTCATTTATAGTCCATGTACCAAGTTTCATGTCCCTCAGTCCTTCCAGCTGGTCACAAATTAATAAAAAGTAATAGGCCACGCCCACTTTCACCTATCAACATGGCACTCAAGATATTAGTTAATAGCCACCCCTAGAGCATGCCTACCAAATCTGGTGAAATTCCATCCAATGGTCTTTGAGATACAGATGTGTGGCATTTATAGCGCCCCCTATAGGCTGAGCTCAAAATGCTTTGGTAGGCAGCTTCCCAGTCTCATTGTGGACCTACCCACCAAGTTTGGTGATGATAGGTCAAAGGGTGTGGGCGTTATGGCCAATAAACTCTAAGCTCCGCCCACAGCAAAGATTCATTGGTCCGTGGCGGCCATGTTTTATGACCAATCTGGCTCATTTATGATAGAAATGAGTGGCTCAGTCCCCTGATGCCTCATACCAAGTTTGGTGATGATAGGTACAAATATGCCAAAAGTCTATTCGTTTTACTGTTTTTCAAATTATGCAAATTAGCAAAAAATCTAGTTAGGCGGAGCTTAGGGGTTCTTGAGGCTTTTTTGTAGAGCACATTGAGCTGGACCTGTGTGTAAAATTTCAAGTCAATCAGACTTATGGTGTGAGGGGCGTGGCCTCCCCAAAAAGTCATTTTTAAGCCTTAATTACAGCGCCACCATGTGGCCAACTTGGCTCATACTTTAATAAAAGTTGATGCACATCATTTCCAATCCATGGTCCAAACCCCAGCTTTCTGGCATATTCCAGCTCACGGGAATTTAGGCTCAAGCGGCAGACAACAAAAAATAATAAATATAGCCGCAAGCGGCAATCAGCGGGTTCTAACCTGTTCCGCCCCAAACCGGCCACCTATCTCAAAATCTTTTTGTGGGTGTGTTCTTGGTCCCCTTCTGATGATATTTACCCAGTTTTGTGACGATCGGAACAACGGTTCAGGTTTTACAGCCGATATTGGCTAAGCCCCGCCTTTTTCAAGGATACGTTGCTTGATGGCGGCCATGTTTTTCATCCGATCATGCTCATTTGTAATGGAAATGAGCGTCTCAGTGTCCCGATGCCTCAGACCAAGTTTGGTGTTGATAGCAATAAATATTCCAAAAGTCTATTCATTTTACTGTTTTGAACATTATTCAAATTAGCAAGAATTCTGTAAGGGCAGCGTTCATGGTGCAAGAGGCTTTTTTGTAGAGGACTATCAGGAGAATGTGTGTGTAAAATTTCAAGTCAATAGCACTTGTGGTGCAGCGGGCAGAGCCTTTCAAGCTTTACACCTATGTTATAGCGCCCCCATGTGGCCGATCGGGACCAAATTTTTGAGCAGTATTTGGATGTCATTTATAGTCATGTACCAAGTTTCATGTCCCTCAGTCCTTCCAGCTGGTCACAAATTAATAAAAAGTAATAGGCCACGCCCACTTTCACCTATCAACATGGCACTCAAGATATTAGTTAATAGCCACCCTAGAGCATGCCTACCAAATTGGTGAAATTCCATCCAATGGTCTTTGAGATACAGATGTGTGGCATTTATAGCGCCCCCTATAGGCTGAGCTCAAAATGCTTTGGTAGGCAGCTTCCCAGTCTCATTGTGGACCTACCCACCAAGTTTGGTGATGATAGGTCAAAGGGTGTGGGCGTTATGGCCAATAAACTCTAAGCTCCGCCCACAGCAAAGATTCATTGGTCCGTGGCGGCCATGTTTTATGACCAATCTGGCTCATTTATGATAGAAATGAGTGGCTCAGTCCCCTGATGCCTCATACCAAGTTTGGTGATGATAGGTACAAATATGCCAAAAGTCTATTCGTTTTACTGTTTTTCAAATTATGCAAATTAGCAAAAAATCTAGTTAGGCGGAGCTTAGGGGTTCTTGAGGCTTTTTTGTAGAGCACATTGAGCTGGACCTGTGTGTAAAATTTCAAGTCAATCAGACTTATGGGTGAGGGGCGTGGCCTCCCCAAAAAGTCATTTTTAAGCCTTAATTACAGCGCCACCATGTGGCCAACTTGGCTCATATTTAATAAAAGTTGATGCACATCATTTCCAATCCATGGTCCAAACCCCAGCTTTCTGGCATATTCCAGCTCACGGGAATTTAGGCTCAAGCGGCAGACAACAAAAAATAATAAATATAGCCGCAAGCGGCAATCAGCGGGTTCTAACCTGTTCCGCCCCAAACCGGCCACCTATCTCAAAATCTTTTTGTGGGTGTGTTCTTGGTCCCCTTCTGATCATATTTACCCAGTTTTGTGACGATCGGAAAAACGGTTCAGGTTTTACAGCCGATATTCGCTAAGCTCCGCCCACAGCAAAGACTCATTGGTCCGTGGCGGCCATGTTTTTCGTCCGATCTTGCTCATTTATAATAGAAATGAGCGTCTCAGTCCCCCGATGCCTCATACCAAGTTTGGTGTTGATAGCATTAAATATTCCAAACGCCTATTCATTTTACTGTTTTTAACATTATTCAAATTAGCAAAAATTCTGTAAGGGCAGCGTTCATGGTGCAAGAGGCTTTTTTGTAGAGGACTATCAGGAGAATGTGTGTGTAAAATTTCAAGTCGATAGCACTTGTGGTGCGGCGGGCAGAGCCTTTCAAGCTTTACACTCTGTTATAGCGCCCCCATGTGGCCGATCGGGACCAAATTTTTGAGCAGTATTTGGATGTCATTTATAGTTCATGTACCAAGTTTCATGTCCCTCAGTCCTTCCAGCTGGTCACAAATTAAAAAAAAGTAATAGGCCACGCCCACTTTCACGTACCAACATGGCACTCAAGATATTGGTTAATAGCCAACCCTAGAGCATGCCTACCAAATTTGGTGAAATTCCATCATATGGTCTTTGAGATACAGATGTGTGGCATTTATAGCGCCCCCTATAGGCTGAGCTCAAAATGCTTTGTAGGCAGCTTCCCAGTCTCATTGTGGACCTACCCACCAAGTTTGGTGATGATAGGTCAAAGGGTGTGGGCGTATGGCCAATCAATTCTAAGCTCCGCCCACAGCAAAGATGCATTGGTCCGTGGCGTCCATGTTTTTTGACCAATCTGGCTCATTTAATAGAAATGAGTGTCTCAGTCCCCTGATGCCTCATACCAAGTTTGGTGATGATAGCAATAAATATGCCAATCTATTCATTTGACTGTTTTTCAAATTATGCAAATTAGCAAAAAATCTAGTTAGGCGGAGCTTAGGGGTTCTTGAGGCTTTTTTGTAGAGCACATTGAGCTGGACCTGTGTGTCAAGTTTCAAGTCAATCAGACTTATGGGGTGAGGGGCGTGGCCTCCCCAAAAAGTCATCTTTGGGCCTTAATTACAGCGCCACCATGTGGCCAACTGGCTCATATTTTAAAAGTTGATGCACATCATTTCCAATCCATGGTCCAAACCCCGACTTTCTGGCATATTCCAGCTCACGGGAATTTAGGCTCAACCGGCAGACAACAAAAAATAAATATAGCCGCAAGCGGCAATCGGCGGGTTCTAACCTGTTCCGCCCCAAACCGGCCACCTATCTCAAAATCTTTTTGTGGGTGTGTTCTTGGTCCCCTTCTGATGATATTTACCCAGTTTTGTGACGATCGGAACAACAGTTCAGGTTTTACAGCCGATATTGGCTAAGCCCCGCCTTTTTCAAGGATACGTTGCTTGATGGCGGCCATGTTTTTCGTCCGATCATGCTCATTTGTAATGGAAATGAGCGGCTCAGTCCCCCGATGCCTCATACCAAGTTTGGTGTTGATAGCAATAAATATGCCAATTGTCTATTCATTTTACTGTTTTTAACATTATGCAAATTAGCAAAAATTCTGTAAGGGCAGCGTTCATGGTGCAAGAGGCTTTTTTGTAGAGGACTATCAGGAGAATGTGTGTGTAAAATTTCAAGTCAATAGCACTTGTGGTGCAGCAGGCAGAGCCTTTCAAGCTTTACACTCTGTTATAGCGCCCCCATGTGGTCGATCGGGACCAAATTTTTTGAGCAGTATTTGGGTGTCATTTATAGTCCATGTACCAAGTTTCATGTCCCTCGGTCCTTCCAGCTGCTCACAAATTAAAAAAAAGTAATAGGCCACGCCCACTTTCACGTACCAACATGGCACTCAAGATATTGGTTAATAGCCACCCCTAGAGCATGCCTACCAAATCTGGTGAAATTCCATCCAATGGTCTTTGAGATACAGATGTGTGGCATTTATAGCGCCCCCTATAGGCTGAGCTCAAAATGCTTTAGTAGGCAGCTTCCAAGTCTCATTGTGGACCTACCCACCAAGTTTGGTGATGATAGGTCAAAGGGTGTGGGCGTAATGGCCAATCAATTCTAAGCTCCGCCCACAGCAAAGATTCATTGGTCCGTGGCGGCCATGTTTTTTTGACCAATCTGGCTCATTTCTAATAGAAATGAGTGGCTCAGTCCCCTGATGCCTCATACCAAGTTTGGTGTTGATAGGTACAAATATGCCAAAACTCTATTCGTTTTACTGTTTTTCAAATTATGCAAATTAGCAAAAAATCTAGTTAGGCGGAGCTTAGGGGTTCTTGAGGCTTTTTTGTAGAGCACATTGAGCTGGACCTGTGTGTCAAGTTTCAAGTCAATCAGACTTATGGGGTGAGGGGCGTGGCCTCCCCAAAAAGTCATCTTTGGGCCTTAATTACAGCGCCACCATGTGGCCAACTTGGCTCATACTTTAATAAAAGTTGATGCACATCATTTCCAATCCATGGTCCAAACCCCGACTTTCTGGCATATTCCAGCTCACGGGAATTTAGGCTCAAGCGGCAGACAACAAAAAATAATAATAATAATAATAAGTACAATTTTAGAAGGGTTCTACCCCTTCGGGGTTAGAACCCTAATAATAATAATAATAAACCGGTACAATTTTAGAAGGGTTCTACCCCTTCGGGGTTAGAACCCTAATAAACCGGTACAATTTTAGAAGGGTTCTACCCCTTCGGGGTTAGAACCCTAATAATAATAATAAACCGGTACAATTTTAGAAGGGTTCTACCCCTTCGGGGTTAGAACCCTAATAATAAACCGGTACAATTTTAGAAGGGTTCTACCCCTTCGGGGTTAGAACCCTAAATATAGCCGCAAGCGGCAATCAGCGGGTTCTAACCTGTTCCGCCCCAAACCGGCCACCCCCTGTGTGCTAATCTCAAAATCTTTTTTTGGGTGTGTTCTTGGTCCCCTTCTGATGATATATACCAAGTTTGGTGACGATCGGAAAAACGGTTAAGGTTTTACAGCCGATATTGGCTAAGCCCCGCCCTTTTCAAGGATACTTTGCTTGATGGCGGCCATGTTTTTTGTCCGATCTTGCTCATTTGTAACAGAAATGAGCGTCTCAGTCCCCCGATGCCTCATACCAAGTTTGGTGTTGATAGCAATAACTATTACAAAAGCCTATTCATTTTACTGTTTTAACATTATTCAAATTAGCAAAAATTCTGTAAGGGCAGCGTTCATGGTGCAAGAGGCTTTTTTGTAGAGGACTATCAGGAGAATGTGTGTGTAAAGTTTCAAGTCAATAGCACTTGTGGTGCGGCGGGCAGAGCCTTTCAAACTTTACACTCTATGTTATAGCGCCCCCATGTGGCCGATCGGGACCAAATTTGTTGAGCAGTATTTGGATGTCATTTATAGTCCATGTACCAAGTTTCATGTCCCTCGTCCTTCCAGCTGGTCACAAAGTAATAAAAAGTAACAGGCCACGCCCACTTTCACCTATCAACATGGCACTCAAGATATTGGTTAATAGCCACCCCTAGAGCATGCCTACCAAATTTGGTGAAATTCCATCCAATGGTCTTTGAGATACAGATGTGTGGCATTTATAGCGCCCCCTATAGGCTGAGCTCAAAATGCTTTGGTAGGCAGCTTCCAAGTCTCATTGTGGACCTACCCACAAGTTTGGTGATGATAGGTCAAAGGTGTGGGCGTTATGGCCAATCAATTCTAAGCTCCGCCCACAGCAAAGATTCATTGGTCCGTGGCGGCCATGTTTTTTGACCAATCTGGCTCATTTGTAATGGAAATGAGTGTCTCAGTCCCCTGATACCTCATACCAAGTTTGGTGTTGATAGGTATAAATATGCCAAAAACCTATTCATTTTACTGTTTTTCAAATTATGCAAATTAGCAAAAAATCTAGTTAGGCGGAGCTTAGGGGTTCTTGAGGCTTTTTTGTAGAGCACATTGAGCTGGACCTGTGTGTCAAGTTTCAAGTCAATCAGACTTATGGGGTGAGGGGCGTGGCCTCCCCAAAAAGTCATTTTTAAGCCTTAATTACAGCGCCACCATGTGGCCAATTTGGCTCATACTTTAATAGAAGTTGATGCACATCATTTCCAATCCATGGTCCAAACCCCAGCTTTCTGGCTTATTCCAGCTCACGGGAATTTAGGCTCAACCGGCAGACAACAAAAAATAATAATAAATATAGCCGCAAGCGGCAATCAGCGGGTTCTAACCTGTTCCGCCCCAAACCGGCCACCTATCTCAAAATCTTTTTGTGGGTGTGTTCTTGGTCCCCTTCTGATGATATTTACCAAGCTTTGTGACGATCGGAAAAACGGTTCAGGTTTTACAGCCGATATTGGCTAAGCCCCGCCTTTTTCAAGGATACGTTGCTTGATGGCGGCCATGTTTTTCTTCCGATCATGCTCATTTGTAATGGAAATGAGCGGCTCAGTCCCCCGATGCCTCATACCAAGTTTGGTGTTGATAGCAATAAATATTCCAAAAGTCTATTCATTTTGCTGTTTTGAACATTATTCAAATTAGCAAAAATTCTGTAAGGGCAGCGTTCATGGTGCAAGAGGCTTTTTTGTAGAGGACTATCAGGAGAATCTGTGTGTAAATTTCAAGTCAATAGCACTTGTGGTGCAGCAGGCAGAGCCTTTCAAGCTTTACACTCTCTTATAGCGCCCCCATGTGGCCGATCGGGACCAAATTTTTTGAGCAGTATTTGGATGTCATTTATAGTCCATGTACCAAGTTTCATGTCCCTCGGTCCTTCCAGCTGGTCACAAATTAATAAAAGTAATAGGCCACGCCCACTTTCACGTACCAACATGGCACTCAAGATATTGGTTAATAGCCACCCCTAGAGCATGCCTACCAAATTTGGTGAAATTCCATCCAATGGTCTTTGAGATACAGATGTGTGGCATTTATAGCGCCCCCTATAGGCTGAGCTCAAAATGCTTTGGTAGGCAGCTTCCCAGTCTCATTGTGGACCTACCCACCAAGTTTGGTGATGAAAGGTCAAAGGGTGTGGGCGTAATGGCCAATCAATTCTAAGCTCCGCCCACAGCAAAGATTCATTGGTCCGTGGCGGCCATGTTTTTTGACCAATCTGGCTCATTTATAACAGAAATGAGTGTCTCAGTCCCTGATGCCTCATACCAAGTTTGGTGTTGATAGGTACAAATATGCCAAAACTCTATTCGTTTTACTGTTTTTCAAATTATGCAAATTAGCAAAAAATCTAGTTAGGCGGAGCTTAGGGGTTCTTGAGGCTTTTTTGTAGAGCACATTGAGCTGGACCTGTGTGTCAAGTTTCAAGTCAATCAGACTTATGGGGTGAGGGCGTGGCCTCCCCAAAAAGTCATCTTTGGGCCTTAATTACAGCGCCACCATGTGGCCAACTGGGCTCATGTTTTAATAAAAGTTGATGCACATCATTTCCAATCCATGGTCCAAACCCCGACTTTCTGGCATATTCCAGCTCACGGGAATTTAGGCTCAACCGGCAGACAACAAAAAATAATAATAAATATAGCCGCAAGCGGCAATCAGCGGGTTCTAACCTGTTCCGCCCCAAACCGGCCACCTATCTCAAAATCTTTTTGTGGGTGTGTTCTTGGTCCCCTTCTGATGATATTTACCAAGTTTTGTGACGATCGGAAAAACGGTTCAGGTTTTACAGCCGATATTGGCTAAGCCCCGCCTTTTCAAGGATACGTTGCTTGATGGCGGCCATGTTTTTCTTCCGATCATGCTCATTTGTAATGGAAATGAGCGGCTCAGTCCCCGATGCCTCATACCAAGTTTGGTGTTGATAGCAATAAATATTCCAAAAGTCTATTCATTTTACTGTTTTGAACATTATTCAAATTAGCAAAAATTCTGTAAGGGCAGCGTTCATGGTGCAAGAGGCTTTTTTGTAGAGGACTATCAGGAGAATGTGTGTGTAAAATTTCAAGTCAATAGCACTTGTGGTGCAGCAGGCAGAGCCTTTCAAGCTTTACACTCTCTTATAGCGCCCCCATGTGGCCGATCGGGACCAAATTTTTTGAGCAGTATTTGGATGTCATTTATAGTCCATGTACCAAGTTTCATGTCCCTCGGTCCTTCCAGCTGGTCACAAATTAATAAAAAGTAACAGGCCACGCCCACTTTCACGTACCAACATGGCACTCAAGATATTAGTTAATAGCCACCCCTAGAGCATGCCTACCAAATTTGGTGAAATTCCATCCAATGGTCTTTGAGATACAGATGTGTGGCATTTATAGCGCCCCCTATAGGCTGAGCTCAAAATGCTTTGGTAGGCAGCTTCCCAGTCTCATTGTGGACCTACCCACCAAGTTTGGTGATGAAAGGTCAAAGGGTGTGGGCGTAATGGCCAATCAATTCTAAGCTCCGCCCACAGCAAAGATTCATTGGTCCGTGGCGGCCATGTTTTTTGACCAATCTGGCTCATTTATAATAGAAATGAGTGTCTCAGTCCCCTGATGCCTCATACCAAGTTTGGTGTTGATAGGTACAAATATGCCAAAACTCTATTCGTTTTACTGTTTTTCAAATTATGCAAATTAGCAAAAAATCTAGTTAGGCGGAGCTTAGGGGTTCTTGAGGCTTTTTTGTAGAGCACATTGAGCTGGACCTGTGTGTCAAGTTTCAAGTCAATCAGACTTATGGGGTGAGGGGCGTGGCCTCCCCAAAAAGTCATCTTTGGGCCTTAATTACAGCGCCACCATGTGGCCAACTGGGCTCATATTTTAATAAAAGTTGATGCACATCATTTCCAATCCATGGTCCAAACCCCGACTTTCTGGCATATTCCAGCTCACGGGAATTTAGGCTCAACCGGCAGACAACAAAAAATAATAATAATAATAATAATAATAATAATAATAATAATAATAATAAACCGGTACAAACTTAGAAGGGTTCTACCCCTTCGGGGTTAGAACCCTAATAATAATAATAATAATAATAAATATAGCCGCAAGCGGCAATCAGCGGGTTCTAACCTGTTCCGGCCCAAACCGGCCACCTATCTCAAAATCTTTTTGCGGGTGTGTTCTTGGTCCCCTTCTGATGATATTTACCCAGTTTTGTGACGATCGGAAAAACGGTTCAGGTTTTACAGCCGATATTCGCCAAGCTCCGCCCACAGCAAAGCTTCATTGGTCCGTGGCGGCCATGTTTTTCATCCGATCTTGCTCATTTATAATAGAAATAAGCGTCTCAGTCCCCCGATGCCTCATACCAAGTTTGGTGTTGATAGCAATATATATGCCAATTGTCTATTCATTTTACTGTTTTTAACATTATGCAAATTAGCCAAAATTCTGTAAGGGCAGCGTTCATGGTGCAAGAGGCTTTTTTGTAGAGGACTATCAGGAGAATGTGTGTGTAAAGTTTCAAGTCGATAGCACTTGTGGTGCAGCAGGCAGAGCCTTTCAAGCTTTACACTCTGTTATAGCGCCCCCATGTGGCCGATCGGGACCAAATTTTTTGAGCAGTATTTGGATGTCATTTATAGTCCGTGTACCAAGTTTCATGTCCCTAGGTCCTTCCAGCTGGTCACAAATTAAAAAAAAGTAATAGGCCACGCCCACTTTCATGTACCAACATGGCACTCAAGATTTTGGTTAATAGCCACCCTAGAGCATGCCTACCAAATTTGGTGAAATTCCATCCAATGGTCTTTGAGATACAGATGTGTGGCATTTATAGCGCCCCCTATAGGCTGAGCTCAAAATGCTTTGGTGGGCAGCTTCCAAGGCTCATTGTGGACCTACCCACCAAGTTTGGTGATGATAGGTCAAAGGGTGTGGGCGTTATGGCCAATGAATTCTAAGCTCCGCCCACAGCAAAGATTCATTGGTCCGTGGCGGCCATGTTTTTTGACCAATCTGGCTCATTTATAATAGAAATGAGTGACTCCGTCCCCTGATGCCTCATACCAAGTTTGGTGGTGATAGCAATAAATTTTCCAATTGTCTATTCATTTGACTGTTTTTCAAATTATGCAAATTAGCAAAAATCTAGTTAGGCGGAGCTTAGGGGTTCTTGAGGCTTTTTTGTAGAGCACATTGAGCTGGACCTGTGTGTCAAGTTTCAAGTCAATCAGACTTATGGTGTGAGGGGCGTGGCCTCCCCAAAAAGTCATCTTTGAGCCTTAATTACAGCGCCACCATGTGGTCAACTGGGCTCATATTTTAATAAAAGTTGATGCACATCATTTCCAATCCATGGTCCAAACCCCGACTTTCTGGCATATTCCAGCTCACGGGAATTTAGGCTCAAGCGGCAGACAACAAAAAATAATAATAAATATAGCCGCAAGCGGCAATCAGCGGGTTCTAACCTGTTCCGGCCCAAACCGGCCACCTATCTCAAAATCTTTTTACGGGTGTGTTCTTGGTCCTCTTCTGATGATATTTACGCAGTTTTGTGACGATCGGAAAAACGGTTCAGGTTTTACAGCCGATATTCGCCAAGCTCCGCCCACAGCAAAGCTTCATTGGTCCGTGGCGGCCATGTTTTTCATCCGATCTTGCTCATTTATAATAGAAATGAGCGTCTCAGTCCCCCGATGCCTCATACCAAGTTTGGTGTTGATAGCAATATATATGCCAATTGTCTATTCATTTTACTGTTTTTAACATTATGCAAATTAGCCAAAATTCTGTAAGGGCAGCGTTGATGGTGCAAGAGGCTTTTTTGTAGAGGACTATCAGGAGAATGTGTGTGTAAAGTTTCAAGTCGATAGCACTTGTGGTGCAGCAGGCAGAGCCTTTCAAGCTTTACACTCTGTTATAGCGCCCCCATGTGGCCGATCGGGACCAAATTTTTTGAGCAGTATTTGGATGTCATTTATAGTCCGTGTACCAAGTTTCATGTCCCTAGGTCCTTCCAGCTGGTCACAAATTAAAAAAAAGGCCACGCCCACTTTCATGTACCAACATGGCACTCAAGATTTTGGTTAATAGCCACCCCTAGAGCATGCCTACCAAATTTGGTGAAATTCCATCCAATGGTCTTTGAGATACAGATGTGTGGCATTTATAGCGCCCCCTATAGGCTGAGCTCAAAATGCTTTGGTGGGCAGCTTCCAAGGCTCATTGTGGACCTACCCACCAAGTTTGGTGATGATAGGTCAAAGGGTGTGGGCGTTATGGCCAATCAATTCTAAGCTCCGCCCACAGCAAAGATTCATTGGTCCGTGGCGGCCATGTTTTTTGACCAATCTGGCTCATTTATAATAGAAATGAGTGACTCCGTCCCCTGATGCCTCATACCAAGTTTGGTGGTGATAGCAATAAATTTTCCAATTGTCTATTCATTTGACTGTTTTTCAAATTATGCAAATTAGCAAAAAATCTAGTTAGGCGGAGCTTAGGGGTTCTTGAGGCTTTTTTGTAGAGCACATTGAGCTGGACCTGTGTGTCAAGTTTCAAGTCAATCAGACTTATGGTGTGAGGGGCGTGGCCTCCCCAAAAAGTCATCTTTGAGCCTTAATTACAGCGCCACCATGTGGTCAACTGGGCTCATATTTTAATAAAAGTTGATGCACATCATTTCCAATCCATGGTCCAAACCCCGACTTTCTGGCATATTCCAGCTCACGGGAATTTAGGCTCAAGCGGCAGACAACAAAAAATAATAATAAATATAGCCGCAAGCGGCAATCGGCGGGTTCTAACCTGTTCCGGCCCAAACCGGCCACCTATCTCAAAATCTTTTTGTGGGTGTGTTCTTGGTCCCCTTCTGATGATATTTACCCAGTTTTGTGACGATCGGAAAAACGGTTCAGGTTTTACAGCCGATATTGGCTAAGCTCCGCCCACAGCAAAGATTCATTGGTCTGTGGCGGCCATGTTTTTCGTCCGATCTTGCTCATTTATAATAGAAATGAGCGGCTCAGTCCCCCGATGCCTCACACCAAGTTTGGTGTTGATAGCATTAAATATTCCAAAAGCCTATTCATTTTACTGTTTTGAACATTATTCAAATTAGCAAAAATTCTGTAAGGGCAGCGTTCATGGTGCATGAGGCTTTTTTGTAGAGGACTATCAGGAGAATGTGTGTGTAAAATTTCAAGTCGATAGCACTTGTGGTGCGGCGGGCAGAGCCTTTCAAGCTTTACACTCTGTTATAGCGCCCCCATGTGGCCGATCGGGACCAAATTTGTTGAGCAGTATTTGGATGTCATTTATAGTTCATGTACCAAGTTTCATGTCCCTCAGTCCTTCCAGCTGGTCACAAATTAAAAAAAAGTAATAGGCCACGCCCACTTTCACGTACCAACATGGCACTCAAGATATTGGTTAATAGCCACCCCTAGAGCATGCCTACCAAATTTGGTGAAATTCCATCCAATGGTCTTTGAGATACAGATGTGTGGCATTTATAGCGCCCCCTATAGGCTGAGCTCAAAATGCTTTGGTAGGCAGCTTCCCAGTCTCATTGTGGACCTACCCACCAAGTTTGGTGATGATAGGTCAAAGGGTGTGGGCGTTATGGCCAATCAATTTTAAGCTCCGCCCAAAGCAAAGATTCATTGGTCCGTGGCGGCCATGTTTTTTGACCAATCTGGCTCATTTATAACAGAAATGAGTGGCTCAGTCCCCTGATGCCTCATACCAAGTTTGGTGTTGATAGGTACAAATATGCCAAAACTCTATTCGTTTTACTGTTTTTCAAATTATGCAAATTAGCAAAAAATCTAGTTAGGCGGAGCTTAGGGGTTCTTGAGGCTTTTTTGTAGAGCACATTGAGCTGGACCTGTGTGTCAAGTTTCAAGTCAATCAGACTTATGGGGTGAGGGGCGTGGCCTCCCCAAAAAGTCATCTTTGAGCCTTAATTACAGCGCCACCATGTGGTCAATTTGGCTCATACTTTAATAGAAGTTGATGCACATCATTTCCAATCCATGGTCCAAACCCCGACTTTCTGGCATATTCCAGCTCACGGGAATTTAGGCTCAACCGGCAGACAACAAAAAATAATAATAATAATAATAATAAATATAGCCGCAAGCGGCAATCGGCGGGTTCTAACCTGTTCCGCCCCAAACCGGCCACCTATCTCAAAATCTTTTTGTGGGTGTGTTCTTGGTCCCCTTCTGATGATATTTACCCAGTTTTGTGACGATCGGAAAAACGGTTCAGGTTTTACAGCCGATATTCGCCAAGCTCCGCCCACAGCAAAGATTCATTGGTCCGTGGCGGCCATGTTTTTCGTCCGATCTGGCTCATTTATAATAGAAATGAGCGTCTCAGTCCCCCGATGCCTCATACCAAGTTTGGTGTTGATAGCATTAAATATTTCAAACGCCTATTCATTTTACTGTTTTGAACATTATTCAAATTAGCAAAAATTCTGTAAGGGCAGCGTTCATGGTCCAAGAGGCTTTTTTGTAGAGGACTATCAGGAGAATGTGTGTGTAAAATTTCAAGTCAATAGCACTTGTGGTGCAGCAGGCAGAGCCTTTCAAGGTTTACACTCTGTTATAGCGCCCCCATGTGGCCGATTGGGACCAAATTTTTTGAGCAGTATTTGGATGTCATTTATAGTCCATGTACCAAGTTTCATGTCCCTCGGTCCTTCCAGCTGGTCACAAATTAATAAAAAGTAATAGGCCACGCCCACTTTCACCTATCAACATGGCACTCAAGATATTAGTTAATAGCCACCCCTAGAGCATGCCTACCAAATCTGGTGAAATTCCATCCAATGGTCTTTGAGATACAGATGTGTGGCATTTATAGCGCCCCCTATAGGCTGAGCTCAAAATGCTTTGGTAGGCAGCTTCCAAGTCTCATTGTGGACCTACCCACCAAGTTTGGTGATGATAGGTCAAAGGGTGTGGGCGTTATGGCCAATCAATTCTAAGCTCCGCCCACAGCAAAGATTCATTGGTCCGTGGCGGCCATGTTTTTTGACCAATCTGGCTCATTTATAATAGAAATGAGTGTCTCCATCCCCTGATACCTCATACCAAGTTTGGTGGTGATAGCAATAAATTTTCCAATTGTCTATTCATTTGACTGTTTTTCAAATTATGCAAATTAGCAAAAAATCTAGTTAGGCGGAGCTTAGGGGTTCTTGAGGCTTTTTTGTAGAGCACATTGAGCTGGACCTGTGTGTCAAGTTTCAAGTCAATCAGACTTATGGTGTGAGGGGCGTGGCCTCCCCAAAAAGTCATCTTTGGGCCTTAATTACAGCGCCACCATGTGGCCAACTGGGCTCATATTTTAATAAAAGTTGATGCACATCATTTCCAATCCATGGTCCAAACCCCGACTTTCTGGCATATTCCAGCTCACGGGAATTTAGGCTCAAGCGGCAGACAACAAAAAATAATAATAATAATAATAATAATAAACTTTAGCAATTTCAATAGGGTTCTACCCCTTCGGGGTTAGAACCCTAAATATAGCCGCAAGCGGCAATCAGCGGGTTCTAACCTGTTCCGCCCCAAACCGGCCACCTATCTCAAAATCTTTTTGTGGGTGTGTTCTTGGTCCCCTTCTGATGATATTTACCCAGTTTTGTGACGATTGGAAAAACGGTTCAGGTTTTACAGCCGATATTCGCTAAGCTCCGCCCACAGCAAAGATTCATTGGTCCGTGGCGGCCATGTTTTTCGTCCGATCATGCTCATTTATAATAGAAATGAGCGGCTCAGTCCCCCGATGCCTCATACCAAGTTTGGTGTTGATAGCAATAAATATTCCAAACGCCTATTCATTTTACTGTTTTGAACATTATTCAAATTAGCAAAAATTCTGTAAGGGCAGCGTTCATGGTGCAAGAGGCTTTTTTGTAGAGGACTATCAGGAGAATGTGTGTGTAAAATTTCAAGTCAATAGCACTTGTGGTGCGGCGGGCAGAGCCTTTCAAGCTTTACACTCTATTATAGCGCCCCCATGTGGCCGATCGGGACCAAATTTTTTGAGCAGTATTTGGATGTCATTTATAGTCCATGTACCAAATTTCATGTCCCTCGGTCCTTCCAGCTGGTCACAAATTAAAAAAAAGTAATAGGCCACGCCCACTTTCATGTACCAACATGGCACCCAAGATATTAGTTAATAGCCACCCCTAGAGCATGCCTACCAAGTTTGGTGAAATTCCATCATATGGTCTTTGAGATACAGATGTGTGGCATTTATAGCGCCCCCTATAGGCTGAGCTCAAAATGCTTTGGTAGGCAGCTTCCAAGGCTCATTGTGGACCTACCCCAAGTTTGGTGATGATAGGTCAAAGGGTGTGGGCGTTATGGCCAATCAATTCTAAGCTCCGCCCACAGCAAAGATGCATTGGTCCGTGGCGGCCATGTTTTTTGACCAATCTGGCTCATTTATAATAGAAATGAGTGTCTCAGTCCCCTGATGCCTCATACCAAGTTTGGTGGTGATAGCAATAAATATGCCAATTGTCTATTCATTTGACTGTTTTTCAAATTATGCAAATTAGCAAAAAATCTAGTTAGGCGGAGCTTAGGGGTTCTTGAGGCTTTTTTGTAGAGCACATTGAGCTGGACCTGTGTGTCAAGTTTCAAGTCAATCAGACTTATGGTGTGAGGGGCGTGGCCTCCCCAAAAAGTCATCTTTGGGCCTTAATTACAGCGCCACCATGTGGCCAACTGGGCTCATATTTTAATAAAAGTTGATGCACATCATTTCCAATCCATGGTCCAAACCCCGACTTTCTGGCATATTCCAGCTCACGGGAATTTAGGCTCAACCGGCAGACAACAAAAAATAATAATAATAATAAATATAGCCGCAAGCGGCAATCAGCGGGTTCTAACCTGTTCCGCCCCAAACCGGCCACCTATCTCAAAATCTTTTTGTGGGTGTGTTCTTGGTCCCCTTCTGATCATATTTACCAAGTTTTGTGACGATCGGAAAAACTGTTCAGGTTTTACAGCATATATTTACTGAGCTCCGCCCACAGAGAAGATTCATTGGTCCGTGGCGGCCATGTTTTTTGACCAATCTTGCTCATTTGTAACAGAAATGAGCGGCTCAGTCTCCCGATGCCTCACACCAAGTTTGGTGTTGATAGCATTAAATATTCCAAACGCCTATTCATTTTACTGTTTTTAACATTATGCAAATTAGCAAAAATTCTGTAAGGGCAGCGTTCATGGTGCAAGTGGCTTTTTTGTAGAGGACTATCAGGAGAATGTGTGTGTAAAATTTCAAGTCAATAGCACTTGTGGTGCAGCAGGCAGAGCCTTTCAAGCTTTACACTCTGTTATAGCGCCCCCATGTGGCCGATTGGGACCAAATTTTTTGAGCAGTATTTGGATGTCATTTATAGTCCATGTACCAAGTTTCATGTCCCTCGGTCCTTCCAGCTGGTCACAAATTAAAAAAAAGTAATAGGCCACGCCCACTTTGATCTGTCAACATGGCACTCAAGATATTGGTTAATAGCCACCCCTAGAGCATGCATACCAAATTTGGTGAAATTCCATCCAATGGTCTTTGAGATACAGATGTGTGCATTTATAGCGCCCCCTATAGGCTGAGCTCAAAATGCTTTGGTAGGCAGCTTCCAAGGCTCATTGTGGACCTACCCACCAAGTTTGGTGATGATAGGTCAAAGGGTGTGGGCGTTATGGCCAATAAACTCTAAGCTCCGCCCAAAGCAAAGATTCATTGGTCCGTGGCGGCCATATTTTTTGACCAATCTGGCTCATTTATAACAGAAATGAGTGGCTCAGTCCCCTGATGCCTCATACCAAGTTTGGTGTTGATAGGTACAAATATGCCAAAAGTCTATTCGTTTTACTGTTTTTCAAATTATGCAAATTAGCAAAAAATCTAGTTAGGCGGAGCTTAGGGGTTCTTGAGGCTTTTTTGTAGAGCACATTGAGCTGGACCTGTGTGTCAAGTTTCAAGTCAATCAGACTTATGGGGTGAGGGGCGTGGCCTCCCCAAAAAGTCATCTTTGAGCCTTAATTACAGCGCCACCATGTGGCCAACTGGGCTCATATTTTAATAAAAGTTGATGCACATCATTTCCAATCCATGGTCCAAACCCCGACTTTCTGGCATATTCCAGCTCACGGGAATTTAGGCTCAACCGGCAGACAACAAAAAATAATAATAATAATAATAATAATAATAATAAACCGGTACAAACTTAGAAGGGTTCTACCCCTTCGGGGTTAGAACCCTAATAATAATAATAATAATAAACTTTAGCAATTTCAATAGGGTTCTACCCCTTCGGGGTTAGAACCCTAATAATAATAAACCGGTACAAACTTAGAAGGGTTCTACCCCTTCGGGGTTAGAACCCTAATAATAATAAACTTTAGCAATTTCAATAGGGTTCTACCCCTTCGGGGTTAGAACCCTAATAATAATAATAATAATAAACCGGTACAATTTTAGAAGGGTTCTACCCCTTCGGGTTAGAACCCTAAATAATAAATATAGCCGCAAGCGGCAATCAGCGGGTTCTAACCTGTTCCGCCCCAAACCGGCCACCTATCTCAAAATCTTTTTGTGGGTGTGTTCTTGGTCCCCTTCTGATGATATTTACCAGTTTGGTGACGATCAGAAAAACGGTTAAGGTTTTACAGCCGATATTGGCTAAGCCCCGCCCTTTTCAAGATACGTTGCTTGATGGCGGCCATGTTTTCGTCCGATCTTGCTCATTTGTAATGGAAATGAGCGGCTCGTCCCCCGATGCCTCATACCAAGTTTGGTGTTGATAGGAATAAATATTCCAAAAGCCTATTCATTTTAACTGTTTTGAACATTATTCAAATTAGCAAAAATTCTGTAAGGGCAGCGTTCATGGTGCAAGAGGCTTTTTTTGTAGAGGACTATCAGGAGAATGTGTGTGTAAAGTTTCAAGTCAATAGCACTTGTGGTGCGGCAGGCAGAGCCATTCAAGCTTTACAGTCTGTTATAGCGCCCCCATGTGGCCGATCGGGACCAAATTTTTTGAGCAGTATTTGGATGTCATTTATAGTCCATGTACCAAGTTCATGTCCCTCGGTCCTTCCAGCTGCTCACAAATTAAAAAAAAGTAATAGGCCACGCCCACTTTCACGTACCAACATGGCACTCAAGATATTGGTTAATAGCCACCCCTAGAGCATGCCTACCAAATTTGGTGAAATTCCATCCAATGGTCTTTGAGATACAGATGTGTGGCATTTATAGCGCCCCCTATAGGCTGAGCTCAAAATGCTTTAGTAGGCAGCTTCCCAGTCTCATTGTGGACCTACCCACCAAGTTTGGTGATGATAGGTCAAAGGGTGTGGGCGTTATGGCCAATCAATTCTAAGCTCCGCCCACAGCAAAGATTCATTGGTCCGTGGCGGCATGTTTTTTGATCAATCTGGCTCATTTCTAATAGAAAATGAGTGTCTCAGTCCCCTGATGCCTCATACCAAGTTTGGTGTTGATAGGTACAAATATGCCAAAACTCTATTCGTTTTACTGTTTTTCAAATTATGCAAATTAGCAAAAAATCTAGTTAGGCGGAGCTTAGGGGTTCTTGAGGCTTTTTTGTAGAGCACATTGAGCTGGACCTGTGTGTCAAGTTTCAAGTCAATCAGACTTATGGGGTGAGGGGCGTGGCCTCCCCAAAAAGTCATCTTTGGGCCTTAATTACAGCGCCACCATGTGGCCAACTGGGCTCATATTTTAATAAAAGTTGATGCACATCATTTCCAATCCATGGTCCAAACCCCGACTTTCTGGCATATTCCAGCTCACGGGAATTTAGGCTCAAGCGGCAGACAACAAAAAATAATAATAATAAATATAGCCGCAAGCGGCAATCAGCGGGTTCTAACCTGTTCCGCCCCAAACCGGCACTATCTCAAAATCTTTTTGTGAGTGTGTTCTTGGTCCCCTTCTGATGATACTTACCCAGTTTTGTGACGATCGAAAACGATTAAGGTTTTACAGCCGATATTCGCTAAGCTCCGCCCACAGCAAAGATTCATTGGTCCGTGGCGGCCATGTTTTTTGTCCGATCATGCTCATTTATAATAGAAATGAGCGTCTCGGTCCCCGATGCTCATACCAAGTTTGGTGTTGATAGCATTAAATATTACAAACGTCTATTCATTTTACTGTTTTGAACATTATTCAAATTAGCAAAATTCTGTAAGGGCAGCGTTCATGGTGCAAGAGGCTTTTTTGTAGAGGACTATCAGGAGAATGTGTGTGTAAAATTTCAAGTCAATAGCACTTGTGGTGCAGCAGGCAGAGCCTTTCAAGCTTTACACTCTGTTATAGCGCCCCCATGTGGCGATCGGGACCAAATTTTTTGAGCAGTATTTGGATGTCATTTATAGTCCATGTACCAAGTTTCATGTCCCTCGGTCCTTCCAGCTGGTCATAAATTAAAAAAAAATAATAGGCCACGCCCACTTTGATGTACCAACATGGCACTCAAGATATTGGTTAATAGCCACCCCTAGAGCATGCCTACCAAATTTGGTGAATTCCATCCAGTGGTCTTTGAGATACAGATGTGTGGCATTTATAGCGCCCCCTATAGGCTGAGCTCAAAATGCTTTGGTAGGCAGCTTCCAAGGCTCATTGGGGACCTACCCACCAAGTTTGGTGATGATAGGTCAAAGGGTGTGGGCGTTATGGCCAATCACTTCTAAGCTCCGCCCACAGCAAAGATTCATTGGTCCGTGGTGGCCATGTTTTTTGACCAATCTGGCTCATTTATAATAGAATGAGTGTCCATCCCCTGATGCCTCATACCAAGTTTGGTGGTGATAGGTACAAATATGCCAATTGTCTATTCATTTTACTGTTTTTCAAATTATGCAAATTAGCAAAAAATCTAGTTAGGCGGAGCTTAGGGGTTCTTGAGGCTTTTTTGTAGAGCACATTGAGCTGGACGTATGTGTCAAGTTTCAAGTCAATCAGACTTATGGGGTGAGGGGCGTGGCCTCCCAAAAAGTCATCTTTGAGCCTTAATTACGCGCCACCATGTGGCCAATGGGCTCATGTTTTAATAAAAGTTGATGCATCATTTCCAATCCATGGTCCAAACCCCGACTTTCTGGCATATTCCAGCTCACGGGAATTTAGGCTCAAGCGGCAGACAACAAAAATAATAATAATAATAAACCGGTACAATTTTAGAAGGGTTCTACCCCTTCGGGGTTAGAACCCTAAATATAGCCGCAAGCGGCAATCAGCGGGTTCTAACTGTTCCGCCCCAAACCGGCCACCTATCTCAAAATCTTTTTGTGGGTGTGTTCTTGGTCCCCTTCTGATGATATTTACCAAGTTTGGTGACGATCGGAAAAAAACGGTTAAGGTTTTTACAGCCGATATTGGCTAAGCCCCGCCTTTTTCAAGGATACGTTGCTTGATGGCGGCCATGTTTTTCGTCGATCTTGCTCATTTGTAATGGAAATGAGGTCTCAGTCCCCGATGCCTCATACCAAGTTTGGTGTTGATAGCAATAAATATTCCAAAAACCTATTATTTTTACTGTTTTGAACATTATTCAAATTAGCAAAAATTCTGTAAGGGCAGCGTTCATGGTGCAAGAGGCTTTTTTGTAGAAGACTATCAGGAGAATGTGTGTGTAAAGTTTCAAGTCGATAGCACTTGTGGTGCGGCGGGCAGAGCCTTTCAAGCTTTACACTCTGTTATAGCGCCCCCATGTGGCCGATCGGGACCAAATTTTTTTGAGCAGTATTTGGATGTCATTTATAGTCCATGTACAAGTTTCATGTCCCTCGGTCCTTCCAGTGGTCACAAATTAAAAAAAGTAATAGGCCACGCCCACTTTCATGTACCAACATGGCACTCAAGATTTTGGTTAATAGCCACCCTAGAGCATGCCTACCAAATTTGGTGAAATTCCATCAAATGGTCTTTGAGATACAGATGTGTGGTATTTATAGCGCCCCTATAGGCTGAGCTCAAAATGCTTTGATAGGCAGCTTCCAAGTCTCATTGTGGACCTACCCACCAAGTTTGGTGATGATAGGTCAAGGGTGTGGGCGTAATGGCCAATCAATTCTAAGCTCCGCCCACAGCAAAGATTCATTGGTCCGTGGCGGCCATGTTTTTTGACCAATCTGGCTCATTTCTAATAGAAATGAGTGTCTCAGTCCCCTGATGCCTCATACCAAGTTTGGTGTTGATAGGTACAAATATGCAAAAAGTCTATTCGTTTTACTGTTTTTCAAATTATGCAAATTAGCAAAAAATCTAGTTAGCGGAGCTTAGGGGTTCTTGAGGCTTTTTTGTAGAGCACATTGAGCTGGACCTGTGTGTCAAGTTTCAAGTCAATCAGACTTATGGGGTGAGGGGCGTGGCCTCCCCAAAAAGTCATCTTTGGGCCTTAATTACAGCGCCACCATGTGGCCGATTTGGCTCATACTTTAATAGAAGTTGATGCACATCATTTCCAATCCATGGTCCAAACCCCGACTTTCTGGCATATTCCAGCTCACGGGAATTTAGGCTCAAGCGGCAGACAACAAAAAATAATAATAAATATAGCCGCAAGCGGCAATCGGCGGGTTCTAACCTGTTCCGCCCCAAACCGGCCACCCCCTATGTGCCAATCTCAAAATCTTTTATTGAGTGTGTTCTTGGTGCCCTTCTGATGATATTTACAAAGTTTGGTGACGATGGGAAAAGCGGTTAAGGTTTTACAGCTGATATTGGCTAAGCTCCGCCCACAGCAAAGATTCATTGGTCCGTGGCGGCCATGTTTTTCGTCCGATCATGCTCATTTATAATAGAAATGAGTGGCTCAGTCCCCCGATGCCTCATACCAAGTTTGGTGTTGATAGCAATAAATATTCCAAAAGTCTATTCATTTTACTGTTTGAACATTATTCAAATTAGCAAAATTCTGTAAGGGCAGCGTTCATGTGCAAGAGGCTTTTTTGTAGAGGACTATCAGGAGAATGTGTGTGTAAAATTTCAAGTCGATAGCACTTGTGGTGCGGCGGGCAGAGCCTTTCAAGCTTTACACTCTGTTATAGCGCCCCCATGTGGCCGATCGGGACCAAATTTGTTGAGCAGTATTTGGATGTCATTTATAGTTCATGTACCAAGTTTCATGTCCCTCAGTCCTTCCAGCTGGTCACAAATTAAAAAAAAGTAATAGGCCACGCCCACTTTCACGTACCAACATGGCACTCAAGATATTGGTTAATAGCCACCCCTAGAGCATGCCTACCAAATTTGGTGAAATTCCATCCAATGGTCTTTGACATACAGATGTGTGGCATTTATAGCGCCCCCCTATAGGCTGAGCTCAAAATGCTTTGGTAGGCAGCTTCCCAGTCTCATTGTGGACCTACCCACCAAGTTTGGTGATGATAGGTCAAAGGGTGTGGGCGTTATGGCCAATCAATTCTAAGCTCCGCCCACAGCAAGATTCATTGGTCCGTGGCGGCCATGTTTTTTGACCAATCTGCTCATTTATAATAGAAATGAGTGTCTCCATCCCCTGATGCCTCATACCAAGTTTGGTGTTGATAGGTATAAATATGCCAATTGTCTATTCATTTTACTGTTTTTCAAATTATGCAAATTAGCAAAAAATCTAGTTAGGCGGTGCTTATGGGTTCTTGAGGCTTTTTTGTAGAGCACATTGAGCTGGACCTGTGTGTCAAGTTTCAAGTCAATCAGACTTATGGGGTGAGGGGCGTGGCCTCCCCAAAAAGTCATCTTTGGGCCTTAATTACAGCGCCACCATGTGGCCAACTGGGCTCATGTTTTAATAAAAGTTGATGCACATCATTTCCAATCCATGGTCCAAACCCCGACTTTCTGGCATATTCCAGCTCACGGGAATTTAGGCTCAACCGGCAGACAACAAAAAATAATAATAATAAATATAGCCGCAAGCGGCAATCGGCGGGTTCTAACCTGTTCCGCCCCAAACCGGCCACCTATCTCAAAATCTTTTTGTGTGTGTGTTCTTGGTCCCCTTCTGATGATACTTACCCAGTTTTGTGACGATCGGAAAAACGATTAAGGTTTTACAGCCGATATTCGCTAAGCTCCGCCCACAGCAAAGATTCATTGGTCCGTGGCGGCCATGTTTTTTGTCCGATCATGCTCATTTATAATAGAAATGAGCGTCTCGGTCCCCCGATGCCTCATACCAAGTTTGGTGTTGATAGCATTAAATATTACAAACGTCTATTCATTTTACTGTTTTGAACATTATTCAAATTAGCAAAAATTCTGTAAGGGCAGCGTTCATGGTGCAAGAGGCTTTTTTGTAGAGGACTATCAGGAGAATGTGTGTGTAAAGTTTCAAGTCAATAGCACTTGTGGTGCAGCGGCAGAGCCTTTCAAGCTTTACATTCTGTTATAGCGCCCCCATGTGGCCGATCGGGACCAAATTTTTTGAGCAGTATTTGGATGTCATTTATAGTCCATGTACCAGTTTCATGTCCCTCGGTCCTTCCAGCTGGTCATAAATTAAAAAAAAATAATAGGCCACGCCCACTTTGATGTACCAACATGGCACTCAAGATATGAGATAATAGTCACCCCTAGAGCATGCCTACCAAATTTGGTGAAATTCCATCCAATGGTCGTTGAGATACAGATGTGTGGCATTTATAGCGCCCCCTATAGGCTGAGCTCAAAATGCTTTAGTAGGCAGCTTCCCAGTCTCATTGTGGACCTACCCACCAAGTTTGGTGATGATAGGTCAAAGGGTAGGGGCGTAATGGCCAATCAATTCTAAGCTCCGCCAAAGCAAAGATTCATTGGTCCGTGGCGGCCATGTTTTTTGACCAATCTGGCTCATTTCTAATAGAAATCAGTGGCTCAGTCCCTGATGCCTCATACCAAGTTTGGTGTTGATAGGTACAAATATGCCAAAAGTCTATTCGTTTTACTGTTTTTCAAATTATGCAAATTAGCAAAAAATCTAGTTAGGCGGAGCTTAGGGGTTCTTGAGGCTTTTTTGTAGAGCACATTGAGCTGGACCTGTGTGTCAAGTTTCAAGTCAATCAGACTTATGGGGTGAGGGGCGTGGCCTCCCCAAAAAGTCATCTTTGGGCCTTAATTACAGCGCCACCATGTGGCCAACTTGGCTCATACTTTAATAAAGTTGATGCACATCATTTCCAATCCATGGTCCAAACCCCGACTTTCTGGCATATTCCAGCTCACGGGAATTTAGGCTCAACCGGCAGACAACAAAAATAATAATAATAATAATAAATATAGCCGCAAGCGGCAATCGGCGGGTTCTAACCTGTTCCGGCCCAAACCGGCCACCTATCTCAAAATCTTTTTGCGGGTGTGTTCTTGGTCCCCTTCTGATGATATTTACCCAGTTTTGTGACGATCGGAAAAACGGTTCAGGTTTTACAGCCGATATTCGCCAAGCTCCGCCCACAGCAAAGCTTCATTGGTCCGTGGCGGCCATGTTTTTCATCCGATCTTGCTCATTTATAATAGAAATGAGCGTCTCAGTCCCCCGATGCCTCATACCAAGTTTGGTGTTGATAGCAATATATATGCCAATTGTCTATTCATTTTACTGTTTTTAACATTATGCAAATTAGCCAAAAATTCTGTAAGGGCAGCGTTCATGGTGCAAGAGGCTTTTTTGTAGAGGACTATCAGGAGAATGTGTGTGTAAAGTTTCAAGTCGATAGCACTTGTGGTGCAGCAGGCAGAGCCTTTCAAGCTTTACACTCTGTTATAGCGCCCCCCATGTGGCCGATCGGGACCAAATTTTTTGAGCAGTATTTGGATGTCATTTATAGTCCGTGTACCAAGTTTCATGTCCCTCAGTCCTTCCAGCTGGTCACAAATTAAAAAAAAGTAATAGGCCACGCCCACTTTCATGTACCAACATGGCACTCAAGATTTTGGTTAATAGCCACCCCTAGAGCATGCCTACCAAATTTGGTGAAATTCATCCAATGGTCTTTGAGATACAGATGTGTGGCATTTATAGCGCCCCTATAGGCTGAGCTCAAAATGCTTTGGTGGGCAGCTTCCAAGGCTCATTGTGACCTACCCACCAAGTTTGGTGATGATAGGTCAAAGGGTGTGGGCGTTATGGCCAATCAATTCTAAGCTCCGCCACAGCAAGATTCATTGGTCCGTGGCGGCCATGTTTTTTGACCAATCTGGCTCATTTATAATAGAAATGAGTGACTCCGTCCCCTGATGCCTCATACCAAGTTTGGTGGTGATAGCAATAAATTTTCCAATTGTCTATTCATTTGACTGTTTTTCAATTATGCAAATTAGCAAAAAATCTAGTTAGGCGGAGCTTAGGGGTTCTTGAGGCTTTTTGTAGAGCACATTGAGCTGGACCTGTGTGTCAAGTTTCAAGTCAATCAGACTTATGGTGTGAGGGGCGTGGCCTCCCCAAAAAGTCATCTTTGAGCCTTAATTACAGCGCCACCATGTGGTCAACTGGGCTGATATTTTAATAAAAGTTGATGCACATCATTTCCAATCCATGGTCCAAACCCCGACTTTCTGGCATTTCCAGCTCACGGGAATTTAGGCTCAAGCGGCAGACAACAAAAAATAATAATAATAATAATAAACTTTAGCAATTTCAATAGGGTTCTACCCCTTCGGGGTTAGAACCCTAAATATAGCCGCAAGCGGCAATCGGCGGGTTCTAACCTGTTCCGCCCCAAACCGGCCACCTATCTCAAAATCTTTTTGTGAGTGTGTTCTTGGTCCCCTTCTGATGATATTTACCAAGTTTTATGACGATCGGAAAAACGGTTCTGGTTTTACAGCCGATATTGGCTAAGCCCCGCCTTTTTCAAGGATAAGTTGCTTGATGGCGGCCATGTTTTTCTTCCGATCATGCTCATTTGTAATGGAAATGAGCGTCTCAGTCCCCCGATGCCTCACACCAAGTTTGGTGTTGATAGCAATAAATATGCCAATTGTCTATTCATTTTACTGTTTTTAACATTATTCAAATTAGCAAAAATTCTGTAAGGGCAGCGTTCGTGGTGCAAGAGGCTTTTTTGTAGAGGACTATCAGAATGTGTGTGTAAAGTTTCAAGTCGATAGCACTTGTGGTGCAGCAGGCAGAGCCTTTCAAGCTTTACACTCTGTTATAGCGCCCCCATGTGGCCGATCGGGACCAAATTTTTTGAGCAGTATTTGGATGTCATTTATAGTCCATGTACCAAGTTTCATGTCCCTCGGTCCTTCCAGCTGGTCACAAATTAAAAAAAAGTAATAGGCCACGCCCACTTTCATGTACCAACATGGCACTCAAGATTTTGGTTAATAGCCACCCCTAGAGCATGCCTACCAAATTTGGTGAAATTCCATCCAATGGTCTTTGAGATACAGATGTGTGGTATTTATAGCGCCCCCTATAGGCTGAGCTCAAAATGCTTTGATAGGCAGCTTCCAAGTCTCATTGTGGACCTACCACCAAGTTTGGTGATGATAGGTCAAAGGGTGTGGGCGTAATGGCCAATCAATTCTAAGCTCCGCCCACAGCAAAGATTCATTGGTCCGTGGCGGCCATGTTTTTTGACCAATCTGGCTCATTTCTAATAGAAATGAGTGTCTCAGTCCCCTGATGCCTCATACCAAGTTTGGTGTTGATAGGTACAAATATGCAAAAAGTCTATTCGTTTTACTGTTTTTCAAATTATGCAAATTAGCAAAAAATCTTTAGGCGGAGCTTAGGGGTTCTTGAGGCTTTTTTGTAGAGCACATTGAGCTGGACCTGTGTGTCAAGTTTCAAGTCAATCAGACTTATGGGGTGAGGGGCGTGGCCTCCCCAAAAAGTCATCTTTGGGCCTTAATTACAGCGCCACCATGTGGCCGATTTGGCTCATACTTTAATAGAAGTTGATGCACATCATTTCCAATCCATGGTCCAAACCCCGACTTTCTGGCATATTCCAGCTCACGGGAATTTAGGCTCAAGCGGCAGACAACAAAAAATAATAATAATAAATATAGCCGCAAGCGGCAATCAGCGGGTTCTAACCTGTTCCGGCCCAAACCGGCCACCTATCTTAAAAATCTTTTTGTGGGTGTGTTCTTGGTCCCCTTCTGATGATATTTACAAAGTTTTGTGACAATCGGAAGAACGGTTCAGGTTTTACAGCCGATATTGGCTAAGCCCCGCCTTTTTCAAGGATACGTTGCTTGATGGCGGCCATGTTTTTCGTCCGATCATGCTCATTTGTAATGGAAATGAGCGGCTCAGTCCCCCGATGCCTCACACCAAGTTTGGTGTTGATAGCAATAAATATGCCAATTGTCTATTCATTTTACTGTTTTTAACATTATGCAAATTAGCAAAAATTCTGTAAGGGCAGCGTTCATGGTGCAAGAGGCTTTTTTGTAGAGGACTATCAGAAGAATGTGTGTGTAAAGTTTCAAGTCGATAGCACTTGTGGTGCAGCAGGCAGAGCCTTTCAAGCTTTACACTCTGTTATAGCGCCCCCATGTGGCCGATCGGGACCAAATTTTTTGAGCAGTATTTGGATGTCATTTATAGTCCATGTACCAAGTTTCATGTCCCTAGGTCCTTCCAGCTGGTCATAAATTAAAAAAAGTAATAGGCCACGCCCACTTTCATGTACCAACATGGCACCAAGATATTGGTTAATAGCCACCCCTAGAGCATGCCTACCAAATTTGGTGAAATTCCATCCAATGGTCTTTGAGATACAGATGTGTGGCATTTATAGCGCCCCCTATAGGATGAGCTCAAAATGCTTTGGTAGCAGCTTCCCAGTCTCATTGTGGACCTACCCACCAAGTTTGGTGATGATAGGTCAAAGGGTAGGGGCGTAATGGCCAATCAATTCTAAGCTCCGCCCACAGCAAAGATTCATTGGTCCGTGGCGGCCATGTTTTTGACCAATCTGGCTCATTTCTAATAGAAATCAGTGGCTCAGTCCCCTGATGCCTCATACCAAGTTTGGTGTTGATAGGTACAAATATGCCAAAAGTCTATTCGTTTTACTGTTTTTCAAATTATGCAAATTAGCAAAAAATCTAGTTAGGCGGAGCTTAGGGGTTCTTGAGGCTTTTTTGTAGAGCACATTGAGCTGGACCTGTGTGTCAAGTTTCAAGTCAATCAGACTTATGGGGTGAGGGGCGTGGCTCCCCAAAAAAGTCAACTTTGGGCCTTAATTACAGCGCCACCATGTGGCCAATTTGGCTCATACTTTAATAGAAGTTGATGCACATCATTTCCAATCCATGGTCCAAACCCCGACTTTCTGGCATATTCCAGCTCACGGGAATTTAGGCTCAAGCGGCAGACAACAAAAAATAATAATAATAATAATAATAATAAACCGGTACAATTTTAGAAGGGTTCTACCCCTTCGGGGTTAGAACCCTAACTAAATATAGCCGCAAGCGGCAATCAGCGGGTTCTAACCTGTTCCGGCCCAAACCGGCCACCTATCTTAAAAATCTTTTTGTGGGTGTGTTCTTGGTCCCCTTCTGATGATATTTACCAAGTTTTGTGACGATCGGAAAAACGGTTCAGGTTTTACAGCCGATATTGGCTAAGCCCCGCCTTTTTCAAGGATACGTTGCTTGATGGCGGCCATGTTTTTCTTCCGATCATGCTCATTTGTAATGGAAATGAGCGGCTCAGTCCCCCGATGCCTCATACCAAGTTTGGTGTTGATAGCAATAAATATTCCAAAAGTCTATTCATTTTACTGTTTTGAACATTATTCAAATTAGCAAAAATTCTGTAAGGGCAGCGTTCATGGTGCAAGAGGCTTTTTTGTAGAGGACTATCAGGAGAATGTGTGTGTAAAATTTCAAGTCAATAGCACTTGTGGTGCAGCAGGCAGAGCCTTTCAAGCTTTACACTCTCTTATAGCGCCCCCATGTGGCCGATCGGGACCAAATTTTTTGAGCAGTATTTGGATGTCATTTATAGTCCATGTACCAAGTTTCATGTCCCTCGGTCCTTCCAGCTGGTCACAAATTAATAAAAAAGTAATAGGCCACGCCCACTTTCACGTACCAACATGGCACTCAAGATATTGGTTAATAGCCACCCCTAGAGCATGCCTACCAAATTTGGTGAAATTCCATCCAATGGTCTTTGAGATACAGATGTGTGGCATTTATAGCGCCCCCTATAGGCTGAGCTCAAAATGCTTTGGTAGGCAGCTTCCCAGTCTCATTGTGGACCTACCACCAAGTTTGGTGATGAAAGGTCAAAGGGTGTGGGCGTAATGGCCAATCAATTCTAAGCTCCGCCCACAGCAAAGATTCATTGGTCCGTGGCGGCCATGTTTTTTGACCAATCTGGCTCATTTATAATAGAAATGAGTGTCTCAGTCCCCTGATGCCTCATACCAAGTTTGGTGTTGATAGGTACAAATATGCCAAAACTCTATTCGTTTTACTGTTTTTCAAATTATGCAAATTAGCAAAAATCTAGTTAGGCGGAGCTTAGGGGTTCTTGAGGCTTTTTTGTAGAGCACATTGAGCTGGACCTGTGTGTCAAGTTTCAAGTCAATCAGACTTATGGGGTGAGGGGCGTGGCCTCCCCAAAAAGTCATCTTTGGGCCTTAATTACAGCGCCACCATGTGGCCAACTGGGCTCATGTTTTAATAAAAGTTGATGCAATCATTTCCAATCCATGGTCCAAACCCCGACTTTCTGGCATATTCCAGCTCACGGGAATTTAGGCTCAAGCGGCAGACAACAAAAAATAATAATAATAATAATAAATATAGCCGCAAGCGGCAATCGGCGGGTTCTAACCTGTTCCGGCCTAAACCGGCACCTATTCTCAAAATCTTTTCGCGGGTGTGTTCTTGGTCCCCTTTGATGATATTTACCAAGTTTTGTGACGATCGGAAAAACGGTTCAGGTTTTACAGCGATATTGACTAAGCTCCGCCCACAGCAAAGATTCATTGGTCCTTGGCGGCCATGTTTTTAGTCCGATCTTGTCATTTGTGATAGAAATGAGCGGCTCAGTCCCCCGATGCTCATACCAAGTTGGTGTTGATAGCTATAAATATTACAATAGCCTATTCATTTTACTGTTTTTGACATTATTCAAATTAGCAAAAATTCTGTAAGGGGCAGCGTTCATGGTGCAAGAGGCTTTTTTTGTAGAGGACTATCAGGAGAATGTGTGTGGAAAATTTCAAGTCAATAGCACTTGTGGTGCGGCGGGCAGAGCCTTTCAAGCTTTACACTCTGTTATAGCGCCCCCATGTGGCCGATCGGGACCAAATTTTTTGAGCAGTATTTGGATGTCATTTATAGTCCATGTACCAAGTTTCATGTCCCTCAGTCCTTCCAGCTGGTCATAAATTAAAAAAAAAGTAATAGGCCACGCCACTTTCTCACGTACAACATGGCACTCAAGATTTTGGTTAATAGCCACCCCTAGAGCATGCCTACCAAATTTGGTGAAATTCCATCCAATGGTCTTTGAGATACAGAGGTGTGGCATTTATTAGCGCCCCCTACAGGTTGAGCTCAAAATGCTTTGGTAGGCAGCTTCCCAGTCTCATTGTGGACCTACCCACCAAGTTTGGTGATGATAGGTCAAAGGGTGTGGGCGTTATGGCCAATCAATTCTAAGCTCCGCCCAAAGCAAAGATTCATTGGTCCGTGGCGGCCATGTTTTTTGACCAATCTGGCTCATTTGTAATGGAAATGAGTGGCTCAGTCCCCTGATGCCTCATACCAAGTTTGGTGTGATAGGTATAATATGCCAAAAACCTATTCATTTTACTGTTTTTCAAATTATGCAAATTAGCAAAAAAATCTAGTTAGGCGGAGCTTAGGGGTTCTTGAGGCTTTTTTGTAGAGCACATTGAGCTGGACCTGTGTGTCAAGTTTCAAGTCAATCAGACTTATGGGGTGAGGGGCGTGGCTCCCCAAAAAGTCATCTTTGGGCCTTAATTACAGCGCCACCATGTGGCCGATTTGGCTCATACTTAATAGAAGTTGATGCACATCATTTCCAATCCATGGTCCAAACCCCGACTTTCTGGCATATTCCAGCTCACGGGAATTTAGGCTCAAGCGGCAGACAACAAAAAAATAATAATATAATAAAATAATAATAATAATAATAATAAACCGGCACAATTTTAGAAGGGTTCTACCCCTTCGGGGTTAGAACCCTAATAATAATAATAATAAACCGGTACAATTTTAGAAGGGTTCTACCCCTTCGGGGTTAGAACCCTAATAATAATAAATATAGCCGCAAGCGGCAATCAGCGGGTTCTAACCTGTTCCGGCCCAAACCGGCCACCTATCTCAAAATCTTTTTGTGGGTGTGTTCTTGGTCCCTTCTGATCAATATTTACCCGTTTTGTGACGATCGGAAAAACGGTTCAGGTTTTACAGCCAATATTCGCTAAGCTCCGCCCACAGCAAAGATTCATTGGTCCGTGGCGGCCATGTTTTTCGTCCGATCATGCTCATTTATAATAGAAATGAGCGGCTCAGTCCCCCGATGCCTCACACCAAGTTTGGTGTTGATAGCAATAAATATGCCAATTGTCTATTCATTTTACTGTTTTTAACATTATGCAAATTAGCAAAAATTCTGTAAGGGCAGCGTTCATGGTGCAAGAGGCTTTTTTGTAGAGGACTATAGGAGAATGTGTGTGTAAAATTTCAAGTCAATAGCACTTGTGGTGCGGCGGGCAGAGCCTTTCAAGCTTTACACTCTATTATAGCGCCCCCATGTGGCCGATCGGGACCAAATTTTTTGAGATGTATTTGGATGTCATTTATAGTTCATGTACCAAATTTCATGTCCCTCGGTCCTTCCAGCTGGTCACAAATTAAAAAAAGTAATAGGCCACGCCCACTTTCATGTACCAACATGGCACCCAAGATATTAGTTAATAGCCACCCTAGAGCATGCCTACCAAGTTTGGTGAAATTCCATTCATATGGTCTTTGAGATACAGATGTGTGGCATTTATAGCGCCCCCTATAGGCTGAGCTCAAAATGCTTTGGTAGGCAGCTTCCAAGGCTCATTGTGGACTACCCACCAAGTTTGGTGATGATAGGTCAAAGGGTGTGGGCGTTATGGCCAATCAATTCTAAGCTCCGCCACAGCAAAGATGCATTGGTCCGTGGCGGCCATGTTTTTTGACCAATCTGGCTCATTTATAATAGAAATGAGTGTCTCTGTCCCCTGATGCCTTACCAAGTTTGTGGTGATAGCAATAAATATGCCAATTGTCTATTCATTTGACTGTTTTTCAAATTATGCAAATTAGCAAAAAATTAGTTAGGCGGAGCTTAGGGGTTCTTGAGGCTTTTTTGTAGAGCACATTGAGCTGGACCTGTGTGTCAAGTTTCAAGTCAATCAGACTTATGGGGTGAGGGGCGTGGCCTCCCAAAAAGTCATCTTTGAGCCTTAATTACAGCGCCACCATGTGGTCAATTTGGCTCATACTTTAATAGAAGTTGATGCACATCATTTCCAATCCATGGTCCAAACCCCGACTTTCTGGCATATTCCAGCTCACGGGAATTTAGGCTCAAGCGGCAGACAACAAAAAATAATAATAATAATAAACCGGTACAATTTTAGAAGGGTTCTACCCCTTCGGGGTTAGAACCCTAACTAATAATAATAAACCGGCACAATTTTAGAAGGGTTCTACCCCTTCGGGGTTAGAACCCTAAATAATAATAATAATAATAATAAACTTTAGCAATTTCAATAGGGTTCTACCCCTTCGGGGTTAGAACCCTAAATATAGCCGCAAGCGGCAATCAGCGGGTTCTAACCTGTTCCGCCCCAAACCGGCCACCCCCTGTGTGCTAATCTCAAAATCTTTTTTTGGGTGTGTTCTTGGTCCCCTTCTGATGATATATACCAAGTTTGGTGACGATCGGAAAAACGGTTAAGGTTTTACAGCCGATATTGGCTAAGCCCCGCCCTTTTCAAGGATACTTTGCTTGATGGCGGCCATGTTTTTTGTCCGATCTTGCTCATTTGTAACAGAAATGAGCGTCTCAGTCCCCCGATGCCTCATACCAAGTTTGGTGTTGATAGCAATAACTATTACAAAAGCCTATTCATTTTACTGTTTTTAACATTATTCAAATTAGCAAAAATTCTGTAAGGGCAGCGTTCATGGTGCAAGAGGCTTTTTGTAGAGGACTATCAGGAGAATGTGTGTGTAAAGTTTCAAGTCAATAGCACTTGTGGTGCGGCGGGCAGAGCCTTTCAAACTTTACACTCTATGTTATAGCGCCCCCATGTGGCCGATCGGGACCAAATTTGTTGAGCAGTATTTGGATGTCATTTATAGTCCATGTACCAAGTTTCATGTCTCTAGGTCCTTCCAGCTGGTCACAAAGTAATAAAAAGTAACAGGCCACGCCCACTTTCACCTATCAACATGGCACTCAAGATATTAGTTAATAGCCACCCCTAGAGCATGCCTACCAAATTTGGTGAAATTCCATTCAATGGTCTTTGAGATACAGATGTGTGGCATTTATAGCGCCCCCTATAGGCTGAGCTCAAAATGCTTTGGTAGGCAGCTTCCCAGTCTCATTGTGGACCTACCCACCAAGTTTGGTGATGATAGGTCAAAGGGTGTGGGCGTTATGGCCAATCAATTCTAAGCTCCGCCCAAAGCAAAGATTCATTGCTCCGTGGCGGCCATGTTTTTTGACCAATCTGGCTCATTTATAACAGAAATGAGTGGCTCAGTCCCCTGATGCCTCATACCAAGTTTGGTGTTGATAGGTTCAAATATGCCAAAACTCTATTCGTTTTACTGTTTTTCAAATTATGCAAATTAGCAAAAAATCTAGTTAGGCGGAGCTTAGGGGTTCTTGAGGCTTTTTGTAGAGCACATTGAGCTGGACCTGTGTGTCAAGTTTCAAGTCAATCAGACTTATGGGGTGAGGGGCGTGGCCTCCCCAAAAAGTCATCTTTGAGCCTTAATTACAGCGCCACCATGTGGTCGATTTGGCTCATACTTTAATAGAAGTTGATGCACATCATTTCCAATCCATGGTCCAAACCCCGACTTTCTGGCATATTCCAGCTCACGGGAATTTAGGCTCAAGCGGCAGACAACAAAAAATAATAATAATAATAATAAAAAATATAGCCGCAAGCGGCAATCAGCGGGTTCTAACCTGTTCCGGCCCAAACCGGCCACCTATCTTAAAAATCTTTTTGTGGGTGTTCTTGGTCCCCTTCTGATGATATTTATAAAGTTTGGTGATGATGAGAAAAACGGTTAAGGATTTACAGCCGATATTGTCTAAGCTCCGCCCACAGCAAAGATTCATTGGTCCGTGGCGGCCATGTTTTTCATCCGATCTTGCTCATTTGTAACAGAAATGAGCGGCTCAGTCCCCCGATGCCTCATACCAAGTTTGGTGGTGATAGCAATAATATTCCAAACGCCTATTCATTTTACTGTTTTTAACATTATTCAAATTAGCAAAAATTCTGTAAGGGCAGCGTTCATGGTGCAAGAGGCTTTTTTGTAGAGGACTATCAGGAGAATGTGTGTGTAAAATTTCAAGTCAATAGCACTTGTGGTGCAGCAGGCAGAGCCTTTCAAGCTTTACACTCTGTTATAGCGCCCCCATGAGGCCGATCGGGACCAAATTTTTTGAGCAGTATTTGGATGTCATTTATAGTCCATGTACCAAGTTTCATGTCCCTAGGTCCTTCCAGCTGGTCACAAATTAAAAAAATGAATAGGCCACGCCCACTTTCACCTATCAACATGGCACTCAAGATATTAGTTAATAGCCACCCTAGAGCATGCCTACCAAATTTGGTGAAATTCCATTTAATGGTCTTTGAGATACAGATGTGTGGTATTTATAGCGCCCCCTATAGGCTGAGCTCAAAATGCTTTGGTAGGCAGCTTCCAAGTCTCATTGTGGACCTACCCACCAAGTTTGGTGATGATAGGTCAAAGGGTGTGGGCGTTATGGCCAATCAACTCTAAGCTCCGCCCACAGCAAAGATTCATTGGTCTGTGGCGCCATGTTTTATGACCAATCTGGCTCATTTGTAATGGAAATGAGTGTCTCAGTCCCCTGATGCCTCATACCAAGTTTGGTGTTGATAGGTATAAATATGCCAAAACTCTATTCGTTTTACTGTTTTTCAAATTATGCAAATTAGCAAAAAATCTAGTTAGCGGAGCTTAGGGGTTCTTGAGGCTTTTTTGTAGAGCACATTGAGCTGGACCTGTGTGTCAAGTTTCAAGTCAATCAGACTTATGGGTGGGGCGTGGCCTCCCCAAAAAGTCATCTTTGGGCCTTAATTACAGCGCCACCATGTGGCCAATTTGGCTCATACTTTAATAAAAGTTGATGCACATCATTTCCAATCCATGGTCCAAACCCCGACTTTCTGGCATATTCCAGCTCACGGGAATTTAGGCTCAATCGGCAGACAACAAAAAATAATAATAATAATAATAATAATAATAATAATAAACCGGTACAAACTTAGAAGGGTTCTACCCCTTCGGGGTTAGAACCCTAATAATAATAATAAACCGGCACAATTTTAGAAGGGTTCTACCCCTTCGGGGTTAGAACCCTAATAATAAACCGGCACAATTTTAGAAGGGTTCTACCCCTTCGGGGTTAGAACCCTAATAATAATAATAAACCGGCACAATTTTAGAAGGGTTCTACCCCTTCGGGGTTAGAACCCTAAATATAGCCGCAAGCGGCAATCAGCAGGTTCTAACCTGTTCCGGCCTAAACCGGCCACCTATCTCAAAATCTTTTCGCGGGTGTGTTCTTGGTCCCCTTCTGATGATATTTACCAAGTTTTGTGACGATCGGAAAAACGGTTCAGGTTTTACAGCCGATATTGACTAAGCTCCGCCCACAGCAAAGATTCATTGGTCCTTGGCGGCCATGTTTTTAGTCCGATCTTGCTCATTTGTGACAGAAATGAGCGGCTCAGTCCCCCGATGCCTCATACCAAGTTTGGTGTTGATAGCTATAAATATTACAATAGCCCTATTTTACTGTTTTTGACATTATTCAAATTAGCAAAAATTCTGTAAGGGCAGCGTTCATGGTGCAAGAGGCTTTTTTGTAGAGGACTATCAGGAGAATGTGTGTGGAAAATTTCAAGTCAATAGCACTTGTGGTGCGGCGGGCAGAGCCTTTCAAGCTTTACACTCTGTTATAGCGCCCCCATGTGGCCGATCGGGACCAAATTTTTTGAGCAGTATTTGGATGTCATTTATAGTCCATGTACCAAGTTTCATGTCCCTCAGTCCTTCCAGCTGGTCATAAATTAAAAAAAGTAATAGGCCACGCCCACTTTCACGTACCAACATGGCACTCAAGATTTTGGTTAATAGCCACCCCTAGAGCATGCCTACCAAATTTGGTGAAATTCCATCCAATGGTCTTTGAGATACAGAGGTGTGGCATTTATAGCGCCCCCTACAGGTTGAGCTCAAAATGCTTTGGTAGGCAGCTTCCCAGTCTCATTGTGGACCTACCCACCAAGTTTGGTGATGATAGGTCAAAGGGTGTGGGCGTTATGGCCAATCAATTCTAAGCTCCGCCCACAGCAAAGATTCATTGGTCCGTGGCGGCCATGTTTTTTGACCAATCTGGCTCATTTCTAATAGAAATGAGTGGCTCAGTCCCCTGATGCCTCATACCAAGTTTGGTGTTGATAGGTACAAATATGCCAAAACTCTATTCGTTTTACTGTTTTTCAAATTATGCAAATTAGCAAAAAATCTAGTTAGGCGGAGCTTAGGGGTTCTTGAGGCTTTTTTGTAGAGCACATTGAGCTGGACCTGTGTGTCAAGTTTCAAGTCAATCAGACTTATGGGTGAGGGGCGTGGCCTCCCCAAAAAGTCATCTTTGGGCCTTAATTACAGCGCCACCATGTGGCCAACTTGGCTCATACTTTAATAAAAGTTGATGCACATCATTTCCAATCCATGGTCCAAACCCCGACTTTCTGGCATATTCCAGCTCACGGGAATTTAGGCTCAAGCGGCAGACAACAAAAATAATAATAATAATAAATAATAAATATAGCCGCAAGCGGCAATCAGCGGGTTCTAACCTGTTCCGGCCCAAACCGGCCACCTATCTTAAAAATCTTTTTGTGGGTGTGTCTTGGTCCCCTCTGATGATATTTATAAAGTTTGGTGATGATGAGAAGAAAAACGGTTAAGGATTTACAGCCGATATTGTCTAAGCTCCGCCCACAGCAAAGATTCATTGGTCCGTGGCGGCCATGTTTTTCATCCGATCTGCTCATTTGTAACAGAAATGAGCGGCTCAGTCCCCCGATGCCTCATACCATTTTGGTGGTGATAGCAATAATATTCCCAAACGCTATTCATTTTACTGTTTTTAACATTATTCAAATTAGCAAAAATTCTGTAAGGGCAGCGTTCATGGTGCAAGAGGCTTTTTTGTAGAGGACTATCAGGAGAATGTGTGTGTAAAATTTCAAGTCAATAGCATTGTGGTGCAGCAGGCAGAGCCTTTCAAGCTTTACACTCTGTTATAGCGCCCCATGAGGCCGATCGGGACCAAATTTTTTGAGCAGTATTTGGATGTCATTTATAGTCATGTACCAAGTTTCATGTCCCTAGGTCCTTCCAGTGTCACAAATTAAAAAAAAATGAATAGGCCACGCCCACTTTCACCTATCAACATGGCACTAAAGATATTAGTTAATAGCCACCCCTAGAGCATGCCTACCAAATTTGGTGAAATTCCATTTAATGGTCTTTGAGATACAGATGTGTGGTATTTATAGCGCCCCTATGGCTGAGCTCAAAATGCTTTGGTAGGCAGCTTCCAAGTCTCATTGTGGACCTACCCACCAAGTTGGTGATGATAGGTCAAAGGGTGTGGGCGTTATGGCCAATAACTCTAAGCTCCGCCCACAGCAAGATTCATTGGTCTGTGGCGGCCATGTTTTATGACCAATCTGGCTCATTTTGTAATGGAAATGAGTGTCTCAGTCCCCTGATGCCTCATACCAAGTTTGGTGTTGATAGGTATAAATATGCCAAAAGTCTATTCGTTTTACTGTTTTTCAAATTATGCAAATTAGCAAAAATCTTGTTAGGCGGAGCTTAGGGGTTCTTGAGGCTTTTTGTAGAGCACATGAGCTGGACCTGTGTGTCAAGTTTCAAGTCAATCAGACTTATGGGGTGAGGGCGTGGCTTCCCCAAAAAGTCATCTTTGGGCCTTAATTACAGCGCCACCATGTGGCCAATTGGCTCATACTTTAATAAAAGTTGATGCACATCATTTCCAATCCATGGTCCAAACCCCGACTTTCTGGCATATTCCAGCTCAGGGAATTTAGGCTCAATCGGCAGACAACAAAAAAATAATAATAATAAATATAGCCGCAAGCGGCAATCGGCGGGTTCTAACCTGTTCCGCCCCAAACCGGCCACCTATCTCAAAATCTTTTTGTGGGTGTGTTCTTGGTCCCCTTCTGATGATATTTACCCAGTTTTGTGACGATCGGAAAAACGGTTCAGGTTTTACAGCCGATATTGGCTAAGCTCCGCCCACAGCAAAGATTCATTGGTCTGTGGCGGCCATGTTTTTCGTCCGATCTTGCTCATTTATAATAGAAATGAGCGGCTCAGTCCCCCGATGCCTCATACCAAGTTTGGTGTTGATAGCATTAAATATTCCAAACGCCTATTCATTTTACTGTTTTGAACATTATTCAATTATTAGCAAAAATTCTGTAAGGGCAGCGTTCATGGTGCAAGAGGCTTTTTTGTAGAGGACTATCAGGAGAATGTGTGTGTAAAGTTTCAAGTCGATAGCACTTGTGGTGCGGCGGGCAGAGCCTTTCAAGCTTTACACTCTGTTATAGCGCCCCATGTGGCCGATCGGGACCAAATTTGTTGAGCAGTATTTGGATGTCATTTATAGTTCATGTACCAAGTTTCATGTCCCTCAGTCCTTCCAGCTGGTCACAAATTAAAAAAAAGTAATAGGCCACGCCCACTTTCACGTACCAACATGGCACTCAAGATATTGGTTAATAGCCAACCCTAGAGCATGCCTACCAAATTTGGTGAAATTCCATCATATGGTCTTTGAGATACAGATGTGTGGCATTTATAGCGCCCCTATAGCTGAGCTCAAAATGCTTTGGTAGGCAGCTTCCCAGTCTCATTGTGGACCTACCACCAAGTTTGGTGATGATAGGTCAAAGGGTGTGGGCGTTATGGCCAATCAATTCTAAGCTCCGCCCACAGCAAAGATGCATTGCTCCGTGGCGTCCATGTTTTTTGACCAATCTGGCTCATTTATAATAGAAATAAGTGTGTCAGTCCCCTGATGCCTCATACCAAGTTTGGTGATGATAGCAATAAATATGCCAATTGTCTATTCATTTGACTGTTTTTCAAATTATGCAAATTAGCAAAAAATCTAGTTAGGCGGAGCTTAGGGGTTCTTGAGGCTTTTTTGTAGAGCACATTGAGCTGGACTGTGTGTCAAGTTTCAAGTCAATCAGACTTATGGGGTGAGGGCGTGCCTCCCCAAAAAGTCATCTTTGGGCCTTAATTACAGCGCCACCATGTGGCCAACTGGGCTCATATTTTAATAAAAGTTGATGCACATCATTTCCAATCCATGGTCCAAACCCCGACTTTCTTGGCATATTCCAGCTCACGGGAATTTAGGCTCAACCGGCAGACAACAAAAAATAATAATAAATAATAATAATAATAATAAACTTTAGCAATTTCAATAGGGTTCTACCCCTTCGGGGTTAGAACCCTAATAATAATAAATATAGCCGCAAGCGGCAATCAGCGGGTTCTAACCTGTTCCGGCCTAAACCGGCCACCTATCTCAAAATCTTTTTGCGGGTGTGTTCTTGGTCCCCTTCGGATGATATTTACCAAGTTTGGTGACGATCGGAAAAACGGTTCAGGTTTTACAGCCGATATTGGCTAAGCTCCGCCCACAGCAAAGATTCATTGGTCCTTGGCGGCCATGTTTTTAGTCCGATCTTGCTCATTTGTGATAGAAATGAGCGGCTCAGTCCCCCGATGCCTCATACCAAGTTTGGTGTTGATAGCTATAAATATTACAATAGCCTATTCATTTTTACTGTTTTTGACATTATTCAAATTAGCAAAAAATTCTGTAAGGGCAGCGTTCATGGTGCAAGAGGCTTTTTTGTAGAGGACTATCAGGAGAATGTGTGTGTAAAATTTCAAGTCAATAGCACTTGTGGTGCAGCAGGCAGAGCCTTTCAAGCTTTACACTCTGTTATAGCGCCCCATGTGGCCGATCGGGACCAAATTTTTTGAGCAGTATTTGGATGTCATTTAAAGTCCATGTACCAAGTTTCATGTCCCTCGGTCCTTCCAGCTGCTCACAAATTAAAAAAAAGTAATAGGCCACGCCCACTTTGATCTGTCAACATGGCACTCAACATGTTAGTCAATAGCCACCCCTAGAGCATGCCTACCAAATTTGGTGAAATTCCATCCAATGGTCTTTGTGATACAGATGTGTGGCATTTATAGCGCCCCTATAGGCTGAGCTCAAAATGCTTTGGTAGGCAGCTTCCCAGTCTCATTGTGGACCTACCCACCAAGTTTGGTGATGATAGGTCAAAGGGTGTGGGCGTTATGGCCAATCAATTCTAAGCTCCGCCCACAGCAAAGATTCATTGGTCCGTGGCGGCCATGTTTTTTGACCAATCTGGCTCATTTATAACAGAAATGAGTGGCTCAGTCCCCTGATGCCTCTTACCAAGTTTGGTGTTGATAGGTATAAATATGCCAAAACTCTATTCGTTTTACTGTTTTTCAAATTATGCAAATTAGCAAAAAAATCTAGTTAGGCGGTGCTTAGGGGTTCTTGAGGCTTTTTTGTAGAGCACATTGAGCTGGACCTGTGTCAAGTTTCAAGTCAATCAGACTTATGGGTGAGGGGCGTGGCCTCCCCAAAAAGTCATCTTTGAGCCTTAATTACAGCGCCACCATGTGGCCAATTTGGTCATACTTTAATAGAAGTTGATGCACATCATTTCCAATCCATGGTCCAAACCCCGACTTTCTGGCATATTCCAGCTCACGGGAATTTAGGCTCAACCGGCAGACAACAAAAAATATAATAATAATAATAATAATAATAATAATAAACCGGTACAAACTTAGAAGGGTTTACCCCTTCGGGGTTAGAACCCTAATAATAAACCGGTACAATTTTAGAAGGGTTCTACCCCTTCGGGGTTAGAACCTAATAATAATAATAATAAACCGGCACAATTTTAGAAGGGTTCTACCCCTTCGGGGTTAGAACCCTAATAAACCGGTACAATTTTAGAAGGGTTCTACCCCTTCGGGGTTAGAACCCTAATAATATAAATAATAAACCGCACAATTTTTAGAAGGGTTCTACCCTTCGGGGTTAGAACCCTAATAATAAACGGTACAATTTTAGAAGGGTTCTACCCCTTCGGGGTTAGAACCCTAATAAACCGGTACAATTTTAGAAGGGTTCTACCCCTTCGGGGTTAGAACCCTAATAAACCGGTACAATTTTAGAAGGGTTCTACCCCTTCGGGGTTAGAACCCTAATAATAAACTTTAGCAATTTCAATAGGGTTCTACCCCTTCGGGGTTAGAACCCTAAATAATAATAAACCGGTACAATTTTAGAAGGGTTCTACCCCTTCGGGGTTAGAACCCTAAATATAGCCGCAAGCGGCAATCGGCGGGTTCTAACCTGTTCCGCCCCAAACCGGCCACCTATCTCAAAATCTTTTTGTGGGTGTGTTCTTGGTCCCCTTCTGATGATATTTACCCAGTTTTGTGACGATCGGAACAACGGTTCAGGTTTTACAGCCGATATTGGCTAAGCCCCGCCTTTTTCAAGGATACGTTGCTTGATGGCGGCCATGTTTTTCGTCCGATCATGCTCATTTGTAATGGAAATGAGCGGCTCAGTCCCCCGATGCCTCATACCAAGTTTGGTGTTGATAGCAATAAATATGCCAATTGTCTATTCATTTTACTGTTTTAACATTATGCAAATTAGCAAAATTCTGTAAGGGCAGCGTTCATGGTGCAAGAGGCTTTTTTGTAGAGGACTATCAGGAGAATGTGTGTGTAAAATTTCAAGTCAATAGCACTTGTGGTGCAGCAGGCAGAGCCTTTCAAGCTTTACACTCTGTTATAGCGCCCCATGTGGTCGATCGGGACCAAATTTTTTGAGCAGTATTTGGGTGTCATTTATAGTCCATGTACCAAGTTTCTGTCCTCGGTCCTTCCAGCTGCTCACAAATTAAAAAAAAGTAATAGGCCACGCCCACTTTTCACGTACCAACATGGCACTCAAGATATTGGTTAATAGCCACCCCTAGAGCATGCCTACCAAATCTGGTGAAATTCCATCCAATGGTCTTTGAGATACAGATGTGTGGCATTTATAGCGCCCCCTAGGCTGAGCTCAAAATGCTTTGGTAGGCAGCTTCCAAGTGTCATTGTGGACCTTCCCACCAAGTTTGGTGATGATAGGTCAAAGGGTGTGGGCGTAATGGCCAATCAATTCTAAGCTCCGCCCACAGCAAAGATTCATTGGTCCGTGGCGGCCATGTTTTTTGACCAATCTGGCTCATTTCTAATAGAAATGAGTGGCTCAGTCCCCTGATGCCTCATACCAAGTTTGGTGTTGATAGGTACAAATATGCCAAAACTCTATTCGTTTTACTGTTTTTCAAATTATGCAAATTAGCAAAAAATCTAGTTAGGCGGAGCTTAAGGGTTCTTGAGGCTTTTTTGTAGAGCACATTGAGCTGGACCTGTGTGTCAAGTTTCAAGTCAATCAGACTTATGGTGTGAGGGGCGTGGCCTCCCCAAAAAGTCATCTTTGGGCCTTAATTACAGCGCCACCATGTGGCCAACTTGGCTCATACTTTAATAAAAGTTGATGCACATCATTTCCAATCCATGGTCCAAACCCCGACTTTCTGGCATATTCCAGCTCACGGGAATTTAGGCTCAAGCGGCAGACAACAAAAAATAATAAGTACAAACTTAGAAGGGTTCTACCCCTTCGGGGTTAGAACCCTAATAATAATAATAATAAACCGGTACAATTTTAGAAGGGTTCTACCCCTTCGGGGTTAGAACCCTAATAATAATAATAAACCGGTACAAACTTAGAAGGGTTCTACCCCTTCGGGGTTAGAACCCTAATAATAATAAACCGGTACAATCTTAGAAGGGTTCTACCCCTTCGGGGTTAGAACCCTAATAAACCGGTACAAACTTAGAAGGGTTCTACCCCTTCGGGGTTAGAACCCTAATAATAATAATAATAATAATAACAATATTTGTACACTTTTGAATACGTTTATTATAGGGCAAAGAATGTGTAAGCAAAAACATTGACGTTTGTGCAGTTGGACCATGGTCAAACTGTATTAGTACCTATTTGGACTCATATCCATAAGAGACGTGTATAGTGGGTGTGACGTGTATCCGTGACGTAACTACACGCCACGCTCACTCTATGACTTAACTACTACACGCCATGCCCCCTACTGTTTACGCCCCTCTCTTGCACACTGCAGACGGATACAGTTATCGTTACAGGCTTTTCCAGGTCTCCCACTTGGACGCACTTCACAGCCAGCAGATGTCAGTCTTCTGACTGTGTGAAATGCTTCGAAGCAGTGTGTCATTCTTGAAGCAGTTGTGTCAAAGTGGTTCACTGCTTCATGAAGCTTCGATTTCACCATCACTACTTTTTTCCCACGTTGTGTCTGAACACGAATAGCGGGTGGATGTTCGGAATTACCAGTGTCCTACATGGGAGACGCCTCTCGTTCCAACAGGTTGCAGCGTGTTTCCTGAACACAGCAGCTTCTTCATGTTCTTCGCCACAACACCGCGTCTCTAAACGGAACTTCTGCCCCCTCCCCCTTGCCTTCAAAATTAAAGATGATACAGGAGAATTTGATACTTCGTAAAGCATATGGTGTCTTACTACAATGAGCTTATTGTCTAGGGGCCAAAAAACGGAAATTCAAAGGAGGAAGAAGAAAAAAAGCGTTCTTATGAGTCAATTTCCCGATGTAAATCAAATTAAAAAACAAAGGGAAATGACTTTTCCAAGATGGCCTTGCTAAAAAAAACTAAGGAAACTTATTTTTGAGGGAACTTCAGTCAGAAAAACATTTAAGCTGATTAAATACCTTCAGAAAAAAAAAAAAATTAATAATTGAAAAAACTAAATACCACATATGTCACCAGAGAATGAAGCTTACCAGAAAGGATGGACGGGACTCCATTTACGTACGAAAATGTATACGCCTGTTTCAAACGATGTTACTGTCACTGCACACATACTTCCATGCGTCCTGTACGTTGGCATGGATATTAACCAATATATCCACCAGGGGGCAGCCCAGAGTCAAAAGTTCATGACAACAGCAAACTCAAAAACAAACATAGCGACTGTGGAGAAGATATCAATAATGTACCTCTTGCATAAAAGAAACAAAAGAGGCAGTGTTGTAGGAGGCGGTGGTCGGTGAGGCCGTTAAATACATCGCGACTGGAGGAAGGAGAATTCTTTTCTCTAGTACTGCCGATGAGAGAAATTGACAACAAGCATCATTTCCAGTACTTTAGGATGTCCGCCGGGGGATTCGATAACTTGCTTCACTGGGTGGCCCCCCACATCCAGCATGACAAGTCACACAGTGCATAACAAATTTTGATTCCCTAAACATTCTGGGAACATTTGTTTTAAGCTGTAGGAACATTTTTGAACGTTGCAACACAACGTAATATACTGATATAAACGGCAAGTTTTCCTGACGTAACCGGAACATTATTTTGATGTTCCCAGAATGTTCTTGGAGGGTTAATTGAATGTTATAAGAAGGTTACCAAAACGTCTCTCCTAAAACATTCCCTGCATGTTAAAACGGCAAGTTTTCCTGACGTAACCAGAGGGTTATATTGATGTTCTCTGAATGTTCTTGGAAGGTTAATTGAACATTTAAAGAAGGTTACCAGAATGTTCTCCGTAAAATGTTCCCTGCATGTTAAAATGGCAAGTTTTCCTGACGTAACTAGAAGGTTATGTTGATGTTCCCTGAACGTTCTTGGAAGGTTAATTGAACGTTTAAAGAAGGTTACCAGAATTCCCTGCATGTTAAAACGGCAAGTTTTCCTGACATAACCAGAAGGTTATTTTGATGTTCCCTGAACATTCTTGGAAGGTTAATTGAACGTTATAAGAAGGTTACCAGAATGTTCTCCATAAAACATTCCCTGCATGTTAAAACGGCAAGTTTTCCTGACGTAACCAGAAGGTTATATTGATGTTCCCTGAACGTTCTTGGAAGGTTAATTGAACGTTTAAAGAAGGTTACCAGAATGTTCTCTGTAAAACATTCCCTGCATGTTAAAACGGCAAGTTTTCCTGACGTAACCAGAAGGTTATATTGATGTTCCCTGAATGTTCTTGGGAGGTTAATTGAACGTTTAAAGAAGGTTACCAGAATGTTCTCCATAAAACGTTCCCTGCATGTTAAAACGGCAAGTTTTCCTGACGTAACCAGAAGGTTATATTGATGTTCCCTGAATGTTCTTGGGAGGTTAATTGAACGTTTAAAGAAGGTTACCAGAATGTTCTCCATAAAACGTTCCCTGCATGTTAAAACGGCAAGTTTTCCTGACGTAACTAGAAGGTTATATTGATGTTCCCTGAACGTTCTTGGAAGGTTAATTGAACGTTTAAAGAAAGTTACCAGAATGTTCTCCATAAAACATTCCCTGCATGTTAAAACGGCAAGTTTTCCTGACATAACCAGAAGGTTATTTTGATGTTCCCTGAATGTTCTTGGAAGGTTAATTGAATGTTATAAGAAGGTTACCAGAATGTTCTCCATAAAACATTCCCTGCATGTTAAAACGGCAAGTTTTCCTGACGTAAACAGAAGGTTATATTGATGTTCCCTGAACGTTCTTGGAAGGTTAATTGAACGTTTAAAGAAGGTTACCAGAATGTTCTCCGTAAAACGTTCCCTGCATGTTAAAACGGCAAGCTTTCCTGACGTAACCAGAAGGTTATTTTGATGTTCCCTGAACGTTCTTGGAAGGTTAATTGAATGTTATAAGAAGGTTACCAGAATGTTCTCCGTAAAACGTTCCCTGCATGTTAAAACGGCAAGTTTTCCTGACGTAACTAGAAGGTTATATTGATGTTCCCTGAACATTCTTGGAAGGTTAATTGAACGTTATAAGAAGGTTACCAAAATGTCTCCCCTCAAACGTTCCTTCTAAGTTAAAACGGCAAGTTTTCCTGACGTTACCAGAGGGTTATTTTGATGTTGCCTGAATGTTTTGGGAAGGTTAATTGAGTGTTTTAAGAAGGTTACCAGAATGTTCTCCCTCAAACATTCCTTCCAAGTTAAAACAGCAAGTTTTCCTGCCATAACCAGAAGGTTATTTTGATGTTCCCTGAATGTTCTGGGAAAGTAAGTTGAATATTATAGGACGGTTGCCAAAATGTTTGAATGTTTTAAACACAATTATAAATAGCAAGTTTTCCTGACGTTCCCAAGGTTAACTGAACATTATAGGAAGGTTACCACAGTGTTTTCAGTTTAATGTTCCCTTCATGAAAATTATAAAACAAATGTGATTCTGTTCCTACTCCTAGGAAATTAAAACACTCAGTGAATGTTCCTAGAATTTTTTAACAATACCATTTACATCAATACCAATACTTTGAAAGTGTAACCATCACATACTCACTGAAAAACCAGAGAGAAAAAAATTCTGTCAACATTGACATTTGTCCGATTTATTGGAAACTACGAGAAAAAAAAAACCCACCAGGAGAGCAAACAGGAACACTTTCTGCTAAAGAAACATACAGGAAGTAACATAGATGGAGGAACACAGCCCTAGTCCTGGCTTTCTGCATCTTTTATTGCAACACACATCACACTATCATACAAACAAACAAAAGTTTCTAAGACTTGGCTTTAAATAGCCAATGCAGGGTCTAAAATTATATTTTTGGCTCACCAGTCAAATGCCTGTGTAATGGCAATAATTCGTGGTGATCATGAAAAACACAGAGAGCTGTCCTTTGGGCGTTTATTTTCTTTGAAATAAATTATCAAGCATTCAGACCCCGGAACCTCAGCTCCTGGGCGAATGAGAAACAAATTGACATACAGAGTGGAAGTACTTATGCCAGAGAAACAGATAACACAGAGAGAAACTACTTCACATATGCTGACCTTGTGGGCCAGATAAGGTTTGAGACATGGAGACAGACAGAAAAGGCCCAAACTACATGCAATATGAAATAGGAATAGACTAATAGTGAAAGATTGATATTACGGGAAAATTGACCTGACACCTAGTACAAGAAAAATTATATCAACTAGGGGTGTAACGAATAACCGATTTGAATTGGAAAATCGTTTTTGATTTAAAAGATGCAAGTGCATCGGTACACAGATTAGTGAATCGGTCTCAATGTAGCTTGAACCAGCTGATGGCCCGATTGAAAAGTTATAAATCAGTTTAATGTTCCTGATGCAGCTGCTGAAAGGTGCATCTCCCTCTTTGACCGTCTCTTGCTCCTCCCCTAACCCCTAAATTCCACCAGATGCGTGTGCAGTGGAGCTGATACGTTTCAATTCTAACCAATGTTTGTGGTTCCACCGGTCTGCGCGCTGCGAGCTCCGGAGCATCCGCAGCAGATATGCAGAGCTTCTATTTTTACGCTGGAGCACAACACAGCAATTCAGCACAGAGCAGATCATGCGGAACAGGAAGTCATGCGCAGAAACAAAATAAAACATCCGGTTAATGTTAAGCGCAGTTGACTCTCTCCCGCTCCCTCAAATACAGTAGGAGCCACTCAAAAGTTTCTTCCCTCAGCCGACTGCCTGTCAAATCCCAGCCAAATCCCAGCCAAATTCCAGCCGGTTGCCAGCCAGCTGCTGAGCTGGCTCTACCCCCCTCCCTCTTCCATTTTAATCCTTGACACGCCCACTCGTTCAATTGCAGGGTATCGCCATGAGATGGCGCCTCTCTCACAAAAAACAGCCTGCAGTCATTCAGTTTATCAAACGTGAAAGCGTATCGTTTCTATAGCAACGACTCTTTTCAGGGGTAACTGTCTGCCTTTCCGAAACCTTGCCTCTTCAAACGTTAACTTCCATTCCACCTTTTTCTCTTAAGTCAAACCATTACGAAAATTCCTGCCTTTATTATTCGAAATGTCGGCCCTTCCTCTTTTTTCTAAGGGATCCGTCATTCCAAAGTTTGGATATTGTGGAATATGGCACAGCTGCTGTGCTGCAGTGCAGACATTTCAGTCGCACAATGGCCCTCATTTATCAAACGAGCGTACGCCAGAATAGTGGGTGTACGCTCATTTCCACGCCAACTTTGGCATTTATCAATTTGGACGTGAGCGTAGGGTACGATCAAATCTCACGTCAGGTCTCAGCTCGTGTACGCAACTTTGAGTCAGTGTGGATTTGCGGTGCAGCACAGCAAGATCTGGCTGAGTCTGAAAATAATTATTAAACAAACCTCAAACTTGGCATCTAAGCATAATCAGCCACATATTCAGTGGGGGGGGGGGGGGGGGGGGGGGGGGGGGGGGGGGGCGCACGACTCATTTATATTCCTTAACAGTAGCGTGGGCGCGCGGCTACGTGACGGTGCACTGCAGAGCCGGAGTCATCTCCTCGATAAGTAAACTGCCTTTGGTAAATCTAAACAAAGTAGGCTATTAAATGACAATATTTTGGTATGCTTCTTATTCTATGTGACAAAGGTTATCCCCTCAATACCTTATAACCCCGCTGCAAACCCTGCCACAGAGCAGGAGCGCAGGCTTAACAGTGCGCACACACACACACACGGGTCACGGTGGAGCGCTGCTTTGGGTCACTCAAGGGCAGGTGGCTCTGTCTTGGACCAGCGGGGGGAACGCTGCTGTATACCCAGAAAAGGTGCGACATCATTTTGGCCTGTGCAGTTTTGCACAATATTGCTTTAGACAATGGAGCGTTTGATGTGCCGGCGCAGCCAGATTAACCAATGGCCAGGGAGCCGTGGCCAGCACAGCCTCCACGGGGCTATACGGAGGAGACAGGACCTCACTCATCGCTTCTAAAATGTAAAGTATACCTGAACATTGTGTAAGTGCTCTACAGTAGGCCTATTTAATCAGTAATGTGATGCAAGTATAGTCTATTAGGGTATAGGGATATTCAATACAGACAATGGACAACATTTAGTCATTTAAACATTTTATTCAGTTTTTTTTTCTTTAGATTCTAGTTAATTCTGGTCTGGTTGGCCTCCTCCAGTCTGCCTGTTGGCTTTTTGTTGGCAGCTTTAAGTCTCACCACTTTTTCTTCACCTAAACGTAAAGGCATTGGCTATTAAGCTATGGATGAATAAAAGATTTTTTTTTTACTATCATCATTAGATTATAGGCTATTTAATGAGAATTTTATTCAAGCCTTAGCCGGATTCCGTTTGTCAAAGGCGACGCTGTTGACTGCCTCCGTGATCTTCTTCCAGACAGCGTTTTTATGAGCTCCTTAATGCCAGTTTTTAAACTTCCAAAAAGCACGTATTTATTTACCTCCATCTCGGACGTGAGGGTGCCGATTTCCAGCTCAGAAAAGTTTCTCTTCTTTGCAATATTTCTCTTCTCCATGGTGCGACCTCACAGGGCGAGGCTTCTGAACCACGAATATTTAAGGGCGTAACATGCTAATGACGATCGATTTCAGCCGCCGCATTTATCAAGGCCTGATCATTCGTACGCTGGGACTGGTCAGATACGAACGTTTCATGAATCACACGTGTGTCCTATCGTAAGATGAATCCTGCGCTCAGATCTGCACCTGTTTCTACGCTCGTTTGATAAATGAGGGCCACTGTGCGTGTCAGCAGCGGGCAGCTGTAGCCTATAGAACTGGGCTTTTACTGATGCACTTTCTGAAAGCTATTTACTTGATTAGACTTCTATTTTCGTTTGGATATTATTATTTTTCGTTATTGTATAAATGTTTTCAGTTAATCAGTGAGATCACATCCTCAAAAAATGACTGAAAGAAAAATAAGGGGCTGATCGATATTTATATGCAAATGGCGCTGGTCCAAACAGGGGGGGGGGGTTCCGAACTTTTTTTGAGCACTGGGGGGGGGGGGCATATGGTTTTTATTTTGGATTCAGGGGGGGTCATGCAACTTTAATTTGTTAAGTTTTGTATGATTTTTTGTTTGTTTTCCATTCGTATTTTACTCAGAGGTTTTGGTTTATACTCCGCTATATAAAGTTACCCTGCATGGTCCACAATGGTATTTCCCACTTGCGCACACGTCACTTTCAATGCACACGTCACTGACCGGAAAACCCAATAGAGTAGCAGAAGAAGACGACCGCGGAACACAAACAATTCAAGCATAATGGCTGCTGTGAGGAAATCAGTGTATCGAAAGGAAAGTTTCCTTCATGCTAATTTGAGAGTGTCTTTGCAGACCTTAAAAGCGGATGAGACACTGGACAAATTTAATTTTATTACAGAGTCGACAAAGAATAAAGGGCCGTCCACACCAAGAACTATAACTATAAATATAACTATAAATATACAGTTTTAAAAATCGTTCTAAACGCAAGTTTTTGGCAGCGTCCACACTACAACTATAACGACAACGATAGTGGTGGATGATATCGTTTGGATCACTTTCAGAGCGATTTGATGAACGATAGAAACACTGACAGCCAATCAAAATCCATCCGAAATGACAGGTCGAGACGTTCATCACATCACGTATACCCACTAAGAAAGCTCCAGGATTTCCATATACCCACTTAAAAATGTGCAAAGATCCGTAACAATATAGTTTTGTGACAGAATCTTAACTTCAGTGATTTTGTTTTGCAAATACCGGGTAAATAACTGCAATAAAATACATTTTGCAGGGGAATGTGTCTCCTCTTTTCCCCTCCATTCATAAAATTCAGGAGCCAGGATGAAGTTACTGAGGGGGGCAAATCTTTATTATGCAACATAGGTTCACACAGTGAGTTATAAAGAGCGCGCAGCCGTGCGTAATCGTCGCGCGTAATGACAGCTCGTCGCCGGTGAAACACAATAAACTGCACGTCTTCATTCATGTTTGTCTCATGACAGATGGAGCTGACAGACAGACAGACAGGTGGAGCAAGCGGCAAATTGGTTTTCTTTTTCTTTCTCACAACATACAGCAATAACAGGTCATCAATGTCCATTTTATCCATCACCATGCTCCCCTGCTGACCGCACCGAGCAGTGTGTGTTTGGCGTAACCTAGCAACACGACAATATCGTTCATTGGTGTGGATGCTGCCATTGTTATCGTTATAGTTAACGTTACAGTTATCTTTCTTGGTGTGGACGGCCCTTAAGAACTTGCGCGACAAACTTCTAGCTCTGAGTTGGCTGCTGAGTGAGCTGCTGCTCCCAGCCACTGGTGAGAGCAAACCTTGTGGATGGCTGGACTACGAGTATGCGTATGAACTGTTCTCCTCCTTCTTTGTCGTTTGGCCTGAAAGAATTTGGTTCCGCGATGCTCTACTCGACAAAGACTACGGCATACCGGTTGCAATATTCAGACGGCCTACCGGCTCAGATGCTCGTGCTAAATGATCCCACAAACACAACACTGTTCTACAGCTGGGAAGGTAGGAGAGAAAAAAACTCACGCCTGAAAGCTGATAATGAAAGCTTTTATACTCACAGCTGTTTATTTTAAATACGAAAAATATAGCTCCCAATCTGTCTTTATTTTACAGTGTCAGAATCAAATGAAAGACGTTTCCAGATTTAGTTCCACAGTAGCTTTGTGAACTCAATACTGACCCCACCTGGCAGAGTAAAGTTTTAATGGCGAAGTCAAATACGGTGCTATTTATTGATGGAAATCGTCATTATTATTGCTCTCTTTACTGCTGGTGTGATTATATACAAAAATGTTGTTTATGGTTGGGGGGGGGCCAAAACGTTTTTTTTGGACGCTTGGGGGGGGGGTTTAAGGAAAAAATAAAATCATAATCACGTCCCAACTATACCCCGGTCCTATTTAAATAACGATCAGCCCCTAAGGCTGCTGCAACTATGCATGATCTCAGCAATTATTCTATCATTTTTTTGATTATTCATGTAATTGTGAAGCATGTTTTTTTTAAATAAAATCTCAACAAATTCAAATGAAAAATATGTTATAATATTTTGGAATTGACAAAATTGAATTAACCACAAGCCCTATTTTATACTTTGTTGTACAACGGTGTGGTGCAAAAAAATTGTGAAATTACCAGATCTATAAGCTCACGACACATTGCATTGTGACGCATTGTGAGCATGTAATTAGATCTTGTTGTTTATGAGGTAGCGATGATGTGAAGGTGATGAAGGAGACTCCGCTGACACCGTCTTGCTTGTATATAGAAAGGTTTATTACAAGAAGTACAGCATCAAAATCAAGCACCTAGGATTGCCTGAGAGAGAGTCCTAAGCCAATATGAACTGCTCTGAATCACAGTCCCAAATATTCTGCTTATATAGGTTGGTTGTTTTGATGAACTTTGAAACAACACGAAACAGGTGACAGAGAAAAATCCAGAAGGAATCTAACCCTTTAACCTGTCTTATCAGTCCTTGACCTAGGCTGTGACATAATCTTGACCAGGGCCCCTAACTGAGCACTTTTACAATCTCTGAACATCAAGCAATGTGGCGAATCATATACCTACATATTTCCCCCCTTCGAGACTACACAGAGTCTCGAAAAATAAAGAGTAATACATAGATATTTGCAGTTGTGATAGAAATAGCTGTTCCTCCTACAGCATAACCTTAACAATTTAGCAACTTTATGGAGTGTGAGAGCGAAAACCTGTCAGGCAGCTATCTGTCCTGAAATACCCCTCAAACAATCTAGACAGGAAAAATTCTCTCACGGTCCCTCTGCCTTAGGCGACCCACTTATAGTACTCCAGACCAATTTAAAAGGAGGAATTTGGTATTTTATGTAAGGATATGACTTAAACAAATACATGTGGAAACCTCAGTAAATAAAATCAAAACAATGTCCAAATTCAGGCTGGTCGACCCATCGTACCTTCCAATGGACCTTTCCCTGCCTAGCAAGAAACATCCCTAAACACCCGAAAAAAAAGAAAACAACTGAGATCCCAATGTATTTATCCAACAGCAAAAACCATCAGTCTAAAATGATTACAATCAAGAAATATTATAACATTTAAGTATCATCCATACAGTAAAAGAAAACTCAAAAAATAAGACACTATTATGTCTTACTAAAATGATCACTATCATAAAATCATCCTCTGTCAGTCTCACAGCTTACATTCATTAGAACAAAATCCAAAAAAGATATGAGAGCAAACATGAAAAGATATCACACTGCAACTCCTCAGCAGCGTCGACTCTCAATGTAGTGTTGACGATGTGTGTAACCAGGACATATTATCACAGTGTCCTTGTTCGGGGCCCTCCAATCCATATTATTGTCCATATTTGAGTGTCTGAATTCCTTCAGAACGTCGGGGTCCCTGAACAATCAGCCACCCTCACAGTGGTCTTCCCCATACCGTCCTAGGAGGAAAGAAAAGAAAACACCAACCAGTATATTTGCAAAGACAGCTGATGCAAATTCATTAAAACATCAAATGCAATTCACAATATCATGATTTCACATTGTTCCAAATTATAACTCTAACTCACATTTCCATTTCCCCCCTTTAATCATAACACCCCATAATAAGAAACGACTAAATAACAAAATAATAGATGTCAAAACTATAAACTATAACTATAATTAGACATTCAAAATGGATATTTCTCCACCAGTTCATCTCCTAACACCATTTCCTCGTCAACGTCTGTGTCAGTCCTCTGTAATAATGGCATCTGAACATGATCCCCAGGCATCACAACTCCAACCCATCTCAATATCAGAGCCTTCGCAAAGGTCAGTAGTAGCGTACAAAAACAGAACATCACACACAATGATAGAAGAATCGCTACCAAAACCTGAACTAACACTGCTCCTAACGGTCCAAATTTCTCTTGCAACCAAGCATTTGCAGACCATCCAGATCCTTCCGACGAGCCAGAAGCATCCCTTATAGTCTTCAGTGCATCTATGACACTGGTCATATTATCAGAACTATCAGGAATCAAAGTATAACAAGCATCCCCAGTTAAATTCAAAGCCACACAAAGGCCACCTTGTTTAGCCAAAATATAGTCAAGAGCCATGTCATGTTTCAACAACGTCAGTCTGTGACTCCTTTGAGTATTTGACAAGTATTCAAAACCTCTTATTGTCTCATTTACAAAACCCTGTAGGGTGTAGGTTATATTATCAATGTGATCTGCCAAAAATGTCACACCATACCATGGAAACAATCCTATTCCCCACTTCTCTCCAAGACTTATCCTCCAATGGTAGGACTCCAGATTATGAAATTGTGCCATGTCCCTTTTCTTCCTACTTCCAGGAACAGCATTAGATTGAAAGTCATCAGATACGCTTCCCTTCTGTACAGCAAGAACCTCATATGGGAGTTTTAGCGTTGCCATGTAACAGCATCCTATCCACCCATACGGTAGAAATATGTATGCCTTATCACCACAAACCCACCAAATATCCTTGAAATTTCCTATAGTCACATTTCCAGGCAAAATTTGGTTCTGCACCCTCAAAGTTCTATGCTGTTTGCGATGTGGCTCATAAAAAGTCACTTCATACAAGTCATCAATAACCTCATGTCTATGCTTACCCATGTTCATCATATAGTTGTTACAATCTGAGATTCCCATAAACATCCAATGCTCATTATGTGTATCATTTGAACAAAAACAATCTTTAGCCCTCACAGATTTCACTTCCATTGCATCAGGAACTGCTGTCATCATATTTTCATGCTGATCAAGTAAATTCACATATGGTAATTCCCTCAACCAAGAACAATTACGTCTAGGTTTAAACAGATTCACTGACAAAGCCATCACTGTATCCTCTGCTGATTGCTGCTGATACAACAGCCACAATAGTGCATAAGATTGGCATACAGTAGCCAGTGGTTCTGGTACCGTCTCTAAAATTGAAAGCCATGTGCCTGGTGATGGAACTTTCACCACACATGGACAATTCATTCTCCTCACTGATCTTACAGAATGAGTTAACTGCTGGAACCATAAGTTCCTACCTGCCCATGGGTCTGTGATTTGTAACACAGAGGAATCAAATCCATATGCCTTCCACTTAGCATCTCTCTTCTGTAATGCATGGTAGTGGTCAGTCATGTCTTCTAATGTCCAGTCTAAGTCAAAAGTCTCATTTTCCACATCTGAAACAATTTTCTGAGCTGTCTCAGATGAATAAGCATCATTGTCTTCCACCAACTGTTCTCTAGATTTGAGAATCTCATTGTTACTATTCTCACTAAGCTCAATCTTTAACATAGACTTCTGAGTTACATTCCTCTATCATAAGTACCACCTTACGAGTTATATAACCCGCTACCCAATAATTCTGAACCGGAACCAATTCAAACTCTGGCTCTAGATAAGTGCATGTGTATTCCCCTTGGTCTTCCCTCTTAACATTACGCACAATAAGGGAACAATCATCCCTAACTTTCAACCACTTCATATCATTACTTAACAGATACTTTCGCTGATTATGAGGCACAGTGTCAACTTCAGGTCCTGCTAACAACACATCGTCACCACGACTATTTCTCCACTTAGGAGGATTATTACCTCCAACATTCCATTGTCCACATTGACAGGGAAGGTGAACCATTCTTCCCAACTTAGTCCTAATCACAGTCTTCAAAGGAGTTGGTGTTGTAGAAATCATCTGAGGCGTCATTGTAGTTAAAGGCAACACATGTATGCTTTCAGTGAGCGGTAATGTTATAAGAGTTGATGTCATCGTTGTCACTTCTCTTGTTTCTTCAACAACTTGGAGCTCTACACTGTCATCTATTACCACTAGAGTCACTATACTCGCTCTGAGTCCTTTCTCTAACCCCTCACTCTCAAACTGTGGGTCATAAAAAGAACACCTGTAATCACCTTGATCCTCTTGCTGGGTGTTACATACATAAAGACTACAATCTCCCTCAATCTTCAGTCTTCTTTTGTCATTAAGTGACCCATATTTTCCCAATGATGATGTCCTTGACAGATCTAGAACCCTGCCATGATTATCTTCCCACTGGACTCTAAATTTCCCTTCAACACTATTTTCTCCCTTGCACTGGCATGGGAGCTGAACTGACTTCCCTAAGGTCACTTCAACCCTAGTTCTCATAACGTTTTGGTCTGACCCTTTTCCGAACTGGTCTTGGACTCCTTCGTCTAACTGAGTCTCTGGATTCTCCTGCAGTGGAATCACAGCTCTTTGTAATCGTGGGTGCTTCACACTCCACCGAAATAGATTCTGCTGCTTCCGGGACATGTTGGAAATCGATGTCACCAAATCTTCTTTCTTGTCCATTAATTGCAGAGTCATCTCTGGCATCATCAGAAATGTGCACAGGATGCTCAACATTGTCCACAACATGGACAATCTCCTCTTCTGGATTGTCACTCTGGAGATCTTCATGCATCTCATCTCCTTCTGCATATTCTTCCACATTTTCTTCTGGCTCTCTTGAACCTTCATCATCTTGACTCCGTGAGCGTGGCACCTCTTCTCTTGGCGCTTTGACACAATTGCGATAAATGATACCACGTTGGAGACCCTTTTACCTGGACCGCAGTTCCAGTACTACGAACAACTTCAAATGGTCCTTCACGACATTCGTTATACCACTTCCTTCTAAACACCTTCACAAACACTTTGTCTCCAGGTTGCACTGTGCTCCTCTTTTGCTCATAGAGCCTCTCCTGCACCTCCTCTTTTCTTTGCCTGTCAGAAACATACGTGGATATTCTTTTATGCAGAGTCGCCAGATATGTAACATAAGCTCGCATTTCATCTTCCAAAAGGGCCATGCTTGGACGCTTCCCACTTGTACGCAAACAAGGTGTTGGCATCTGTCTTCCCGTAACCAACTCATGAGGTGTCATATGTAAATCACGCAGCTCACTCGAGTGACACACCATTAGCACCAACGGAAGCGCTGCTATCCAATTTAGACCTGTATGTTGGCAGATTTTAACGATGCGATTTTTCAAAACACCGTTCATTTTTTCACAAATCCCTTGGCTTTGCGGATGATAGACTGCCCCAAGACGCTGTTTAATTCCCAGTTTTTGCAAAATCAATTTCACCGTTTTATGCACGAACTCTTTCCCATTGTCCGATGATGTCCGATCTGGAAGTCCCCACCTGCTTATAACCTCTGCACAAAAACTTGGCAACAGACTGAGCATCCTTCCGCTTGGTTGGACAAGCCTCAGGCCATCGCGAAAATCTATCCACAACAACCAGCATATACCTCTTACCTCCAACTGGTTTTATCATGTCAACAAAGTCCACAACTAACTCACGCATAGGACCCCTTGGAGTTGGAATGTGACCAGGAGGAACCATCACACCTCTCCGAACGTTGTTTTTCAGACAGATAGTATACCTGCCTATGACATAGTCAATCTGCTCAAACAAATATGGTGCCCAAAAACCATACTCCTTGGTAATCTTTCTCCTAACTTCCCCCCTTGCAACATGAGCTAACCCATGTGCCTCTTGAATCATTAGACCTAATAGGTCTGGAGATGCTACTATCAGCCCTTCATGATTTCTCCATAGGCCAGTAGAATCTTGGGTGGCACCTCGGTCTAACCACAACTGTTTATCCATGTCAGGTACAGCTTCCTGCATCAAAATCACATCCCTCAACGTAATTTTGTCTTCCAAGTTCACTTCATGAGTAACCAGAAGAACTTTGCCCAATTTGTCTGCTCCTGTGACAGCTTTTGCAGCTTCATCAGCCGCTTTATTCCACTGTGTAACCCTTGACACATCTGCTTTATGTGCCACTGTTGTCTCCAAGGTAGCGATGATGTGAAGGTGGTGAAGGAGACTCCGCTGACACCATCTTGCTTGTATATAGAAAGGTTTATTACAAGAAGTACAGCATCAAATCAAGCACCCAGGTCTGCCTGAGAGAGAGTCCTAAGCCAATATGAACCACTCTGAATAACAGCTTCAAATATTCTGCTTATATAGGTTGGTTGTTTTGATGAACTTTGAAACAACCCGAAACAGGTGACAGAGAAAAATCCAGAAGGAATCCAACCCTTCAACCTGTCTTATCAGTTCTTGACCTAGGCTGTGACATAATCTTCACCTGGGCCCCTAACTGAGCACTTTTACAATCTCTGAACATCAAACAATGTGGAAAATCATATACGACACCACACATTTAGCTATAGCTATCTCTTTAGGCTTCATCACAGCATGCAACAATTTCATTATTTGGGCATGATGCTGTATTGGAGAACCATCTGTTTTTTTTAAACCCTCGGTTCTTCCACACTGATCCAAATAAATGACACACATTATGTGCATATGCAGAGTCTGTATATATTGTCACTCGCTTGCCTTCAGCCAATAAACATGCTTCAGTTAACCCCACAAGTTCAGCAAGCTGTGCAGATGCAGGGTGTGGTACAACTTCAGCCTTCTCAACAACAAAATCAGCTCCTTGAGCTTTTACTACTGCATAACCAGCACTCAATTTATCTCCTACACGATAACAGGATCCATCAGTCCAATACTCTAGATCCACCTCAGGCAGTGGGAGGGCTTGCAAATCTGATCTAAGCCTCGAGTATTTCTCTGCTTCTTGAACACAATCATGTGGCTCACCATCCTCTGGAGTTGGCAAATTTTCAGCTGGATTCACCGTGGCACACCTCACTAGGGTGACATCTTCCTGCTCCAAGAGCCTATGATAGTCTCTAAGCCTAGGCATGGTCAATGTGTATTTGCCATAATTCAAGAGATTTCTAAGACTATGATGGGTAAGAATTGTCACTGGATAACCCATCGTAACAGATGATGCCTTATCGTACATTAAAGAAACTCCCACCATTGCTCTGTAGCACAGTGGTAGCCCCAGTTCCACTTCTGAATAGGCAGTGGAGTAATAAGAAATAGGTTGAGGATGCGTCCCCGTACTGTTTGGCTGACAAAGAACTGCACATGCATATTTACCCCCAGTAGAAGTGGACACATACAACAAAAAATTCTTGGAGTCGTCTGGTAGCGCTAGCGCTGGAGCTTCTTGCAACCTCTGTTTGATCGTCTCAAATGCTAAAAAGACCATCCTGTGTCCAGGAAAGATTACAATGAAGTTGAGTATTCCCGTATCTTTAATCATAGCCCTCAAAGGTCCCGTCAAACTAGCATAGTCCTCTATCCATGCTGAGGAATAACCAGTAATACCAAGAAATGTCATCATCTCTCTGACTGTTCTGGGCTTTGGAGCTTTGCGGATAGCTGCTAAATGACTGTCAGAAATGCTCCTGCGTCCCTGCATTATTGTCTGACCCAAATACACTACCTTCTCTTGACAATACTGCAGCTTCTTCTGAGAAGCCTTGTGTCCCTTCTCTTGCCAGCATCTGTAGCAATTTAATTGAGTCCTTATGACATGTTTCCTCATCTGGTGAACAAATGATAATATCATCCACATATTGAACAACAGTGCTTTTCAGTATCTGATCTATCCCTACCAAATCATCTCTCAATACTTTATTGAAAATATGAGGACTGTGTTTGAACCCTTGTGGCAATCTTTTGTACTCATAGTACTGTCCATTGTATGTAAACCCAAACAAACCCTGACTTTCTATACTAAGTGGAACACTGAAAAATGCACCACATAAATCTAACACTGTAAAATGTGTCGCATCTGGAGGAATTTGGGCTAACAAAGTATGCGGATCTGGCACTTCTGCTGGAAAATCAGCTACCACTTCATTTACCGCTCTCAAATCATGTACCGGGCGATAAGACTCATCTGGCTTCTTCACAGGCAACAAAGGCGTGTTACTCTGAGGGTTCTGTGTCATCGTTAAAACACCTGCTTTCAAGAGCCCTTCAATTTGTGGTTCAATCCCTTGGATTGCCTCTTCTTTCAGTGGATATTGGTTCTTCCAAGGAGGTTTAGTTCCTGGTCGGAGCTCGACCTTCACTGGTTGAGCTGACTTCACAAGTCCAATATCGGTACTGTGCCGAGACCACAAACATTCTGGAACCTGTTGCAGCATCTCCTCTCTCATAGAATCTGAGTCCATCTTAGCACTGCAAATTGACTCATGTGTCATCCGCACAGCTTGTGGCTGTCCCTGTCCTTGAGCAGAGATCATAATCTTAATGAATCGCTGATCCTTACTCCTCCAAATGGCAAGATTCCCTTCTACTGGTTCAAAAACAGCTTCTTCTGCTTCTGCCATCATCTCTCCTATATGCTTCTGTTCATATTCTTCAGACACTAATAGCGTCACATGTGGCACACTCTTCTCAATGTCAAACTCTTTATCCAAATAATCATTTCTGTTGATCTTCATAGCTGCTCCTTGTGGTCCCAAAATTATACAGCATGAACTGAGTTGAACTTGCTTTGGTTGACGACTCAACCATTCCTCTGAGTTTGATTGGGCAACATCCTTGAAATACTTGAGCATACAGTGAAATGGATACTCTGGAAGTTTCACATCAGGCATGTTTGCTACAATGAACTTCTCCCACAATTTAGCTGGCTCCAAAAAATCTGCACTAAGATTTCCAATCCAGAATACTGAAGAAGCTTCAGTCTCCGTTGTCATCGATAATTGGTGAACAACATCATTTGGCACTTCCACCAGACAGCCGTCCGGTGTACACTTTATTGTGCAGTTCAGTCTACACAAGGCATCTCTTCTCAAAAATGCAATAGGTGTATGTTCTGATACCAGTATGGGTATTGTAGTCTTCAGGTTTTTATAGCAGAGCTCAATTGGTTCCGTTAGAGGAATCAGCTGTTTCACTCCCTCAAACCCGATTGTCCGAATCAATTGACCAGACATGGGGAGATGTATAGCATCTTCAGGCCGAATACAGGTAAAAGCAGCTCCGCTATCCACCATCACTTCCAATGGTTGATTATTTACTTTCACCACTATTGTTGGATCTCTCTCCGGCCCTGACACTACCAGCTGACATCCCCCTCTCGGATCCTCTGGGCACCTCTAGAATCCTAGCTCCGGGCCGCTGTAAGGGTTCACCAGACCCCGGGATGGCCTTGGTTGGCCCCTAAATCCTCCCCTGAAGTTTCCTCTGAAGTTTCCTCTGAAATTTCCTCCTAGCTTGTTGCATTCACGAGCAATTCAACGCAATTGACAACATCTTCTCGACGAGAAGCCTGGGTTCGGGGGAACCAGACTGCCCTGCCGGAACGTTCGTGGCTGGCTACACGATGGACGCGTGGGAGAGGTGGCGGGTCGTGTGCCTGGCGGTTCTTTCTGTTGAAGACACTGAAGACATCTACCTATTCGGAACCATGATTACAGGTCTTTTGCTGATGGGATTAGGCACTGCCCTGGTTTATCGAAAAATTCAGAAAACGGTGACAGCTGTCCAAAGCCCCATAACGCTGCCCGACATGATTAACGCGGTGGGCAGAGCTGTCGGCACTCAGACTGTGGCTGTGAATCGCAACATGGATAACATCATGGAGAAGCTTTCGGCTTTGCAAAGGCAAATGGATTGATTCGGAGACCAGAATGGACAAACAGAGTAGTTGTGTAAATTGGAATGCGACTACTCGCCCCAAGCCTAAACAACTTCAGTCTTATCTGTTTTCGGCCTCCCCAACCGGCACTGGCCTCGGCCAAGGCCGCTGCTGGAACAAACTTCCCCTGGAGAACATTGTAGTGAGACGCTCTTGCATTCCTTCCCCCCTTCATGGACACCTGCTGATTGTTGACTCTGTCTGGGACCCAATCAAGGTTGTCTCCATGGCAACTTGCTGTGTTATCGCTATGACATCCTGCGGACTGAGGCACCAAGATTGTGATGCCAGGCGAAGCGACTCTCCAGGCCTACACACACACGAACATATATACAGATATGCAACTCACCTCCCTATCCCCCCACCCCACGCCTTCGCAGCTTTTACCCCCGGTGCAACAAGCGGGTCTGTGACCAGCGCCGATGGGCTGCAGGACCGGATGGCTGCTTGCCTGTACTGGGTCACCTCAAACCCCCCCCCCCCCCCCCCCCCCCCTCTTCTTGTTATCCACCAACTGTATTTGATTGAGTTTTCTGAGGGTCTCTTGGTCCTGCTCTTTCTGGTCATGCTCCTTTTTCCTATATAGCTCCACTTGATGGGCTATATGATCTGTATAAACACCCTTTGCCATGCTTCCAAGACCAACCACCTCTGCCAATTTGCTCCTCACTGGTAAGGGCAACCCCTTCTGAATTTTGGCTCGTAAAATGGACTGCTCCATTTGATTCAAATCCGGGTCATTTCCTGTGACATTTCTCTACACTTGATGGGCTCTTGACACATAGGCCCTCGGATTTTCTTCCTGTCCCAGTGATTCAATAAAAATATTATCAGGATGTACATTTGTCGGAAATGTATCTCTCAGTACTCTCCACACTCGCCCTCTATTTGCAGCAAACAGTTCCGGATCATTCACAGCAGTCTCCACATATCGATTGAGTCCAGCTTTCTGTAGAATCTCTTCCATAGCTGGAACCCCCAGGAGGTTAGCCAAAAGTCTCTTTATGTCCCCCATGGCAGGCTGCGTTCCCACCATAATCTCTTCCAACTTCGAAATCCAAGGATGTGCTCCATCTTGAAGAGTAGGTAACTTCTCAATTACATCTGACATATCTGTACTCTGCCAAGGCTTGTACTCCAAATTCTGTCCCCGGATGATCACTGGACACATCTTGTCAAGTTTCTTTCCTTTTCTTGAGCGCAATGCATATTTCAAGTCCGGTTTTCGGGAGCCTTCTTCGCACAGCTCTTTCTTCTGTATATGTGGCTTCTCCAATTGGTTCTCCAGTGCTCTACGGCTTTCTGGACTGGTAGATTTATCCCAGTATGAAAGGCATTGCTCTATACTTCTTTCAACCTCTCGTAAAGCTCTTCTTCTATCCTCTACTCTGGTACTGGATGTCATTGGAGAAAACCCTCTTGGAAGCAAAAAACCCTCATTTTCCAAGTCTCCATCACTGTCTCCCTTCTCACTTTCATTAGAGCTTTCATCTCCTGGATCCTTTTCCCTCCAGTTTTTTCCTCCTCCTCTCTTTTCCGCTCTGGCCAGTATCCGTCTGATTGCAGGGTGATATCCTCCCAAGATCTCCTCCAGATCACTCTGATCATCATCATCTCCACATGCCATCCTCTTGATCTTTAGTTCACCCTTAGTTTCCAGATGTGCTGTTTTCTTCTTACTTTTGGAGCTTGGATACATCTTTATAGTTGTTTCTGCTTGTCCCACTTCTATTACTATTATTTACCCTCTTGACTGATCACTGGGAGCTGGGGATAAATGTCCTTAAACTTCTCCTCCTTCTTATAAGGTGGTGGTCTCTGTACTGTGTCCGCATGGGAGAATGGTGCATTAACTGTTGACATTAATTTTTCTATTTCCTCCGCACCTCTGTCTCTCCTTTCTTTTGCAGCTCTTATCAATTTCTGTCCCTCATTTTCAAACAACTGAAGAATACCAAGCTCTGTTTGTCTCTTTTCTTCACGCTTTTCCCTCTTTTTCCCTTTCTTTTGATCAGCTTTGTAAGTGGACACAAGCACCTGCATCGCTTTAATTACATCTGGGTTAAGGGTCCCCTCCTCTGGCCATGGCTGGTCAATTTCAGGCCAACGCTTGCTCCATTTCTCCGATATCTTTGCAATACCTTTGACCAAAGGATTATTCTTCTGTACAACATCAACAGGAGTAATTCCTTTCGGAATTTCGGTATCCTTTCTTGGCATTGTAATGGCTCCCCTCTTTCCTTTTTGTAAATTAAAACTTATTACTAAGAATAAGATTAATTAAAAATTATGTAAATTCTTTATAAGCCACTGGTTTGCCACAGTCAATCAGTGAAAATGAAACAGATTTGTCAACTCCTAAAGGAATAAAAAAAACCCCCACTAATATCACAACACTAAATCCACATATAATACACAAACAATCTATGAAATTTTAAGTAAAGTTTCCCCAAATACCTGCAAATAAAAAATTCAATCCTATATGAAAACTCAAAAAGGTTGCGAGCTCCCACAAGGGACAAACTATCACCAAATGTGTTCACAACAAGACAGTTATCTAATTATCGTCCAATACTCACACTTAATCACTTTAAAGTCATCAAAATAATCCCACTATTGAATCTCTAATGCAGCTGAAAGCAAACTAAACCACACACAGACAATAAAACTCACATCCGGAACTCTCCTCAGTATTTAAACCAAACAACTATCTTTCATTAATCACTCAAATGCACCAACTGGTCAATCCGTTGCCAAGCCTCTCTTGTAAATAACTATAGTGTATCATATCCTATGCATATATGAATGAATGAATGTACTCTGTTATCCCCCAAATTATAAAATATTCTTATGATAATTCATAAGTGAAAGCAAACTAAAAGTGTATCAACAATAATGGCTATAAATGAGTGTACACACATTCATTTAAATGCAGGCTTTTTGTTCAAAGAGTTTGTGGATAAAACAGCACTGGCCTTGATCAGACTGGATTCAGGAGCTGCCCACGCTGTCGTCAGCAAACCTCAATCCATGTGACACACTGGCCAGCCGCCTTCTCGTCTGCGCTTTGGAAGATCCCCAATTCAGACGCACTCCGTCTCCTCCCCAAACTCTCACACACCCCAGGTGGATAAGGAAAGAAAAAGAGAAAACAGACAAGAGTTCAGTATCTTATGAACCCACTAGGTCCTCATAAACAATGCAATAAATTATTCAGAGTGATTTGCGCACATTATCTGCCAACACTTAGGTCATTTTTATCCACCACAAATACTTTTCCGCTTTAAACGTTCAACTATTAACAACTACCAAAACATAATTACATACAATACATTATCAATTTAGAAATTTTAGTTTGTGTTCTATATGGGGCATCCCCCCTCTCTCCACTCTTTAAATTAGCAAAACTTCCAGTATATATATTCTAGCTCTCACAAAAGTAACATCTAGCCCTGTGTCCTAAAGATCAAATAGACTCCATATAGCAAGGTACAAGGTCAGACACACAGAACACACACACCTCTCTCCTCCTCCGGCCGGAACACACACACTCACACAGACTCACTGAGAATATCCTCACTTATCTTTACACTTCTCTCATAAACTCATAAACGTCCTTCTCGTGGCTCATATATTCTTAACAGATTCAAACGTCCCCTCGAAAGAGGCTCATAGCTTTTTATCAAAAGTCCCCTCAAAGGCTCATAAGTTTTAATCAATATTTATAAAGTCCTCTTTTTTGAGGCTCATATGTTTTAACACTAAAGACAAAATATTTTTCCTTATAAATTACTAAATCTCCTATCCTCAACCACAACCTATGCTTATTCAGTATGTAATCTCATTAACACAAACCTCCTAAGACAACCCTTTCTGCGACCTTTCACACACAACCAGAGCACAGCTGAAGAAAGCCCTTCACACACACACACACACACACACACACACAGATCAATCATCTAACAAACAAAGACACAAAGCAAACTTCCCAAAGTAAAAGAAACACACAACAAATTCAACATTCTCCCAAAAACACAAACAGCATTCACTCCTTAATTCTCAACGTTGACTCATTCACACTTTCCTATAGCATGCTTCTTCTTGCCACTCCTTTATCCTTATTCCTTTTTCCTTTTTCCTTTTTATATCTAAATTTATGCTACCTTATGAGGTGTAGATATTCAAACACAGACTGCTTCAGACACTTGTTCGTCAACTTTAGTGTTCGAGTGGGAATCTTATAATTGAATTTATCATTCTACACCTCCAGTTCCCTGAACTGACCTATTGATATCACCTAGTGATATTGCAGGATTTTAGGCCCATCTAAAATCGCCTCCTTGAGGGCTTTTGTCCAAATCTGCGGCTCCTTTTTCTTTACCTTATTCCTATTTCTCTTTACTATTCCTTTTGTCTCTTTATTTCCTTTATCTTCCCTTTAACCTTATCTCTTTTTCTTTTGTCCATATGTCCAATCTCCCCTTGGGCCCAGGGTTTTCACTTTTCTCTTTTATTTTAGCCAAATTCCGACTATTTTTCAAAACCTACTTTCACACAGTGACTAATATACACGTCTTACAGTTAAGAAGGTACAGGGCCCACCTCTTCGTTAATCTCGCATGGTGTTATTTAGCTCACCTTATTGTTACTAATCAGGCTATTCTACATTTCTTTTACTTCAACCTTTATTTTCTTCACTTATTTTACTTCAACCTTTATTCTCTTACCTTTCCTTTAACTTCAAGTTTTATTCTTTACTTATTTTACTTCTATTTCTTTATCCTTTCTATCAATATTAATTTTCTATCTTCTCTATTTCCATTACACTTCCCCCAAACCCAATTTAGAACGGAGAAACACTCCAAACATCAACACATCATGGCACACACACACACACGATCCTTTACGGTGCGACCAGAACAGCAAACACACAACAGCCACAATGAGTGAATGAACGAACCAGCGCCCAACCACATGAAAAATGCTCACCGTACGTGCCGGCTGGGTGCGGGAGCAGATGCACTGAAGCCGTAGGCGACGCTGCAGGCCACAACACGTCCGGAGTTCGTGACGCCAAAATTGTTGTTTATGAGGCAGCGATGATGTGAAGGTGATGAAGGAGACTCCGCTGACACCGTCTTGCTTGTATATAGAAAGGTTTATTACAAGAAGTACAGCATCAAAATCAAGCACCTAGGATTGCCTGAGAGAGAGTCCTAAGCCAATATGAACTGCTCTGAATCACAGTCTCAAATATTCTGCTTATATAGGTTGGTTGTTTTGATGAACTTTGAAACAACACGAAACAGGTGACAGAGAAAAATCCAGAAGGAATCCAACCCTTTAACCTGTCTTATCAGTCCTTGACCTAGGCTGTGACATAATCTTGACCAGGGCCCCTAACTGAGCACTTTTACAATCTCTGAACATCAAGCAATGTGGCGAATCATATACTACAATCTGCTATTTCCAACATTTGTATAAAATAAATTATTTTATAAAGTTAATTTCCATTAATTGCTGCACCCCTAAATGCAGCATGAAATCTACAGTGATCGATCAATTTTAATTGAATTGTTGCATTTTACAATTTGCTTGGCATACTGTAGGTATGTGCCAAACACCCCAGATGGATCTCCAATTTTAGTTGGAGGCGACAGGCTTACTGAGGCAAATAGTCGGAATGTCCAGTGGGCCTTCACAAATGGTGCAAGTAAAACAGATAGGCTGGAATACCTGCTATTCATGTTTCTTGACTGGCATGCTGTCAGAAACTTGTATGAAGTGAGTGGTAGACAATAAGGATACAGTATAGGAAATAAGGAAGGCAAAATGTCCCTGTAAATTGTAATGATGATAATGACTTTTTCCCCCTCAGTTTCTTATTTCCTGGCCTGTAAGAATATGGTGTGCAAGTTCTGGGCCAACAAGTTCTGGGCCAACAAGTTCTGGGTCAACAAGTTCTGGGTCAAGTTCAACGTGTTCAACAAGTTGAATTAGAGAAGTAAATTAATAATGGTTTATGGCTTCTGTATGCTATCTTTTGAAATGCAAGTTGTTTAAAATGATGATGTCTTAAACATTTACCAATATAAGTAGTGTAATTGTGTACTGTGTGGTTCTTCAGGTCTATCATAGTATATTCTTTAAAGAAGGATCTGCTCGGGACCATGGGACACTGTGCTCCAACATGAACAGGATGAAGTGCAGCAATGCCAAGGCGGGACCACATAAGGTGTACAACCCTTATAAGGAGGTGGTCAAGAAAGACACAGCGGCACTATTTTTAGCAGCTACAATGGAGCAGTGGGGCCTGAAAAATGCTGATGGTAAAGAAAATAAAATTTTGATCTAATGTAAACAACATGCAAACACTGCAATCAGTGTCAGCAATATTGGATTACATGTTTATCAAACACTGCTTTCTTCGTACATAAGGAAAATATTCCGAGGGAAAATAGTTACACAGAAGTCTGGTACAAAACACATTGTAAATGTATTATGGCTGAGGTGCCCCTTTAAATTACACAAACTAACACGGGTATGAATGACATATTTTGATTAATACCCACAGACATGCACAATACCTAAGACACAATGTGTTTGACATATCTCCACAGATGTTCCAGATGGTCTGATACCTGAGGAGGTGTTACAGGGGACAGAGAAAGAGAAAAGGAGATGGCTGCACAAGATGGTTGCAGAGGTTATAGACTCTTTTGCTCTGTTTAAAGACCTTGATGTTGCTGATAGTGTTGGGCAGCCACCAGAAAAGACAAAGCTTCAATGTAGAGCAGCTGGTTGTAAGAAGATGTACAAATTCCCCAAGTCACGGTCAACACATGAGCAGAATAAACATGGCGTAACATATGATAACCCTATGACAGAGGCAAGTACTCAGAGAACCTCAAACTCAGACCATGTGAAGGAACACTCTGAAGCCAGGCTCAGGTTTGGGTTATTCTTAGCAGACATGCAGGATGCTATAAAGGAAGGGGATGGAGAAAGGCTCATGCTCCTGTACAGGGTGGCTTTGTTGTACTACAAGGTCTATGGGCACACCCACCATGCTTACAGTACACTGCTTCTCACAGTTCAACTCAAAGCCACCTTGTCTCCTCGGATGGCACATTCAGTGACATGGAACAGGTTTTTCAGTGGGAAGGGAGGAAAGGGAAGGAACATTCCTTTGGATCTTCACCTAGAGCAACTTAATAATTTCCTAAAGTCATTCTTAAAGGGTGTAGGTTCGAACCTGACTGACAGTACTCCTGTACTGTAACTCGAGTACAAATTTAACAGAGCAACTTTCACTTGTAGTTGAGACACCCTGTCACAATACCCTATTGATCTCTTGTAATCATGGGAATTTTCTTTCTGAAAAAAAGTACATAACCATAAAGATGAAAATGTGTACCTTGTCAGGAAAATGTTTGTTCATGTAGACTTATGTATCAGTGCTTCTTATTTATTGAACACTGAATAAATGAAGCCATATCTACAGTACATTTCTTCTGTAATCATTTATTAAACTGCGTATGTACATTCAGTATTGCTTTTAAACACTTTAGAAATCTTGAAGGGATCCAGGTCCAGACATTTTGAATCAATCACTTGTGGAATAGGGCTGGGCAAAATGGAAAAAAAATTACATCAAATCACTGATATTGATCTTTTGACAATATTGTATTGTGGTCATATACATTTAACTGCTGTGATGGACAGTAACAAAGTACATTTACTTCAGTACTGTTCTTAAGTAAAATGAAGTTGAATACTTTGTCCACCACAATGTAAGAAGCAGATGTACAAGCTCAACTGTTTTGAGCTTGTACATCTGCTATTTTTTTTTAAAACATTGATGTTACAAGCATAAAATTGGGCTTAGATTATTAAAACCTGGAAAAGACATGATATCCAAAATCCCAGACAATATGTAGTCTCATATCACAATATTGATATTGCCTAGCCCTATTTTTAAACAACTTCTTTGTTCGTATCAGGCCAGGATACAGTTTATTGTAAATGTGTCAAGAGCTGTCCCTGGGCATCTCAGTAACAATGAAATTACAATATTAGGGATGTAACGGTTCACCTCACTCATGGTCTGTAGACCAGTTTACATTGTCTAAATAAATGAAATATACAATATTAAATCTTTTTACAATTAAATGAGGGACACTTTAATTTTTCTTAAGCATCAGAGTCAGAGTTATCACCGAGCATCTCAGGAACCTCATCGCCATCATCATTGTCAAAGTAATCCATAAAATCAAGATCTGGCTCCGAGAAACACTCTTCCTGGAAGCTGACCTGATCTACGTGTATATCATCAAAGACATCATCAATGATCTCTAATATCGCTTCAGCATGCTGCAGTTTAAAAACTGGAGTGGAAATCACTTCTTCGGGTGTTTCATAGATGGGTCGAGGCACTGCACATTCCCCTGAGTCACAGGTACAACTTGAATGACAATATGTACAACACAAATAACCTGGCTCAATGTTGGCTGGGTTGCTTTCAAAGTGGCCATACATTTTTTTTTCGAATGCATCCCTATTTGTGAGTTACAAGTTCTCTGACTGATTTGTCCACATGAACATACTGTTTGGTGTGATAAAGTACTGCATGTGCATTACAACCATTTCTGCCTGCTCTGCCTATTTGCTGGACAAGGTCCTCTGCATCTTCTGGGGCACCAAACATCACAACATGTGAAATATTTGGAAAGTTCAAACCCATCCGTAAAGAAGTTGTAGCAACAACCACTCGACAGTTTCCATCACCATTAAAAGATGATACTACTCGTTTTTTGTTTGTTTCCAGGGTATTACTGTGGAATATTTCTATTATAAGGTTATCTGGCTGTGTGTCTTTGTCAACCCAAGCATTATCTCCAAGCTCTTTTCTAAGATAACCGTACACTTAACTAATGGCTTTTAATGTCCGGCAGGAAATGATGATGGGTGACATTGACAGTCCTTTATCCAACACTTCCTTTACCACCCACTGAAGGCACTTCAGGTTGGTGGTTGCTGGCACATAACAAATACCTAATCTGATATTTGGGCGATTTGGGCTAACAGTCACTTCTGTTACTCTCTTCATGTTGAGTTTCTCTGTCACATGGCGCTGGGACTCCAAATCAGCAGATGCTGTTAATGCCAGCACAGGTGTACCTGACAACACATCAGAAAATAATTAATTATGTTTTAGCCTATAACTCCAGTGTTTTATAATACAAATATCTTGGTCCACAGGGGCTAAATTAATGTAGATTTGTCCATTAATCGTGTGCACATGCAATATGCATGCACAGGAGGTCCATGTGGTGTGAACACATGTAATTCAACACAACATGGCCCTCCGTGCACATGTTGCATTGTGCACAGAACACAACAAGGCTGTTGTTTCTTACCAGACAGTACACAAGGAGATAAACAGTATTATTTGTCTAATATGGAGGCTATATAGACAGAGACATCTGGATTAGGATTTGACACTTGTGACTGACACAACTTTAATAGTATGGAAAACTACTTAACCACTTAATCCAGACACACTGTTTTATGTGGTGTTGACATACCTTTGTAGTATCTGATGTGTCACGTTGCTTGATGCTCAGAGACTGTAAAAGTGCTCAGTTAGGGGCCCAGGTCAAGATTATGTCACAGCCTAGATCAAGGACTGATAAGACAGGTTAAAGGGTTGGATTCCTTCTAGATTTTTCTCTGTCACCTGTTTCATTTTGTTTCAAAGTTGATCAGAACAACCACCCTATATAAGCAGAATATTTGGGACTGTGATTCAGAGCAGTTCATATTGGCTTCGGACTCTCTCTCAGGCAATCCTAGGCGCTTGATTTGATGCTGTACTTATTGTAATAAACCTTTCTATATACAAGCAAGACGGTGTCAGCGGAGTCTCCTTCATCACCTTCACATCATCGCTACCTCATAAACAACACCTTCTTTGGTAAGAGACCGTAGTTTTTCAAGTCTTCCAAAACTCTCTCAGAAAGCTGGATCCCCATCCTTGCCCTCTCCTCTTTAGCACATAAAAACAAGCAGTAGTAAGTATATCTATATGGGCTCTGACTGGCAGATACACTGTATACTGTGTAGAAAATTGAACATTTGACATTGTTAGATATTTTTAACCACTTAAATCAGATTATTTAAAACTTCCCATGGTACTTATCATTTGTATGTCATATGGACTTCGTCCACAACGATGCCGAACAGCTTCTCTCTGTAGATTTCGGAGCTTAGCATGTTCCTCCACTTATCGTTGAGTATCCATGCCTCGGGGGTGCCGAAAACAAGCGAGCATTGCCCGTTTAAAATGTCCTCATCTTCGTGCACGCCCAGCTGCATCGCCGTTAAATCAAATTTAGTGGCTTCCTTAATTTGGTCCTCCATTAACGCGAGTAGTGGCGAAATAATGACCAATAACCGCTTCGTCAGGCCCATCTCCTCGAGTACCAAAGGGACGAGTTGGTATATTAAACTCTTCCCGAATCCAGTGGGGAGAACGCAAAAAACATCTCGCTTTTGAATGAATGCCTCCAAAGCAGAGCGTTGTTCGGATTTCAAAGTTATTTGTGTTTTTAATCTAGTTAGAACTGCCTCGATAGCATTGTCAATGTACTGGTGTGTAGCGGTCGCCATTGTTGCTATCCTCACCAGTTATCATAGTTACCCACCGGTGCATAGCTTGACGTCAGCGTGGCGCTGATTGGCAAATCGCTAGACCTACCCCGAACCCGGCGTTCATTGGTCCGTCCATCGTTTGGACGAGATAAATCGCAAATTCATTGCTGTATACCAGACCAGAGGTACAAGCCTACTCAGTTGAGTGGGCAGGGTCTATGGTCTGGAACCAGGCTAACATGTCCTGAGATTTTCAGCCAACTATGATTATGGAATATGCTGTATTAGCCTACCTTTTACAGCAAGTAGCCTACACACACACCCACACACGCACACCTGTAGCTGTGTTGTCTCTCTCTGTTCCTCTGCTCTCTGGACTGGGCTGCCTGGCTGTTCTTTTGGGCTCCTAATAAGTGAGCATGGACGGCCCGACCGGACCGTACAGGCCAGGCTGGGCCTCGGGCCTCTTTTTTAATTTATTTGGCTGGGTTCGGACCGAGAATTAATGCTTGTCACTTGCATTAATTAGTCACTCCTCTTGCTCATAGACAGTAGAAAAATGTGAATGTAACCACGCCGTACTGGGCCGGCCCGCTGACCCACCAGCCCACCGGGAAAACTCCCGGTACTCCCGGTGGCCAGTCCACCCCTGGACACCGCTCCTCATTCTCAACATAAATCATAAAGCCGACACACGGAGACAGTGAAGTAATTCCCCGTGGCTTAGCTAGCATGTTACACAGCTTAGCTAGCTTACACATGAACAATACTTCGACATATGACTATTAGGCAGATAGGAACTTTTCACGATAGATGAAGCTGGATATAATAACTTTGATGTTACTCACGTTGTCGTATTTTCCTGGCTTTTTTTTGTTCATCGCTTCCTCGTGGATGATCACGCGGTCACCACCAGGTATTTCGGCGCTGTGTTGAGCGCGATCACGATGTCCCAATGCGACATGGGATATGCTGCGTTCGTTTGTACTCGGAATTCGGATAAATCCAACCTCCAACAATAAATGTTAGGCTAAAAAACGTTTTGGGAATATAACATTTAACAAGTCTTAACAGAAATGTTTTAAGGTTGTGGTTGTTATTATTATTATAATTTGAATTGAACATCAAGGGGAACAGTATAGAAATTAATAATATAATAATAACAACAACAACAATTATTATTGTTATTATTATTATTATTATTATTATTATTATAACTTGAATTGAACATCAAGGGGAACAGTATAGAAATTAATAATATAATAATAACAACAACAATTATTATTATTAGGGGGCGAAGTAGCCGGTTGATAGTGGAAAACAGCATTCTGGGTTGGTTTTGCTGGTTCTATAATGAGAGTGGGGTAGTGGTGAGTTTTGTCCTGGGAGAGACAGAGAGTTGCAGTCCTATATGCCTCTCTGAGCTTCTAGTTCACTTACCCAGCCATAGTTTCCATAGTTTTATACCAACGGTGTCTGTCCCCCGACCACCTAAATTATTTAAATCTAAAATTAAACAAAGAGGAGTTGTGCAAAACAACCTCATAAAAATTAAAACCTCTTCTGTGACAGAAAGACAAAACAGGAGAATTAAATGCGGACTGTTAAATATCAGGTCTCTTTCGTCTAAAGCAGTGTTAGTAAACTAATTAATATCAGATAATCATATCGATTTACTTAGTCTCACTGAAACCTGGCTGTGTCAACATGAATATGTTAGTCTAAATGAATCCACTCCTCCCAGTCATAATAATACCCACATTCCTCGAGGCAGCGGCCGAGGAGGGGGAGTTGCAGCCATTTTTAACTCTAGTCTGTTAATCAGCCCTAAACCAAAACTAGATTATAATTCTTTTGAAAGCCTCGTTCTTAGTCTTTTACATCCGACCTGGAAAACCTCGCAGCCACTTTTATTTGTTATAGTGTACCGTGCTCCTGGCTCGTATTCTGAATTTATATCTGAATTCTCAGAGTTTTTATCCAGTCTAGTTCTTAAATCAGTTAAAGTTATTATTGTAGGCAATTTTAACATTTATGTCGACGTTGATAATGACTCCCTGGCTACCGCGTTTATCTCATTATTAGACTCCATTGGCTTCAGTCAGGGTGTACATGAACCCACTCACTGTTTTAACCATACCCTCGATCTAGTTCTGACGTGTGGAATTGAAATTGATAACCTAACAGTCTTTCCACAGAATCCCTCGCTATCGGATCATTATTTGATTACTTTTGATTTCTTTTTACTCGATTACACACCACTCAGCAACAGTTACTATACCAGATGTTTATCAGATAGTGCTGTCGCAAAATTTAAGGAAATGATTACTCCGTCATTAAATTCAATACCAAGTCCTTTAGTAACAGAGGTTTCCCGCACCGACTTTAACCTCTCCTGAAATGATCAATTTGTTGATAGCGCCATAAGCTCACTGCGAACAACACTCAACTCTGTAGCTCCTCTTAAAAAGAAGTTAACAAAACAAAGAAAGTTCGCTCCTTGGTATAACTCTGAAACCCGTAAATTAAAACAAATATCGCGAAAGTTTGAAAGGAATTGGCGATTAACCAAACTGGAAGAATCTCGTTTAATCTGGGCAGACAGTCTCAAAACTTATAAGAGGGGCCTCCGCAATGCCAGAGCAAACTATTACTCAGCTTTAATAGAAGAAAACAAAAATAACCCCAGGTTTCTTTTCAGCACTGTAGCCAGCCAGTCAAAGCTCTATTGAGCCTTGTATTCCTTTAGCCCTTAGCAGTAATGATTTTATGAGCTTCTTTAATGACAAAATTCTAACCATTAGAGGCAAAATTCATGACCTCCTGTCCTCAGATAGTACCTATCTAACCTCAATCACAGCTGTAACACCTAATATTTATTTAGATTGCTTCTCCCCAATTTCTCTTCAAGAATTGACCGAAGTGATTTCTTCATCTAAATCATCAACGTGTTTCTTAGACCCCATCCCAACTAGGCTACTCAAGGAGGTCTTACCTCCTTGATCAATGCAGCCCTGACTTGTAACGCCCCTAGAGACCTGTGTGAAAACCAGTTGCAATGCTTCATTTGTCCACGGGGAGGAGCAGTCATTATCACCAAAATACTGTAATATCTGCAGATTTGGGAAAGATGGCTTATCAGCTGGTCCATAGCTCCACGGAGCCACTATTTAGCCTAGTAGCATTTTACGACTAGGTCGAATTACAACTACTGTATGCAACCCATATTTTTTAAAATAATATTACCATGTGAAAAGCCAAGAGGACGCTCTCTTTTTATCTTTCAAAACCTACTTGTCCCTGTGTTTCCTGTTAATTAGGCTACCCCGGTGTAATTAAACTCCATCTCATTTACCATGCTTTGTGTGACTTTTTTGCTGTGTTCATGATCATGATTCAAACTGAGGTATTTGGAGAAGATCCAAGAAATAAATAACAGCGATCCATAGACTACGAGCTACCTGCAGCTGAAGCAGGGACCTAGACGCGTTGCCCCCCTGTACCTACATGCAGTTGGTTCACTATTTAAGTTTTCGGCATTAGTTACTTTACTATGCAGGAATTTAAAAGCCTGAAATCATTGGACAGTCCCACTAAGACATGGCATAATGGTTATGTGTGTTCTGTGCGTAAATAGGCAGCTGTGGACCACACTTTGACACGATGACACATACACTAACTCACTCACTCACTCACTCACAAGGTGAAAACAATACCAGGCGTCGCAGTGTGTCACGGCTGGTAAAAATGTTGTAAAAAGTATAAGCAATTTGTCTTTGTAGAAAGAGTGTCCCTGGTACTCTGGATAATCCACAGACCTCACTGTCAAGATTTTTTGTCATAGGGACTTCAGCTGAAAGCACTTCCAAGGAAAACTAATAACACTGGGTCACTGTTTCTGAAAAGATGTGTTGCTTTTGAATCTGTTAAATGATTCCAATGTTGTGAGCATCGCCCTCCAGCGTATTGGAGGGTGGAGACATCAATATCAGATATCTCAAAATAAATCCAAAATGATCCGCATGGCGAGATAGCTGTGCGTCAGCAGGATGCGCATCTCTACTGTAGCCTCCTGCTCAGACGCAGGCAGCATATATTTCTCTCTCTGCACAGAGATGCATTTATTTATAGTAACCACGTTTTATAGTGAGCAGCATATACATGTCCTCTGCAAATCCCGACCAAGTTTGGATGAACGAGTCACACGCAATCTGACAGGAAACGAAGGCTGCTCATCGGTCCCGTGCACCGCTGTATGCAGGACGCACTGATTTCATGAGAGGAGTGAAAGGATCCACGGTATAATTAACCACAAAACACGTAAATAACTTTATATTACTGGCGTGTAACACGCTTAAGCTTAGTCCTCCAAGAAATGAGAATGTCCATTTGAAATAATCTTCTCATGTTTAATGTCCGAAAATGAATTAAATTTGTTCAAGGTGTCAAACTCATCCTTGTGCATGATGATCTCAAACACACTTGACTGACTTATATTTTCGTGAGGCTATTATTTTTTTCGTTATTGTATAATTATTTTCAGTAAATCAGGCAAGCTTATTCGATTGGAATTTATATTTATTTTTGTATGACATTTTACACAGCTGCAATGCGCAGCGGAGTGGTATTTCCCCAGAATGTAATCAGAAAGACAGTAGAGGGTTTTTTTTGCCATTTGTGTGTTTTTATTGAAGGTGCAAACACAATTAGGCTACACAATCAACGACATTCCTCACCTGTATTGAAGTGGTAATGATTCAGTTAGAGGTGAGAAACACTGCCGCCCGCTCTCCTTCTGCACTCGCACAATTCCGTCTATGACGTCACCAAAAGTTACCCATCCTTGTAAAGCCCCGGATGACCATAACAAGGAAGTTGAGCTGACATGGTGATAACACTGGCCATTCATTTATAAAATGTAAGTGAAATGAGCGAGTTTTGCAGCAGATAATGTCTAATTTAGGGGCTTCGATGTCTGGCCCCGTCCGCTTCTATGGCATGAGAGAAAACGCCGTCGGATGGATCTAAATTGCTCGAAAACGGCTCCGAGCTCCACCAAAATTGTCTGGGTGAGTCTACGAGCGTATCTATTCCTAAAAATAAGGCCCAGGTGTCAAAAAACCGAACTTAGCCTTTAAAGGACAGAGGGATGTCGTATGCTGTAAAGCCCTGTGAGGCAAATTCTGATTTGTGATATTGGGCTTTATGCAGTGGGTACGGAAAGTATTCAGACCCCTTCAAATTTTTCACTCTTTGTTTCATTGCAGCCATTTGCTAAAATCAAAAAAGTTCATTTTATTCCTCATGAATTTACACTCAGCACCCCATATTGACAGAAAAAAACAGAAATGTAGAAATTTTTGCAAATTTATTAAAAAAGAAAAACTGAAATATCACACGGTCATAAGTATTCAGACCCTTTGCTCAGTATTGAGTAGAAGCACCCTTTTGAGCTAGTACAGCCATGAGTCTTCTTGGGAATGATGCAACAAGTTTTTCACACCTGGATTTGGGGATCCTCTGCCATTCTTCCTTGCAGATCCTCTCCAGTTCTGTCAGGTTGGACAGTGAATGTTGGTGGACAGCCATTTTCAGGTCTCTCCAGAGATGCTCAATTGGGTTTAGGTCAGGGCTCTGGCTGGGCCAGTCAAGAATGGTCACAGAGTTGTTCCGAAGCCACTCCTTTGTCATTTTAGCTGTGTGCTTAGGGTCATTGTCTTGTTGGAAGGTGAGCCTTCGGCCCAGTGTGAGGTCCTGAGCACTCTGGAAGAGGTTTTCTTCCAAGATATCTCTGTACTTGGCCGCATTCATCTTTCCTTCAATTTCAACCAGTCGTCCTGTCCCTGCAGCTGAAAAACACCCCCATAGCATGATGCTGCCACCACCATGTTTCACTGTTGGGACTGTATTGGGCAGGTGATTAGCAGTGCCTGGTTTTCTCCACACATACCACTTAGAATTAATGCCAGAAAGTTCAATCTTGGTCTCATCAGACCAGAGAATCTTATTTTTCATAGTCTGGGAGTCCTTCATGTGTTTTTGGCAAACTCTATGCGGGCTTTCATATGTCTTGCACTGAGGAAAGGCTTCCGTCGGGCCACTCTGCCATAAAGCCCCGACTGGTGGAGGGCTGCAGTGATAGTTGACTTTGTGGAACTTTCTCCCATCTCCCTACTGCATCTCTGGAGTTCAGCCACAGTGATCTTTGGGTTCTTCTTTACCTCTCTCACCAAGGCTCTTCTCCCACGATTGCTCAGTTTGGCTGGACGGCAAGGTCTAGGAAGAGTTCTGGTCGTCCCACACTTCTTCCATTTAAGGATTATGGAGGCCACTGTGCTCTTAGGAACCTTGAGCGCTGCAGAAATTCTTTTGTAACCTTGGCCAGATCTGTGCCTTGCCACAATTCTGTCTCTGAGCTCCTTGGGCAGTTCCTTTGACCTCATGATTCTCATTTGCTCTGACATGCACTGTGAGCTGTAAGGTCTTATATAGACAGGTGTGTGCCTTTCCTAATCAAGCCCAATCAATTGGACTCCAATGAAGGAGCAGAACCATCTCAAGGAGGATCAGAAGAAATGGACAGCATGAGAGTTAAATATGGGTGTCACAGCAAAGGGTCTGAATACTTATGACCATGTGATATTTCAGTTTTTCTTTTTTAATAGATTTGCAAAAATTTCTACATTTCTGTTTTTTCTGTCAAGATGGGGTGCTGAGTGTACATTCATGAGGAATAAAATGAACTTTTTTGATTTTAGCAAATGGCTGCAATGAAACAAAGAGTGAAAAATTTGAAGGGGTCTGAATACTTTCCGTACCCATTGTAAATAAAATTGATTGATTGATTGAACCATCATGCGGTCCATTCATCCCTGCAGACAGGGGCAAAAGGATTGTTTCGTTTCTGATCGCGTCCGTCTCGTTCATTCAAACACTGTAAACACAGTTGGGATTTGTAGGGGACATATGTATGGTGCTCACTATAAAATGTGTTTACTATAAATAAATGCATCTCTGTGCAGAGACGGCTTAGTAGGTCAAAAGGAGAAAAGGTCCACTTTTGGAAATGCAAGAAAGCCCTGAGTCAGGAGTGCAGACTTTTCTTTTTTTCATGCAAGGTTACAACTAATGCTGTTATGTCCCTTAAATGGCTTGATTTTGTTATCAAAGTTTCATTTTCTTAACAATAAAGATGCCATGTTCATCCATTCCAGTTCTCTTATAACTGCATGTTGTTATAAAATAACCCTCCCAACAAAAATCCCCCCCCCCTCTCAAAAAATAGCTCCGACGTCCATGTCTGCAGAACCTCGCTCTGGTTAGACAGCAGTGAACCAGGAGTGCACAAGATCACCTTTTATTTTTTTTATTTTTTTTTATTTTACCCATTATCAAACCTGAGTTCAACTTATAATGACATGACAGTATATTATAATTATATTATATAATATTGATTGGTTCTCTGTTGATTTTTAAGGCTTTACTGTAGGATATTATATAACCTGCATCGGTACCGCTGCCCACGGCTACAGTGGGCGGAGGAATTAATAAAATAAACTTAAAAAGAATCATTAAATGGGCTACAAACACTCGATTTCTCCCAGCCAGAGCCAACATAAAAATTAGTTAAGTGAATTCCTGTTTTATGTTAGTGTGCTGGCTTTTTATCCATGAAAGCCAGGGACACTTGGCTCCAACACACATTCAAGAACTTCTCATCACGTCACTTCAAAAAATAAATGTGTTTATTTTACAATATCAGAATAATTAGCCTAAGTTAATGAAGCTACTAAACAAAAAATCACAAAATCATCAAAAAACTCCATATAGCCTAAAAGACTCGGTGTAGAAATGTCTTCTCTCTCTCCCTGCATTCTAAATAACCCAGTGCCTACGCAAACAAAAGGTTAGAGCATAGTTATGCTAAATCCCTGGCGCTGGAGGAGGAAGAACAGCTCACAGCCGGCACATTCCGGCAGCCGACATGAGCCGACAACATTCAATACATGTAAACCAGAGGGGACCCTGCCTGTTAGCGTAGTGTGCGGCTGAATGTGCATTATCCATTTTAATTACACAACGGATCTTACTGCTCAGCATCCCCTTTAATAATTGTTTCTATTTTCTTGCCCAAAATAGCAAAAACAACTGCGCCGGGCCGCTTTATTTATTTTTTTTTATTTTGACTAGACTGTCCGCCGTCAAAACAGAGGGGTCTTTGTACTGTATGTGAAAACTTCGGCTACTTGTCAAATCCTGTAAAGTTGTGATTATAATCTCTTATTATTCAGGCTACAAGTAAAGTCTTAATGTAGGGCATGCTGTGTATTTACCAGATATTTACAGTTAGGCTACTGTAGGCCTACAAGATTCTATTCAAGACGTTGAAGAGACTTATTGACAGATGCCTTTCATACAGTCACCAGTGTCTGGTTTTAGATCATAAGGCAAGTCGCCTGTTTCAACTGCCAATCAGCTCGTAGCAAAGTCAGCTGGTCGCGTAAGGCGAAATGACAGTTTTGGACAGAGAGGAGAGAGAGAAAAAAGGAAAAAAGAAGATCACCTCACCAATTTGTTTGAGGAATAGCTCCCCGGTTCTGCAAGTGTGCAAAAGCATGCAGTAGGCTACCATCAATTTATTATTTTTGCACCCTCAGTTGAAATTAAAAAATTAAAAAGTTTCAAAAAAAAAAAAAAAAACCCGCACCACTCTGCTGACTGACGTGTAGCGCCGGTACCCGGTGTATTTCGGCTGTCAGAGCTGTGCCAATTAAACGTAATGACGGCTCAACAAACGTTAAACGTTAGACATCAGTGCACAGGACACAAGGACAGGACTGCTGCTTCATTCATGGGTTTTTACGCGCATCCGAGCGCCTGTGCCGTGCGTAATTAAACTGGGAAGGCGCAGCAGAGCCAGCGGGATTTCTTCACAAGAACACAAGTAACATAAGATATTACACACAGTTTTACACACAGAATATTCTCTAAAACTCTCAATATCCTCGTTAATTGCCTTTTGCTGACGACAATCCCATGCAAAGCAGCAAGTGCAGAGTGAATGACTGAATGAATGAATGAGGATTCAAATTAATTAAAACATGCGCACAATGTATATTTTTTTCCTCTCACGGCCACTGCCGGGCTCCGTAATTTATTTCAAAAAGGTCAACAAAACAGGTTTCCAAATTCAAAATAACTTGTAAACAAACGAAATCTTCAGTATTGAGCCAGCTGGCAGCTGGCTGGAACTTGGCTGGGATTTGGTATAGAGCAGGCTGGCAGCTGGCTGGAACTTGGCTGGGATTTGGCTGGGATTCGACAGGCAGCCGGCTGACAGCTGGCTGGAAGGGGACCTTTTGAGTGGCTCCTACTGTATATACACACACATATGTATATATTAGGGCTGTCTAATCGAATTAATTACATGCATGTTGGCGTAATTGCATAAATCAACTTTCACTAATGGGACGTATTGAAAAAAAATCAGTTCAAATGAATTTTAGCAGATGTGTCATAGTAAAGCTGCTGGATTTTCAACACAGTTGCCCTCCTATCCTCTACCACCGAAACTGCTTTACAGTCCATTGCATTTGTTGTGAAATGCTTTGTGTTGAGGTGATATTTCAAGCTTGACATACTGCAATGGTACGAAAATTTCTTACTGCAGGAATCATAGAGAACAGTGCTCCTATCACCAATTCCATCTGGGCATCTTTTAAATGTAAATCTTCCATTCAGTTTTCTATTCACTATTATAAAAATGCTATTGAAGTAAATTTTTTACAGTTTTTATTATGTGATTTATTTTTATTGATTGTCCAACTTGATAACATTCTGTGTTACATTACAAACATTTGTTACCACTTACAGTATGTGATATGCTCTACAAAAAACAACATTGAATACCTGACTGCTAATACAATATGGATCGGGATATATTGAGCTGCATCACCTTTAGTTACGTGTAATTCTTGTTGTACATGATATGCACGAATAAATTTCAGGAAATAGCCAGTTACAACAGCTTAAGCTCAGAAGTGGGCCTGGTAGGCCAGTAGATATCCATCGTTGTACATGTAGATCATCCTGTTGGTGGGGTTATAGCTCAGGCTGGCCACTCCTTTAGCTACCTTCTCCATTGGCAGTGCCAGTGAGTTGTCTTCTTTGCCTGTTGCTGTGTCGAAGGCGTAGAACACCTCCTCGCTGTATTCGTCAACATAACGAGTGGCATAGAGCACACCGCACACCATGAAGGCGTTGCTCACTGCCCTCTTGAACAGCCTTGTCTCCCATGTCTGGGAGACATTAAGTGTCTCAGCCTCATTGTCCCAAGTTAGCCGGCTCACCACTAGATTACCATGGTTACCGACAGTGGCATAGAGGGCCCATAGTCCCATCTCATCTGCCTCTATATCCACATCAGTATTGGCCCGGCAGTCATAGTAACAATATGGGAACTTGTTGTTGAAACCCACGCCAGTTCCTGGCAGTGTCACCCGCTTGACGGTGTTGCTGTTCAGGTCGTAGCGGCAGACATCTGCAGAGCGGTAGCAGTGGTAGTACAGCGCTTCGCCATATAAAGCAGCACTGGGACCCTCAATGGTGTCTGCATGAGTGTAGGATGGAGCAAAGGTAAAGTCCCTATGGTTGGCGGAGGCCATGAAGTCTTCGTGGGTTTGATATACGCGCAGGGTGTTTCCCCAGATGTGGCTGTTGAGCAGAGGCTGAACCCAGTAGCTGTTCCTCTGCCCTTCACTGTCCACCTGGGCCTGTTTGCCCCAGGATCCAGATATATAGCTCTTACCATAGGGACTGACCTTGGTCGTGACAGGATCACTAATGTTGGACATCAGGCCTTTGAGGCAGTGCTTTCCCACACCTGGAAACAGAGATGAGAAGGCAAATGTCCAGCACAGTTTATAAAATCATCTCTCTCTCTCTCTCTCTCTCTCTATGTATACATATATATATACATATATATATATATATTATATATATTTGTATATAGAAGTCTTTCATTTGTTACAAAAATGCCAAATTACCAAATTTCAGTACAGTAACATGTGGTAAAAGTGTTATAATAATCATATAAATCAGTTATCAGATTATCTTGTTCAGAAGAATAAACAGTAAAATAATATGACATTTGTAAGTGCTAATAGCGTAGGCATCTGGACCCCTTGCAGAGTCGTAGGGGTCACGTGAGCTCTTAGTTTCAGAGTCGTTAAGGTTACAATGTGAGTCGTTGACCCACCTGGCCACCATGTGAGTTGTTAGGGTCAGGTGGGACCAGGGGTGAATGGGTGTGAAATTGTCTGGGGAGGGATCCCAAGACTGCATTGTAGGTGGGTGGTAAGTAGTGTCATAAGCCAACCCCTCTGTTTGTGAAGTCATCTGAGGAGGGGTCAGCTAGCTTCGCTATAAGCACTTACGATTACCATGACCTGGATGACTGAGAATCTTCACCGACAAGATATGACATTGTAAAGTAATAATAATATGTACAAATTAATTTTCTAATTGAACTAGAGATCCACCAATTTTGAAATTCTGGGCCGATACTGAGACCAGTGTTTAAAATAACAATTTGGTCAATAGCTGATACAGATGTTTTTATACTGGTGTTTTTGTTTGTTTGTTTGTTGTTGTTATTTATTCTTCTTTTGTGCCAGGGAAACACAGTAATCTACACAATAAAACATAAATGAACAGTTTTTTAAGTCATTCAGTTCTTCATTACACGACCTTTGAATAAGCACAAATTCAATAATACACATTTACGAAACAACCTTTAACATAACCTTTCCTGTGTAAACATCTTTTTTTAAAAAAAAAAAAAAAAAGCCAAAGGCGTTGTTATGATACATGATACATCATAATTCCCTCTCAAATGTCTATTTTATAGTGCTGTGAAAACATAAACAAATTTCTCCTTCGAACAGCTGTTTTCATTCAAGTTTACAAGATTTTGAACACATCATGAGAGCGTTGTAATTTACCCTCTCCTAATACTCATTTTTACTTAACAGAGCTTGAACGCTTCTCAATTTAGATAAATGCAATCTCCATAAGCTGTTCCACTGGCTGCTTAGAGGTAACATTAAGCTCTCTGTTTTTTTACATGTTCTGTCTGTGCACATCCACTTCTCTCAGTAGTGTAGTGGTACATGAGTGGGAACCAGAGAGTTTTCGTCGCTTTCACATGATAACGATACAGCGTGTTTCAGGCTTCAGGTGACATCAGATAAGTGTAACAAGCTGGGGAGGGGGGCCAGGCAGGAACTCAGAAAAAAGACCTCTCTATTATTTAGTAGACTTTGCTATATATTTATGTTGTTGTGGCCTCATGTAATATTTCCAAAATTGTAAAAGTTAAACATTTAGATTTTTTTTTTCTTTCCCCATTTGTGACGCCCCCTATGGATGACAGTGCCCTCAGCATTCACCTATACTGCCAATGCCATGGGCTGGTACTGGCCTCCAGTGTGATTGTTGAGCCAAAAGATGATGTTTTTTTCTCAACCTATCCATGTGCTTTTGCTTTGCAAGGAAATCAACATAAATACAGGGTGTTTTAGCAGCGTAAGTTTATTTTGAAAAGGACCGTATGCATCTAACGAGTGAAAACAGAAGTGTATTTTGGAAAGACACACTGCATGTCACAAGTGTACACTAACATGCAGTCCCTGATTATCAATAACAGACATAATAGGATACCAAGCGTATGTACACGTGAAAGTCCACTGACAAAGTGGTGATATCTGACGAGTTGGGATGAAAATGTGTTGTGTGTCCCCTAAGGTAACTGAAGTCATATTGTCTCACACACACACACACACACACACACACACACACACACACACACACACACACACACACGCCCACGCACACACTTACCTCTGAAGTCTTTGGGGATTGACTTGCAGGACTCAGCAGTGTTCTTCAGATAGCGCAGTTTCTCTTTGACAGTCTTCATGTTAATTGTGTCTGACATTTTCATCCTGACTACATCTGCACGCAGTTTACCCACCTAACACACACACATTTACAACATTGTACACAGACAATTAACATGATGAATATGGTAACCCTTCACATTTACACTTAAAAATATTTCAAGTAACTCAGTTATGTCATATGATCATATTAATTCTTTTGATAAATCACAAAATTTCGGTTGACCCTCTTATTTTTCTGTCTGTTTTATACTCATGACATGTGACTATAAGCTAAAATGATACAGCATTCTTACTTTTTATATATATTATTTTACTCTTTGCTGTGTTATATTGCTATTTGCTAATGCAACAGCCCAGTTTTTACATAGAGTTTAGTCATTTTACTTTATGATACCCATGTAGGCTATTGCTCTGCAACTTGAGGAATCACTTTTTAGTTATGTTGGTGTTTAGTGTCCATGTTCTGCCATACCTCTTTGAAAAGTGTCCGTGTTTGGGTGTTGTTTAACTGGCTGTGGATGGAGACAATGTCTGTCTCCAGCTGGCTGAGCTCCTGGCTCAGCAGGTGCAGAGACAAGTCTGTGTACAGGCCCTGGTCGTGCAAGTATTGGTGAGGCTCCAGTCTGTCTGTCAAATTCTTGATCAGAGCCAGGATCTCAGGGAGCCGCTGGCTGGATAGCTCCACCTGCACCACCAGAGAAGCACAGAAAATAACTCTTGGGCTTAATGTGTTCTCAGGATTCCAGTTTCAAGTACAAGAAATGTTCAAGAAATGACCTTCTTTTTACTTGGACACTGTGTCTATACACAGTCACAAGACATGCAAGGTGGGTGAATTGAAGAGTCCAAATGCTGACAGTAATCATTATAATCCCAATTATATCATCAGTACTTAATCCATATAATGATAATAACCAGTGCCAGGCACAGACATTTACAGGGCAGGAGATCATGTGGAAAAAATGATATCCTTTCTGAAAAATTTCACTTTCTACATATATCATTTATCTGTAACAAGCAACAATAAAGAAAACAATGCCACAATGTACACACATTAGTGTTCTATGAAGTAAATAGCAATCACAACAGCATTTGAGTCAAGCCCTTGCCCCTCTCTCTTCAATTTCACTTGTGACAGCCACATGCAAATCGAGTGCCCTGCAGCATCACGTCTCCCTGACCTGCCGTCATGCACAGCCAGGTAATGATAGTGTTTGCCCAAAACTCCTGCATACTTTATCTCTGTTGTGACATTAGACCACTATTAAATATATCACAGCCAGCCTAACATGGACAACAACCCACCATTAAACTTAACAACGAGTCAGCTAGTCTTGTGTAAAACCACACTCTCTCATTCAACTCTGCCCGGATTGGGTGGAGACAAACTCATTTTGAAATAATGTTTACATCTCCGACCTTATGTCTTTGAGAATTAAAACAAACAGAAATAACATGCAGTTTGGGGTTTGTGGTGTGTAAAGATTGCAGAGGAGAGGAGAAGCATAGGGTGCACACGTCTTAAATATTTAAAGTGTATTAAAGTGTATTAAGAAGATAATTCTAAGAATTAGTGCGTGACTATTTAAAAAAGAAAGAGGAGAAGGGGAAAATATAAGACAAGAGGAGAGGAGAGGAGAACTCTCAGGGCAAAAGGGCAGGTGCTTGAGCACCACCTGGGGTCAATCTATGCATGTGCCCGATAATAAAAGTGATGTTGCTAGGTACATGTCCTGTGTCCCTGATATGTTAAAATCTGAAAGGACATCATAAACTCGATATCAATGCATCCTGGGGACTCATTTTTTTCTCTGATGCTACAGTGTTGACCAATCCATGTTGAAACTGTGGCCTCAGGTGACTTCAAGAGAAAGCATTTCTCATATCATAGAAACCAATGACTCACTCTAGTCTACATATCAAAGTGTCTTTGGGCAAGCTACTGAACCCCAGTTTGCTCCCAATGGCTGTTTCATTGGTGTGTGATTGCGTGTGAATACTTACTGGGTAGGAGGTGGCACCTTGTATGGTAGCCTTAACCATGGGTGTGTGAATGTGTGTGTGAATGGCTGAATGTGACATGTAGTGTTGTAGTGCATTGAGTGGTCAGTAGACTAGAAAAGCGCTATACAAGTCCAGTCCATTTACCATTTGTTCTGGTGCTCTGAACAAATCTGACACCTTTCCGCCTGCCCACCTGCTCTCACCCCTGCTCTTACCCCTTCTCTCATCCCTGGCTACTCTCTTTAATAAGGTTTTCAGATTTGGGATTTTATTTGTTTAACTTTCAAATACATTTTCAACATACATGAATAGAACCATAATTAGAACCACAGAACAGAAAACACCAGTTTAACACTACAATTTGTCTTTTTTTATTGTGGACCCATTCAAATGACCACCTGTGGGTCCTGGAGACTCACCACATTGAAAACCTATCATTGTTGCTTTAATAATAATTATAATAAAACCTTATTACTAGTGCTTATGGCTCAACACCACTGTTAAAATATAATCCATCAAATAAGAGGTGGAACTGAACTGGACTCAACTGAGTTACGTACCACGCTGGCTACTGTAAAATGGTGCTGGTTAACCTTAGTTCTTACCTTTTCCTGCAGGCTCTTCAGCGATCCCTCACAGGACTGAACCTGCTGCAGCACGGCCCCGTAACTCGCAGCAGGGAATGACCACATTTTGGAGTTCACCTCACAAACACACGAGCCATTATTCTTCTGGCCCATCACACGCTGAGCCTTGCCAACACCCTGTAGTCACACACACGCACATAAAAAACACTGATGTTCAATACAAGAGACTTATAAGGATAGTAAAGAGACTGCACTAAAAGAACTAAAAAAGAAAGAAGAAAAGCCTCAGTTTAATGTTATAAAGTGTTCTATCTTACACTTTTGTCCTTGGTTTGTAAGAGTAAGAAATCAAGTGTAACTCACTGATGACAGCAGTAGGAGCAGCAGCAGCATGTTTACAGCTGGAGAGATGAATGTTGGACTGACAAGGACAGACGCTGCCAGTACTGAAATTATCACCCCTTCTCCTCTGTTTTCTCTGATATACTCATTTACAACAAATACACGTTTTCCTGACTGGCTTCTCATCACTGATGAGTCACCATGGAGCCTGAGAAACACTCATGTGGATGTGAAACTCCAAAAAATGCAATAGCATGGAGTTTTCCAACGGATGTGCTCAACCCATGAGTTCCCCATATTTCCCCTTACTTCACCCCCCACCCTCTCACCGGTTATTATTTCCTCTTTGTCATATCCACCTGCAGTGTGTTCCCCTGTTTAAAAAAAGCTTTGCCAGACCAAATGTAAGCAAGTATCTGTCAAAAACGCTCTTAAAACATTACAATGCAGCTATGTATTTTATAATGTAAACCAAATACGTTAACACTTTATATTAAGGTATTGTAATAAGTGTTAATTAATGCTTAATAAGCACCAATTAACAGTTAATGAGCACTTATAGGACGGAATAAGATGTTTATTACCATTAATAAGACTATATAAGTGTTAATTATAGCATAATTAACACAGTTATTATTGCACATAGGAGCATTATAAGCACTTAATAGAAACTTGATAACAGTTTATAAAGCTATCCGAAATATTAATTAATAAGATGTCTATTTACATTAATTATGCTTTATAAGGGTTAATTATAGAATAATAATCACATTTATTACTGGTTTATAAGACACTATAAGACCTATCAGATTAAACTAATTATTAATTAGTTAATAATGATCCTTTGTAGCACCAGATCAAAAGTATCGTATAAAGGTTAATAAATTATCAATATGCTCTCAGGGCTCGAAACTGACGGTGTCCGGACGTCCCGGGGACGATAAAAATTGCTACTAGGACACAAAGATGATGTGTCTGGGACAATTCCAGCGCAGAAAAAAAAAGAGTCAAAGCAATATCAAAATGGGTGTTATTTACAATGTCATTACGTATGAGTATCTGAACGTTGCTCTTGTTGCTTGAACAATTTGCATAGCAAAAATACAGTGTCTTTTACTGCGCCTGATCTGGCTCCACATGTGCACGCATGCACACACACAGAACTCAACTCACTACATGGCTAGGGTGACCATATTTTGATTTCCAACAAAGAGGACACTCGGCCCAGCTACGACATAGCCTATTTAAATGATACTGGCAGTTTATTCAAACATGCCTTATCATTTTAATATATTTAAATTTTATATGTATGGATAGAAAATTCAGTTATATTACAAAATAACATCTCTTAAAGACAGAAATTCAGATAGTCCCCAATAGGGGACACATACACACACTAGAGTGTGGCGATCCAAGCCCAACGGTACCCGACGGGTCGGGCCGGGTTTGGTCAAAAATGTAGCTATAAATTGTATTCAGGCTTGGGTCGGATTCGGTCAGCTTTCAGTGAAAATGTAGTGTAAAAATAAATAAAATCCTATTGTCTGTCCTGTTTATTGCTTGGGCACTGTTATTTACGTGACAACACCTGAACAGAACACATACAGACACACATTGGCTGTTTGTTTCTACCTCTCCCCACGCTGGAAGTCTTGGACCTCCAGCCGTCCGCCTCCACCTTGATTAAAAAATAAAATAAAAGAGGGAGACTATTTTATCTTATTTTGTTTTATGTCTCCCTCTCCTCTCGCTTGAAGCGTTGGAACTCCCGCCTCCCGCCTCCCGCTCCCGTCTCAAACACAGAGGTCTCACTCTTCGCTGAGCACCCACGGTGCACGCCTGTCCTGTTAAATACCCTGTAACCATAACAACAGTGTGACACGAACTCAGTGCTTTGGTCATTAAATAATGTCGGGCTCGGTTTGGGTTCGGACAGAAATATGTGGTCCGTGCCGCACTCTAAAACACACACACAAACACACGGAAAACCGGACATTATCATCAGTTCATAAAACCCCCCCGGACACCCCGGATGGGACGTGAAATGTGGACATGTCCGGGCAAAAGTTTGGTCAGCCTATACATGGCGGTCACGCTGGGTGCTCGCCACTCCACATCAGAGCACAGAACCTAGCAATGCTGAGATGGTTGAAAAAACTGATGGAAGCTCCTCCAGTGCCGCTCCAGTTGGAGTAGGATACGAAACTTGGCTTCGGGACTCTGAAGACGATGTGCCATCTGTGTCTGCCTCTGTGGTAAGTTAGTTTCAATTTTATTTAGTTTGTTAAAGTAGGCTATAGGCTAACGTTAGCTTGTTGATTTTTAGCTAGTTCTAGTTCTTTGCGATAGCTAACACTAGCAACTCAGCTAATCATGTACATGATGGCCTTACAAAGTTATAAAATGTGACTGTGTGTTCTAAATTTTGATGTTTATGATAATGACTGTACAGTTAATCAGAAGAGGTGTACTCAGTTCATTCAGTCAGTAATAATTAGGCTAGCAACTTTAGCTACAGAGATGAAGATCATGCTTGAACTAGCAGCCAGTCATGTTTCTAAATTTCCTACAGGTAAGCTGAGTATAATGAACACCCAGATAACAGTAGGCCTAGTATGTTTTAGCAGAACCTTAGTGTCTTACTGTGACACTGACATTGACTTTGACCGCGATTCAGTGCGCACGTGTGTGTGTGTGTGTGTGTGTGTGTGTGTGTGTGTGTGTGTGTAGCTTCGGTAGCTAAGTGCATCACTAATGACGTTCTCTTTGAGTTAAAGTGAGTGAAATTTGTATGAAGATGCATATGGTTGAGATACAAGAGTGACAGTGAATGTGTGAAGCAGGACAAGCAGAGTGAATGTGTTAGGAGCATCGATGAGCTGTGTTATGTTGAGCAGGCTAATGGATAAAGGCTGTATCATGTTCATGCTAACTCCTGCTGATCTGCTAACGCCATAGCCTGACTTCATTCCTCTCCATCAGTAAAGTTAAAGGAGCATTTCATACATTTTGGCAATTGAAGTTTCTATCAGGCCCAGTGAGTGAGTGTTTTACGATTGTGAAACCATTGTGAGAGTAATTTAGTACTAGGCTGTGGATTAAAAACAAGGGAAATTAGATTAAATATGTTTATGGGTTTAATTCTGAGCCATCTATTTCAGACATTGCAGATGGTGTCAGATTGACTACAGAAGATGACCCTGGCTCTTGTAGCCATGCAGGTAAACAAAATAAACTCCCTAGAGAGGAATTAATATGCTACGGTTTATGTTTAGCAATCGTGACAGTAAAAGGTTTTTTCTTCTGTATTTCAGACAGTCCCAGGTCAGCATCTGAAGCAGTTCCTGGATGAAGTGGGACCTTTTCCCAGAAACACCTTCTCTGGTGTAAAACTCAACAGGAAACAAATGGATGATGATGACTTCCACAAAGTGAAAGATAAACTAACCTCACCACATGGTTTGGCAACCTTGATGAGGGTGTCTTGAAGGCCGCTGCCACCATGTATGACCTAAGCAACTGGCCTGAGGACATCACTGACCTGGCCACCTTTGGCCTGGCCGATGCTGAGACTTTCACTCACTTTCAGAAAACCGATGGGTTACAGGGAGCTTTGTGGAACAATATATTCCTGAACAGTCAATCCAAGTAACAAAACTTTTGAAAAAGCCAAATGAACTCAGATCTGTCATTTTTTTAGAACTCAACCATTAGGGTTTCCAATCCTTTTTTCCTGGTTTTGACAATAGTGGTTCCATTAAAAATCAATATGAAAAGGAATTATGTCCTTATGTTGTGTTTTCACCACCACTGGCAGGCTGAATTCTCATCACGAGTGAATAAAGCAACTTTAAGTTCAAATAACTCATGTTTGTCTCAGGATGCCATTTTGAGGAAATGAGATTCCCATGATCCTTTGCTAAAGAAATTAATAACATACTAGAGTGAAAAGAATGCATCAGAATTCTTTAATGTTGAAATAATGATTGATATCTGGATGTTGCAATAGGTGCATAATTAATAGAATTATTAACTTCAGTGAGTGCATAATAAAGAGTTTATGAATGTCAACAAGACACTGTTCCCACTTTAGATCCAGTAGCTGCAAAGATGCAGTATGAGCTGTTAATATGTGCATATTAATAATTTATTAACATTTATACGACAATGTTCCCACTTTAGATCCGGCAGCTGCAAAGATCATTATTTGCTATTAATAAGTGCATAATTAAGCATTTATTAACAGTAATATGGCATTTATATTAACTTCTTATAGTCTCATTAATGTTAATAAACCTCTTGTTAATATTGATAAATTATCTATAAACTCTTACCCTCTTACCCAATAATATCTTATAAGCCAATAATAAATGTGTTGTATACTATTATTAACACTCTTTAGGTCTTATTAATGTTAATAAACACCTTATTAATTTCATCTTATAGGGTCTTATAGTGTCTTATAAACCAGTAATAAATGTGGTTGTTATTCTATAATTAACCCTTATAAATTATGATTAATGTAAATAGACACCTTATTAATATTTAGTATAGGTTTATAAACTGTTACCAAAGTTTCTTTTAAGTGCTTTTTATGCTACTATAAGCAATAATAACTCAGTTATGCTGTAATAAACAATATAGTCTTATTAATGTTAATAAGCATCTTATACCATCTTGTAAGTGCTCATTAACTGTTAATTTGTGCTTATTAAGCATTAATTAATGCTTATTACAGTACCTTAATATAAAGTGTTAGCAAAAGGTTTTAGGTTTTAAATGCTATGATTGGCCTGCTGGCCTGCCTGTCATTTTTTTCCCCAACAGGCAGGCCAGGCCACAGGCCAGCCCCACAGGACAGCGCTATCAGCGGTGCAGTGATGCGAGGAGAGGGATGAGGTGTGTGAGGTCGAGCCACTTGTCAGTTGTCAAAAGACAAGACGTGATTGGTTTGTTTCGATTTACACCCGCCCCAACAGTCCTACGTTGTAAACACAGCCAGCATGGTGAGGAGGGGGTTTGTCAACTCACGCCACGTGTGCCTGTGTAGGAGCCTGAATGAATACACCATGAAGTAGCGGTTGACACTGTTTCATCAATGTTATCAGCCAGCTTTTTGGTACACAGCGGCTACCGTTGTTGCAACGTTTGAAAAAGTGAGGCACTAGAGTGCACTATCTGTTTCAATCAATCAATCAATCAATTTTATTTATAAAGCCCAATATCACAAATACAATTTGCCTCACAGGGCTTTACAGCATACGACATCCCTCTGTCCTTTGGACCCTCACAGCGGATAAGGAAAAACTCCCCAAAAAAACCCTTTACCGGGGAAAAAAATGGTAGAAACCTCAGGAAGAGCAACTGAGGAGGGATCCCTCTTCCAGGACGGACAGACGTGCAATAGATGTCGTACAGAACAGATCAGCATAATAAATTAGCAGTGATCCGTATGACAAAATACAATAATCTGTATGACATCCTTGGTAATGACAGTAGCTTACAACAACATTTATGAAAGTAATAATATTGTCGTTATAGTTCTGGCTACTGTGGTACAATATTCTGAAAGTATATATTAGTATCTGGCAGTATGCATGTATGATAATAATCATATGTGTATAATAACAGTAGAAGTGTGACTAATGACTAATGATGGCAGCAGCAGCAGCAGGAGGCATCTGGCAGGACCACGGCAGCAGCACAACCACACACGTCACACTATCCAGGCACCGCTGCAGTACGAGTTAACCTGAGAGATAGTGGAGCACAAAGGCTCCGGAGAAGAAGCCGAGTTAGTGACATCCAGAATGGCCGAGTAAACAAGATACAGTAATAGGATACGCGAGAGAGAGAGAGAGAGAGAGAGAGAGAGAGAGAGAGAGAGAGAAGGTGTCCGGTGCATTATAGGTGGTCCTCCGGCAGACTAGGCCTAAGTCAGCCTAACTAGGGGCTGGTACAGGTCAAGCCTGAGCCAGCCTTAACTATAAGCTTTATCAAAGAGGAAAGTCTTAAGTCTAGCCTTAAATGTGGAGACGGTGTCTGCCTCCCGGACCGTAGCAGGAAGATGATTCCACAGGAGAGGAGCCTGATAGCTGAAGGCTCTGGTTCCTGATCTACTTTTGGAGACTTTAGGGACCACAAGTAACCGTGCGTTCTCAGAGCGCAGAGTTCTGGTGGGATAATATGGCACTATGAGCTCTCTGAGATATGGCGGAGCTTGACCATTTAGAGCTTTATAAGTTAACAGTAGGATTTTAAATTCAATTCTTTGAATGCCATATACAATTTCAACGTTAGATGGGAGAAATTCTTACACACTGTGGCTTTAACCATTCCCAGTTTCTTGGGTTGTGTTTACATTTGGGTCCTAAGTTGAACTGCCATAACAGTTTCGTTGTTGAATTTTTAATGTTGAGATGCTGGTCATATTATCTGCCCCGAAAAGTTTTGTAGTTACTGCTGTTTTTATTGTTTTTCATATATCCTGTTGCAAATTAAAAAAAAACAAAAAAAAAACACCCTCAATGCATTAAGTTTTTTTGGTTTGTTTTTTTACAACTGCATTTTGTTGTGTGATCCTGTGTTGTAAGAGGACAATAAATGAACCCTTGAAACTTGACTACTTTCGATGCTTTGGAAACTAGCCTTTCTGATATGGAGATGAGTTGGGCTAGTTATGAGCATTTTTAGTCTATTTTATGTGGTCAAAATTTTTATTGATTGTTGACAGTTTGTTATTATCTATCTTTTAATCTATTACATATCTGATTCTACTTTCCTTGAAATGTATTAACTGCTGGCATTTTGAAAATGTTATAAGCCCTTAATAGTATGTCTGATCATGTGTTTGATACTTGATTATTGTCTTTGTATTTTATCTGTTTCAATATAGTTTGTGGTCCTTGTTTTTATATGATTTGATTTATGTTGTATGTGATGCTGCTTAAGGACATTCCTGTAAAAGATCTTGGGTATATACAGTATGTTGGGATCAGTAGCAAATTAAATAACCCAAGATTATTTGAGTATTAAAACTGTCTTCAGTGAGCTACAGCAATCCCTCAGACATGTTTAGTGTATACTGGAGAAACTATTAAAAGAATTTAGTAAGCATAACAGATGCTATCACAGTTTGTGTACAAAAACCACAGAATTAAACATTCAATTTATATGTTGCCGTCTGTCTGGCTGTGGTATTTCTCCAGAGAATATTTTCTGCACTCAGTGCAGAGTGATCACTTTCTGTTCCTGACACCCTTAACCACATCCACAGATACTGTGTGTGTATCTATAAATCCACTTACCAAAGACACTCACTGGTCACCGTTTCCCTTCACATTTAGATTTCCCATCATCTAGTCACATAACTGCAGCCTGAGGGACCTGCAGCCCCTGCAGTCTGTCAACTGTATCTGAATCAGCAGTGTAAAAAAGTGAACTGAACATAACACATTCAGCTCAAACTGTATTTTCTATAATTTAATTTGACAAAAAAATAAATACATTGCTTAGTTGATTGGTATCTGCAGGCAACATTTGTTTCTGGTCACACAGTGATGAACAGGGTGATATAAACTTATATTCTTCCACCAGCATTACCAAAAATCAATTCAGTAATGAACAGTAATGTGAATTGTATAAACCTTAGATGCATGAGTGATTAGACCTTACACTCTTCCATAAGTGGGTCAAAGATGGCCCACGGGCATCAATAAGTTTATATGCCATTTTTGTCTTTTTGGTCAGGCATATTTAGGAATCATTTGTAATGCATTTTATATTATACTTTAATTCACACAAGAATGATTTCATATTTGATTTTTTTTCACTTTTTTAAACATTTTTAACATCTCTTTGAATTAATAAAAAAAAGTTACACACAACAACAATCGAAAAATGTCAACATTCTTTTTTGTGCGCGTGTGTGTGCATGAGTGTGTGCATGTGTGAAATCACTTGTCTCTGGCTGTAAAATTGCACACAGGTACATTATATTTCCCACACCTATTGCTGACTTTGTGATCTTTGTTGCTTGGGGAGATCTGACACCTCTGTCTCTTTGGCTGGTCCTGTCTGCTTAGTTCCTGTGGCTGGGTTGTGGCTTTTGTCACCCAACACCTTCCCATTCCTTCAATAATCAGGGTTTGCAGCTGGGGGCAGCCTTTTATTTGACTCCTCATGTGTGGTGTGATCCTTTGAGAGCTCACTGAGGAGGAGCTGTCATGCACTGGTAAAGCCATTCTTGAATTCAGGTTGCTGAGCTGTGAAAAAGGTGTAGGCATTAAGGGTAGTGATTTCAAGCATGTTCTACCACAGCATCATGGGTCACCTCTGTGTTTGGTGATTACCGGTGTAGGTGCCAACCCTCTGGTCCATGGTGTCACATCTACTTTGGTCCTGTTGTAGATTGTGATTTTCTTTCTGCTATTTTCATCCACCTCTTTGTTGTGGTGTCATGCTCAGGAGAACAACAGCTGTTCCTTTCTGTCTCACATAGCTGACCATGGGAAGGTTGCCACTGAATCCAAATTCTGTGCTGTCAACCTCTTGGAAGCCTTCATCAGAGGGGGGATTTCTGGCTTGTTCTGTCAAAGCATCAATGAAGAAAGACAACACGCACTCTCAAAAAAGACTGGAGGTGCTTGGCCACAAGAGAAAAAAGTACATGTATCAGTAGGTATTAAATAGACCAATATCAAGAAAACACATCTATAATATAAAGTGCCTAAGAGTAATAAATACTTTACTATAAATACTTTTTTTAATAGATGTGGTCATTGTACCCACTGTTCCAACTCAACTGACTCCAAATATTTTTGTCATCCGCATACGGGGAAAAAGTTCACAATTAACTCATTTATCAACTGCAGCACAACCCATGTTATTTACATATTGAAATGTCCATGCGGGAAGGTTTATGTGGGACAGACCAAACGCCCTCTGAAAGCCAGAATAGCTGAACATAAGGCTGCTATTTGCAATCACAATATGGATTATGCGATAGCACGCCATTATGTTAAAGCTAATCATGGCTCTTGTGCTTCTCTCCGCTTTTATGGCATCGAGAAGATCTCCCCCCCACAGAGAGGCGGAGATATTGTTAACAAACTCCTCAGAAGAGAAGCTTATTGGATCTATACACTGAACACTGTGGAACCGCATGGAGTTAATGAAGAACTGAACTTTTCGTGTTTTCTGTAGAACATCGGGTTATATTTCTAGGCTGTTTTGCAATTTCATTATTTTGACTTTATGTATGTATATATGTATATTTATGTATGTATGTATGTATGCGGGTATATATATATATATATATATATATATATATATATATATATGTGTATTTTATTTTATTCTCTCATCTCTATTAGTCTCAAGGGGAGTGCCTTGCATTGATTGCTGTTTCTCTACTATGGAGTTAGATCAGTCTCAATATTCACAAATGCACACAGAAGGATTCACAAATACATGTTAAGATTTATATATAAATGACTCTCTCCACACAAATATTTTCAATGCACACACATATATTTAGCATTTTATATAAATGTAAAAAAAAATCCACAAATAACCAAAAACGTTTCACAAATGTATTTCTGATGCACACACAAATATTTATTGTTTTAAATATATGCAATAAAAATCCACAAATATATGTATTTAAAAAGTATTTGCAATTTTCATCAAAACATATGTGGATGTTGATACATTCATTTACAAATGCTTTTATTTTGTGAACCTCCGCGCGTTTGTGTGTGAATCTTTTTGAGACTCTCCTGACGTCACCCGATCCACAAATGCATTTTTTCCACCAAGGGGATATAGGTAGCCAATCAGATGTCTCCTTCCTCTTCAGCCAATCACATGAGCGTCCCGCCACCACCCACACGTGGGGTATGTTTTAACATCGTAGCGTCAGAAGGTGGCAGTAATGCACCACTACGTTGTTTGCGACCGCCAAATTAATACGGAAGAGAAGAAGAAGAAGGTCAAGAGCGTAGAGTGCTTAAGTACTGCTCTATTTCCAGCGCGGCTGGCACTGTGAGAAAAGCCTTTTATGTCCGTCCCGGAACAGCGGGCTGGGGTGGGAAATAGTGTCGAAGGTGCCGCTGCCGATGTGTGTTGGGGGGCGGCACTTGACGGACAACGCACCGCGCCCGGCGGCGGTGTGCGTTGCACGGTGTACGTTAGCGTCAGTTACACGGTGCAATTATACCAACTAAGCAAGTTTCAGATAATTTGCTAACTAACTGGGCTACCACACACTTTAGCAAAACCAATCACTAATAATTCAAGAGTCATGATTTACAACAAGTGGATACACTTACAGGCAACAGTATCCAGCTGCAGCCCCGGAGCAGAAGCACAAGCCTCTGGCTTTTTTTTTCTAACAACTTTTTTTAAGTAAATTTGCATAACATAGCGTCTATGAATTGATGAATTGTCCATTTATTTTACCTTTATTTAATCATACAAGTCAACTTTGTCTTTTGTTTGTTTTTGACCACATCGCCACGTTCAACCATGAATAAAAGAAGCTGCGCTCAGTGGGCGCTCATTCTATATTAATATTCATATGCTTCGTTAACTACGACCTGTTTTCATTTAGGTCGGACCTTTCAAACTACAAATATTTCACCATTCAATGTGAGAAATCAGTGCTAACATTCAAAAATAGCTGACTGTTACCCTATTTCGTGTGTAAGTGAACACAATGAAGAGACAAAAGTCAATTTGAAAAACTTTATTTTCAAATTTCCACAAACAATATCTGATGGCCAGTCCGCTTCTCCTGGCAGCCTGCAAGAGACAGAAAAGATAATGACTTCAAGAAACAAATCCCAACTTCACCACTGTATTTTTTTGTTTCGCATATAGCCAGATTGAAGGCTTCGGGTCCGTCACTCTGCTTAATTTAGCGTTGTAACGGCCGAACTACACGGTGTCGGCCAGCCGGCATGACCTCCGCGCTCCTCTCCACTCCTCTCACCCACGCTTGAGCACCCGTCCAGGCCGCGGAGGTCAGGCCGGAGGGCTGCGGTCGTCAGGCCCGGGCGGGACCATAGGTGAAGGGATCCCAAGTCTCGAGCCCTGCCCTCGCCACTCACCAGGATCCTCTTCTAACGGTCACAGAATAAACAACATAGCTATTTTTCTGCCAATTTATTCCAGTTAGCTTACCTGAAACTTGCTGCGTTGAGATGCTGTGTCCTGCGAGCTAAGTTCCACACAAGGACCGCGACAATAATATCCAGCATCACTTCCGTCACATCAGGGGCTTGTGTCACGTCAGGGGCTTGTGCTCCGGGGCTGCAGCTGGATGCTACTCCTTACAGGTGCACGATCGTCGGCCGCCATGCTGCAAACTAGACCTCTTGACCATAGACATACGCTCTTGACCTTCTTCTTCTTCTCTTCCGTATTAATGTGGCGGTCGCAAACAATCTAGTGGTGCATTACTGCCACCTTCTGACGCTACGACGTTAAAACATACCCCACGTGTGGGTGGTGGCGGGACGCTCATGTGATTGGCTGAAGAGGAAGGAGACATCTGATTGGCTACCTATATCCCCTTGGTAGAAAAAATGCTTTTGTGGATCAGGTCACGTCAGGAGAGTCTCAAAAAGATTCACACACAAATGCACGGAGGTTCACAAAATAAAAGCATTTGTAAATGAATGTATCAACATCCACATATGTTTTGATGAAAATTGCAAATACTTTTTAAATACATATATTTGTGGATTTTTATTGCATATATTTAAAACAATAAATATTTGTGTGTGCATCAGAAATACATTTGTGAAACTTTTTTGGTTATTTGTGGATTTTTTTTTACATTTATATAAAATGCTAAATATATGTGTGTGCATTGAAAATATTTGTGTGGAGAGAGTCATTTATATATAAATCTTAACATGTATTTGTGAATCCTTCTGTGTGCATTTGTGAATATTGAGACTGATCTAACTCCATACTCTACACCTTGTTTTTGCTGAGTGCCTTAACAGGATTGGTTCACCTCTCCCTCATCCTCATTCACCAATGAGAATCTGTTTCAGTTTTAGGATGGGGGTATTTAACTTCTATGTTTCTACCAACACCTGTTTGACTCTGAAGAAGACGCAGTTGCGTCGAAACGTCAGTCTGTTTGCACCTTATTAAAAGCTCTGCAATTTATCGAGTGCTCCAGCCTTCTTTCAGTTGGGTTCAGTCATTTTTTGAAGTGGCCCACTTGATGTACTGTCTACTATTTTGTCCTGTGCTGTGAGCACCGATTCAGTTTTACTTTTGGCTGAAGCGCAAGAGTGCCTTGCTTTAATAAATACTTATTGAGTACACCCAAAAAAAAAAAAAAAAAAATTAAAGCTGCGAGCAGCGTTGGGCGGGACCTCTGCCTCTTGCTGTCGGCCTCCAGCTCATTTAGACACTGGAATTATGTCGATAAAAAATGTCCATAAAACAAGCAACGCAAAAGAACACAAGGTCATTTTTTGGCAATAGAGGGAATTCATATGACAGTACATTACAATATGTATATAATTTTCAACGATGTATTAAATAAAATGATATGTCAACTATGTAAATTAAATGTCTTGTGCAAAACATCCACACTGAATGACATACACTGTCTTGATAAAGAAATTATATAATGTTAACATGTTTTATGTCATAGTGTGAGGAATTGAAGTGTTTCCATGTATGTAAAAGACGAAGGTCTGTAGTGACAGTACTCTGGATAGTGTGTGACACATTTTGATGTAAGTACATTTATATATATGTACATGACACAATTACAATAGGATTCAAATACAGTATGTAATAACAGTCATGATCCAGCAAGTAGAAAGTGAGTTTTCAGTATTAAAGGTTGTTGTAGAAGTTACAGATGGAAAACAGCAAAATATAATGTTAGGTGGTGTTTAATTTTTTTAATAAAATAATGTATTAGTCTGTATAGACAGAAAATGTCAGCTCGCGTCAGAGGAATCCAGGTGCAGTGATGTCAGGATGTCCCACATACACTATAAAAATTGTGTGCTTTGAGTGTGTCACGCAGGAAGGGTGTGAACAAAGTGTTTTGACCAGTCACAGGATGTCTTGCATCCAACCCTTGTCTATAGTAAATCAAAGGCAAGTACTAAGTATGGTAAAATTAATGTATCTTATATTAATTAAATGCATTTTGGTACATGTGCATGGACATGATAAAATTTTTAATACTAGAGTTGCATTATAGTAAAATCTTAAACATTATGGTTGAGATATTGAACTATACACAACAAAGTCATACACATTTATTGTATATTCTTAATATGAATTGACTGTGAAAACATGTGCAACCATATATAGTAGTATTACAAATGAAAGTGCACATGCACACATTTTTGAAAGGAAGACAACAAAGTGTCAGAGCAAATTAGCATTCAATAATGTGTCTTATTAAATAATGATTAAATGAGGTTGCAGGTGAGGGTTCTGTGAGAAAACTAAAGTTTAGGTTCATCAGAACTGTTGTGTGGTCAAGGTTATTGATTTGTACAATTGTTCATACAGTGACTGTATAATCATTACACCTGAGTGTACTGGAATATATAGAATCGTTTCTTTTTATAACACAAGGGAGTCTTTCACATTGCAGTTGGTAGTGACATGTAGTCCATGACATGATTTCACCATGTAAAGCATGTTTTTGAGTGGTAGTTCAGATGTGTTGTAGGATTCAGGTTGTATGTGGTATAAGCAGCATTGTGGAAGGTATGTTGAAATGGACAAATACACAATGTGGTTTGAGTCCACATACAGCATGTGTTTTAAATGACGCCATCAGAAATGTGAAGATGGGAATTAAATTGCAGGAGTTATTAGAGTGAATGGTATTGTCCAATTCAAGTGAATTATCTATGAGGTAGTTTCTTCTGACTATGAATTACATGGTCTAGAATTTTTAATAAAGTTAGACAATGTATGTCAATTACCAAAAGAAGGTATCATTATCTAGAATTACACTGAACAATACCTGTATTTTGTGTTCAGTATTACATGATGTGATAAGAACACATAATTAAAGTTGTAGTGAAACAGTCATTATAATATACGTAGGAATGAGACACATAAGCTGGTCAATTTGGTCAATGTTATCCTGTCACACACACACACACACACACACACACACACACACACACATACACACACACACACTTGTGTCTGTCAGAGTGAAGCTTTTGTTATGCTAATTAAGGACTGCATGCAGCTTGATAGGCAGACAGAGTGAGAGCAAAATGGGTTGAAAATCTCTCAAACAAGTCCTCCCAATTCCCAAACCGTGGGTTCGATCTTCAATCTGAAGGCATCACCAGATAGATAAAATTGTTCCGAACACCAAAATTGTAAAGCTTTTATTTCTATGGACTGAAAAATGTGACCCTAGTCACAAGTTTACAGTGTGTTGGCCCTCATCTTTTCTTACAGAGATCATCATTAGGATTTGTGTGCTGCACCTTAGAACGCTTCTAAAATCCAAACCGTTCCAAATTTTTGAGAGACAGAATTTTTGAAAAACATCATCTTACATTGAAAGGGCAATATTGCACTTTCTGTTGGACTTAGGTCAGGGGTTGCAGTGCGAGATTTGTAGGTCTTGATGACACGAACAAGCTAGTTTTGGTTTGGTCTTTCTAAGTGATTCCTACTGGTCGCAACAGGCATTTTAGTGTGTGTAGGTGCCACGAAAATCATCAGGAGGTTTTTGGATGACATCACCTGGAAGACGCCATAAAATCCTAACCATTCGACTAATGAAAAAGTTACACAGAAGATCTGATTAGGACAAGTTGATCTGTCATGTGTGCAAGTTTGAAGCCGATACAATAAAAGGTTTAGGACAAGTTGATTTTATAAGTAATTTTTAGGGAGGGAAATACCTCACTTCCTGTTGGGTTTAGGTCAGACATGCGAGCATGCGATTGTAGATCTCAATGAGACGAACACACCAGTTTTAGTTTGATTTTTCTACGTCATTCCTACAAGCCGCAGCAGCCATTTTAGTGTGTCAAGGTTGTGCTAGACAGCCCATTTTGGAACTTTGAGGATTAATTACTTCATTTTCTAAAACTTGTCACCAGTCCTGATATGCGTGCCAATTTTGGTGAGTTTTTGAGCAGGTTTAGGGGGTAAACTGATTATTTTCACATCAATGCCCCCCCCCACCGTCATGCAGTAGGTGGCCTTTTTTCCTTTTCATCTCTGACCTACAAACATCCTAAGTCCACCACTGACATACAGTCACAAGTTGAAGAGCAGGCAGATGGAGGTGGCTTTCAACTTTTCCCTCTCAATCCCAAACCGTAGGTCCAATCATCAACAAACAACTAACCAAACGCTGTCATAAAAAGAAAAGTTTTTAACCTGTTTTTAAAAATGGTCACTGATTTGGCATCTTTCACTGTCTCAGGCAGGGTGTTCCACCTGTGTGGGGCATAAACACAAAAAGCCGCCTCCCCTCCCTGAGTTCTAGTGCAAGGAATGACCAGATTACCACTATCTGTAGACCTGAGAGTTCTTGCTGGTGTGTAAGTGATGAGCATGTCTTATGTATTGAGGTGCAAGGCAATTTAGAGATTTATAAACCAGGAGGAGGATTTTAAAATCAATTCTTGTTTTGATAGGTAACCAGTACAGAGTTTTAAGAATGGGTGTGATGTGTTGAGATTTTTTAGTGCCAGTGAGAATACATGCAGCTGCATTTTTAATTAATTGTAACATCAGGATGCCAGTATTTGGGAGGCCAGTAATAGGCCCTTACAGTAATCTAATCTGCTTGTTATGAATGCATGGATTAATTTTTCAGAATTGGATTGTGATAGAAAGCCTCTTAATTTGGAAATATTTTTTGAGATGGTAGAATGCTGATCTTGTAATGTCAACAGCAATTTAAATTGCTGTCGATGATTACACCCAGATTTCTTGTTTCAGTTTTGCTCTCCAGAGATGTGCTACAACTCCTTGTCTCTGAGCCTGTGCACCAAAGATAAGTATTTTTGTTTTGTCTTTATTTAACTGTGAGAAGTTCTCTGTCATCAGAATAAAGTGAAATGTAAAGTTGTGAATCATCTGCGTAATTATTATAATTTAAGTTGTGTTTACGTATGACGTGAAAATGGAAGCAAATACAGGTTAAACAGCAGTCGTCCAAGAATTGACCCTTGAGGGACCCCACATGTAATGTTCATTTTGCTGGAGGAGAAATCACCAATGGAGACAAAAATCTTCATGTCATGTAAGTAGGTTATGAACCAATTCAGAACTGGGCCAGATAAGGCGACCCATCTTACAAGCCTATCCAGTAGGATGCTATGGTCAACAGTGTCAAAAGCGGCACTGAGATTGAGTAGAACAAGAATGGATATTTTTTGGAGTCTGTGTTTATATGTAGAGCATTTACCACTTTAATAAGTGCTGTTACTGTGCTGTGGTGGGGGCGAAAACCTGATTGATAAATATCTAGAAGGCTATTGATGTGAGATAGTTTTTGAGCTGAGTGTAAACTGGAACAGTGAGTGTATAAGTATTTTGCTGAGGAATGGTAAATTGGAGATGGGCTGGTAATTAGCAGTGACACTTGGGTCCAGATTATTCTTCTTCAGGAGTGGTTAGTGATATGAAAAATATACCTGACTGAAGATAGCAGTTAATGATATCTAAAACCTCAGGTGCTAAGCAGCAGGTGGAGGACCTGAGCTGACCTACAATATTGCAAAGTTCTGTCAGATCTAAACAATCAAAGTGAGACATGACAAAAGCAGAGTTTCTGGAGAAAAGGACAGGTTCATTTTTGGATCTTAGGGCACTAATGGTTTGTCTGATAGTAATGTTTTTGTTATTAAAGAATAAAGCTAATTGCTCACATTTTTCTGTAGACAGCAAATCTGATGGGATGGTGGATGGTGGATTAATAAGTCTGTCAACAGTGGAGAAAAGTACTTTACTATTATTGATGTTTTCATTTATGATTTTAGAAAAGAAAGACTGTCTAGGCTGTTTATTTGCTTTGTTATATTCATTCAATTTATCCCAATAGATTTCATTATGAACCTGACATTTTGTTTTTCTCCACTGTCGCTCCGCCTGGCGACACTTTCTCTTCAACTGTCTGACATCCACTCCATCCATTCCACATATTTAGTTTTGAGGTAACAGATTTGCAATGTTGTCAAAGATACTCGTTGGGTTAAAGATGTCCACAGGATCCCCAGCTGGAGATACTATGGAGTGTGACAACTCATTCAGGGTTCTCTGAAAACTTTAAATGGTATTGTTATTGATTATGCGTTTTTTGATTGGTCCAAAACCATTAAGTTGTACAGAGAAAGCAGATATGTCAAAGTAAATACAACAGTGATCAGAGAAAGCTACATCCATAACACAGGGTGCAGTGATATTAAGGGGACAGTGCACTCAAAAATAAAAATTCAGCCATTATCTACTCACCCATATGCCGATGGAGGCCCTGGTGAAGTTATAGAGTCCTCACATCCCTTGCAGAGATCAGCGGGGGGAGCGGCTAGCACACCTAACGGCAGACGGCGCCCCAGACTAACGTCCAAGAACACAAAATTGAATCCACAAAGTATCTCCATACTGCTCATCCATAGTGATCCAAGTGTTCTGCAGCCCCAACATAAAAAGTTGTTTTGAAAAACGTCATATGAACTCTGTTTTTAGCCCTGATTGCTCAGGGCAATCAGTGATACATGGTCTCTGAAGAGCAGCAGTCTTGTCAGTACTAATGTCCAGATTCTCAAGTGCAGGCATCGCCAACTCCCAGTCTGAGCAGCAAAGACTTTCCTCATCCGTTGCCATTGCTTTGCATTTGAAACAACTACACCACCAGGTTTCCAGTGCTCGACTCCGGTATTCTGCGGCTGGCTGAGGGTTAGGCTCATGAGCTGTGGTGGCTGCTTCGTCCAGTAGCCTGACTCCCATCCGTATACTCGAGCTCAAACAAATACTGCTCAACAAAGAAATACTGTACCTTTAATCAGGGTGGATTTTAATGATGGATTTTAATTTTGGGTGCATTTGTGGGCTACTTAAGTGCAGTACTCAAGTACATGTACCTAGTTAAAATCTATCACTGATTGTTACAAATTGTATTACATTTTGTTGCACGCATGTCTGCACAGTGTTATATTTTTACAGCTCACTGTCGGTAAATATTAAAGCCTACTGTAAGTAGTAAACTACAAGAGAGTCGCAAGCCTCAGTGGCAGAGTTCTTTAAAGCTTAGAATGGGTTGATTGGGTTCTGGAGGTGTACAGTATGTTACCTCAACTGTGCAGGGCTCGCGGGACCTGTGGTGGTTGGACTTGACGCAATATCTTTATGCTTGTAAATTTTTATTTTAATATTGTCTTATCTGTGCTAAAAAGTTCTCAATATTACTTTTGTTTTTTAACCACTGATTTTAGTGCTGACTTGCAACTTCCTAAAGGGATATTTTAGGTCAAAAGATCTTAAGAAATAGCTGAGTATTTATGGAATTTTTCACTTCATCATATCAAAAATTCTGTGTTGTGCAATCCCAACCACAGAGAGGAAGTGATCACAATCTGAAGGAAACATGAGCCTTTGCACATGCAACACTGATCACGCATGCATGTTTCTCTACTCACATGCAGAGGTTAGTGGGAGTGGTCACAAGTTAGAAGCTCCTACTACGGTCGGACACACTGTCATATTCAGCCTGTGTTCGGGGACTGTTTGATTCAGCTCTGCTTTCTCTCCATCATGAAGCTGTATGTGATTTTTCCACTGTTTGCTCTGTTCACCTCCACCCAACAGGTAAGAAAACATAGTATGGTAATGCAGTGATTACCGTTTTTTGTTTTAAATTTTGATTAATTGCACACTGCACATTTCAAACGTAGATGAATTTACATACTGTATCTTGTATTTATTTTTATTTACATGCCACATCTAATCTTGTTGATTTGAAGGCATCTTCACCAAATAATAAGTGTGCATGTGAGTTGACTAGTCCAGAGAAAGCATTTCCTCATGACAAACTCAGCACAGCGGAGGACAATGCATCAAAATGCAACAGCAACATCACTCCACAGATGGTAAGTAGTTGCATTTTTCTCTAAGCCATACTATAAAGAACGCAACTTCCCTAAGCAGCTGTAAAACTGAAATAATAATTATAACAATAGTAAATAGACTCTATGTATGTATGTATGTATGTATGTATTCATGCTGATGGGGTCCTAAGTGATATGAGAGCACAGTGTGGACCTGCTGTGTCTGCAGACTCTGGAGATGGAGAGTCTGCTGCTGGGTTTGGAGCGACGTCTGCCCCAGCTGCAGGAAGATGTGGCGATGCTAGAGAGGGAGGATGATGGCGAGCTTTATGGAGTCCTCAGCCTGCAAGTGATCGAGAATGAACTGATGGAGATCAAGCAGCTCATTGCCAGGCTCAACAGGACTACCCTGGCACACCGGCATCTAACTAAAGATGCTGCTAAACAGGTAGAGTCAACTACCAGCTACAAAACACTGACATGATTGCTCAAAGGAAACTCGAGTTATGGACAATTTCCTGCTAAGCCCCGCCCTTGGCAAGGTTTTTTTTCATTAATTGTGGCCATGTTTTTTGATCGATCTTGCTCATTTATAGAAGAAAGTTGTATATACATCCAAAGATACTGTATATCACGTTTTGTGTTGGTTAACTCAGAAAGTTCTATTCGTTTGACTGTCTATAAAACAATTTTTAAAAAATCCAATGGGCAGACCCTATGGGTCCAAGAGGCATTTTTGTAAAGTGAATTGAGCTTCACTTGTGTGTAAGATTTTAAATCATTTGGGCTTACAATTTGAGGGATGTCTCCAGTGTTGACCTTAATTACAGCACTACCATGTGGCCAACTGATGTATTTTTTGGTAGGCATCTTCAGAATGCCACTCCAGATGCCTCCAGTGAAGTATCATCAGGACTGGTCAAAGTCATCTTGAGTTATGAGTTAAAATTTAATAGGCCACGCCCACTTGTACCAATCAATATGGCACTTAAAATTTTGGTTCATACTTGGCCCCAAAGCATGCATACCAAATTTGATGATGTTCTCAGTTTTGAGAAACAAATGTTTGGCGCACCCTATGGATTTGGCTCAAAATGCTTTGGTTTGCATTTTTCCTGTTCTGTTCCAAATATATCTATCAAAATGTATAATAATTAAATACTTAATTATGAGTTATAGCTATTTTTGTGTTAAGCCTCACCCTTTGCAAATTGCATTTGCTGATTGCAGTAGGCTATCATTTATGATGAAAAGTTGTATATTCATACAAAGATGGTGTATACCAACTTTGGTGTTGATACACTCAAACTTCAAGTCCTATTCATTTGATTGTTTTTCAAAAAAGTCAGAATGGTGGAAAATCTAGTTAGGCAGAGCTAAAGGTCCAAGAGGCTTTTTGGTAGAGCACACTGAGCTGCAAATGTGTGTCACATTTCAAGTCAGTTGGACTTACGGTGTGAGGGGTGTGGCCTTTTGAAAAAAAAAGAAAAAAGAAGGTATTGGGCGTAAATCAAAGCACCAGAAGTTTACATTAGCCACAATACAATGTGAACTGCTAAAAGTCCAGTAGGAGATTCGGATGCTTTGTGCTAGACACGGCTAATGTAGCCTGGAGCCTCTGTCCTCAAGTGTAACGTTAGTGAAGGGGGGTTGGGGAGTAGGATGTGGGAAATAAAACAAGCAGAGATAAAGAGCAGACTAAAGAGGTCTGGTAAAGTCACTTACTTCTAACTCCACATCTCCAGATTAGAAAATCGTTTCTTCATCATTTTCATTTTAAAAACTTGTAGTCGTCAGTCCCAGCCAATGCCGGCTGACATTACCAAGGGTGTGTTCCAAATCGCACACTTTTTCTTTTTACTTTTGGTAGGTACTGCAGCTGCCCTTAAAAAGTGCATACAGTTGCATGCAGTATGCACACAATCAGGACATACCACTGTCTCATTACATTACACCCTGAACTTTGACCCTCTTTCTCATATATCTGTTACCTCAGAGATAAAACAAAATGCCATTCACCATGCTCGCAGAGATGGAGGTCAACCTGGAGAGACCTGTTGTTACTTTGCAATATGTATAGTTTGAAGTTATAACTGCATACATTGTAGATTCTAACATATAGGCCTATTATATTCAGTGAAATTACATCTCCATTTCTCTGTCATTGTTAGTTTCATAGTTATGTCCTTTTGTTGTTGATAATCTTTATGATTATTTTGTTCATTAAAACAATTAATTTTCCTATTATTACTATTCAGCTGGTCATCACTTACTTGAAATCGCTGTCAGGCATCATTGTGGCTTATGAGAGCTGTAAGTCAGCTGTCAGTCAGCTGTCAATCAGCTGTTATCTGTTTGTGGCTCAGTCGGATGAGACGTCTCGTCTGCTGTGCAGAGGATTGCGGGTCAGAATAGCCAGAAAAGCATGCTGGATGTAAAATGTAACCAGATGTATTAGAATATGGTGGTATTTTTTGGCATACTGCGTATATTTTGCAATACACAGTATGTCAAATGCAGTATTCCAAAAATTCCAGAGGGACACTGACACAAACACGGTGATTAACGTGACATATTTTCGACGTGTGCTCACTGTCCGCTGGCGGGAGTGTGCTCACCTGTGTATGCACACAAGAGTGTGTGTGTGTGTGTGTGTGTGTGTGTGTGTGTGTGTGTGTGTGTGTGTGTGTGTGCGTGCGTGCGTGGGTGCGTGCGTGCGTGCGTGTGTGTGCGTGCGCGCATCGGGGCGGAACTCCATCATGCACAATACAGAGAGCAGAGGACAACTGTAAGCATGCAACCATGTAGAGACAGAAATGACATGCTGTCATGTAAATTAGATAAATAACATAAGGCTATTTAGTTTGTTTAACAAAAGGACAAGGTATAGACCTGTTCTATAGGAAAGGTACTCTTAAATTACTTCTGTTGTGATCTGGCGCTATATAGAAAATAAAATTAAATAAAATTTTTCTGTTTTCTAATATAACGGTAGGGGAAACACTGATATAGTATGGTAGTATGGCCCTTCTGAGTGGAGTCTGCATGTTCTCCCCGTGTCAGTGTGGGTTCTCTCCGGGTACTACGGCTTCCTTCCACAACCCAGAGACATGCACAATAGATTAACTGGTGACTCTAAATTGTCCATAGGTGTGAATGTGAGCGTGAATGTTTGTATGTCTCTATATGTTAGCTATGCGACATTCTGGTGACCTGCCCAGGGTGTACCCGTCCTCTCACCCAATGTCAGATGGGATAGGCTCCAGCCCCCGTGACTCCTAAACAGCATAAGTTACAGAAAATGAATGCACAGTATGTATTGGAATGCACAGTAAGATTCAGTACAACTGAATATTTTTGCCTTTGTTGCCATCTGGTGCTATGAAGAGCAAAAAGGGTAGACATAAATACACTAAAAAATACATATAGTAACTAACTAATGTATTCTGCATGAAGATTTGGACAAAAATGTATAGAAAAGTAGAACTGTACTGATGCTGAGCCCCCTGTTGACTCTGGATCCATCACACAGAGTAAGTATGGAAGCTATTTACTCTGCGTATTTATTCATTTTTAATCCAGCTCAATTTCATTTTGAAAAGTTAACTCCATATGGGAGTTGTATTATCAAGGTAAGCAACATATAGTGCTGTGGGTTTGGTGGTGAGGTTTGAAATTGGTCGCTCAAACATCTTTCTTTATCAATGTATAAGTCAGTCTAGTTTCACTGCTGACAGGTACTACTGCATGTTTGTAAAATATATCTATACATTGGGATGTTTGTTCTGCTGCTTAGCTGGAGGACCTGGAAGTGGAGATGCAGGAGCTGGAGACGTATGACACCGTGGGGGTGGTGAAGACACAAATACTCAACGAGCGTCTGAAGAAAGAGCTGGACCAATGCACGATGAGACACATCACCACCCGACCCACTCAGCCTCCACATGGTGTGTGCCAAAACCACACCAAGCACCAGAGTGTCACTTCACTTCCACTTGAGGCCACCAGATGGATGAAATATCACTCTGCTTGTTTAGAAATGGCATTTTTCAGTTTAGTCCACCCATGATGCATTGTTAGGGGGGGGGGGGGGTTAGTCTTTATCCTCCCCAAAGCTACAAATATTTTTCCTCCCTGGGGAAAATGCATGCATGAATTACTGCCACAACAAACAGGTAATTTCTTTAGCAAAATGGAAATCCTACTTACAAATCGCATCACCAGGTGGCTCACGCTGAAAATAACATCAACATTTTGCCACATTTAGCTTCAAACAATGTTTAAAAAAGTTTTTTTAACATCACCTTTTACCACATTTACAGCAATATTTGTTAACTCAGAAATATATTAAATAGTTAAATCTAAATATTAAATGTGGCACCTAAATGTTAAATCTAAATATTAAATCTAAATCTAAATATTAAATCTAAATCTAAATGTTAAATCTAAATGCTAAATCTAAATCTAAATCTAAATGTTAAATCTAAATGCTAAATCTAAATCTAAATGTTAAATGTTAAATCTACATGTTCTGGGTGAAACTAAATATTTAGCTAATATGCAAATTCACACTGCCGGTCACCAGAAGTACTAAAATAAAAGCTTGAGATGGTCAGACTGTGTTTATAGAATCAAATAACGAAATAAAACCAACTTATGGGGGAAAAGGAACACTTGAACATACATTAGCGTGATAACAACTACATAAAATAACAAAAAACATGTTTGGAGAAAGTTTATTTGACGTGTACTTTGAGTTGTTAGTGTCCCTTTGGGAATCGCCTTGTTGTTTACAAATACGTCCAGATAGAAAACCATTAGAAGACCGTTAGCTGTTAGCCCCATTAGCGGTGTCTGTAATGACTCATTAATTCAATGAACAGTCTGTGAAAAAATTTTTTTTCCAGCAGATGTCTTAGTTACAACATGATTGAGCTAACTGGAGTAGTTTCATGTCGTATCTGACAACGGGAGGCTTTTAACAGATGACGTCCTGATATAGCTTTGCCAACTGTCCCTGTCAGCTGCAGCCACTGATGCTTTCTAGACATCGTGATTTCCCATAACTGAAGAAATCTCAAACACATAGCAACACAAAACTGCTTTGCAAGCTCAATCATGTTGTCACTAAGATATCCATTGGAAAAAATATTTTATTCACGGACCGTTTATTGATTTAATACCTTATTTTTTATACAGTCTATGGTTATTACAGACACCGCTAACTGCTAACGTTAACAGCTAATGGTTAGCCCAGCTAATCTACGATAACCATGTTATTAATTACACATTACGTGCACACATAAATAGTAACATTTGTTCAGTCATTGTGTTTATAGACTTAACAAACATCAGATTAGTCTACATGGTGATATAGTGATGTGAAAAATGTGATATTTCGCTAAACTCTGCTGGTTTTCTACCCGAAGTATTTATTAACAACACGGCAGTTCCCTGGGGAAAAAGTGAAGGTTGTGAGCGATTGCCGAGGCCCCTGTAATTCCGTTAGTCAAAAAACTGAGGTAAAGGGAAAAAAAACGATGGATTTCCAGATTGTAGGAAAGGTAACCTTAAATTACTTCTGTTGTGATCTGGCGCTATATAGGAAATAATATTAAAAAAATTTACCTTGACCTTCAAAGGGGGTTGCTTTTGGGGGACAGGTCGCACCCCTCATATAATGGTAGGGGAAACACTGCAATAAATAAACAGTGGAAAGCTCTAAGCACATATCAAAACAATTAGGAAATAATTATCTCACGTAACCAGATGTACTTATTTAGTACATGTTCTTTGTCTCTTGCTCTAAGGTAACTGCCCCCATGGTCAGTTTGTGAACATTACGGGGCCAAGGGTGTACACAGCAGGAGAGTACCCTGGCTCCTACAAGTATGGAGCTTGGGGTCGGGATCCCAAACCAGAGGTGGGGAAGGAGAGATGGTATTGGCTGGTAATGTTGACCTCTGGCAACAAATTCTCCAATTACGTTCGTCTCTACTCCAGCCTGAGCTCTCTCGTAGTTGGGGTGAGCCAGCCAGGTAAGGAACTCATGTTGTTCTGCTCACAACTAGTGTCCACTTTTTATCCTGTATTAGGCTTTGCAGTCAGCTAAACTCTTCCTCATACTCTTCCTCCAAGGACCAGATCAGTGTGTTGTATTTGGACAGGTTTAATACATTGAAGTGTGAAACAGCCCAAAAAAATATAAAAGCAAATATTAGCTCTCAGCAAAAATATACAAGCAAATATTAGCTCTCAGCAAAGATTTAGAGTACTGTATTGGATTTAGATAATCAATTTTTCATCTGCAAGTGAACAATCTAACTTATTCACTTAAAGCCTGAGTCGTCAACAGGGAGTCCACAACCCTTAAGCACAAGTTTTCGAATGCAGCAAGCGCACTGCATGTCATGTGATCAGAATTAACCAATCAGCTCCACGGATCTGCTTCTTCCTTTCCATCCAACGGACTTCACAACATCATGTATCTAATAACACACACTATCTCTCTACCAGCATCTCCCTATCTCCCTCTCCTCCACACACACACACACACGTATACACCTCACCTCCTGATGCTTGCTGGAAATCCATTTAACTTTTTTGAAAACTCTGTAACTTTTTTACTCCCCCTGTGAGTGACAGGCGGTTTTGGTTGCTTAGTCACAGCAGGCGCGACAGTAGCGCAACCTCCAAAGCACCTTGGATAAAAGGATGAAAACGGCACAGCCGTTTTCATCCTTTTATCCAAGGTGCTTTTATCCAAGGTGCCGTTTTTAGATGTTACATGTGAATAGAGTTATTGCAGGGGGGGGGTTTATTATTGTTTGATAATATAAGTAGTTTGTTGTTCAAAAATTAAAACATGTCTAAAATTACACATTAAAGAGGCAACAGATAGGACTCTTTTTTTTTTTTTAGCTTGGCACCACCTAGCGTCAGCGGTGTTGCTAGCACTGTCTCAACGACCAAATTGACTGTAGTTATCAGAGATAATCAATAAAATGTAGGCTTTAAAGCCACCAGTATACCTCTATGTATATGTAGAATGAGAAGGTGTGTGGACACTCTACTAAATAAATGAGTAAAGAGACCGAGCAACAATTATCAGATTTATCTGAAGAAAAAACAAATAGTAATGCAAATAATTATACCAGAATGCACAATACCAGTACAAACAACTCACAGTAAATTATACCAATATGTACAGTATCAGTACAAACAACAGTAGACACGTAAGGGACAATGTATAGTGAGCTGGTGACTGTTGAAAAATAACTCCTGACAGGGGAATGGAACCCCGACGTGCAGCGGAGTTATTTTTCAACAGTCACTGGCTCACTATACATTATCCGGCTTAGAACATGGCTTACTACTAAAACATTCAAATGTTACAACTGGCATCAATATTATTAAATTGCTGGCAGAGAGTACTATTGACAGAGGAGAGGTGTTCACCAGACAAACTGCAGCCGTTTTCTGGAGCGGAGGAGAGGATTTTACTTCACTTCTCCCGGTCGGAGATGCTGGGTGCCCAGTAGCTGCGAAGGCTGCCCTGACATTTATGGCCAGTGACCGACATGATTTCCCTGCTCTCCAGGCCAGCTTGGGAAAGCTGTGTGGACTAACGTTAACTGATTTTGATACTCTTCAGTCTAAGGCTGTTGCTATGGCGTCCCTAGCAACAGAGCAGCAGAGCAGCGGTGATACCTCAAGAAATAAACACCGCAGAATTTTGGTGATTGACCAATCAGAATCAAGCATTAAAGAGTGCCATGTTCTAAAGTGGAATTATACCAACATGCACATGTAAACAGTCCAGATTCTAGAATAAACGGTACCGTATGGAAACGATGTGGCGCTGGTTGGAGCTCAAAGTGAAAGCGAAACAAAGTCCGGTGTTCACTTAGCTGGGCGTAAGTTAGCTGGGTGATGTCCGTCGATAGCTGCTTCCGTGAGAAGAGAACAGAAGGAAAGGAGGGGGGTAATCACTGTCCAAGGGCTGCCGCAGAATGGCAACGAGGATGTCAGCCGACCAACACTGGCTACCTGGTCCCTGGTTGCGGCGATTTGTGATGCTGGCCAGCTAGGAATGAACTAGCACCCAGTACAGTACAGTCCTCCCTCGTCTAGCTAACATTTAGCCGTGTTACTTATTGATCTATTAGAGAGAAAGCTAGCTGGACATTGGTTTTGAAGCCTCTTTGGTCACGGAGCTCCCTCCATCTCTTTAATGCCTGACTGAGGTTTACTCTTGTTTTTCCTCTTCTTTTATCACTCTACTTTTTGCTCTTCTTTCTCTCCTCAGACAGAGGAGCTCATTTTCTTTTGCTAGGCCGTTTTTCACTTGTCTCCAAACTTTGTCCGTCTGCCATTGTGCTCGTGACTTAGTCTCGCCACCAGACGATCAGAGATCTCCGCCTTCTGATAGTCTGGGGAAAACTCCTTTCTAAAGTGTGTTTAATACACCGGCGGGCAAAAACGGCCGGCAACGAAGCAACCCCCTTACATTTTTTAAAGAGGACACGCCCTCCCGGAAATGTGCGCTCCCTCTTTTCTCATCCACAAGGAAACAACAACACACAGAGAGTTTGAAAATGGATGCCGAGAGATTTAACTCCGTTTTATCAAACGTGTGCTCATCCGTGAAAAAAAAAAAAAAAATTCCAACGGTGTCTTAAGATATCCGCTAGAAAAAATATCTGCTGGAAAAAATATTTTTTTCACGGACCATTTAATGAGTTAATGAGTACCTATTACAGACACCACTAACGGCTAACGTTAATAGCTTATGGTTAGCCCAGCTAATCAACGATTACCATGTTATTAATTCCAAAACGTGCACACAGAAATAGTAATCTTTGTTCAATCATTGTGTTTATAGACTTTACAAACATCAGATTAGTCTAAACGGTGATATAGTGACGTAAAAAATGTGATATATATATATATATATATATATATATATATATATATATACATATATGTACATATATGTATTTATATATATATATACAACAAAACGATTCCCTCTGTAGTCCGGCCGGACAGATGAGTCATGGCCTTGTAAAAGATTATGTTTGTTTCTTTTAGTTGGCAAGAATGTGTCGCCACAAACACGACAAACATCCACTTAACTTTAACGGCATTTTCTGTGAGGGCAGCTAAGCCATTTTGTACCGCTACACATGCTTCTAGTCGTACTATGTTTACAAGCACAAGAGTTCAGCGAGCCACCGAAGGACCGTCCTGAGGATTTACTATTGGTTCTGCTGTGTAGGGAGTTTTTTTAAACGCTGAAATTGTATCCGCCTATCTAAACACAAAATCAGGGAGAAAGTCTTCAGTTTTTAGTTAAGCAAAGCATCTAAAGACTGACTTGTGAGTCTACTCGTGACTCAACTATCTGATGCCCAACTCCTCATAAGGACCAGCTCCAGTCCCTGATTGGCTGACTGACCAGTTTCACAATACATGATGTGTTTCCTGCCGTAAAGCAGATTTTTTCTGCGAAATTTCAGCACCGGTGGCAGAAGCTTATTACAAAGATTACAAAGCCACTAAGTAACCAATGTAAATGCTAATAGTCTGATTTTACTGGGGCCACTACCCTGTGCAACCAACATTATTTTCATAATGATATATTTAGGAAAATATGCTATCTGCTACTCTCTTTAACATGAATCCAACATATTATGATAAATCAGCATACTCATAGAAAAAAACATTTAATCAACAGTACATAACATTAGTGATAGGGTGATGTTTACCTATAGGTCCTTATGCAGTTATGTGAGCTACCAAATGCTCTAGCAAAGTCACTGTGCAGCACTTATCATATCCATAACAGTGAGGTGAACTAGTTAGCTAACATTTACATACTACTGAAATATGTTGTGTCAGTAGGTTGTATTGTTATTTCAAGTGTATGGGCATTCTTTTGAGCCTAACCCTTTTCAAGCAACAGACTCTGACATACTGTCGAATTCAAAAGCCACTGGCCAAAGAGCAGAGGGTGAGGCTAATGCACCCAGCCAAGCACAAACAAGAGAAGACCCAAAAACATCCAGAGAATTATGTTTAAGTACAGCTAAATTGGAACAGAAAATACATATTTGAGGGAAACACAATGCAGAGCAATCAACCCAGTCTTACTCCCACAGTCCAAAGACATGCAGGTTGGGGATAGGTTAATTAGTGACTCTAAATTGGCCGTAGGTGAGTGTACCCTGTAGGGCTGACCCAAAAAATTCGAAGCTTCAAAGCTTCGTTCGATGGCACGGGATTCGATTGTGAACAAAAAAAATTTGATGCTTCGGCGCTTTTTTTTTTTTCGTTTTTTGGGGGGAGGCCTTAAACGCAACACTAACACTGTCAATGAGCCCTGAGCGCACTCAGAGCCGCTCTGAGTCTGGTGTCAGAGACACTTCTGATCCTCTGAGTTGTGCATCTGTTTGATTGTGTTGCAGTGTATGCCGAGAGTTTTAATCTAAGGTGCTCACAGACTCGGGTGCACTATAAGCGGAGCGTTGAGCACACTTCCGCGTTGTAGTCTCCAATAAAATGTCCGTGAAACACTACATTACCCCCAATTCTTGCACTTTTCTGTCATGGCGATGTGAAAAATACATGTCGAGCAGTCTTTTCAGTGACACTGGTGCACGGAGCGGAGTCCGCACGGTCGTAAAATCTGACCTTTGCGCGCACAGGGCTTGCATACGTCCGCTTTTAGTCTCCGCGGACCTGCGTGGAGTCATCCCCCGGGGGGGACCTCCCATTGGTTCGACTTCCTATTGGTCCGACCTAGTCGGACTTATGGGAGGTCCTGTTAGTTCGACCTACGGCCCAGTCGAATCAATGGGAGGTCGAACCAATGGGAGGTCGAACCAATGGGCAGTTCCCGCCTCTCGTCCAATGTCAGCTAGCGACCCTTACCCTTTTTTTATGATCATTTAACCAAAGTCACAATCTTTCCTTAACCTTAACTTTCGGTGCTTTTGTTGCCTGAACCTAACTACAGACAGGAGTCTGGATGTCACAGTCCTGCACTTTACTTCGACCACCTCCCTGCAAATCCAGCACAGTACATAAATGCAGTGTTTCTTTAACAAGACGTGTTCTAGCTGAACATAATCTGTGGTGGCAAAAAGGCCTAGAAATGTTTGACAGGTAAGGTCAAGTTAGAAGCAAAACATGTTTAATTATATTGAAGAACCTTGAATGGGACAGTGACAAGAGCAGAGTGATCTAAAACAAACATTGTCTGACATTGGGGCAGAACAAGCTGTATTAAGATAAAATAAGCACAAGCTCTGGAAAGGCAGGAAATCACACCTACACACACACACACACACACACACACACACACACGTGAACAATTAGGTACAATGTCTATCTGAGGAGGAGTATAAGAATGTTTGGTGAACTGTTCTATGGTGCTGTCTCATTGTTGCAGTATGTGAAGTTTTAAGTTGTGTCTTCAATAAACCTGCAAGGCTGTAAGACTGACCTCGAGTCATAAAGTTGTTTTTCAACAAATCCAGGCAGTGATCAAGCTGTCAACATAATTGTGAAAACAATTTAGAAATATACAAACATAATTTCTCAGAGATAGGGTTGCACCCAATGCAGCAATGTGGCTAATAGGTTTTTAGCTTTCCTATGGCACAGAGGAAAAAGCTGTTTGAAAGTATCATTGGTTTTGGTATAGTTAGGGCTTGTGTTGACAATAAGAAAAATATAGAATATCCCAGACAGAAGGATTAATTCACTGTTGATTTGGGACTTTTCATGGGATTTATTGATAGTAAGAACAATAGAATATAACTATCCTTAAACCCATAAAAGAGTAGGCACAAATACTATTGTTTTCTTTCTTTGAAATTTAACAAATTATAACAATACTTAGTTACAATTAGATTTGTTCTTTCCCCTTTTGCTCCTTCTTATTCTTCTGCTAGGTAATGTCCAGATCCACTCCTCTAACCCAACCACCAACACCATCCAAGGTCCAAATGTTGTGATGTATGGAGGGGCATTGTACTACAACTGTTACAACCAAGATGCTGTTTGTCGATTCAACCTCACCAGCAAAACTGTTACCAGTTTACAACTACCCAAAGGCACCAGGTTCGCTGCTAGACTTTAAGATCATTATTTGAATGGGTGTTGCTAAATAAATGTCTTGATTCTTCAAAAAATAGTAATAGTCTTGGAATCTTCCATATTGCATGAAAATGTAAAAAATGGAATGAACGAGGCAACTTCTGAGAAAGATTAAATGTATGTGTCAAATTATGAACATGTAAGCATGACATAATGAGTCCAAGAAAACAAAGATACTGATACACTGTTTTCCAAATGAAGTATCAGTTTTTTCCTCCATTGATTTCAGGTTTAACTCAAAGGGTAACTTTTGCCACCTTGATGAATGCTACCCATTCACTGACTTGGACCTGGCGACAGATGAATCAGGCGTCTGGGTAATCTATACCACCACCCAGGACTTTGGCAACCTGGTGCTGTCCAAGGTGGAGGGGAGTGGACCGCTGATACTTGGCCAAACCTGGCACACCTCAGTATACAAGCAGGCGGTGACCAACACCTTCATGGCGTGCGGTGTGCTCTTTGCAACACGGTACATTGACAAAGATGTGGAGGAGATTTTCTATTCATTTGACACCACAACAGGGTTAGAGAGGTTTGATGTTGGTGTCTTCATCAAGAAGATGTCTTCAAACATATATGCCCTGAACTACAGCCCTGTGGACCAGATGCTACATGCCTACTGTGACTCCCTCATGGTCTCCTATAAGGTTTTGTTCAGATGAACAGTTAATGCTGGTGGTGTTTTCATAAAACCCTGTATCCACATAATGGCTGCAGTAATAGTGAAAAAATAAGGGTGATTCCTTAATAAAGGCCAACAAATAGCAGCGAGGGGGTGTGATATTACCTGTACTATATATGGTATGCATGTTACATCTACATGGTAAATTTGGCATCATGTACATTTGCATTGCAAGACATTCATAGTTGATAAATGTATGTACCTTGAGTGTGGAAACATTTGAAATGCATTGATCTAGCTGCATCAGGTGAAGAACAAATGTTTACAATATGTTGTTTCAATATGTTGAAACAAAAAGTTAAAACATAATTAAAAGCATTTCTGATACTTTCAAATAATGTGTAGCAGTGGATATGGTTCATATCTCAATACAATCTGTTCACCAAGGATGGTATCTGGCTTTTAAAACCTCTTAGAAACTCGACATCCCATCCAGTTTTATTTGATGATTGTGATAGGTAAAAAACTGCTGTATTTTCTGTGTTTAAGTTTCTGGAAAAGTCATTGGAAAGCTACGCTCCTTACAATGGATGTGGACCATTTCAAGATACAACCACTACAGCAGCTTAAATTAATGCTTCTGTCAGGCATAAAACAAATAAACAGTTATAACTCGCCTATGAAGTGTTACTATAATCCATAGATTAATATTATGCCAACAGAAATGCTCATACAGCATTCATACATGTCTAAAGGTCCAGACGATCTAAATCCAGCAAAATATTTAGTCCAAACACATTATTACACCCAAGTTATCCATCAACTGCCATTGTATCATATCAAATGTTCATGTTTCTCTACATTTTATCCATAATTTCTTCAGTTTAAATAAAGTATGGCGACTCCTCAGTCAAAATAAAGACTAAACTCCTGACCTCTTGATTGACACCTCATTTTAGCCAATAGGAGCTTCCATACAGTATAGGCTTTAGTAGGCAAAGAGGGCCTGTGTTAAAGGTAGAGTCTGGCGCAGTTGCCATGGCCTTACAGCCAATCAACAGCTAGCCACTGGCTTATGGGCTTGTAGTCAATGACACTCCTCACTCCTCAGCAGTATGTAACCCCCAGAGATGAGGGACTCACAGTGACTTGAGACAGATGACTTGAAAGGACTTGACTTTACAGTATATAAAGCAGTATCATGAGCTTCACTGTGTGCTTTAATTCAGTTCTATCCGCGTGACTCATTCAGTATTGAAAATGCTTCGCAACTGGGGCGTCAGTGACTTAAGTACTATTCGGACGGGATTAGTTTTACATAGGGACGTGGGGTAATGTCACTTTACCACAGGACGCCGGTAATATTAATGGCCGATTCGCACAGGATAAGAAATCTCAGTAAAACTACCACAAGTGGGAGGGGTAAATCCATTCAAGCACTGCCGTCCCCTCCTGCCATCATGTGTGTATGATAGGACTGTCAAAAGTACCATGAAATTGAGTTTGAATATTTTTGAATTAATTAAGTAGAGGTAGAATAATATTAGAATTTATTATTATTATTTTTATTTATTTTACAAAAAATAACAAAAACGAAGATGCTTATTGCTGACACAATATGAACGTGACACTCGGATTAAACACCCGTTCTGACCTCACTGAAGTGCCAGGTATGACCAACTTCTGCCTTGCTATCTGAGCAATGTGTGGATACTTCAGTGTGAGTAGTTTTCCACCACAAGAGTGGATCCTGGTCGGCTCGTAGTGGTGTCTCATTCTGGTAACGTGTCATTTCTTCTTCAAAAAGGGTAGGCAGGGAGGCAGCAGGTGCAACACTCTCCCTGTATGTCTATCCGAACTGGTCACACATCACGGACAGAGTGGGTGGTGTTGGCACAGCGGGCTCCTCCGTCGGTGCCTCTCCCTCCGTCACTGTGTCCCTCTCTGGCCCAGCTTGTGCGCGAGCCATCTCCGCCCGAACGGGATTCACCGTGATATACAACATTATTGATAGTATGTACCCTTTTACAGAAGGTAAAAGTCGCGGTAATCTTTACTGACATTGTGCGGTAATAATTACTGACATGGCACATTCGGATGGGACTAAAATCTCTGGTAATAATTACTTTACCCCACGTCCCTATATAAAACTAATCCCATCCAAATAAGGCTTTAGTGGGTAAAGTAGGCGCCCCATGTACAAGGCAGCGGCCTGGGTAGAGGTAATTGGCAGTAGCAGGGTGACATCAGCCACTCCTCTTCTCCTCGGCCCGCGCTGAAAATGACGCCTGGTGTTTACTGCTAATTGTCTCTAACGATGGTCCTGGCAGTATCGTCCACGTCTGTGGCTCAAAACACACTTTGTTTCAAAGTTAATGAAGAGCCACCTTGGGTCGGAGGTAGGGCATTAACAGAAAAGTCGATTTTTCGACGCATCAACATCAGTGGCACAAGTCGATACCCCCTGGGAGGAGTCGACAAGTCTTGTGTTTTTTCCCCCTCTCTCTCTCTCTCTCTCTCTCTCTCTCTCTCTCTGTGCTTACGCCGATACTTTATGCTTGACTAAGTGAACATACTCGGGTGTACTATAAGCAGAGCAGACTCCGCGAATAATGTCCGCAGTCATTGGGGCTTTCATAGTCGAGCGCACTTCAGCGCTGTAGTCTCCTGTAAAAATGTCCGTGAAAAATCCCCCGATATGAAAAATACATGCTGAGCAGTCACTGGTGCACGGAGCTCAAAGCGGGCATCCACAAGCCCTGTGCGTGCAAAGCTCAGATTTTACGACCGCGCTCGGCATGTATTTTTCACATCAGGGGATTTTTCACGGACATTTTTACAGGAAACTAACGCGGAAGTGCGCTTGACTATGGAAGCCCAAATGACTGCAGACATTGCTCGCAGAGTCCGCTCCGTTTGTAGTTGTGTCCCACACAACTACAAACTTTGACAAGTGAGGCCCTACCAAACCTCTCTCATTTTCTGGGATGAGATCTGAATAAAGGTGATCCAAAAAGAACAGGAGCTTTTGGGTATTGTATGGGTCAAGTGAGAGAATGTGGGTGGCCACACCATTTTCCGAAATGGCAGCACACATTGTTATATTGCCCCCGCGCTGGCCTGGGACATCCACCGTGGTCCGGTGGCCAATAATATTCTGGCCACGTCTTCTTCCTTTGGCCAGGTTGAAACCAGCTTCATCCACGAAAACAAGGGTGTGAGGAGTCTCATTCCCCTCCAATGCCATTATTCTCTACAATACAGTACAACAAAATATCAAATCAATTATACGTTAGAATCATACCATAACAGCAAATTACATAGGAATGTTTTGCGTTCTCCACCAAAAGTTCAATATAGTGGCCTCTGTGCTTTACTGTAAACAGGTTATAATGATAGATAACCAGTAACACACCACTGACTTACATTTACATACTGGAACCGCAGCTCTTTCACTCTATCAGAGTTTCTCTCAAATGGTACCCTGTAGAGCTGTTTCATGCTCATCTCATGCTTCTTCAATACCCTGTCTATTGTTGATATGCTGATAGTGTTGATGTTCTGGAATATTAGATTGTCCTGTATTATGGTATTACGGATCTCTCTTAGTGTGATGGCATTATTTGCCATCACTATATTGCACATCTCCTGTTTTTGTTCTCGGCTGAGTAGTGTTCTTCTGCCACCAGTATGAGGTTGTCGTCCAATCCTAGACATAGAATTCACAAATAGACAATATTACCATTTGTATTGTGATGCACTGTCCTGTCCAGTAGACCTACTGTATGCCTTATGAATTTCTCACAGAATGAGTTACCAATTGTACTGTTGTTTTACTGTTACGTAATGTACTGAAATTCTACTGTAATGCATTGCTGTACAGTAATTGGAATACTATTGTAAACTGTACTATCAATACAGTAATTCCATTGTTGAATGAGTACATAGGCCTACCTGTTTTCCCTGCGGAAGGTTTGGATGATAGAAGATCTGGGCACATTCGGCTGAACGACCTGCCTCTGCCATTGTGAGGCCATGATTGATCACATGGTCAACAAGTGTAGCCTGAATTTCATCTGGAACGGCATGGTGTCTTTGTGCCCCTCGCCCTCCTCCACCTACTCCACCACCACGCACCCTTACTCCTTCTCTTCCTCTTCCTCTTCTTCTTCCTCTTCCTCGAGCAGACAGTTGGTCATTGTTTACCTGGCCAGGTGCCTCCATGTTCAGAAATTGTATTGATTCTGGTCAAGCTCTATATATATGATTGGCAGAAATCATACTCATGGATAGCACCTGTCAGGTAACTAAACATACCATTTGATTGGTCATCTGAGATGTGTTACACACCCCCTTTATTAGTCAAGTTCTAGATTCACCTGAGTCAGTTTATCAATCAGCAAAAGATATTCATATCATGTAATGTGATGTTATACATGGTATTTATTATGTTCCTGACTAATTCTGACAATTGAATGAACTCTTGTACATGTGATGGCTGACACAATAAAGTAATGCTGACATGTTTTGGAGAGTAAAACCATTTGACTGACAATCAACAGTTAGTTTAGATCAGCAAGATATATACAATTGGTAATTGTGCTAACTGTAGGCAACTGTAATCAATCATTTGCAAAGTGTGCTAGGACATTTGGAATTTGTTGAAAGGAATGAGAATTTGAAATCTGTTGTGAAGAAGTGCCCAGTGGTTTGGAGGGTTGTCCATGTTGTTTTGAGAATGTAATTTCTGTTTCAAGAAATGAGCCAAACCAATCGAGAAAAACTGTAAGACAGGAACAATTTGTTGATGGGGTGCACGACGCCGACACCTGTACAAGTGTAATGTAAAATGTCTGAATAGTCAAGGAGCATACAATTCAAATCTGGACAATTCAGCAACTGATTTGCATTACACTTGTCCAGGTCTTAGCATCTTGCACCCCATCTACACCTTTTCATGTGATCAGTTCAACCATTGTATGATCTGATTAGCCTACATGTCCACATGTTGCTGTTTCACACCCTACCCCCATCATCAACTTGTCATGTGACCAGGCTACCCAAGGCTATGCAGGATTTATTCAGGCTATGTTTGTAACTTTAAGAAAATATAATTTTGTTGCTCTCACTCAGGTTAAATCAGCAACACAACATTAGATTTCCTTGAGGATGTTTATTTGGTAAAAAGTAGTATGGAGTCAATTAAAAGTGATCAAGATCTAGATGTGCTCCTCCTGCCAAGGAACACTGCCAGCTGGTGACACAAAGTAGTCCCAAAGAATGTCCCTCTGCGACTTGGCAGTCACTGCGGGGTTGCGCTCTCAGCCCCAGATTCCTCCAGGTACCATTGATGATGACCTGGTCTACATTCTCCCAGTCTGCAAAGGCTGGAGGAGTGTAGGCCTGAGACTGGCGCTCTCTGAGGAAGTTGTGGAGGCAGAGGGAGGCCAGAGTGATCATTACCACCTTGTCAGGCTCCAAAAGTATGGTGGACCGAAACACCCGCAGCTGGTTGGCCAGAATGCCAAATGCATTCTCCACCAGTCTGCAGGCCCTGGAGAGATGATAATTCAGCACCCTTTGGCCATAGTCCATTTGTCGGTAGGGGTAGGGCTTCATGAGGTCATTTCCCAAAGGGTTTGCCTCGTCACCCATGAACATGTAGGGCATCACGATGTCAGAGTTGGTCAGTGGTTGAGGAGGTGAGGTATTCAGCAGGCCCTGGTCTATTGCTCTGTGCAGGTTTGAATTCGCCAAAATCCCTGCATTTGACGCTCTGCCCTGGGTCCCCACACTAGCGTAGATGAATCTGTACTGTGCATCTACAACAGCTATCAGCACCACAAAGAACTTGCCCTTGTAGTTCAGGTACGTGCTGCCACTTTTGCTGGAGGCTGTATCTGGATGTGCTTGTCATCTAAAGCCCCAAACTGCTATTTGTGGGAGAAACCGTAGGCTATTGCCTGCCATTCTGCCTCTATTGAAGGTGTCTGATGGAAAAGAAGAAATAGTGTACAATTACTTTCTGCTGCTGCAGTAAATACTGTTTGTATATGTTCTCACTTGTTTTTAAACAGCAGAAATTAAAACTAGGCCTAGTTTCGTGTGTAGATGTCTAGACATACCTTTAAATATTAACTACTGTTGAATAACCTTTAACAGCTAGCGATAAAAGTAAACTCACCTTCAAGAAGGCATTCTTCATGGCATCTTACAAAGCTGCATATGACGATAGCGGCAATTGTGCTGGTCCCAATCCTGTACTGGAAGCAGATGGACCGGAACGTTTCTCCTGGATCAAAAAACAAATGAAAAGGACTATTACACATACAGCAACAGAGACCATTGCTTTATTTTTACTTCCACGCAAATTAAAATAACCTACCTGTAGCCAGATGGTGCAGGGTTCTCTAGGGGATAAATCTGGTCTTTCCTTGCGAGAACAATCTGAGTCAGAATACATGCATAAACTACAGTGGGTAACAAAGCGTGAAGCATGATACGTGAGGAGTTGGGGGTGGGGGTACTTGGCAACTGTAGCCGCCAGGTGGCAGCAGAGAGCTTGAATACTGCTAAAAGGGTTTACAGACAATTCCAACTTCGACCACAATGTCAGTTGCAATGAAGAGTGGCGCTGTCCATGAATCTAACAGTTTTCATCAGTCTTCAAAGCAGAATATACAGGAAATCACAGAAATGTTTACATCCTGTTAGAGAATAAATTAAATATATCAGTCTACTCAAACTTGTCGCCGGTGCTGGAGTTGGGGGGGCATCCAAACAAAAATTGTCCCCCTTCCCATCGTTTGTGTCATTTTATCAATGAATGTGGTACTTCCGTCACCAGATTCATCACTAATTCAAAAACATATAAATATTCAAGTCGCAGTTCACATGTACTGCAGCGAATGCTTCTGTAGGATACTGTAAGTCACATAACCAGCCACATAAACAAAGAAAATGTAACATTAACAATTCCGCTAGGGTTGAACTCGATTTCAATTTCGATTTTGATAAGAAGACTTCGTTTTCAAGCCCCAAAGGCCAAGATGTAATTCTAAGCAGTCTGTTGTTGACTTGTCTGTTTAAATTTAACACTGGATCACAGTTTAAAATGTAGTTTATATTCATAAATGAACTCTGCCATGGCCTGTTTTAATGATGGACCGCTAATATCGTCATAAAAAATGTTGAAAATTGCAATGGCCTAAATCAAAATTTTAAACCGTAGTATACTGTAAATCGGAATCGCTGTCGGAGGTGGCTGCTCTGAGATGCCTGCTCAGCAGGGCGGGGCCCTGGTTGCTCACTGACTCATGACTGCGCTGTGCATGGGCGGATCTACCGGGGTGGCATGGGGTGGCAGCTGCCACCCTAAAAGAAAGCCTTGCCACCCCAGCTGCCACCCCAGTTGGCAGCAAAGAATTCACAGAAAAGTTATGGCCAATTTGACATTTACGAGCGCGAATCTCCAATGTCCGACTGCGGTGAATGCAGCACGAGATAACGCCAGAGCGGCAACAGACTGTTTTGTTTGTAAAACTGAGCGGAGCCAGAGGGGCAGCCTGTTGCAGGAAGACCTCTGAGTGTGTTAACCCTGAAATGAGGGAAACTCTGGGTTTCAGTTCCAGAAAGAGGTAACTCAAACTCTGAGTCAATCACCATGACAACTTACACGCTGTTTCATTTCCTCATTCATTCAGTCCGTGTCAAAGCTTGTATCGAAGTGCGTTAATTAGCGGAGATTTACCGTCTGTCACAGTCTAAATCCTGCTGGATATTAGTTTGTTACTCAGGACTGTCTTAAGTTACTGAATTTATGCACATCAATCATTTCTTTGGACATCAGTTTTTGTCTTTACATTCAAATATTACACAGCGAGAATTCACCCTCAGCTCAGAATCAAACCTCTGTCCTTTTTATATTTATTATTGTTTATATCACTGCACAAGGATCAGACTGTCAGTCTGTTAGAGCAGCTCCCAAATGTTTATTGCACATAATGTGTAGGTCTAATTATTTAAATTTTAAAAATCGGTATGAAGCTTTAGACACGTAGTATCAATGACTAATGATCTCTATCACTGATGTCATTGGTCGCACTGATGGAACATAATTCCTACAGCCTAATATTGGGGATTATATGTTAATATTTCTGAGTGAGCAATGGTGCAGCATTTCAGTGTCTTTAAATTTACTACATTTGTAGCTGAAATAAAATCACTGAATGCTGCTGAGTCAAGATACAAACAGATGTCCAACATTTTAAAATCTACTGTATTTTAACCTCAACGTCTTTTCAAGTGCAAATCAGCAAACATATTATTACTGGGTCAGACTGTGAGTTTACAGTCATGTCTTTATGTCTTTGATCTATAGCCTAGACTATATGTTTTAAATCTTCCTATTTTTCAGTTGCTGCCTCCTGTGTTTTTCCCATCAGATTAAATCTGAACAAATATATTATTAATATAATATAATGTATCTACAGCCTGATACACAGTCAGATTCCACCACTTTATTTTCATTAAGGAAATGTAAGTCTGATAAATGATGAATAAACTTTTTTATTAACTTTATGGTTAACTTATTTACACTTTCCTCGCTCTGACTCAGGCTCTTCTTTTAAAGATAAACATGCACCGTATGCTACACATGCATTAATATCTCTGCATCCACTGGATTAAAATGGAGGCGCTGTCTTTTATTTACCTGTTGCCATGGTGAATCGTGGAGTCGGAGCTCCATTGATGATGGCTTTTTATTGTTGGCTTAACTCAGAGTGAACATACTCAGAGTTGACTGAACTAACTCAAATCAGCTGTTCTGGAACCGCTAACTCAGAGTTTCCCATCTCAGGGTAAATCAACTCAGAGTTCAGGGTTAGACTCAGGGTTTGTTGAACCTCTTTCAACACTTATTCCTAACATGAACTGTTTCACATGAAACCTCAAATGCAAGACATTGATTGCATGAGATTAAGTTTGTCTGTGTGAGTTTGTAAATGGCAGCCCGTGCCCTTATGTAGTGTAAACATACTATTTCTCATCAAACTGTGATAACTGTGATCAAATTCAGTATATATACGCCTGCCATATGTTGCCACCCCTCAAAAATTCCTGCCCCCCTCTTGCCACCCCATGAATATTTTTCTAGATCCGCCCCTGGAAATACTATTTTCCCAAGCCCTTCCAAAAACGTTTTCCCACGTGACCTGACGTAGGTCTCTGATGATGACATTGCTACGCATAAAGTGATATAAACCCTTGCCCAGCTAGTAATGTTAGCCACTGAGATGGACTGAGCCATCGCTGCATGCTGCAGCTGCTGCCCACCTGACATGCTAACAGACACACGCACAGACGGTTCATTCACTGTTGCTGCTGCTAAAAGTTTGAAAAATTAACTCTGAACTCTCCTCCTGCCAGTAAGCAGCTCTGGATCACTCTACAGCACAAAATAATAAAAGCCATTATCTGTAATAAAACAAAGCCTGTTTTAGGACATGTACAGTTGTCTGCTTTAATAAACTCAAGGCAGTACCAAGAGTGAGCCTGCATTGAAAAAAGTTTTTTTTTTTTGCTTTGTTTCCTTATACACCTCTATGCTTGTCCACCCACCCCCACCCCCCTTCTCTCAGACTCTGGAAAGACTTCTTCATCTTCCAGTTCAATGTCTCCCAGTTCCTCCTAAGACTCCAGTTTCTCATCATCCTCAGAAGAAGAGGAGAGGAAGAAAAAGAAGAAGACCAAGAAGTCCAAGAAACAGCCTGATTCTCACGGATGTTCAAGAAGTAAGCACAAGTATTGATCATCTTTATAACCACCCTAAAGTTGACCATTACTTAACTCCCTTGTATGGTTTATATTTGTACTACCACCATGGGCTTAGTTAATAATAATTAGATGGGACCTGAGAGTTTCCATGTTATATCCATGTCCCACTTTAATGTTATATTTTAGTATTCTCTCTAAAAATCAATGATTTAGATCTCTACAGCCATGTATAGCTTTCTCGTTCTCCACAGGTTATTCTGTGGTCTTCTCTGGTTTTGTTAGATATTTAGCCTCTGAAACAGATAAGAAAAAATCTACTTACTGTACCATGCTGGACTGTGCATCCTCTACCCAAGCTGGTTATGTTTGGTACAGCTTCTGAGGCAGGTAAGAAAGGATGTTACTTGCTTGGCATCCTCCTTCCATGCTGGCGATGGCAGATATTGCTGCCCACAGAGGCAGATAGTTAAGGAGCTAAATCTAATATAACCAGCCTAGAAGGAGGATGCACAGTAAACCAGCAGTGTGATAAGTAGGATCCTTTCTCATCTGCTAGTACTACAGGACCTATAGGGTGCCAGATCAACAATGCCAATGCATGCCTGAAAAAAGATGACTTTTTTTGTTTGTTTTTCTGTTATTTTGTGAACTGACCACAACGGATGGAGTTATCCGCCGCTACAAGAATGCCCTCTGCACATTCAACAAGTCTGGATCCATGAAAAAGGCCTTTGCCAAACTTAATGTTTACCGCAACACAATTGCAAGAACAGCTGTAATTGCTGAGCTAGCGATCACATTTCCAGACGCCTTCAAGGACCTGCTCCCAGGAGATGAGAAGATGTCGGCATTTGCAGAGCGGTGCAGGGGGGCTATAACAGAGGAGATGGCTGAAACCATCACAGCAAAGAAAAAAAGAGGAAAACTCCTCCCAATAATGTATAAATACACTTAAGACTATTCATTGAACTTGCTGATGTTAAACAAGTTATTCTGTTTATACATACAAAGTATATGTTGGAACCCTCTGTTTGAGGAGAAATAATATGAGTAATGCAACAGTAATGCAACAATAATGTTTTTTTCTGTTTTGTGTTGAAATACATGAAGGAAAAATCTCTTGACTTGTCTTTTGCTTTTGTTAAGGTATTTTAATCATTTGACAGTGTACTTACACTTAATGACATCTTAATGAAAGGTTCAAATTGTTCCACTTTACTTGAATTCATAGAAAACAGTCATGACACTGTTATAACCTGATTTAACTATGTAATTACACTTAATGGCGTCTTAATGAAACGTTCAAATTGTTCCACTTTTCTTGAATTCATAGAAAACAGTCATGACACTGTTATAACCTGATTTAACTATGTAATTACACTTAATGACATCTTAATGAAACGTTCAAATTGTTCCACTTTTCTTGAATTCATAGAAAACAGTCATGACACTGTTATAACCTGATTTAACTATGTAATTACACTTAATGACATCTTAACGAAAGGTTCAAATTGTTCCACTTTACTTGAATTCATAGAAAACAGTCATGACACTGTTATAACCTGATTTAACTATGTAATTACACTTACTGACAGGTTCAAATTATATATGACAGTTATAAACTCATTTGGCAGTGTAGTTACACTTAATGACATAATGAAAAGCACAATGTTTAGGACACAATCATAATGGTCTTGTGACAGCTAATGTCAAAATTAACCACAAAGGACAGTTTAATGTCATGTTAAGATATAAAGCTAAATAGTTTTTTAAAGTTTGACAGTGAGGTCTACTATGTCATGTTTATGACAGGGTATGTTGTCTTGGCTTATGTCAAGTTGTCATAAGACATCTCAAACAATGTCAACTTTAAATCAAAGGTGACATAATTTACCGAACGACACTTAACGACAAGTGTCATAAGCATTCATTAATGTACATGACAGGTGTCATGTCACGATTATGACAGTGTTATGACAGTCTTATTCACCCCCATTCAAATAAAGTGTTACCATTTTCTGTTATGACAGACAATAAAGCTTTCTGAATCTGAAACTACTATCTCTCAATTTATCTCTCTGTCTCTCTGTTTATCTCTCTATCTACCTATCTCACTCTCTATCTATCTATCTATCTATCTATCTATCTATCTATCTATCTATCTATCTATATAGGGAGTATCAATATAATTCATATATATATGAATTATATTGATACTCTATATATGATTTATATATTTTCAGTTTCTCTGATATATAACTTCTATCTATTGTGTTATATGTTATATATATAATATATATATAGAGATATTATGTATTCATATTGTTTCTGTGTAATATAACGTTAGCATACGTTACGTGTGCTGACGTCAGCAAGCTAGCAGCGTGATATTTAATCATTATGGACAGGCTACGTGACTAAAAACAACAACAACACGTGTTTGTGTTTTGTTTTAGGTATTCAAGAATATTTTATTGATCGCCTGGCCTCCGACGACCAGAAAAACGGCAATTACAGGTCTCTGATTGAGGGTCAAAATTACCTGAGCTCCGGATGGGTCGGGCAAATTTTACACCGCCTTTTAGATGACCATCACATCATATTGTACAACCCAGCTATTCATGACGCTGTCATTGTAGAGAGTCAGTTCACAATGACAGCATAATGAACTGATGACTGACACATGTCACCGCAGCAATGGTCGCCGCCGCAAGATGGCGGCATACACAAATCGATCGCCGAATTCGTCTATTATATACAGACGGAGGAACACCAGCATCCTCCGGTTCAGCTTCGTATCAAACCTGGGACTACTTGGCCTAATCACATATAACACATTTACTTTTTTGTTCATTTTCCTTCTTATTTTTCGTCTTCTTGTTACTTTTCTCTCTTCGTCCTCTTCTTTTTTCACATAAAAAACATGTGCATCGGCAATAATAGTCCCCGGTATTTCACTTCCGTTGTGTTTTTTTTATTTGCATCGTTGCTTTTTTTTATTTGCGTCATTGCCTTTTTTATTTGCATCACGGCGTTTCTTTTTATTTGCAGCTATGGCAGGTCTCAGTCACTGTAGTAAAGCCCTCTAAGGCCAATTGTGATTTGTGATATTGGGCTTTATAAATAAAATTGATTGATTGAAAATTGATTTTAGTCTGCAAATTTTGTCCACCTCGACGTTAAGCAGTTTTTTGCCGAGCATCCACGCACCACTCTCCCTCCTTCACCCAAGACTGTCTCTCCCGAACTTTTTCCCCACCAACAAAGTCCTCTCTGACTGGCTCAGTTTACATCAAAAATTGAGAATACATTGGCTCATTATCAGAACACTGAAATTAACAACAAACAAAGAATCTTGAGAAATATAGTTCTTTCAGTAAATCCACACATATCCTAAAAAAACTCACCCCTTTTTGTTGTTCCCTTTCACTTGATTGATTTTCACGACAGTGAATTGGGACTTGCTTGACACAAGGTTATGACTTGAGACTTGAGGCTTATGATTTGCACATGTGACTTATTCCCACCTCTGTTAACCCCTTATCGTCATCATAGACTGAAGCGTACAGAAATGATAGACAAATTGCTCCTCTGTTGTCTTAAAAAACAGTTTTTCTTATAGGTTTTTGTATAAGTGTTTTTAATATAGTAAGCTCCTAAACAGACTTCTCTGTCTGTGTTTATTAGTTTTTTAATCATATTCATACATTCAGTTCATTGTTCTACCCTATTTTTGTTTTTCAAAGCGCCTGGACTAAACCGAGAAAAACCTTATTTTCTGTGATGTTGTTATTTACTTTGAATTCTGACTGTGTGAGGCTTCATAAAATGATCCCATTGAATTTGTCAGCTAATACCTCCCTCATCTGCAGCATCTTTTTTCAAGACAATATTCAGGTCAAGATAGATTAAAAAAACTTTTATTTTTTTGTGTTGAAATGTATTGACAGAAGCAAGTGATTCTGACTGCCGGGGACACAACTTCAATGTTATCTTTACATGAGACTATGAATAAATATGTACCAAAAGTGGAACAAGAACAGCTTGCAGTTTACTTAAGGCATGCCTTGGATAGGGTTTTCAGGTGAATTTAGGTTAATTCTACAGGATGCTAATAATATAAATCTCAGAAACTAAGGAAATGTGATTTTGCCACAGTAAAGGTGAGATCTGTGCAAACTACAGTGAGAGCTGCTCACCACATATTGAAACGTGTCAGCATAACTTAAAATGATCAGACACCTGACTCCACAAAATTCTGACATAAAGACTTTATTTCTTACTTGTTACTTGATCAGTACATGGACAGACAGATTACTTTTTATATATATTTGTATATAATATATTTAGACTTTACATTACATATCTGAATGACAGCAAAGTAGGTAAGAGTCCTTCTACTGTTGTGAATACAAACAAGCTCATAGGGAAGACTCCCACAATATGAAACAACCAAACATGAAAAAAAGAACTTATTGCTCAATACAAATCAATCATAATGGCAGTTTGAAGAAGAAGAAGAAGACGGAGAAGAAGAAGAAGAAGATGAAGGAGAATAGTAGTACATATGAACCAATATTATACCAAGAAGAGGATACACCCTATTGTTACCTAAAAAAAAGAGGAACTTAGAGGGAAGAGGAGCAGAAATATGTTGAAGTTTTCTTAACAATACAGTAGTGTTAGAGTGTTCGGTTCAGGTCACCTGCTCTAGAAATAAAAAACAACTACTAGAACAAGGAGGATTAAGGTCTATATGAACTGATCGAGAGCCAGTTTACAGGAGCTGTCGACTTTCACAAATCGCTACTTAACATCATTATTTATAGACCTTGAGGCAGAGCAGGAAGGAGCTGGGATTTCATATATAGGGTTAAATGTTAAAGATGTGGGGCAGTGCAAAGCATAGTGTGGGGTTCTGAGAGGCATAGGTTGACAATACTGTACAGCACTTCAAAAAGGACAAAATACATTCAGGAGCCCCCCAGGCAGTTTGGGTAGAAATCGTGTAGGAGTAGATGGCAGAAAATAGCTTGGTGAAAAGATAAACACTGAAAGGTGACATATATTCCGCTACATGCAAACTTGAGTGTTCATAAAATTCATCCATGAGGTTCCGTGAGGAGAAACTGAGGTGTTTGATCTGACTGTCTAATATCTTCTCATAATCTCTCCTTCCCATATGTCAATTTTTTTCTTTTTTTTCCCAAACTTTTACATTTCTTGCATTTTTCACACAATTCAACAACAATCTCTCCAGCTTAAAATCAAATAATATCACATTCTTTTTCCTTTAACATTCATTCATTCATTTACATATTCAGGTCAGAATCTCTCTCTATGTTTGGACAACAATTCCTTGTCTTCTTTGCCTGATAAAAAAAATCTTATCAATCTGCTAGTCTCTAGGGCCCCCTGGTGCTCAGAAACACAACCTACACTACCCACATATTAAAAAATGACTTAAGCTGATAGCCCTTTAGGGTGCGACTGGGTTTGCCTGTAAGAGCCGGGGCACCTTGTGATTTTTTTGGGGGGAAAGTTGTTTTTTTTTTTTTTTAAGGTGGCTGGGGATTGCCCTACATTCTGAGCCTGGCGCCCAAATGGCTCCAAAAAAGCCCCGCCCCTTACAGGCCACCTCAGGGTAGCGCACACCTCAGCAATTGGAAGCTACACCCCTTCTGACAGGGGACCAAAGGGTTTTTTTTGTTTTTTTTTGTAAAACTGGAGAAAACAGAGGGTGACTATGGTACATGAATACTGTTCATTAAACCAAGGGACCCCATCTCTGATCACAATTGACAAGGTGGTCCAGTATTACAGCAGATAACAGCACACAGCTTCACTAGCCTAAAACTATATTTATATACATGTACTACACTGGTCACATTATGGTCACACATCACATCAAAACACACACTGACTTCAATGGATTCCGTCTTAAGTGTGAATTTTGTGTATTTATGTGTTTTCTTTTGCTTAGGTCTCTAATATCGCTTTTCCACCAATATGGAACTGGTACCGTTCCAGTTCCCACACCTAATTTTGAACTTTTCAAAGCATTTTGACCTCAAATATATTGGTTTAGCACCTGAAAAGTTGGTTCTCACCTGAAACCAAAACATAGAAGGTTTGTCTTGACCTGGGGTCTCATTTATAAAACAATGCATCAGATTCATACTAAAACTGTGCATACAGAAAAAAGCCAAAAATAGCATATACTAAAAAAAATTCAGCAATTTCTACAGTCAGGCTTCCACCTCGCCAATATACCATCTCCAAAATGTTTTAAGCATGGGTCAAAGTTTTTCCCCATAAAGTCTGTTTACATCACAACTTTTGCTTGTTTTGTTTGTATGCAGTGTTTATAAATGAGACCCCCGAAGTGCCAACTGTAATGACATCAGTTGGCGTGTCATATTCCACAGGTTGGAAATAGAGGATTGAGAAGGCAAAAATGGAGAAGTCAAGTGAGAAATCTGCAATAATGGAACAAAAGTTCACAGGTAATAATTGTAATTCATGCTTTTGCCACTGTTTAGTTCAGTTTGGTACTGTGCAACTTCCTCTGTTGACATGTCCTTGATTACAATGGTTCTGAACATACACAGAACACTGGCTGGTTTGCTGGATAGCACCAAGGTTCCAAGAGTCCTGAACAGAACCACTTTAAGACGAAAATGTGAATGTGGTTTGTGTTTGTGTATGTTGGGTAGGGGGAGGATAGCTTTGGCTTATCCATGGAGAGGGGCTGGATGCTGTAAGGGAAGGCTGCTGCCAGTTCTTTGGTTGTGACCCAGAAGGAGAAGTTGTTGGGTCGACCTGGTCCTGCCTCGGTCCCCCTGGTCTAGTTTGGTTTGGGTCAGAGTGTGATTGTCCTGTTAGAGACCACAAAGAGCCGACTATGGCCAGAACCACATCCATGCACTGGAGTTGCAGATTGATGATGGTGAATTGCATCCTTGGCTCTCTTTAACGAGGCACATGTAAAGTGTTAACGAAGAATGCCCTTATACTAGATACTACTCAGATACTAGAATGCCCTAAGACAACATTCACATGCATATACATATCAATAAATACTTATTCTAGCCTATATTCATGTAATGGATTGGTTCAGACATGTGAGGTGACACGCAGTTTAAAGCTGGACTCAGCAACATTACACGAATGTGACTCCAAATGGTAATAATAAGGTGAAGATTTGAATTTCAAAAACCAATAATGTGATGTGTCATGTTCACCAGCCTGACTAGTCTGTGATGCTCCATACAGCGCTCACGCTGTTCTCATAAACTGTTTGTACATTCTCCTACAAAAAGTAATGCAACTAAATTTGTACATATCCCATGTATTTTGAAAGTTTGGGATCACGTGACCAATAAAAAAGGAGTACAAAAGGAAGCAGTCCCAAGCAGATTTGTAGAGAGGCAGGTTGGGATGGTGGATGGGTCACAAAAACGAAGACTTTCCCCGGGATTTCCCCTGTAGGTGCATGCTTGGAACCCTAAACCTAACCTCAATAACTTTACAATAATTATGTAACTATACTTTTAAGGATGTAACATCATTTGTCGGGCTCTAATTCAGCTCATACATCTACAGTGATATTCCTCTACTGGGCATAATTCTATTTCTAAATTTATATGCTGCATACAAACATTATACCTAAAACTTTTAAGCAGTTCCTTACCCATCTTTGTAGGATATTGACAATTTCACAAAAAGTGATTATTAGTGATTAAAGTCTGGAAACACAAGTCCAGTTCCTGTTGTTTGTTGAAGTGCTTCATAGTTACTTTACTGCTACATTTGCCACATTGGATTGTATATTTGTATCAGTAACTTTGCTTTTTAAATACTAAACAATAGATGGACTCCAGTGGCTAACAAATCACAGATTGTCATCTTGCTCAAAATCAAGATAATTCAAACAAAAGTCTAGCCCTTTCATACATAGTGGTCACTGCAGTGGACAACTATCTAAAAGCCATTCTTTTGTATATGCATGGCTTTTGATGCTATAGTTGCATTTAAGTCACTACAATGGACCCTAGTGCGTCATACCATACACTCCCACCCATTTGCCAGGTGCTGTCAGTGCAACACAAATCTCTCACAACAAAGATGGCCGACTGAATGCCAGAGATGTTGTGCAGCTCAAGAATATATTGCCAATCCTTCTATAATAGGAGACCCTGGCAGGTAAAAAAAAAATCTGGTAACATCAAGTACCATCTAAGCAATAATACAGTTGTTCATTTTTCCAAGTATTAATTTTATATTGTGAGGAAATTACAATTAATCATCTGTCCACTAACCTGGACATCACGCATCGCTGCCTATACATGTATTTCAACTACAGTATAATTAATATTATTACTGAAACTTTGTTGATCTTGAAAATCTTCATCTGCAGTGATTTTCTTGACAGAAAAATAAATTGATTTATGCTATTAGAATATAATGTACCGTTTTGTAACAGGAACAATATTTTGACAATATTTTTGTTATTTTTACAGTAAATGTTCATTGAAAAAATCATATAGTTCAAGATGTGGAGGTGGGTGGGGGGTGGGCTGAGGAATGAGGAGGAAGGAGTTGAATGAGGGAGGGTGGGAGGGAGGTACAGGAGAGAGAAGTAGAAAGAGAGAGGAGAATCCAAAGAGTCAGGAGCAAAGTTTAACGCTTTTGCATGGCATTGAACAATATTAGAATAGTTATATGTGTATGTTAACACACTAGTTTAACAACATTAAAATATATATTTTTTATATAGTTTCACATGATGTATATCAGTCTTTAAATTGGTTAATATTTCTTTAGTTGAAAGCTTAAACACATGCTGTCCATCCGAGTAGAAATGTAAAAATGTCCTTGAAAAATGCATGTTGAACTTGATGACCTTCATAATTTTTATTTCATGCCTAAAAAGAAACAAACACTGAAGAAACAAATCCTGACTTAGGTCGAAATAATTTATGCATGAAAGGGCAAGTTATACTTTGGCCATATCATGTACAGATGATCATGTTCAAAGTAATAAAAATGGATGGAGCTCAATTTGTGTCAGCTAACCTCCCAGTGGTGTAGTGGCTAGATCTCAGTTTGCTTACGACTGGGGGCCTGAAATGTCTGTATGCAGATGATATCACTTGTTTTGTACTCAAAGTGTAGTTAACACGTTTGATATAAAATCTTACTAAGTGCAGCTTTAAATTGGTGTTGTGTAGTCTGGCTATGTTCTTAGACTAAAAATAGTTAACATAATCTCTAAGCACCTCAGGTGCACTTGCCACATGAGGCTGTGTTCTGTTGTCTGTCAAATTCTGGACACACACCTCCTTACAGCTCTAAATAGCCAGCTCTTACAAACAACACAGAGAGAGATACTCACATTTTGTTCATACAACACAACAATAAACTGCTTTCAAAACAATGATGCATAACACTTTTTCATGATAGGACCACCTCTGTTTTCCTTGCTATGTCCTGCTCTTTCACGTTCTTTGACAGATTTCCATCTTATATTATGAACAGCAGCTGTTGTATCATGTATTGCTGTGTGGACTGTTAACAGATGGGGTTACTTTCTTTTTTTTGTGGAGGGGTGGGGGGTTAGGGAGAGAATGAGGAGACAGTTAGCAAATACAAGAATGACACTGCAAAAACAAAAACAGTTGCTTAAATCTTTAAGTACTGGGCAACCAGGATGGGGTTGAGGTGGATATTTAAAGGTGCATATGGTATTTTACAGTGCAGGAGCTAAGAAGATGGCGGACAAAGGGATCTGGAGGAGAAAGATTAAGAGAGAGCTGTATCCACCTTATTTCATGAAATGTCCTTCCTGTTGCTGTCTCATTCTACCATCTACCATGTCTGACTATGGAGAGGTAGTCACACCTTTATTACTTCACATTTTCCTCACACCCCCCACTCCCCTTCTTCTCTTCTTTGTTGTCATCCCTTCCATCTTTCTCTTTCTCTCTCCATCCCTTCAGCCCCTTCCTCCCTCTTTCTATGACAGACTGGCACCTCAGCAAGACACCTCCATGGTGTGGGTGACAGTCCCAACTCCCTCGGTGCTGTCGGAGTGGGTGCAGGCCCGGGAGCGGGACCCATCCATGGAGCTAGCGCTGGTCAGGGAGGCTGTCCTGGAACGAGCCAGGCGGGTCATACTAGCAGAGGGCACTGGGAAGATTGGCAGAAATGAAAATAAGAAGTCAGCATTACATGTTATAAATAAAGAAATACATGTTTTATCAGTTAATATTGTGGAGATAATGGGAATACATGCCAATGTGTAGAACTGAGGAACATCCCTTTTTGTAGCTGGTGAGAAAAGGAAGCTGCCTGGCTTACTCAACAGCCCTGAATGGTAAGGGTTAATAATTAAAGCAGTCAATGTGTCTACACAGAGACACATTGACAGCACCATGCACTTTGTGTTATATAAAGGTCTGTTCTCCTACTGGAACATTATTATTATTAATTGTATTAAATTGATTAATTAATTGTATTAGAACAAGTCAGCAAGTGGGCCTTGAATTGAGAATGTTCAGTCAACAGCTGTTTTCAAGGTCAGCAATAACCAGCCTGTTCTAATTCCCAACTCATCAAATAACACCGCTTTGTCAGTGATCTGGGTGTTAGATACCGATTCACATCGGCACCTTTCATGGTGGTACAATATACACCGGGTGGCGGCAGTGGTTCACGGAGCAGTCAGCTGAAGTTGTCACATACTGGCACTATATTAGTGGGTGTACACATGAGCAATGCACAAAGGCCCCTTTCGTGGTGTTATGAAATGTACCAGCTGGCATCATTTTTACCGCCGGTAACGACCTAATATAGGGACCTAGAAAGTCCCTATATGCCAGACAGGAGGGGTAGTGGATGGATCCAACAAACCCCGGACTTTTACTGGAGAGCCCGTTGTACACTTCCTGTGTAAATGCCAAACCTAAACCTCAGCATTTTTCCCAATCTTTTGTTCCCTAACCCTAACCAAGTGGTTTTGCTCTCTTAAACTAATCAAGTGACTTTGTTCCCTAAACCTAACAAAGTGCTTTTGTTTCCTATACCTAAACCTTTTTTTATATATATCTTTTGTTGCCTGAACTTAACCATGTGCGTTTTTCTAAACCTTACCCAGTGCATTTGTTCACTAAACCTAAACCTTTTTCTAAATCTTCTTAATCCTTTGTTGCTTAAGCCTAACCAGTTGCTTTTGTTCAAGTGTTTTTGTTGCTTTTAACGTAACCACATGCTTTCTTATCACAAGGAAATAAAAAAAAAATAAAATGTGTTCTACCATTGTTGTAAGTTTATTTTGAAAAATTTTGTATGCATCAAAGGAGAAGAAACTACATTTCCTGTAAAAAGGGAAGCTTCATTTTGGAAAGACACAATGCATCTAACAAGAGTAAATTGTCAGGGTGTACCAGAATGTCAACAACAGATGCAGGAGGAGCATCATAAGTAGATGAGAAAGTCCACAGAAAAAGTTGACGAATTGAGATGAGAATGCATTGGAATATCCCATCAAGCTTTATGTATTAATTGTGATGAGTCTAGGATTAAATGTTTCTCTACAATTAAAATGTTTACTCTGCCTTAAAGCTGTTTTATTTGATGTAGCATTTATATGAAGTCATGTTTCTGGCCACCCGATGAATTACAGTCCATTTTTCTTTTAGCTCTGTTTTGGTCTCTACCAACTCCTGAGAAAATTATCTGGTTCTCAAGCTACAAAATGCTAAACTATGCTAACCAGCTAGTTACGAATGGTATTTAGTCTGTCTTTTGGTGATTATAAGGTAGTGCACTTTGGGTTTATCAGAGCTTTTTCTTATGATGGTAATAGGGCTGATGATAGTGAACTTTGCGGGTAGCTCAAGCCTCAAGAGGCACAAAAGAAATTGTAGAGCTGCAAAGAACTGCAGAGGTGAAGTATGTCTCTCTGTGGATTCATTACAACAAATGACCCCCTTCACAAGGCACACAGTGATTTCATCCATTGTTATTATACAAATATGGATTAGTGCAGCTTTAAAAAGCTGATAACCCTGAATTTATTTCATTAGTCTGTTTTTATGATTATTTTTAGTGTTTCTTGCCTTACAATAATACCACTCAGGAAAACAGTAAATAGCTGGAATGGCTTGAGCATGGAAACTGATTTTTTTTTTTCACATTTGTATATATTAGTGGTAATATTTAAGGCCACAAAAATGACCATTACAGCTTGAAAGGATCAGTGTGTAGGATTTAGGAGGGTATATAGGCAGAAATAGAATACATATGTTTTCTTTAGTGTGCAATGACCTGAAAATAAGAATTGTTGTGTTCTCACCTTAGAATTAGCTGTTTATATCTACATATGGAGTGAGGCTTTGTAATGTTTCTAGATAGAACCATTTGTGTTTTTACGTCAGCCACTAGAGTAAAAAGCCCAACTGCAATAAGCACTGCTGTAGTTACACTGAATTGCTCATTTGAATAGAGAAAATATTTAATGTTCTCTCTGCCCTTACTTGGTGGTCATTTAAAAACACGGTCATTTAATACAAAGTTCCATAATGCTGTGCTCAAAGCTAGCTGAAGGCCATGCAAAGAGCAGTATTGGAGATGCAATGGTAAAGGAATGGGGGGAAGGGGAAGTAAGGGCAGTATATTTTTTCATGGGAGGAAGAAATATTTTTGATAAAACAATGATGGGGTTTAATGTCCTTGGGATTAAAAAACAAAACAAAAAACCCCCACTAAAACACTAGAAATGATAGCAAAACAAAAACAAAAACATAACAGCCCAAAATATTGTATTCATAACCAAATGAAATCAAAAATGAATTCCAGAATGCCAATGTCATCAAACAGGGCAGCAATAAGAGGTCAGAGGTGAAGGGGGAGGAGGAAGTACCTGGCCCTCCACTCAACCTCCGATCCTTCACATAAGCGACTGAGAGAACGAGGCAAGGGAAACAGAGGGCAAGATTAACACAGCTCATGTGTCATGTGAAATACATGACATCACAACACACTCACACAAGTCTACAGTAATACTGCTGAAATAACTTGCTAGAAGAAATTACTGTAAGGGCAAAAACACAAACATACTGTAGATTTAAACTCACACTTTCACTCACTAACAGTCCCTTTGTAAGGGTACTTACTATAACCCATTCCCTGCAGGAAATACTTGAAGGCTTCAGTCAGCTTCCCAGGCTGGAAAACAAAGACATCAGAGTTTTAATGTCATTAAATTTGAGAATAATATTGTCAAATACACAATATACTTATGGTCTATCTGAAGTTTTACATTTCAATTGATGCTGTGGCAGCATGTTCATTATGCTAGGCTGTTTGTCTGTGTGTTACCTGTGTAAGCTGGGGAAGCCCACCAGAGTCAGCCATCTACAACAAAAGGAGAGAGCATCAATGAACCAAACTGCTGTCAGCTCACAACTAGAGCCGATGTACACCTTCTTCTTTGTCATTCTTTTTCACTTTTTTGTTCTTCTTTTGTCACTGAATGCATCAAAACTATGAATGAACACATGTGGAGTTATGTACTCAACAAAAAAAGGTGAAATAACTGAAAACATGTTTTATATTCTAGTTTCTTCAAAATAGCCACCCTTTGCTCTGATTACTGCTTTGCACACTCTTGGCATTCTCTCGATGAGCTTCAAGAGGTAGTCACCTGAAATGGTTTTCCAACAGTCTTGAAGGAGTTCCCAGAGGTATTTAGCACTTGTTGGCCCCTTTGCCTTCACTCTGCGGTCCAGCTCACCCCAAACCATCTCGATTGGGTTCAGGTCCGGTGACTGTGGAGGCCAGGTCATCTGCCGCAGCACTCCATCACTCTCCTTCTTGGTCAAATAGCCCTTACACAGCCTGGAGGTGTGTTTGGGGTCATTGTCCTGTTGAAAAATAAATGATCGTCCAACTAAACGCAAACCGGATGGGATGGCATGTCGCTGCAGGATGCTGTGGTAGCCATGCTGGTTCAGTGTGCCTTCAATTTTGAATAAATCCCCAACAGTGTCACCAGCAAAACACCCCCACACCATCACACCTCCTCCTCATGCTTCACAGTGGGAACCAGGCATGTGGAATCCATCCGTTCACCTTTTCTGCGTCTCACAAAGACACGGCGGTTGGAACCAAAGATCTCAAATTTGGACTCATCAGACCAAAGCACAGATTTCCACTGGTCTAATGTCCATTCCTTGTGTTTCTTGGCCCAAACAAATCTCTTCTGCTTGTTGCCTCTCCTTAGCAGTGGTTTCCTAGCAGCTATTTGACCATGAAGGCCTGATTCGCGCAGTCTCCTCTTAACAGTTGTTCTAGAGATGGGTCTGCTGCTAGAACTCTGTGTGGCATTCATCTGGTCTCTGATCTGAGCTGCTGTTAACTTGCGATTTCTGAGGCTGGTGACTCGGATGAACTTATCCTCAGAAGCAGAGGTGACTCTTGGTCTTCCTTTCCTGGGTCGGTCCTCATGTGTGCCAGTTTCGTTGTAGCGCTTGATGGTTTTTGCGACTCCACTTGGGGACACATTTAAAGTTTTTGCAATTTTCCGGACTGACTGACCTTCATTTCTTAAAGCAATGATGGCCACTCGTTTTTCTTTAGTTAGCTGATTGGTTCTTGCCATAATATGAATTTTAACAGTTGTCCAATAGGGCTGTCGGCTGTGTATTAACCTGACTTCTGCACAACACAACTGATGGTCCCAACCCCATTGATAAAGCAAGGAATTCCACTAATTAACCCTGATAAGGCACACCTGTGAAGTGAAAACCATTTCAGGTGACTACCTCTTGAAGCTCATCGAAAGAATGCCAAGAGTGTGCAAAGCAGTAATCAGAGCAAAGGGTGGCTATTTTGAAGAAACTAGAATATAAAACATGTTTTCAGTTATTTCACCTTTTTTTGTTAAGTACATAACTCCACATGTGTTCTTCCATAGTTTTGATGCCTTCAGTGAGAATCTACAATGCAAATAGTCATGAAAATAAAGAAAACGCATTGAATGAGAAGGTGTGTCCAAACTTTTGGCCTGTACTGTATATCCATATATATATATTTATATATATATATATATATATATATATATACTACCGCTACAAAGCTTGGGATTACTATGGAAACACACATGAAATTAGTCTGAAAAGGAAATATAGCAAATGAACATGACATGCTGACAATGTTAGAGTTAGAAATAATGAAATGGAAATGATGAATGTGTACTCCAAACTTCGCCTTCATTAAAAAAACACACACACACACACACACACACACACACACACACACACACACACACACAAAAAAAAACAGCTTTTGCAGCAATGAATTAAAAGTAATTTGCACGTAGCTACTTATTATGTAGGGCATATAACAATGTTAGGTAAGCTGTTTAATCTCACACAGGTTCTGGCCTCTACTGGACTGTATGGGTAATACAGTCCTCCAATCACGAGCAAGCTTTAGTCCACTGAAAATTTGCATTAAGTTTGGGAAAGTGGAAGTAGAGGCTGACACTTATACAGTTAGATGCCTTTTGTCCTCAACCCCGTGAAGGGGACAGGGAGGCAAAATGGCATCAGCTCATGGCCGCCATCAGACACATTAACCAGCTGTTTGTGTGCTTTTGTGAGGATCCTACCCAAGAAACGCCTTGCGTGATGGCTTTTTAAAGGTATAGTGCACCCAAAAATGAAAATTCAGCCATTATCTACTCACCCATATGCTGAGGGAGGCTCAGGTGAAGTTTTAGAGTCCTCACATCACTTGCAGAGATCCAATGGGAGAGGGGATAGCAACACAACTCCACCTAATGGAGGCTTATGTTACCCTAGATTCAACGACCAAAATCATATATAACTGAAACCACAAAATACCTCCATACTGCTCATCCGTAGTGATCCAAGTGTCCTGAAGCCCCGACATAAAACGTTGTTTGGAAAAACGTCATTTGAACTCTGTTTTTAGCCTCATTGCTGCCTGTAGCTCTAACTGCCTCTCTGTGCACAGTGCTTACATGTGCGCGCTTGCGTGCGTGACCAGTGAGCACATGAACACATGTGAATGCGGTGCCCATGTTTCACAGTCTTGCACAAGCGCGCACATGTGAGCGCTGTGCACAGAGAGGCAGTTAGAGCTACAGGCTACAATGAGACTAAAAACAGAGGACGGTTGAATCTGGGGCACTGTAAGCCTCCATTAGGTGGAGTTGTGTTGCTACCTCCTCTCCCCTTGGATCTCTGGAAGTGTTGTGAGGACTCTGAAACTTCACCTGAGCCTCCCTCGGCATATGGGTGAGTAGATAATGGCTGAATTTTTATTTTTGGGTGCACTATCCCTTTAAGTACATCTCCAAGGCCTGCAGACAGGCAGGCATGGCCCTCCCACTGTGGTCTTCGCACACTCTACATGGTAGCAGCCTTGTTCAGCTGGGTGAGCACCAAAGACATATGCATGGCAGCATTGTGGTCTATGCCCTGCCTGTTCCTACGGTTTTATCTCTTGGACATGTTGAGTCTGTGCTCGCTGGAATTACACAGGATTGGTGAAAAGAGTTGGATGTTATATGTAGATGTTTCCATTCTCCTTGCTGACCCAGGAAATGTGGTGTGCAGGGTGTGTATTGCACATGGGTTTTGATTGCTCAACACATCAGACATTTTGTCTATTTATAAAGTGGTTGTAGATGACATGAGGACAAACAGTTACCTTGAGGAAGGTAGTGTTGGTTGGGTCCAGTTTGGAGTTGCACTCAACCTTGAGGACAAAAACAGCAAATTGAACTGAATAAGCCCAAAAGCTGTAATAACAAAACAGTTGGTAACTTCACAGAGCATTAAAGATGGCCAGAATTTGAAGAGGAGCTGTGGATGTACTGCATGTAAACATGGAGACTTTATCAGTCCGTGTGTACATGAATGACCCAGATACTGCAGCGTGGTGCAGAGATGAGTCACTTCAGCAGGCTGAGAGCACAACAGCAGTGTACACACACGCACACACAGTAGTTAGATGTCCACAGATACACACACACACACACACACACACACACACACACACACACACACACACACACACACACACACACACACGCAGACCACTCACACAGTGTCATACACACATGGAACATGTTTTTGCTCTCTGATGCTTCCTGCTGCGTTTAATCTTTAATCCTCCACACACTTTGCCAAATTCCATATTTTACTGCCCTGACATGTTAAATATGAACTCACAGTGGAAATGCATGTGTTTCTCTCTTTTTAATCATCAACTGTTTTATTTAAAGTCTTCATAATAAACAATTGTAGAACTAATATTTGCTCTCAGATAATAATTTTAAATCACATGAAGATCTGCAAATTTACAATAAAATATTTGCAAATGAGTTGCAGAATTTGCAAATATAGATCTTAAATGTGTGCCTTTCTCAACATATTCTCTATTATTCACTGCTCACTGTGTACAAAGGAATGTGTCATATAAGTGGGAGCAAAATAGACAAAATATTAATATGACCTCCATCTGTCACATCTTATAAAACAACCTCTGTTCAGCTCTCACTTTCTCACGCTGCTTCCCTCCATCCCTCTGTCACTTTCCATCTTTCAATTTTTCTCTCTTTCTCTCTCTTTTATAAAAACATCACTCCCCACCCTCCCCACGTGTACCCCCATCCCATTCCTCCATCTTACAGAGGAGTGATTTGATTTCAATTTGAACATGCAGCAGAGTAGTGCAGAGTGGTGCAGAAGCAGAGTGGTGCATAAATATCTGGGCCACTTCAAACTAGAAAACCCCCAGAGACAGAGTGAAGCCATCTGGCCCCTTGAGAACAAACACGCGCGCACGTACGCACAAATACACGAGCACACACACACACACACACACACACACACACACACACACACACACACACACACACACACACACACACCATCTCTGCTGGCTGACCTGTTTCTGTTTTACTGAACAAACAGTCACTTACTGGATTTAAATGCCAAGTACAAAACACTGAGCAAGGCAACAACAAGGGGAGCTGAGATAGACTAATACTCCTCAGGAGCTGGAGAGGGTTATCTTAGTCAAGTTAAAGAAGTGACCAAAGAGGGAAGATGGCTGATGAAAAAGAAATACTGTACATGATGAAAAAAGTTTTCAGAGTGGGTAGATAATGTCATGCAGGAAAGAAAGATGGATGGACTCACCACTCCCTCCTCAGCTGGGGCATTGTCTCCCACAACCAGCATAACAGGACACCTACAGGAACATTTACAATGTTTAGACAAATGGCTAGAGGTGGCCTTATTCTGACTTAAATTAGAATGGTGTTACAGGCCTGGTTATTTTCAGTATTGGTATGATTCTGCTTATTGTTATTTTGTTCATCCGTTTTTTGTTCAGTTTATAGAATCCCACAAACCAGGAAAAAGGTGATGTCTTAATATTCAACACTACAAACCTGCCAAATATTATATTTGTGTGTTGAGAAGGTTATTTTTGAAATATTGTAATAGATTACAGATTACTTATTACTAGTTACCCTTTTAAAAATGTAATTAGTTATTAAAGTATTTTAATTACTTGATCATGAGTGTTGGAGGTAACACATTACAGTAATATATCATGTTTTAACAAAATACTTTAATGTTACCAACAGGATTTCAGATAAATCATTTTTCATTCATCCACACTGATCCACACATCCAAACTTGCCCATTACTGCTTATCAAAATAATATAACTTATTTCATTTCAATACTTTTGGATTGTTTTTTTTAAACAAATGTCTTAAACTTGACAGTAAAGCTGAAAAATGTATCAAGGCTGTGCCAAAAGAAGGTATTTCTGCATGGTGAGAAGATGCAAAGCAACAGAATAAATTGGTGGTATAATGACACTGTGTCTACAGACTCACTTCAGGGTCTTGGCATTAAGCACTGTCCCGCTGCGATTCATCTCCAGGTCCCTCCGACTGAAAGAGATATCGTTAATGTAACTATAGGATAAAGTGCTCATGTGTTTTTGTGCGTGTGTGCTTGTGTGTATGTTGTATTGATAGATAAGTCCCTTTAACACCATCTCTTCAAGGCAAGAATTTCACATCGTTTTTCTGCCTCGCCGTTCTGTATAGATCAGGGGTTCTCAAAGTTTTGATGACTGAGCCGTCATATGTTTGGGGGCCACACTGACTTTTTTATGACATAGGCTACTATTATATTTTTTGACATCTTTATGACATGAAATACTATGCCATTTTTAATTACACACTATAACTTTGACTTATTTTATGACATTTTTAAAGCACACTTACACTTCACAAGCTATCACAGGCAACCCTGATAAAGCCTACATAACACTCATACTACATTCTAGTTTTCCACCTTTTAATACATTTACAAGTAATGAAATAGACAGAACAGTGTTTGACATTAGCCCCTTTGACAGTGCCTCTTCAAGATGGGAATATCATGCCACTATACCACCTCACTGTTCTGTATAAAAAGTGCAATCACAGAACGGGGGACAGAGTTGTCTTGCCTTTAAGCATCAGATCTTTTTTAAAGGGACAGCCAGTAAGACCAGATCACGGACAGCACAGATGTGTTGTTTCGATGACAAAGTTATGCATGCGATCTATTGCAGGAGATTGAAATAATCATGGGTAGGTAGGAAACTGTACCTCTCTATCCCACCTGTTGTACATGTTCCAGAAAAGCTGCAGGTTGAACTGGTTGATGGTGTTGTTGATCTGTTGCCGGTAGCTCTGCACCAGCTCTGTGTTGGACATCAGCTCCTCCTGCAGACAAACACACAAACTGGCTCAACATCTGCCTGTAAAACATCTTTGGACTTCCTCAGTATAGTCTTTGATTGGAGTAGTAGGAATGACATTTTTTCTTGCCTTGTTTATCACAATTTTGAGAAGTACAAGAGAATGAGGAAAACTGGATTAGCAATTAAACCAACAATTGCTGTCCAATTTAATTCCCAAAACCCTAAGTCTACCTGGCTGAAAAGATGTGGCAGCACAGTATCTGGCAAAGCGCTGGTCAGACCTGACAGCTGAGTGAAAGACAGGGAGAATGTTATTGTAAGAAGTGATAAAAAAAAACAGCATTTGTAAGTGTTTGTGTGCCCACTTGAAACATTAGTATATAGTAATAGACAGGTACCTTAGAGGCAGCCCAGTCAATCCAGCCTTTGCCATTGGGGTCGATGTTGAGCAGAACCAAACCCTCTACCAGGTCAGGGAAGATGAGCTGAGAGCAGAGGACATAAAACACATGCAAGACCAGCCTTGTATATAGCGTTAGCATGCTTTAACAAAAAGCACTGCTCAAAATATATACCCTGAATATCTGAATATTAAAGGGATAGATCATTTTTTTGAAGTGGGGTATGGGGTAATTATCCATAGACAGTATATTTCATACAGTAAATGTCATTCAGAACACCCCCAGTTTGGAGAAGCAGACTGGAGTCTGACATGGAAGCTGAGCAATGTACTGCTGTGGAGGGGTCAGCAACAAAACATACTTTAGCCACCTAAAGTAGATCCCACCTAAAACAATATTAGCATCAGTTTAAATGTATGGTATATTAAGAATATTTTCACTGCTTTACATGAATGTCAGATGGTGAATTCCAATGGGAACATGAAGCTGTTACATCGCTCTCTTCAATGCCAGATTTCATTGAGAAAAACAGTGATTTAGTGATTTAACATTGCTGAAAACAGGAGCTGCTGGTATACCACTGCCAATAGTTATTCTGTTTGTGTGACCATGACTTTTACATTTAAAAGGGTTAGTTCAGATTTACCATAGTCACACAATAACACAAACTAGCTAACTGATTGAAGCTGCAGTCAACCAGCAGCTCCTGCATCCAGTGTGTTAAAAATTACTTTTTTTGTCAATAGAGTCTGGTGGCTTTGACAAAAGTATAGATAGGAAACTGAAGCTGTTATTGGCGTCCCTGTTAGAAGAAGCTTTCTGATGGAGATGTAAAGCAGTGAAAGTACTCTGAATATAGCAATCAAACTGATAGTGATTCTTTTGGGAGGGACTATTTTTTGGTGGTTAAAAGAATGTTTTGCTGCTGACCCTGACAGCAGTACATTGCTTAACTTCGATCCCCTGGACTCCAGTCTGCTTCTCCAAACTGGGGGCATGCCGACTGACATCTGCTGCATGTAATACACCAACAATGGGTAAGTTACCCATACAACCTACTTCAAAAAATCCAAACTATCCCTTTAAACCCAGTACTCATTCTGAACAGAGCAGACAGCAGGTAGGAGAAAAAGGAAGAGACTTACAGCAAACTTGGCCAGAATGTAAGCTCCAGCTCCAACTCCAATCCCAACAATGCTTTTGAATCTAAAACAGATCCATTAGAGATATTTTAAATAAGTAATAATACACTGTTGTAAATAGTTGTATGTGTAGAGTGTACTTGGATACAAGATTTCTGACTGTGTTGTCTGGTGCGCCTACACAATGTTACAAAATTGCATTGTTGACAGCACAAGTTAGAACTCATGCTTATGCAGAGCCAAGTATCTCAGCTGTGGCTGATACTGCATGTCCAGACTAAGGGCTCATTTATGCTCAGTGTTAGATATGGAGGCAGATGGAGCCTTCTGTCCGTACTCTGCGTTCATTCTGTCTGTATTTGTGCACATTTTCTGAAAGCTTACAGATACCACCAGAGATCATTAAGGCAGTGTAGTGTAGTTCAAGCAAGGTATGACTGTAGGAAACAACAAAAAAAATTTAATAAGGGCGTACAGTTCAAATCAATAATATAGTGAGAATAATTGTTCGTCCACATGTTGGGATGCGTATAATGGCCAAACAGAGCGTTGCTCTCTATAACTCTGCCTCCATTTAAACGTACAATATGGCAACCTCCTGCACTGTCGCCTCATATTATTTAGGCTTTTGACTACACTCTCTAGTGCCATCTATTGGCTGTCTCTATACTGTCATAAAGGAAACATGGAAGTATGAGGGCAGTGACATTTACAAGGTTTGAAACAGATGTGACTATTTTCATATGTAAAGAGAGCATAAATGGCCTTAAAATTACATTTCGTTTGCAAGAAGTCTTAGTAGTTAGTCTTAGTCTCAAGTAAGTCCCAAATCAATTGTTCTTTGGCAAGTCAAGTCACAGGCTTTGTCAGGTAGAGTCCTTAGTTAAGGCAGGTCCAGTCCTAAGTCAAATCAGATGTAACACTCTTGAATCTGAAAGTAAAAACTCTCAGTACAGGTATCATGATGATGATATGGTGTGATCCATAGATTACCAGTTGGGGTTGTGAGGAGCTTGGCTGACAATGTAGTCATCCAATCATGACAATGCCACATTCCATTGTCATTCCAAAGTGATGCTCAAAAACCACCTTTTGCTGCCGGTCAGCTAACGGTACCTGTCACAGTGGTATGATATGCCACTGGATGGCATCGATTTGAAACGCTGCCAAAAAGGACATAATATAAGGAGCTTGAACTCCCTACAGGATGGGTGGATAGAGTGGGGAACGGGTCCAAATAACCCCAGACTTTCACCAAGGAGGCCCCTGTTTACTTCCCGTATGAATGTAGAGCCAAACAATAACGTTTCGGTTTTTCAGTGAAAGTCCGCTGACAAAGCAGCGATGTGACTTGGGATGAGAACATGCTGGTTACACATACACACAAATGCCTCAGAAAATAAGGTGAACCATGCTAATTTACAAGTAAAGTGTTGACTGGTTTTGTTTTATTTCTAATTAATTTTTTTGTCAGCAATTCTTTATTAACTGAACTGGAAGTGCATACAATCATTTCAATGTATTAAAATGATTAAAAGCATTGTTGTAAATGGAAAAACTGCACAAAAATAATGATACTTTTGTATATAACACAAAGGGGGCAGGTGTAATGGATAGTCTTTGCTCGTCTTTGCTAGCTTGTACAGTATAAGGAAAACAAGACACCCCTGCAGATGGCTCTTATAAAACACTGGCTGCGTTGGCTCTGTGAATAAATATGGAATATGTGTCATTTGAAAGCACCAACCCAAAGTGCTGCACCACAGTGGGCAACATCCCGGCCAACTGGTCCATAGTAGGGTATTGATACCTGTGGAGAGAAAGGACACAACTTCTGGTCATCACTGCTTCACATGCTGTGTGTGTCATCAATGCATTCAAATCATCTGTGTTTACTTAGAATTGTAATGCATTCAGATCACTCATGGATTCTTCAAACTATTACAGTATTATCTATTCATTCATATCAAGTGTGTGTGTGTGTGTGTGTGTGTGTGTGTGTGTGTGTGTGTGTGTGTGTGTGTGTGTGTGGGTCAGTGTGCATGTATGTGTGCATTCTGTACCCCTGTGGCAACTGTGGAGCTCCAATCTGCTGTCCTGGGGCATCAACGTGGCAAACCACAAAGTGCTTGGTAATCTCCTGCATATCTTCGTTATTGAAGAAAGTGTTGAAGCACAGCTTGTCTGTGGGAGAGCAAGGGGAGAAGGGAAATAAGCAGAGGTAGCATTGGGTGAGAGGATAGGGAGATAGGATGGAAGACATATGAGGGAGTAAGAAGGGCAGGGCAGGGAGGAGGAAAGGATGGAGGGATGAGAGCAGAGGAATGTGATCACATTACATATGCACTACACTGTAGACCTTGAAGTTGACCATCTGTACAACTGATACTGTGCCAGAAGGAGAAGGCAAAGACTCCTTGTGACGAATCTAATCAGCCCATTCTCGTTCCCAACTTGTCAAATAGTGCTGTTTTGTCAGTGATCTGGGCTTTAGATAATGACGTATAAAAGCACCTCTTGCAGGGGTATAATTATTTATAAAGAGACTTGGATATGGCACTGGAGGCGGGATCCTGTTCATTTATATGAAAGTTGCTCATGGTGGTGCATGAAGCCAAAAATACTGCTGTTTCCGCAGTATGAAATTACCCAGATCTTCCGCATTGTGGGGCCCATAGAGCAAGTGCACTAGAGAGTCATGGCGGTCGAGCATGGCCGAGCGCAGCCAAGTGGTTCACTTCTGGTTTAGCACTGCGCTAACCTGAATGGGGATAAAATGATTTAATCATGCAGTTTTTCTAGACTTTCCAAATATTATCAGACCGAATGGATCAGATCATGATCGTGGAACGTGGATCGTGGAGTCATTTCACAGTGGTTTGTGACATCAAAAAATTATCCACTGATTTACAGACTTGTCTTTCCCAATGCAAGTCTCAGGAAAAAAGTCTTTTTGGGCCCCATGGCATCATGACGTGACGGACCCGGTCGTTGTAATTCAACTTTTGGCCACTATGTAAAATTGGCTTCAAAGCGCGGTGCTCTCTCTCTGGTATAATATGCACTGGGCAACAGCTGTTGTTGATGCAGCGGCCAACAACTGTCGTAGCAGCTATGTCAGTGAATGTCCGCTTCAGTGCACTAAGGCAAGACAGTTAAACACTAAACTTTCACCCAGGAGTCTGCTGTTCGAAAACATTCTCATTCCAACCTTGTCATATATCGACGTTTGATCATGGACTTTCCACATCGACATATGATGTGCAAAGTACCCTAGCTGCATTGGTTGTTGACATTCTGGGACGCAATGTCAACTTCAGCCTGTTACATGTATCGTCTGTTTTCAAAATGCACTTCCATTTTCACAGGAAATGTACAGTTTGCATACAGTCTCTAAAAATAAATGCACTACGCTGGCACAACATTGCGAATTGAAGTTTTTTATCTTTAAAAACAAACATACATGGTTACATTAAGCCAACACACACACAAGGTTGGGTTTAGGCAACAAAAGCCCGTGGCTGGTTTAAGGACAAAATAACAGGGTTTGGCATACAATCTTAGGGGAAGTGAACACCAGCCTCTCAGGTGAAAGTTGGTGGTTGTTGGACCTGTCCACCACCACTCCCTACTCAGACTTTTGCCAGTTTTGTTTTTGTCCCATTGCATTTCCCCCTAATGCCGCCAGGTGAAAGGACAGCTTTTTTCATTGGTATCTGACACCAGAAGTCATTGACCAGTGCCAGTTATCAACAACTTCGGTAATGAGACCGGGCTGGCTGTTTGTTTGCTATGTGAAACCAAGACAGTTGAGTTGTTTGAGGTGAGGTACTTTTTGATATGGAAAACATGAATATGTACAGATTCTGTTCTGTGCTTTACCAGTAATGATGAAGGACTTAATTAAAGTTATAGTTGGTGATCCTGTTCAGAAACACTTCTTGTTATACTGGGTGAAATGGTCCTTCCATCCTGAGAGTAGTCAATATATAATGTGTTCGGAAAAAGAAATGAAAAATATCCAACCTCTGTGGCAGCTGCAGGCCTGTAAAAACTCTGACCAATCCCTGCCTCCCGGTGCAAATGGAAAGAACCAATCAGATCTTCATCAAAAGCCTGCCTATCAGTCAATTTCACAGAATTCGTAGAGTATGCAGTGATGACAGCACATATGCAGCACAGGCTTCAGACCTGTCCAACAGGTTTCCTTTACAGGGGTTATAGACAGGAGTGGGTTGCTGTAGCCAGGGGTCGCTATGATCAGATGACACAAGAAGAGTGCCTCCAACCTAGAAAAAAGGCACCCACTCGTCACTCTGCTATGTGCTGTGTCAGATACTCCCCCCTTGGTGCTAAGTTTAGGGAGATAATCCAAAAACACTGGCACATTGTAAACTCAGACCCTAAACTCAAGCATGTGTTCACTGAACCACCCAAACTAGTGTTTAAACGTCCTAACACAATCAGGGATATCCTGGTCAGATCTGACATTAGCCCAAAACACACCAAAACCTCTCAGCCTACCAGATGGTAATTTCAAATGTGGGGGCTGCTCCCAGTGCGTTTACACACAGAGGTGCAAGACTTTTACCCATCCACATACAGGTCGCAACATTTCTATTCATGGGGCCATCACATGCAGTACCACACATGTGATTTACATGATCCGTTGCCCATGCAGCCTTGCATATATTGGGAAAACATCCAGGGAATTACGTACTAGAATCAGTGAACACAGGAGCAAGATCAGATCAGGCGACTAGCGCAGTCCTGTTGTGGCCCATTTTAAAAAAGCAGGCCACAATGTAGGAGTGGAGAGGGTTCAAAAACAGCGTAGGGGTGGTGATATTGAAAGAAGACTCCTTCAAAGGGAGACCTACTGGATCTTCTTTCTTAATACCATGTCACCTAAGGGCCTTAATGAGGATTTTGACATTAAGCTGTTTTTGTGAACTGGTATTTGGTGTTGTTATCCTCCAAGCATTGTCTCTTTCTTCTTTTTAAAAACTGTACTCTTTTACAACTGTACTCATTTTATAACTGCAATCCCATCTTTGTTTGTTTGTTGGGTTGTTTTTTCTATAAAATTCAAAAAAATCTTAAAACATTTATGAAAAAATTCTAAAAAGTTTCTCTAATAGTCTTTTTAAATAGTAAAATTGTCTCTTTTGTATTGTGTTTCCCCAAATAACAATTTGTATATTTTGTATATTTGTATTCTTTGCACTTATTGATATGCAAATCCTTAGTGCATACTAAGTAGCCATCATATGCCTATATATGGCTCACTTGAACGACTGTCTTGATTGTTTGATGACGTGGGCGGGATGTCACCTGGCTCTTAGCCTATATGTATACCTGCCACCTGCCATTTCATTCTTTTGAAGTTGCCTGAGGAAGACCATTTGGGTCGAAACGTTGCTTTTATATAGTCAAGAACCAATCAGATGCCTTCATGTCTCGTCCTGCCCGAGCATGCACTTATGCATGCCAAGGTCACATGAACAGCCTAATCACAGAGGATTTACATTTACTATTTTTTTTTTTATCTTGAAAGCCACTCTTGAGCCACATTTACACTGTCTATTCATGAAATTTCATGCCGTTATGCCACCTCACCATTCTCTGTAAAAGGTACAATCAATGGGGGTACAGAGTTGTCCTGCCTTTAAGCCAGCATTGGAGGTAGTGACAACGCTAAAATTAAAGCACCCAAATTTGTGCATTTTCTATGTATTTTATAAGGCTGTGATCATATGACCAATGCGCTGACAGGAGTAAACAAGTAAGTAGTTCCGAGCAGTCTTGTAAGGAGGCAGGCTGGGGTGGTGGATGGATCACAAAAAAATAGAGTCAGGTGTTCGGATCTGTATGAACTTTGAGTGAACTTTGAGTTATTTTAAGATACATCCTCATCATGTTTCTTTTCCTAAACCTATCCTCAGTAACTTTTATTGCCTAAACCTAACTTCCATAACTTAACGTTAATTACGTAACTGTAGGTAGAGGATGTAACATCATTTGTGGGGCACAAATTTGAAGGATATCAAATGAACCGTTCTATGAGAATACAGTGCATAAAAAATGGACATTATAGTGGCATTATAGTGCCATCTCTGTGTACAAACATGCTGTCTCCTGTTTAAAGAGTGATCAAACATATTTCAGATATGTTTTATAGAGTTGTCATCTACATGTAATAAGTAATAATTCATTCATTCATTCATCTTCTAACTGCTTCATCCTCGTGAGGGTCGCAAGGGGGCTGGAGCCTATCCCAGCTGACATTGTGCGAGAGGCAGGGTACACCCTGGACAGGTCGCCAGACTATTGCAGGGCTGACACATAGAGACAGACAACCATTCACACTCACACCTATGGACGATTTAGAGTAATCAATTAACCTAGTCCCCAAATTGCATGTCTTTGGACTGTGGGAGGAAGCCAGAGTACCCGGAGAGAACCCACGCTGACATGGGGAGAACATGCAAACTCCACACAGAAGGGCTCCCACACCCGGGATCGAACCGGCAACTTTCTTGCTGTGAGGCGACGATGGTAACCACCACACCACCGTGCCGCCGATAAGTAATAATAAGTAACTATTATTATTATACTATATATAACTATAATTATAATTATTATTATTATTATTATTATTATTAGTAGTAGTATTATTAGGATTATTAGGATTATTAGGATTAGTATTATTAGGTTCGGTGACGGGAGGATCTCGTCCCTGCTTTTTGCGGATGACGTGGTCCTCCTAGCTCCATCGAACAATGACCTCCAGCTCTTGCTGGGACGGTTCGCAGCCGTGTGTGAAGCAGCTGGGATGACAATCAGCACCTCCAAGTCTGAGGCCATGGTCCTCAGCCAGAAAAGGGTGGATTGCCCACTCCGGGTCGGGGGGGGGAGGTCCTTCCTCAGGTGGAGGAGTTTAAGTATCTCAGGATCTTGTTCACAAGTGAGGGTAGGATGGAGCGGGAGATTGACAGGCGGATTGGGGCGGCGTCATCAGTGATGCAGGCGCTTAACCGGTCCGTTGTGATGAAGAGGGTACTTAGCCAAAAAGTGAAGCTCTCGATTTACCGGTCGATCTACGTTCCAATCCTCACCTATGGTCACGAGCTCTGGGTAGTGACCAAAAGAATGAGATCGCGAGTACAAGCGGCCAAAATGAGTTTCCTCCGCAGGGTGGCTGGGCTCAGCCTTAGAGATAGGGTGAGGAGCTCGGACATCCATGAGGGACTCGGACTAGAGCCGGTGCTCCTCCACATCGAGAGGAGCCAGTTCCAGCCTCCAGCCAGCCTCCCTTGGGAGGTGTTTTGGGCTTGTCCAACCGGGAGGAGACCTCAGGGCTGCCCCAGGACACGCTGGAGGGACTACATCACCCGGCTGGCCTGGGAACACCTCACACGGGCGAGCTCACGGAAGTGGCTAGGGAGAGGACTGTCTGGGCTTCTTTGCTGAGGCTGTGTCAGCCCAACCCTAACCCTTGTGAGCTTGTAAGCAATAATACACTGTAAGAAATATCGACAGAATCATAGACTGTATGAATAAACTGTATATATAATGGACGTAGCATGATGTCACCCACTGGTTTGTGGAGTGCTGTTTTGAAGCCTCCAGTTTGGTATTTAAGTGACCATATTTGGACAAGAGGGTGGTGCTGTGGAGGAACAAAGGTTGGAGTTTCGAGTGTGGTGTCTCTGTACATGGGGCGCCGGCACTATCCACTACGCTACCGATGCCCCAGAATAAGCCATTTGAAGTCGTCTCCTACCACTAAGTCATGGTTTCAGACCACGTTGTAGCAGTGCAGTACTGATTTGAAAGAAATACATCTAAAAGTCAAGATCATAAAGTAAATTTCTTTGCATTAATTTGATTGCCAATCAAGACATTCTGGTAAGGATTGCTTCACCTTGTTAATATGGACCTAATGGAGTTTTAAAGCTGCGATTAGAAATGTGATTAATCATAATTAACTATTGAAATTCAGCGATTAATCACAATTTAAAAAAAATAACCATTTGACAGCCCTTGTGCATGTTTCCTCATTGACATTAATCTCATTCTTAAATGAAGGGGTGCTACAAGAGACTTTAATTACACCTGCAACATTATCTCTTTTCTTGCCTTTCTTAAAAAACAGATTTACTTTGAGAGCAACCCACTGAGGATTTTTCTAAACATTTAGAGCTCTATTTCCTGAAATTGAATAAAAAATCATAACATTGTATTCTGAAATAGCTACATGTATAATGGATGTCAGCTCTGTATTTGCCCTCCTACTACTGCCTCTGCAGTTGGCCTACTTTCAGCCCATGCATGTCAGACTCGGTGAAACCACACAGCAACATTCTTTACTCCTCGGGCTCTGACTGAGCGCTGTTAGTTAAACGGCCTGATTTGCATGACAACTCAACACATTCTCACTCCCAACTTGTTATACTGACACTTGGTCAGTGGCCCTAAACATGTAACCATGATGCTTTGGGTAACCTCCTGTGTCACTTTTGAATGTTTAAGGATGGCTTTACTTGTCTAACACTAACCTTCATAATTTTACGTTATTTACATCAGGCTGTTCTCACAATTTTTTCATGTTTTCCTATGAAAAGCAATGTACCCAAACTTGTAAATATTCCATGTATTTTCAAAAAAGGCTGTGATCACGTAACCAATGCGTTGATGGGAGTAAACAAGGAAGCAGTCCTGAGCACTTGAAAGGAGGCAGCTTGAGGTGATGGGTCACAGAAAAACTTTTGACTCGAACTGAGTTATGTGTTTGGATTTGTTTGAACTTTGAGTAATTTCAAGGTACGACCTCACCACGTTTCTTTTCCTAAACCTTACCAAAATAACTTTTATTGCCTAAGCCTGACCTCTTTAGCTGTGCGTTAAGGAAGTATCATCAACATCATTTATGGGGTGCATGCATTTTTCATCTGATCACTGTGGCATGGACTCAGCTGTAATGATACTCATTCTACCCAGCGAGCTACTGCGGCATCCTTTCTCCCATGTTCTTATCAGTACCCACTGAGTTATCAGTTAGCACTCACAGTCTGCACTACTACTGACTCCATGACCTACTTTTTCTCTCTTTTCTCTCTCTGTTTAGTCTCTTCATATCACCCCTCTCCGTTGCTGCTCCTTGACCTCTTTTCTACTTCTTACCTCACTCTGTCTGCCTCTCTTTTTCTTTGTCACACATTTCCAATCTCTTTCTCTTCACTTAATTTTCTATTTTCACCCCTCCCCCCTGTTCATTTCGTTTCTGCACTTTTGCGTCTTTAATAGAGGGACTGATGGACTGACGTCTCAACTGCTGATTAAGAGTCATTTTAAATGGAACAATAAATTCCCTACCAATTATCCTTTCCATGTTTTTGTTCTTCCCTTCATCCCTTGCTCTTCTGCTCTATCAGTCAAGTGATTTTGTGACCAGCTGTGAATACTAATAGCCCTGCTGTTCTGCTGCAGCTGCAAAATACAATCCCTTTTCTGCTCTATCATATCCTTTAGTAGAGCAAACTCTACAGTATGTCTTTTCTTTCTTGTTTGTTACTGTTTTTTTTAATTTTCACTCATCTGGGTTGCTTCGTGTAATTTATTAAATGAAATGGATCATCAGCTTAATAACAGAAAGGAAAGAGGACTGAAAAAGGCAGTGATGCAGACAACAAAAGCCAGATATCTGCAGTAAAACCAGCAGCAGTATAGTCAGCAGAACCACAGATCAGCCCTGGCCCATAACACGCTATCCATACCCCCACCATCCTTTTCCAACCTCCACCCATCAAAGCAGTGCCACTGGCCCCGCCCTACCTCTCTCCACAGGATGGGGCTGTTTTTCTGACCTACATTTCATCACTACCTCTCACACAGCCTTTCATTTGCCTCCTTATCTCTTATCGTTTTATTTCTATTTTTGCTGCCTCTCAACAAAGCCTTTCTTTCTCCTTCCCATTGATTTTATCTGCTCTGACTGTCTCTACATATCTATCCATCCTCTTTCTGACACAACTTTATCTATTACTCTTTCCTTTATTAAATTATTGACCAATCAGCCTTTATTTAGTGCGACATGTAGGGCACAAAAATCATGTCAGTCAGCACTATGCTTTAGACTTTGACATGACAAAGGTTGTTTTGTTCCTACCCTCTAATATCACCCACTAGGGCAGGGCAATATATACATACATATATATATATATGGTTATTTGTACAGTTTGTGTGTGTGTGTGTGTGTGTGTGTGTGTGTGTGTGTGTGTGTGTGTGTGTGTGTAGGTGTGTGTGTGTGTGTGTGTGTGTGCAGGCAGAAAGGAGTGTTGCAGCGCAAAAGCCAATTATCACCTCAGAAACACTTTGACAAAGAGTGTGGAACATCTGTCAAGCCACACACACACACATTCACACAAACACACGCACACATTTTGCATGGATACTCACGATTCAGTCCCACATCATGGTAGGTGAGGATTGCAGGCTTGTTTCCTTTGGGTGCCCCGCGAATCACCACATGCAGCATCCCATAAGGAGTCTCAACATCATGTTCCTGTGAAACACAAACACACTTTCACTTACCTGCTGTTCAGTCAGCTGTTTCACTGATAACATTTCAAATGTTTGACATTGTTAGCCAGGGGCGCATCATTGTGCCAGTGCATTGTAAGAATTTATTATAAAACCTCCTTTTTACTGAACACCAGTGAAATGCTTCTTTACCATAAACAGCCATGCTATGCAGCATTGTTCCTTATAAATGCAATGATGAAGCTTTCACAGCAGGATGACAGAGATGTTTTGGCTCAGCTACACAGCAGGAAACCAGTAGTTAGTGTCAGCTATGACCCCAGTGAATCCTGACTGTATCAGTAACAATGGTAGTAAATGACTTTAGACTGTAGACTGTAAAATGTTAATGGCAATAAAAGGAAAAAATTAAGTTTAAAATTTTTATATGTCCAATACAGACAGGAGCTTTGAATTTGTGAAAAAATGTCTATAGTGCTGCTGAGGGACATGTAGAGGATAACAAGACTCCTTGTAGGTAGGACTGGAGCAGAATTCATAGCTGAAGGTTCATCTGGAGTCAATTCCATCCATGACTCAGGTTGACTGGAGAAAAATACCAATCAGGAATGAATGGATCAAACTAACATCCCAGAGCTAGAATCAATGCCTTCTAATGTGAATCTTGCTACCCTGATGACACTTTGGAATAGTTTAAACAAAATAGAGATTGTTACAGTAAATCAATATGAATATTTAAGATATGGAAGGAGACACTCAAAGCTGGTCATGCTACAGAGTGCTGCAGTAATGACATTTTTCTGTAAGCCAACGCCAACAGAAAAATGCTCTATAATAATAATATTTGACCTATGTACATTGCTTAGTTTTTAAGTAATGCTCATTTTCATGAGCAGAGTGAAAAGGCATTTTTATAGATTTATCATGCACTCTCCTGGTGCCACAGTGTTTTCATGCAGTTTTGCAACACGCATAATGTAGCGTAATGACATCATCATGAGTGTGCAACACAATGGCATGAAAGACAGAAGTCCTAGCTTTGTGCTGCAAAAACAATAAATGTTGTAGCTATTATGTTTTTCATTTTTTATCGATACAAGATTATGCAAACAACAATCTCCTACAGACATTATGGGAACATACTATGTTTGTACCGATGTAAGGTATGGTAAGGTAATGTAATGACTTGATCAAACAGAATACAGATTTCTTTGCTTTCTCCTGCAAAAAGAATAATTGCTCTCGCTAATGTGGTTCTTATTTTGGGTCTATTTAACCAGGATTATGCAAACAACAACCCCCCATGGTTGTCTGCAGGACAGCCTTTTTTAAAGGTTTAATTATTGAGCATCAAATAAAAGTAGCGATCTCTGATGGTCCATACTTACTTCAAACACTTGACTTGTTGCGTGTCTCTTGTTATGACCCACATTTTGTCAGCACTCACTGATCAAAGCCAACCAAACTCAAAATGGAGGTATGTGTTACAATGTGCTGCGCAATATAGGCACACAGTCACACAAACACAAACACACAGCAGAGTGGTGTTTTGGTATTATTATGCCTGATTTAGGCAGTAGAATGTGCTGAAGCCTTTAAACACTCCAGTCTATACACTCTAATTTAGTCCAGAGATCTACTACACAAATGACAGTACTCTCCTCTGCATATCACACCGTAAACGACACAGACACAGAGAGAACAGTTGACTAAAGATGCTCAGTCTGCATTCCATAATAAACTATTTGTAACACAAAATCTGTTCATGGTGGAGTGATTTAAATAATTCCCAAAGACTCACAGTACTGAAACAAACAACACTTATGATGCACAGGCATCAGATAGTCATGCACCCAGCAGTTAGACGTTAATCCAACTAGATTATCTCTTTAATGTTTCAGCGTCAACGTCAGTGTTATGTGTAAGCAGCATTCTAATTTGAGCCAGTTACTGCAGCGGGGGCTTTGTTCACCGTCTGTTCCCAGTGACTACATTTTGGTAAATGTGAGGAGATATTTTAAAATGCACAAGCTCCCCATAACCTTCAGAGAGGAATTTACAATATGTCTGAGTAGAAATCCAGCTTTTAAAAAAAGCACACTGGTGCTCCACAGCAACATGATTGGTGGGATTTGTTTGATTTCATTCTGACCTTGGACCCAAAAAGCACTCTTCTCTCTCCTCCTCTCCTCTCCTCACACACAGACACACAGACACACACACACACAGACACACACAGACACAGGCACACACACACACCTTTAATCATCTGAGTCAAGGTTGCCAAAATGGATGATACTGCAGAAGGATTAACACTTCCTCTACACATCCTCACACACACAAACACACATGTTCATCTGCAGAGGTATGTGCATCAGTGCATTGCACATTATCTGTGTTGGCAAGCTAAAGTGTGTCAGTGGGCCAAAGTCAAAGAATGACCCATCATTAGACACTGACGCTGCTGTTTCAATACCAAATAGTATGAGACAACATTTTCTATATAATCATTGTAACACCGCTACATCTTGTAGATGCCAACAAAAAGATGGATCCATGTTGCAAAGAAATAAACCAAATTTAACATTTAGAAGCAAAAATATGCAGTTTAAAACCAAGACATTTAAATTGTCATTGTTGATACCAGTTTGAAATAAGGTCACTTATATACTCTCAAATCACACACACACACACACACACACACACACACACACACACACACACACACACAGGTCCAACATACATTCTTTCATCACTTCCACTCACCCCGTCCCAGCACTCAGGCATGGCTCCACAGTAACTGTACTCTCAGCTGACAAAGAAGAGTAGGGTGCAGACAGGCTGATGAGTAGCCAGGTCTGACTAGGGACTAGGTCCTGGTGAACACTTGCTGCAGGATGGACAGTTGGATGCTAGATGCTGCAGGCTGCTGCAGTGTCTTTGTCTGCTCTGCACTGCTCCCACCCAGACTACTAAGCTCAGAGCTACTGCCCACCTCCCCTCCCGCCGCCTTCTCCTCACACTCCATAGGCACCAGAGACAGGGTGTGGGGCAGACTGGAGATGATTTGCTCAGAGTGCTGCCTCCCCTGTGCAGGATTGGTCAGCTGTCTTGTCAGTCCCTTGTCTGGAGGCACTCTCTCTCATCAGCACCACTGCTCTAGTTTTGATCTATTTTTGCTCCAGTGTCTTTTTGTTTTCCTCAGCGACCTTGTTCTGCCTCAGCCTTTTGGCAAAAAGAAACAGACAAAAAAAAAAAACAGCCACTGTTCATGAATTAGCTATAACGAGGCCAAATCCTCAGTCAGACCTCTACTGTGAGTCTGCAGTAAGCCTGGACATTAAATGCTGGGCAGCAGTTAACAAGAATCAAAGGAGAATCATCAAGCTGTGATTATTGCAACAGCTCCTCCAACTGTGAGGCAATTAATATTAATGCTAGGCAGCATATGTACTCCAATCAGCAAAAACATTAAAACCCCTGGAAGGTGAAGTGAAAAACTGATTGTCTTGTTACAATCCAGTGTTCTGCTGGGAATCCTTGGGTCCTGGCATTCATGTAGATGCTTGTTGACAAACTCCACTCACCCAAACACCATTACAGACCAGTTACTCAAATGTTCAAAGGTGGGCGTGAATACACATCTTCTCAAAAGCAATAAGTACAGATTTCTTTCTTTCCCTCAAAAATAACTATTTTAACAGAGGTAAAAACAATGTAATTCACACACCAAATGTATTATTTACATTTGAAATAGTTTTGGCCCCCAAAGAAAAAGAATGAAATGATTAAAATTTCCATTGAGCCATGTTAATTTCGCTGACGAAAGCTATGATGAAAATTTTTCACCCTTTTTTTCCTGACGAAAAAGAAATGATTACAAGCTAAAATAGATCTTGATAATAAAACCTAAGAAGCAATTTTTCATTTTCACTGACGAGACAAGAAGGGACATGACGAAAATGTTTGTGGTGTACTATTGGAATGTGAAAGGAGAGAACTGCCGTGCTTGTAATTATCCTCAAATGCCATAAACGACAGTCTGGTAAGCTCAGGCAAATAGTCTGCACCAGGATGTTTCACTAGCCACCAAAAAAAATAAAATCACACCAGAGCAGTGTCAGCCGTTGGTGCGAGTTGTGAGCTTTAATTCAGCAGTAAATAATCCGCTGTGTGTCTGACTGTGGATGGTGGAGCTGTTGAATGGATTTGTGGAGTTTGCTAGTTACAGTGGTGGCTGTTAGCAGTCCACTTGTTTGCCGCTAAATGGCATCAGAGCAAGCAGCCATCGCCTGCTGGACTTCACAGCTAATCGCTGCAGGACTCCACTCAGTCCTGCGGGAGAAGGTTTATGGTTTGATGCTGTTTGACAGGCAGGTGGAAGGCTCAATTATCTGTCAGTGTATCTGTGCTGTAAATAAACAGTCTGAACTCAGATCAGGTTACTCTGAATGAGCTGAAAATTTTGGTTTTTAATCACCGACTCTGTGAGAGGACACAAGTTTAAACCTACCAACATTAACATGTTGCAGATTAACAAAGAATTCAGGCTTTAATGAAGTAATTTTTCTGCTTCTTAACAGTGAGATAGGTAAGTTAGAGTTTACAATGAACCTGGGTACAAACCCTAGTTGTCTCAGAATATTTATTTGTGGTGTCAAAGTTTTTGAGAATATAAATAGAGAGATGTTGAGCTTTTCAAATGATGATCAGTGTGTGCTTGTAAAACCACCCCTTAAACCTGTCAATGACAAATGACAGTAAGTGTGTAGAAATTATATGCAATTGCAGAAAAAAAATGTCTAAATGAAATGTTTATACAACCTGTCTCTTTGATTCTACTTTCTGATACATGACTTAGCCTCACTGGATTAGTTTAAAGATAAAAAACAAAAAAGAACAAAAAAACATAGAAAAGATAATGCCTAAAGCTGCCTAAAATGTGACTAAAACCAGTAAGACTAAATTTAAAATAGCTGTCAAAATGAAATGGTTAATTGTTTAACTTAGGTTCAGGAGCAGGACCACACCTCAACCACTCCTCTAATCACCTGACTAACGTATATATTACCAGCACAGCGCTATCACAGGCCCGTCAGATCTCTCGAACATTGGCAACCCTACGTTTCTTAGCAAGTGTGTTTTTCATGTATTCACCAAGATGGATCATGTGCCGCAAGTCAACCCGTCCGACTCCGACTCCGAAGACTTGTACGACTCCCTGTTTGAGCCAGGTGATCCTCCGACTCCGTATCAGCAGTCTGCTGGTGTGATGGATCAACTGATGTTGAATCAACTGGTGATATAGACAGATGTGGTGTGGGCGTGGCCTGTGTGGACCCGTTGTCAGCTAACCAGGAAATAAACATTGTGATCGCTTCACGTCTGTATTTCATTCATCTAAAGCTGTTGCAACATTATGATACAGTATATTGGTCTGGACATTACTCACATTAATGAATCGCCGTTTCCACTGATATCCTCCAAAGACACGTTGAGCCACGGAGACATCAAGCCAAGACGAGAGCCAGGAGAGCACGATTCCCTGTGACATTCAGTAAACGCTTCACAATCGTTTACAATAATAAAAACCTGAAAAACCCAAAATGTGAGCAGGTTGACATTCTATAGTCACATGATATACAGTAAGTCTATAGGCTACAATACTGATGTTAGTCCGTGCCTCTGATGATTCGCGTTCCCTACACCTGTGCGCACCTGTGCATCCAAATCACTTTAAATTTAGTTCACAGTCATGTAAAATGTTTATGAATGAGTTTAAATGAACTGTAAAGAATATCGCTGTGTTGAGCGAAATTAAAGTGCGTAGCATTTGGTGTAAAACACGATCGATGATAGTATCACAAGTTAACCTGAGCGGTCACATGTTCCCACAGTGAGCTGCTCGACACTACACGCCAACACTTGTGACTGTATGTGTAACACACAGGCTGTGGGAAAGCACAGACAGCTCACACATCCACTTGATATGGAATTAATAATGATAGCCTATATGATAAAGACTGATGACAGGAACATTTTGTAACCGACTTACTGACATTTACAGGTTTTAATAAAGTTGTCTGAGTCTAAAAGATTTGCTGACGCTCGCTGTGTTTTGAACCATAATCAATACTTCGTCATTACATGCCTCTCTGAGATCTGCATCAAAACCACAGCCTCACACAAACATCTACCGACCAGTTAATTTAAAACTTTGTGGGATTTATTACATATTTTATGTAGGCCTCTTACATTGAATTGTGATGATAACGGAGTGGGCAAGGTAGGTTTCTTGACCGCAGTGTGTCTTGCCTGTTTACAAAACTGTAAATGTCAGTAAGTCGGTTACAAAATGTTCCTGTCATCAGTCTTTATCATATCATTATTAATTCCATATCAAGTGGATGTGTGAGCTGTCTGTGCTTTCCCACAGCCTGTGAGTTACACATACAGTCACAAGTGTTGGCGTGTAGTGTGGAGCAGCTCACTGTGGGAACATGTGACCGCTCAGGTTAACTTGTGATACTATCATCGATCGTGTTTTACACCAAATGCTACACACTTTAATTTCGTTCAACACAACGATATTCTTTAAGGGACATTGTGTAACATTTTCCGTTGTTTATTGACAAAAATTGATATCTGCATTCATAAATATGTCATCACTGGTGTACTATTACCTCCACCAATAATCTGATTTACTTCTCCTAAAAGGAGAATTTCGGATTTGTTTGTACATTGTGCGGGTAAGTCGTCTGTGGGGTTCCATTATGGTTCGCCATCTTGAGAATACATCCACCAGCAAGGGACATACAGCACCGCCTTCGGCGTTTTCGTTGAGAGCCAGGCCAGCGCTGCGTGACTGAGGAGCCGAAGGAGAGGAGCAAGAGGCGCTTCGCTCCTACCCTGGCAAATTTGAAACAAAGTCCCACTGTTTGAGCATAATACAGGATCATGTATATGCAGCATCATGGGAGACGGAATCCTTGTCGCCAAGAAAGCGCAAAATGGAATACAAAAGGCAGCGTGACCGGCGAATTAAAAAAACGAAGGCCCACATCCAGGTAGCCTTTCCCAGGTAGAGAGAGCTGCTGAGCGAGGATGGTAATGCAATCACAGGCCGGCGCTGCTGTTGACTGTTAGCCCGTGTTAGCAGCCAGTCGCTAACAGCCTCGTCCCTCTCCTCGCATCACTGCGCCGCCGTTAGCCGGTGTTAGCCACCGTTAGCGCTGGCCTGTGATTGTATTACCTTTCTCCTTCAGCAGCTCTCTCCACCTGGGAAAGGCAACCCCAATGCTGACCCTTGTTTTTTTTAATTTGCCGGTCACGCTGCCTTTTTGATTCCCTTTTGCACTTTCTTGGCGACCTGGATTCCGTCTCCTGTGATCCTGCATTATGCTCACAGAGTGGGACTGTGTTATGTGGCAGTAGTGCTGCTGGCCACTATCAGCTGTTTCAATTTACACCCGCCCCAACAGTCCTACGTTGTAAACACAGCCAGCATGGTGAGGAGGGGGTTTGTCAACTCGCGTCGCGTGTGTCTGTGTAGGAGCCTGAATTAATACTCCATGTAGTATCGGATGACATGGTTTCATCAGTGTTATCATAGCTTTTTGGTACACAGCGGCTACTGTTGTTGCAATACGTGTTTGAAACAGTGAGGCGCTAGAGTGCGCCATCTGTTTGAAAGCAATATATGATTTCAACGTTAGATGGGAGAAATTCCTACACACTGTGGCTTTACAGTTCATTCAAACTCATTCATAAACATTTTACATGACTGTGAACTAAATTTAAAGTGATTTGGATGCACAGGTGCGCACAGGTGTAGGGAACGCGAATCATCAGAGGCACGGACTAACATCAGTATTGTAGCCTATAGACTTATATCATGTGACTATAGAATGTCAACCTGCTCACATTTTGGATGCATTCAGGTTTTTATTATTGTAAACAATTGTGAAGCGTTTACTGAATGTCACAGGGAATCGTGCTCTCCTGGCTCTCGTCTTGGCTTGATGTCTCCGTGGCTCAACGTGTCTTTGGAGGATATCAGTGGAAACGGCGATTCATTAATGTGAGTAATGTCCAGACCAATATACTGTATCATAATGTTGCAACAGCTTTAGATGAATGAAATACAGATGTGAAGCAATCGCGATGTTTATTTCCTGGTTAGCTGACAACGGGTCCACATAGGCCAGGCCCACACCACATCTGTCTCTCTCACCAGTTGATTCAACACCAGTTAATCCATCACACCGGTAGCCGACACTCCCAGGGGTGCTGGCCGCGCTCCGTGGTCCACATCCCTTGGTCTCGCCGTGGTTCTCCGTTGGGCTCCATCAACGAGATCGCCCCGACTCCTAGCGGGTTCCAGGCCTCCTCTCTTCCGTCCTCGTGAGTGGAAAATCGATGCCGTGTCCACAACCGTGGGAGCCAGTCTCCTCCTCCTCCCTCCCGCTCCGTCGTGCTCCACTCGGCCATCTCCACCATCTCCATGTCCACAACAACAGCCTGACATCAGGGATTGGACCTGTTCCAGCTCTATTCAGCCACCATCCGGGTCCCCGAGACCTCAGCTCCTTCTCCCAAGCTGGCCGCACTTCCGGGTTCCTTTCCGAGGCCCTCTCCCGCCAGCGCCACCGTTGGTGACGTCACGGCGCCTCCACCACTCCAGCCGGAGCAGCCTCTCTCATTCATTCCCCCAGCCGGGGGTCAGGTCGTATCACCCCCCGTGCCTGCTCCCTCTGATGCAGATATGTCACGTGCAATATCTACCTTCTTCTCCTCCCTGTCTTGCAGGCCTCCACTCTCACCCCGTGCACATACGTCCTCCATCACCACATCCCTTTCTTCTACCCTTCCCTCCAACTATCCTGTTCCAGCTGGCATCGCAGCCCAGGAGCCCCGTCCTGCAGCACAAGGGGCTCCTCCGGCAGGTGTTTCACTGCCTTTGACTCTCTTTCCAACATGTCTGTCCTTACCCCTTCCCTACCCCCACCCCCTCCCTTCCCCAACACCCCAATGTATTTCCTCTGCTGCTGTCCACACTCTGGCTCCGCTGGCCTCTGCCACCCAGCGCCCCTCACCCGTCTCGCACTCACTGCGCCAGCAAATTTTGTCCAGTAATTATGTAGACCCAGCTCAGCTCATCCAGCCACCCTTTTCGACGGTAGTCAACCCAGAGAACCGCAGACTGTCCTCGGTCCACTTCTACTTAAGCGGTCCCTGAGCGCATTTACATGCACACTAATAAACCAATCATTATCTGATTTCGGGAGTTACCCGATTATTCAAGTGGTCATCTAAACAGCATAATCCGATAGGCTTTATCAGATAAAAGCCATTATCCGATTATCAGAAATCAGATAAACACATCTAGCTTTTTCCCCAATAGTCAGATTATTCGGTGCATGTATACCCTTTAATCTGGTTTCTTTCGGGTTTTGCTATTTTATACTCCCACTCCACTACATTTTAGAGGGAAATATTGTACCTTCCACTCCACTACATTAACCTGACAGTTTATGTTTCCTTTCAGATAAAGATTTTACATAAAATAATATATTTTCATATTCGCAGTGTTTAAATTGTCACTTTCATTTTATCATATGTGATGCACCTTGTGTGATAAGTTTATATACAATACACTTGTATATTGCACTTTGCGGCACTTTTACTACGAATCTACCCAAAGTTAAAAAAAAATTTTTTTAAAAATTGGCTCCACATTCATAAACTACACATTAGAATGCTCCCACGTGTATTTGTTAATGATAAAAACAAACAGTACTGTAAGAATATAAGCTGTCACCTATACCGCAACAGGAAGTTTGAGTTTTACATCATATACTTGGGGAGAAATCCAACCGAAGGACTGAATCATGTAAACCAGGATTTTTCTGATTACCACATTATTGACGTGCATGTAAACGCATCAAATCGGATTATTACCATTCCTGATTATTTCCAGTTATCTGATTATGGTGCGCAATCAAATGTGCTCATTGCCAGCCAGGTTCAAAGACTTAACTCCTGTTGAGTTGCTCTAGCTTTCTCCCTCTTTCGTGACGACATCTGCTTTGCTTATCCTTACCGTCGATCAGAGCTGGACGACTATCTGTCCATCATTTGGACATGGCTTTGCGTTATGGGGGGTGGGATTTTATAGTTACCATGTCCACTTTGCTGCATAAGCAGCCGGCCGGTCGCAGCAGCTAAATCAGGGGACGTACTGGGGGGTCTTCAATTCAGAAATATACTGCAGCATTTTGCAGCTCGTTCCTCCCTCTCCTGCAACTTATGCGGCACCCCTTCTCGCCTCTGCATGCACTATCATGGCTCCTCCACCTCTGTAGGTTTCGGCGGGTATTACGGGGGGAGGTGGTTCGCTGCTGCTTAGCCCTCCAAGTTCGAATCCCTCGACGCAGAGTCACGCTCTCCCTCGTCTGCTCCGTACAAGCTGTATCCTGTGATCATCGCCACTCTAATTTGGGGGCACGAATGGTCAAAAAAATGCATCACTATTCACCCTGACAACACAGCAGTAGTAGATATCATCAATAAAGGCCATTCCCGTTCCCCGGTCATCATGCCATTCACCCGCAGACTCACTCTCATCTCCGCTCAGCATCAATTCATCCTCCGTGCATCTCACATTCCTGGTCACCACAATGCCATCGCTGACTCACCTTCCCACTTCATTTTCCAGAAATTCCAGTGCTTGGCTCCAGACTCGGATGTCCATCCCACACCAATCTCACCATTTTCAGCAACCATATTCTGTTAAATCCTCATCTGGCAAATCTCACTCGCACCTCCCAAGAAGCCATCCTTGACAGTTTAGCACCAAACACGCTATCCGATTACCTCACTGGTGGGAATTCTTTCAGGAATTACAACACCACTTATCATCTACCATTTCCCTCTCTGGACACCATGTCCACGTGCAACTTCATCACACGCTGTCATACTGTAACAAAGATCCGGGCCTCCAGTATACAAACATATCTGGTATCAATTTATTCCATAAATTATCCACCGGCCTCCCTCGTCAGTCAATCTCGCACTGTCACGTCACCATATTAATCAAAGGCTTACGAAAGCACGAACTGGCACCAACAGCCAAACGCCTTCCAAACCTCCAGTCTGCTCCACCACCGCATACGCACTCTGCGCTCTGGTTACATTTCTCCCACAGTCGACTTAACACTGGAATCAATGTTTCTGCTCGCTTTTTTTCGGATTTCTGAGGTGCTCTGAATTCGCTCCAACCTCATCTGTCTACGATCCTTCCCGTCATCCCAGTCTACCCAACATCACCACTCACACTTCCAACTCGCTCATATTCACACTTCGCTGGAGTAAAACTGATCAGTTAGGAGCATCCTTTCCCATCTACATCTTTTGCCTCAACTCCTTTCTCAGCCCGCACAAGCCACTGACCAGATACATCCACACCCGGTATTCCGCCCACGCCTCACCACAAGATCCCCTCTTCCTCACCAAAACAGGGAGGATGGCACCCGTTTCTGGTTCCAGAAACCTTTCCATAATATCCCCCATCTCTCCGAAATCTCATCAGATCATTACTCCTGCCATTCGTTCCATATCTGCACTGCCTCCTCAGCTGGCAGATCGGGAATTTAAGACCAAGTCATCCAGGTCCTCGGCCGCTGGTCTTCACAAGCATATCAAACCTACATCCACAATAACCTCAATGATCTCCGTCTAGCACACGACAAAGTCTCACTTAACCAGACTCTTTTGGGGGCTTCCTAAACAGCATGGGCTCACCAGGACACGAGACGGAACCCCCACACTGAGTCTCTCCGCCCACATCTACACCTCACCCAGTCCGACCCTCCGATGACTTCATCTCCATATCGTTCATTCACCTGCAAAACTGCACTCCCCGTCCGATGACGTCATCTCCATCCCGTTCACTCACCTGCAAATCTGCACTCCCCGTCCGATGACGTCATCTCCATTCCGCTCATTCATCTGCAAATCTGCACTCCCACATTCATCACCACCCAATTCATAACCATTTCTCTGACAATCACATCTTCATTAAATCTCTAAAACTGCATTTCGTTGTGGTGTGGTCCTTGCTAGTGAACACTGCCATTTAGTTGATGACCTTACAGTGTTGCATGACAAGACAGAATATTGTTGGAACTTGGGTTTTGAATTTGTTTTCCAGTCTATAAAAGCATCAGAGACCCTTGATTGACCCATTATTGATCCACAATGGTGCAATTGGGATCTGAATATTGAGACTGTCCATTTTTTGGGAGCCCTTGGCAGTAGAGTCAGTCTTTAGATTTAAGAGGTTTTAACTGTGATTTGTCAGTCCACAGTATGTTCATCTGATGCTTCAACAGTGCTAACCCCAACTAACCTTCTAATTTTACTGTCTGAAGAATAGCTTTGCCAAAGCAACACATTTTTTCATTATAGGCATTAGGGATGTAACGATTACCGATATTACGGTAAATCTCGGTTAATTTTTACATGTTTAAATGAATTGCATTATCACGGTGGATTATGAGGATATGTAATAACAGCCTCATTCAAGTCTTGCGATGCAGGCGCTGCGTGAATGCGTAGCATGTGTAAACACAAAGAATGAAAACATGGCGGAAGGTGGTGATAGCGGTGGTGATAGCGGAGTGACGATCATGCTGATTGCAGTGCACACACACAATCTCAGTGACACACACACACACACACACACACACACACACACACACACAGACCAGAGTTTCCCTCCCTTTGCTCTCTGGAGTCATTCAGCAGCCCGGCCCTTTGTCCTGCCGCTCCAGCCCCATCTGCCCCCCTTTTCTCTCCCTCTATTCCCTCTTTTCTTTCTACATCTATCCTCCTTTTCTTGTTGACAGAAACACAACTCTTTGCTTTCCCTTCCTCTCTCTCTCTCTGACTGTGCCCCCCCTTTTCTCCACAGAGTAGATTAACTCTCCCCCTGCTGACTCGCATTACTCCGTCTTAACATACAACTTCTGCCAGCAAGTATTCAATAAACAGTGATGGGCAGTAAGGAGTTTGAAAAATACTGATATCAGAAAGATATTTAGTTTAGATTAGATTTAACAAAACTGAGTAGGCATAACTGAACGATGATGACTGACACTGTCAATTTAATTTCTTAACTTTACAGAAAGACTGAATTTTGAGCATTTCTATCAAAATTATGTCTGCAGGGTTTTGTGTCTTTTTTTCCATTTAGACAGTTATGTATGTTAGTACTTTCTCAAATAATGCCATCATTTCCTGTCTTGTTAATTGTTATATATGCAGTGCCATAACAGGTAACACTCCCCCAACACACACACACACATACACACACACACACACACACACACACACACACACAGTAATTGGTTGCTGGCAGACACTCTGTGCTGCAATAAAATGGTTAATCAGCAGTGCCGTGCACTGTAGAGCCGATGCGCTGCTAGTTCTGCCGGCCTGAATGGAATATAATGTCTACTGTTGTGTACAGCCTTTATAGACTGAGCTGAGTAGTGATGCGCGGGTCGACCCGTAACCCATGGGACCCGCAAATGGACCTGTGGGTCAGCAGTGATCGTCTGTTAAATCAATCTGTAAATTATATTTTGACATTATTATTATTATAATCTAATAATCTATAATCTATTACTGTATTACTGTTACTTTGTAACACATTATACCCAACTCTGGTCCCAGTTATGATGACCCCAAGTTTATACATGTTTTGATGTTAAAATTGTCTTCTTTTCAGGGGTCTATTGTTTGGGGTGGAGATTTTAATCGTGTACTAAATCAATAGCTAGATAGAGCTACCCTTCAGCAACAACCTCTCTCTAATACATCTAAGACGCTTATCGAAAACTTAAAAGATATAGGCTTATGTGAAATATGGAGAACAACATATCCTACCAAGACAGAATACTCATACTACTCTCAGGTGCATAAATCTTATTCAAGGATTGATTTTTTTTAATGATAAATATTGCTCTCATAGACTGTATCTCAGAATGTTAGTATTTACCTAAAATCATATCAGATCATTCCCCTTTGACATTAACCATACATTTTAAAACTGCTGTAGCACCAACAAGAGTATCGCGTTTCAACACTTTGCTCTTAGCGGATACTAAATTTGTGGAATTTCTGAATACCAAGATTGATATTTTCCTGGAAGCCAATCAGAGCCAGGGTACTTGCCCTACTCTTATTTGGGAAACCTTTAAAGCTTTCTGTCGAGGTTGCATTATTTCTTACTCCTAGCAGATTAAAAAGAAAGGGAATAAAGAATCTCTGGCTCTGGAAGAAGAAATTAAGATGCTAGAAACGAAACATAGCGCTGACAAGGACGACGTCACTCTGCAGCAACTAAATAGGGCAAAGTTAAAGTTGGGTACTATGAACACCCGAGCAGCTGAAATTCTAATTTTGAAATCAAAACATAGTTATTTAGAGAAAGGTGAAAGTACTGGGAAATGACTTGCTTGGCAAATTAAAAAGACGGAGGAAGACAGAGCAATTCATAGTATTACTGGGCCTGATGGAAACATTAAAAGAGACCCTGTGACCATAGATATGATTTTTAGATCCTTTTATGAAGAGCTCTATCAGTCTGAAAACAATGGCTCGACAGAGAGCATATATACTTTATTAGATGGAATAGACTGTCCTTCGATTTCAGAATTGGACAAAATAGAGTTAGTTAGATAAAAACATTTCGCAGGTGGAATTGATAAAAGCCATTAACAAGTTACAAATTGGGAAGTCCCCTGGTAGTGATGGCTTGCCTATTGAGTTTTACAGGTGCTCTCGAACAAGGATTTTGAGCCCATTTAAAAATATGATTGATTCAGCTCTCTCAAAAAATGAATTACCTGAGTCCCTTACACTTGTCATTATCTCCCTTTTAAAAAAGAAAGACAAGGATCCATTACTCTGTACCTAAATGAGACCAGTGTTGCTTTTGAATACTGATTATAAAATAATCGCGAATGTACTCGCACAGCGACTACATAGAGTTACACAGGGCTTAATACATCCAGACCAGACAGGGTTTATGGCAGGTAGGTTGTCCTCTGATAACGTTAGAAGATTTTGAAATGTGATTTCACACACTGACAACGCCAATTCTCCCATGGAGGTAGTCACAATAGATGCTGAAAAGGCATTTGACAGAGCTGAATGGCACTACCTGGGGGATGTACTAAGCCTTTTCACTTTTGGTCCAGTATTTAGATCTTGGATCAAACTGCTTTACCAGTCCTCGAAAGCATCTGTAAAAACCAATGGCCAGATCTCTGTCCCTTTTTGCCTGGGTAGAGGCACACGACAGGGGTGCCCACTGTCCCCTTACTTGTTCATGCTCGCGATAGTGCCATTAGCAATTATGATCAGGTCACATAATAGGATATCAGGTATAACTATTGGAGCAGAAGCTCATATTATATCATTGTATGCAGATGACGTTTTATTATATATATCCCAGCCAGACTATTTGTTAACAGCACTATTGGATCTGTTAGGAAAATATGGATCTGTATCTGGCTTTAAGGTGAACTGGGGGAAAACTGAAATAATGCCCATTTCTAATTTTGATAGTAGCTCTCTTCAGAACAAGGTTGAATTGAAATGGACGCAAAAATATATAAAATATTTGGGTGTACTGATCTCAGATAATTTAAATATGTATAAAATGAATTACACCCCTGCATTGGAAAACATAGAGGAAGATCTTAAATGATGGCAGACTCTCCCAGTATCTATTTTGGGCCATGTAAATGTATTAAAAATGAGTATCTTACCTAGGTTAATTTATTTATTTCAAATGCTTCCCATACAAGTCCCCAAGCACGTTTTCAAGAAAAAATTCAATCTTTTATTTGGAGTGGTAAAGTTCCGAGAGTTTTTATGAATGTTCTGTATCTCCCTCCTGAAGTAGGTGGACTTGGTCTTCCTAATATGAAACTATATTTTTGGGCAGCTCAGCTATGACCACTGGCACCATGGTTTGAAAAGCCTGGTGTATGGACCAGAATAGAAAATAATGATGTATTACCTCTGGATGTAAAGCATGCCCCTTACTGTGGAATGAAAAACCTTAGGAAAATAACTAGTAACCCAATTATACTTCACTATGTGAGAATATGGAACTGTGCAAACAAGTTCATTAACTGGAATAAGTCTTTATCGCCATTTGCTCCATTAAGGAAAAATCCTGCACTGACTATCTCTCCACTCCGTGACATATTCCATATGTACGGAGTATGATCCCCCTGCTTGTCGGGGTACGTGGATAATTCTTTAAGACACGCCGGCTTGCCCGGCCACGCCCCATTGCGTAGCTATAAAGCGCCTGTGCTGGCATGTAATGACTGATAGTTTTGATCGAAACGTGTCTCTGAGCGGCCTAAGGATTGGAGAGATAGTCTCTTCACTCAGAGAACCAAGGTTACAGTGTAACCACACGTTCTCTATCATCTCGAGACTATCTCTCCACTCCATTACATATTCCATATGTACGGGGTAGATCTTTAAGACACCCCGTGAGGAGACGGTGCAGCCCACAATCCCACACCACAACGTGCAACAATCGAACTATTTACAAATGTACACTACATACAACTCACAGGAGTAGGCCCCGCAAGGGACTAGGGCCACCCATGGGAGGGAAAGGGCTGCCTGGGAAGCCTGCAAGACGCAAGGCTAACCTAAGGGGGACAGGTAGGGGCCCTGCAAGACGCAAAGGCCATCCTGTTCACGAAGCAGCCGCTCAATCAGCCTGCAAGACGCAAGGCTGAGGGGGAGACAAAAATGTCTACCGTCAGGCCACACCCAGCACTCGCTCCCCAAATGAGGGGCTGGCGGCCACATTCAAACGGTAGAACCTGGTAAAGGTCGACTGGGATGACCATGTGGCAGCGGAGCATATGGAAGCAAGGGAGGCCCCCCGCCACAAGGCCCATGAGGCAGCCACACTCTGAGTGGAATGTGCCCGGACCCCTGATGGAACAGGCACACCCGACAGTACATAAGCCTGTCGAATAGTGTCTACGATCCAGTGTGACAGCCTGGACTTCGACAAAGGCCTGCCATAACGCCCCAGGTCATAACACACAAAGAGCTGGTCGGACCTCCGGACAGCCTGAGTGCGCCGAATGTACTCTGTCAAGGCCCTGACCAGGCACAGAGCAGACTGGCCCTGCTCAACCTCCTCGCCAGCACTAACAGAGGAGAGAGACCTAAGCTCGACTGACTGAGACAGATGGAACTCAGTAAGGACCTTAGGCAGGAAGGCTGGGTTGGGGCGGAGAACCACACTTGAGCCATCCAGGGAGAACCAACAACAGTCACCATGCACCGACAAGGCATGGAGTTCACTCACTCTTCTCGCCGAAGTGATGGCGAGTAGAAAGGCAGTTTTCATGGAGAGCCACTTCAAGGGGTTCAAAGGGGGAATGCTGAAGGGCCCCAAGGATGACATCCAAGTCCCATGGGGGAACTGCCCCCGAAGGAACCGGGAAACAAGGAGACAGTCCTCCACACTCAGTGCAAACTTGCCGATACGCACTGCCTTAATTGCTGCCACCACCCCTTGCAGTGTTACAGCAGCTTTCTGGGCCTCAAGCTGCAAGAACCGCAGGATCTCTTGAGCCGGAGCCAAGTAGGGGTCCACCTGCTGAGACTTACGCCAGTTGGTAAACACCTGCCAACGGTACGAATAAGCAGTCCTCGTGGATGGTGCCCAGGCATGCTGCATTGTCGCCACCACAGGCTCTGGCAATCCTAAGGCCAGGAGCCTTTCCCTCTCAGGGGCCAAGCCACCAGCCTGAGCCCTGCTGGAAAGGGGTGGAACAGGGCTCCATTTGCCTAGGAGAGCAAGTCCCTCTGGTGCGGGAGCTCCCATGGCGGCCCGTCCAGCAGAGGCGGAATCGCTGAGAACCACAGCATGTGGGGCCACATAGGTGCCACCAATATAAGCCGCACGTGCTCCACCAGAACTTTTCAGAGAAGAGCCTGGAGAAGAGTGAAGGGAGGAAAGGCGTAGAGCAGAACCTGGGGCCACGGATGAGCCAGAGCATCCCAACCCAAGGGGGGAGATTGCCGTTCCTCAGGGAGAAGATGAGCGGGCAATGTGTCAACTCCCTGGACGCGAACAGGTGACCTCTGCCCTGCCGAAGCGGCGCCATATCTCGGAGACCATCTGAGGGTGGAGACTCCACTCCCCTGGCTGGGGCCCTCCTCTCGACATGATGTCTGCCGCGGAGTTCAGTGCCCCTGGCACATGCACGGCCCTGAGTGAGAGGAGGAGCGGGTGAGCCCACTGCCACAGAGCGGCTGCCAGCCTGCCGTGGGTGCGGACAATGACGTGATGACCCCTCAACCTCGGCAGGAAATGATGCAGAGCAAGGAGAACTGCCCTCAGCTCTCGTTGATGCCGCAGCCTTCGTGTACTGCGCCCCACCCCAAGAAGGATGCATCAGTGTACACCAGCTAGTGATACACCACTGGACCCAGAGCCTGGCCTACCGCGATGTTTGCCGGGACCTTCCACTACTGGAGGGCCCTGTGGAGCCTCCGAGAGACTACCACTTTGGTCTTGTGGGACCTCTGAGGGCACAGACCCAAGCCCAGCAGGCATCTCTGCATGGGCTGCATGTGCAAGAGGGCAAGGGGGACCACCTGCACCATGGCTGCCATTAAGCCCATGAGGCGAAGGCAGAGTCCCCAGTCAACCAGAGCATGCAACTGGAAAAGGGCGAGGCAAGCTCTGAAAGCCCGCTGCCTCTCCAGGGTCAATGTAACTGTCGCCCTCCTCGAGTCCAGGACCATCTCCAGAAAGGTCGTCACCTGGGAAGGCTGGAGTCTGCTCTTCTTGTAGTTCAGGCGCAGACCTAGGCGCTGAACGTACTCCAAGAGCAGGGCTACATGATGATGCGGCACTGCTCCTCTGAGACTGCACAGACCAGCCAGTCGACGAGGTAATTTAGGATCCTGATCCCTCTCTGCCTCAGGGGGGAGAGGGCCGCATCCATACAGCGAGTGAAGGTTCGGGGTGCCAGAGAAATACCGAATGGCAGCACCCGAAACTCGTACACCCTGCCTGCGAAACCGAAGCGCAGGAACCGCCATTCACCCCTCCAGATGGATATCTTGAAATACGCATCCTTGAGGTCTATGGTGGCAAACCAGTCCCTTGCCATGGCTGCCTGTCTCACCCTGGGGACTGTCAGGAACCGGTATCGCAAGGGCTGGAGATACCTGTTGAGACCCCTGAGGTCCAGAATCGGGCGAAGCCCTCCATCCTTCTTTGGGGTCAGGAAGTAGGGTGGACATCTCCGCCTCCAAAACTAGTCTCTGTTGAGGATCGCTCACCGCTGTAAAGGTGGGTTTCCTTGTCACAGGTGGCCAGCATGAAAACTGGATATGTATCCATGGGTCATGGTTGAGACCACCCATGGGTTCGCTCCCAGGGCCAACCAGGCCGTCTCGCGAGAGGCAGGTGGAGGACACTGGTTGGCCAGGGCCTGGTAATTGTCAGGAGGGCGGGGGGCTCTTGGAGGACCCCATGGCCTTAGCAGGTGGTCCTCTCCTTCTGCCCTGTCAGAGGTACCTACCCCGCCAGGAAGCCTCCAACTGGAGTCTGAGATCCCCTTGACCCATGTCGAGGCCTCTGGAGTTGGAGCTGGCTGAGACCGAGACAGCATTGACCCCCTAGAGCCCGTGACACACCTGGCAAGGCCCCCTGAGACCTCCTTTGCACAGCGACAGCTCTCCTGTGCCTGCTGCATCAAGGCGATAGCATGAGGCCCAAACATAGCAGTGGGTTCCACCCAGAAGGAAGCCAATGCACTGCCTGCTGCCCCAGCCTGCTCCTTCATCACTGAGGAGAGGCATGAGGAGGCCGTCTGCAGCTCCTCACCTACATTGGTGTCCTCCTGAACCCGACGAGACAAGTCGCGGAGGTAAAGGGACAGAATAGCCCCGGTATTGGCCAGCCGAGTCTGCACCGCCATAGCCTTATGTAGCTTAGCAAGCAGACTATCCATAACCCTGCAGTTCTTGCTGGAGCAGGTGGCATTACCAAGGATGGAGCTGGAGGGAGAAACTACTGGGGTGAGGGTTCGGTCCACTGGGGGAAGTGGCCCACGGGCAATCTGGTCCCTGTCATGCACATTGGAAAACTGGCGACATGTTGCAGACCACTTGTGAGTAGCTGCCGGAGAATGGAACTGCTGGCACAGCAGCTCTTTAAAGTCAGGTAGGAGGGGCACCTGGGTAGATGCAGGGCGCACCTCCATATCCTCCTCAAACCTAGAGGATGCGGCTTGGGGGTTCTCAGGGAGGGCAACGCCCAGAGCCCTGGAAGCTCTATTAATCACCTCCTCAAAACAGCGATCTAACTCTCCTCTTGTTACTTCGCCCACTGTCTGCTGTGCACAAGAGAGGTCATTGTCCTCAGAGGAAAAGACGGTTTCCACATCCATGTCTTCCTCCTCAGCCTCCTCTTCCTCCCTGCCTAACTCTGAAGGTGGGGGAAGGAAGGAGCTAAGTGGAGGTCGGACCACCATAGGCTGAAGAGGAAGCAATGGAGCCTGCCAGGCTCCTGAACACTCCCTTCTCACCTCCGGGGCTGCAGGCATTCTCCCAGTTTTCTGCCTACGCCCATCAGAAACATGGGAAACTACACGCTTTGCAACAAAACGGTGACAACGAGCCTCCCTAGTGCGTGCAGGCAAAATAAAACAGTCCATGCAACACTGAGGGTTCTCCTTAGAAACCAGAGCATACTCATGTCCCAAACATAGTACGCAGCTATCATGCTCATCCTCTAGGGGCATGGCTACCCCACAACCCACACAGCAATGTCCCTCCTGATATGCCATATGTAGTGTAATGTTTTATGACTAATCAGGTAAAGGCCCCTACTCTGCATAAATTGATTAAGTTTGAATGTAATCATATGCTGATCAGATAAATATTTTATCCTGTATAAGTTGATTAAGTCTAATGATTAAGTTGTGTGATATCTTGTATCCTGTGTAACCAAAAAAAGTGAATCATTGTTGTAACCAAACACACACACACACACACACACACACACACACACACACACACACACCTTGAAACACATCATATCATCATATAAAGCACACACACATAAGACATTATGCTAACCACACACACACACACACACACCTGAAAACACATCATATCATCATATCATATCTTGTATGGTTTAAAGCACACACACATAAGACATTATGCTAACCACACACACACACACACACACACACACACACCTGGAAACACATCATATCATCATATCATATCTTGTATGGTTTAAAGCACACACACATAAGACATTATGCATCACCTGAAAATGTAACAATAGACACACACACACTCAAAGGTCTGTAATTGATTATATGTGAGCTCAGGGGATCATATTAAAGAAAAGATCCCCGGAGCTCACATGTCTTTTAAAAAAATAAAGTGTACAGCGGTTCAAGGCTATTGAAGGGGAAAGTTCGGTATTTTCCAGGGCCCTGAGGTCAGCCTCGAAACCTATTGGAAGGGAAAGTTTGGTACTTTCCAGGGCCCTGAGGTCAGCCATGAACAAAAGCCAGATTGGTCGCTACCACTGGCTCATGATCAGGGCAGAATTGGACAAAAAAGGAAAGGTTCTCTACCAATGGAAATCGACTGCTGTAGGATGGAATAGGAAAAAAAGTCGGAGATTCAGCTGAATCTCCACCTTTTTTTCCTATTCCATCCTACAGCTTAAAAGAGAGTGTTCAGTAGCAGATCTTCAGTCCTGCTCCAGAGCTTGACTCGTTGAGTTGTGATGTGTTTGTTGCCTGCGAGCACATTAAACTCAGTTGCATCTGATTCTACGTGTCTCCAGTGATTTTTTGACCTCTGAGTATTTGAGTTTTGATATCTAATGGAAGACAAAGAAAGTTTGTTCGGGAGGCAGGGAGCGGGGTTGCGAGCTTCTTGGCACAGCTCGAGACCTTGACTTTTCTTCTTCCACACATACTGCCAGGGACAGGGACCTGGAAGTACTCCGCCACTTCCTGTTTACCGCTAGCCAGCGCTAGCACCGCAGCTAATTTGTTTATATTTATTGTGTGGAAGTGTACTCTGTGTGCCGGCCGCTGTGGGAGCCGTACGCTATGAGGGGGTGAGTGGGGGAGTGCTTGAACTGGGAGAGGGAGAGGGCGAGCCGCCGAGCACGCCAGCCCGCGAGCTACAAGCAATACGCCGGGGAAAAACTCCGCTAAAACCGGGAGTCAGAGACCTCCGGCTCAACCAGACCAGGACAGACAATGCTCAACGTGGACCTCACCGAGCGCGTCAGCTCACGAGCCGCGAGCAATACGCCGGGGGGGGGGAAACTCCGCCAAAGCCGGGAGTCAGAGACCCGTACATATGGAATATGTAACGGAGTGGAGAGATAGTCTCGAGACAATAGAGATCAGGATTAGCTAACTAGCGCCCCACAGTCCTTGCGCCTCACTCCTTGCTATTATGGATTGCTTCAGTGGGAGGAGAGTGAGTGGGAGATCTGAAGACCGACCTTCTGTCTGTGGCTGCGGCTGCGGCTCAAAGTCAGTCAGCGCAAACTCCCAAGTACCAGGTGTGGCAGCAGACTGGGGCCAGCGACAGTACTGGGTCTAACCTGTCTGCTGTTTGCTGATCTAGTAGCAAGTCAAGGCTGTCCGGTCCCCCAGAGGTGGGGTTTGTGCTGGCTGACGTTGGGTTGCTGTGGCTGCAGACTTGGGGTCAGTCTCTAGAGCTGCTTCCCGCTCTCCGTCCAGTAAGGTGGTCTGAGTGGTGGGGAAGTGAGGACACACTGTGATTCGAAATCACAGCTGATCTCTGCAGGACTCCACTGAGTCCAGACTGGAGAAGGTTTATGGTTTGATGCTATTGGACAGGCAGATAGGGGGCAGACAGAGATGAAAGATTAGTTGGTAACACTTTACAATAAGGTACACAAAATTAGAGTAGTTACTGAAGAACAAATGAGGAACTGATGAGGAACGAATAAGGAACAAATGAGTAGTTACTGAGGGACTAAGCTACACAAAATTAGAATAGTTACTGAGGAACTAATGAGGAACGAATGAGGAACTAACTATTAGTTAATGATCAGTTCTTCATTAACTCACGATCAAATTTCATAGAGGAGTTAATCACGACTTAATGATTAGTGAACTAGTTACTTTATCAGTACAGAATCATTACTCAATAACCTGTCCATTAAAGTAAAGTGACACACTTCATCATCATCTTTACAGTTAGTTCCTTAACAAAGAAAAATCACAGACAGCAGGATTCTTGAGAAGAGTTTTATTCATTATTTTCAGACCACATACACATTAATATGATCATCCATGTTATTCTGTACGATGATGCCTTAGAAATAAATATGATAGTGTGTCACATTTTAGGTAGGCTAAGCTTAAAGAATTTATCATGGGGGCTGCGTGTAAAGTACAGTATACTGATCACACTGTTGTTCACAGTACAGTTGTTTGAGGGGCACAAAATTTGAAATATGAATCAAACTTGGAATGAATGAGGAACTAACTTTTAGTTAATGGTCAGTCCTTCAGTAACTCCTAATCAAATTTCAGAGGAGTAGTTACTAAGGAACTAATGAGGAACTAACAATTAGTTAATCACTACCTACCGTTTTTGTATACCCTAAAGTAAAGTGAGACATCAAAATGAGTAGGTAATGAGCACTGAATCGTTAGCCTACCTACTCATTTTGTCTCACTTTACTTTAGGGTACACAAAAAGGGTAGGTAATGATTAACTAATAGTTAGTTCCTCATTAGTTCCAAATTTTCGGCCAATGGAGCATGTTGAATTGGCGGCTGAGCTTGTCGGTGAGAGAGATCACTCGGATTGGCTGTTCAGGTTTTATTTCCTCACCCCTGTAGTGAGTGGATCTGCCTGTAGTGAAACCGGGGCTAACCGGTGCTTTCTCCTCAGGCTCCACTTCACTCAGCTGCCTGACAGACCCGCTGCTTTTTCCCTCTTTAACCTGAATAACAAACCGGGGCTAGCTGTGAGGCTAGCGGAGCGCTAGCCGCAGCGTGACCGGAGTGAAGCACAGCCAGTTAGCCTCTGCTAGCTTCCCAGCTAGCCCTGGCTCTCTGTTTGGTTTCAAACGAAGAGCCGGGATGTAGTCGGGATGTTGTCAGACACAAAACTAACCGGTATGCATTGCCAGTGATTGAATCTGTGCAGGCCTGGCTCATCTCGAGCGCACCTATTGCATTCATCGGACTTCCAGTTTCCCTTTTTGCGTTACTTCCTCTCACGAAGCCACAGAACGTACATGGTACTTGGCCATCGGATGTAGTCTTTGTAGTGTGTTCAAATGCAACTGACACAGGGCGACGTGAGGCAACGTAGATGACGCAACAGTTGGCTTTCATCGCTGCTAGTTCTTTGATGTCAGTTTGGTGTGTCAGCACCTTAAGGCATCATCGTACAGAATAACATGGATGGTCATATTAATGTGTATGTGGTCTGAAAATAATAATTAATAATTATAATAGTTTAATTAGAATAAAACTCTTCTCAAGAATCCTGCTGTCTGTGATTTTTCTTTGTTAAGGAACTAATTGTAAAGATGATGATGATGATAATGTGTCACTTTACTTTAGGACATAAAAAGGTTAACTAATGGACAGGTTATTAAGTAATGATTCTGTACTGATGAAGTAACTAGATCACTAATCATTAAGTCATGATTAACTCCTCTCTGAAATTCGATCACAAGTTAGTTCCTCATTAGTTCCTCCGGAAGTACTCCTCTGAAATTTGATCATGATTTACTGAGGAACTGACTATTAACTAATAGTTAGTTCCTCATTAGTTCCTCAGTAACTACTCCTCTGAAATGTGATCATGAGTTACTGAGGAACTGACCATTAACTAATAGTTAGTTCATCATTAGTTCCTCATTCATTCCTCATTAGTTCCTCAGTAACTCTAATTTTGTGTAGCTTTGTTCCTCATTAGTTCCTCAGTAACTACTCTAATTTTGTGTACCTTAGTTCCTCATTCATTCCTTATTAGTTCCTCATTCGTTCCTCATTAGTTCCTCAGTAACTACTCTAATTTTGTGTAGCTTAGTTCCTCAGTAACTACTCATTGTTTCCTCATTAGTTCCTCACTAGTTTCTCATTAGTTCCTTATTCGTTCCTCTTTAGTTCCTCTTCTACTCTAATTTTGTGTAGCTTAGTTCCTCAGTAACTACTCATTCGTTCCTCATTAATTCCTTATTCGTTCCTCATTAGCTCCTCAGTAACTACTCTAATTTTGTGTACCTTATTGTACAGTGTTACCGTTTAGTTTTAATCACCAATTGTGTGAGACATGACTTTAAACCTACAAATTAAGAGAGAATGCAGGCCTTAAAGCAACACTTACCTTTCTGGAAATTTTACATTTTTCTTTGTTTAGTTTAAAATGCTAGTAATAAGCCGATGGCACACTGAAATGTAAGTGAATTCCACCAGAGATGACAACTCATAATTATACCATTCTCATATGGTTCTAAGAAACTCCGACCAATCACTGCATTTGGACCGAATACAATGATTGGTCAGAGTTTTCTCCTGTCCTGTCTGTCTTCCCCACGTGGAGGCCTCCAACAGACGTAACGCTCACGTAACATCCCCCTCCGACACCCTCCACCCCTGAGTCTGTGAGACAACAGATATGCTAGTAACAGGGACGCTTGTGGATATAAACTAGTAATAGGGACGCTAATCTATTTGTAACACTGATGAAGACCCAAGAGGTTGAAACCGGTCGTTTTTTTAAGTGTCTTTGTACTAGCCATAATAAAATAAAGGCTTTTTAATGAAGTAATTAAGCTACATTTTTTCTTTCCCTGCTCCTTGCAAGAGTACCTGAAGTTTGTTTTTCCTCTTTGGTAAGATTTTGAGCCCTCTTCTTCAAGAGCACCTGCATTTTTTCCCTTGAGTTTTTGGATAATAACAATTGGTCCTTGAGCACACCACTACCTCTCTCCTCAATTAACATTATCTTCCTTGTGCATTTCCACTTACTATAACGTTAACGCTACCATCTATAACGTTAGCACTGTAACCTTATTCTAAAACTCATCAGTCATCACTGACTCTGGTTGAGTTTTAAAACTTTGCATTTATAACATTACACTCGCCCTCTTCTTCTGTATATCTAACATTACCATGCCAACGCCTACGTCTATCAAAGATGCAATGAGGACGTAATGGAGGAGAGGGGAGTAGGCCTTTGGAGGGAGGTCGAGTTGTGGATGTTCAAAGTGCTGTGTGTGAAATGCAAGAAAGGTAAGAGCTGCTTTAATTAAGTTATTTTTCTGCTTTCTTAACAGGGAGATAAGTTAGAGTTTACAATAAACATGGGTACAAATCCTAGGTGAATCAGATTAGTTATTTGTGGTATTAAAGTTTTTGAGAGCATAAATAGAGCGATGTTAAACCTTTCAAATGATGAAGTAAGTGTGTGCTCATAAATCATCCCCTTAAACCTGTCAAACACTGCTAGAGAAATGACAGTTTGTCAGTTTGTAGAAATTATTTGTAGTTGTAGAAAGACATTATCTGAATGACATTTTTATACAACCTGTCACCTTGATTCTAATTTCTGATACATGAATTAACTTCACTGGATTAGTTTCTAGATAATAATTAAACTAATAAGCATTTTCCTCTCAAGACCAAGACTAAAACTAAAATAGCTGTCAAAATTAACACTGCTTTGACCTGCTAGCCTGCAGCAAAGTTGAGCAGTGGGCTACACAGGTCTGATAAGCTCACTTCATTCTAACTCTACATAGACAGATTTTGTTCATCCTCTTACTGGAAACAGCAGTCGGGCACAGTGATTTCCTAATTAGATTCATCTTATGTGCACACTAAATCATTAAATATAGTTATTTATACAGCAGTGTGTTTGCAGTCAGTGCTGTGGCATGTGAGTATGTGGCAAAAACTGTTGAACTCGTGATGTCTTGCAACTTTGGTTGTCTACACACACTAGCTGCCACTAAGTGCATTGTGTATACCCATGGGTGGTTTAAAATGAACTTTAGAATAAGCAATTAAATGTTTTAATTGTTTTGCCAATATAGGCCCTCAAACTGTACATCACACACAGACACACAGACACACACACACAGACACATACACACACACACTCTTAATACCATCTTCTATGGCAAGACATAACAAAATCAGATCAGTTCCTTTTTTCTGGCTCCTTGGATTAATTACTGTAAGCATGGTCTTAAAGTCAGAAGAGAAATCTACAGTTCTGTTTAATTCATCTCAAATAAACGTACATTTCCATACATCTCCTCTTGATCTTACAGTAACTGAAAGATGTAAACTTTTAATTCCTCACAGCTTCTACTGATGATGAATTCTGATGGAGTTGCTCATAAGCTGTTCAGCTAACAACCCGTGAATTCCCTTTGGCAAATCTGAAAAAACTGCATCCTTCTGCAGTTCCCTGACATAACTAGAAACAATTTGACATTGATCTTTTGCAGGATATGAAGATTTCCTGTGAAGGTTTTATAAATAACTACATGACAGAAGTCACCAGTTGAGGTGTCTGAGAACTCTTTAATGTGAAAGAATGGAAAAAAACACAAAAGGTGGATATTGCATACATCCAGCCTCAGCTGGGTAGAGCTATAAGAATAACACAGCACTATATCATAAAAAGATGAAATAGTCTGCACTCATATTTAGATAAACTTTGCAAGATATCCAATGTTGCAATGAAGCAACATTTTGGCACAGTGGCAATTTTGACAAGTTAGCTAAACCCACATTAAAGTTAAAAAAAATTACTGCTTCAAGATTTAATTTTTTAAGTGAGAGGCAGAATCCATCATCTCATGTGCAGCCAACAAGCACAAATAACACTGTTCTTTAATCACAATGATATTTTTGAGACCTTGAAGTATCAGCAGTAAGTGCCAAAGAGAGGTGTTTCATGAGAAACGTCTCATCACTCCTGTCTGACACTTACCACGTCTGACTAAAATAAACTAACAAAGTTGTTACGTGTGATGTTCAACTTCTTAACAAAAAGAAAAAACTACAGTTACCGCCCTGTGGTTGTATGCCTCTGCACACCAGTCAAGTATCTCTTGCAGTTTACATCCATGTCTGTGAAAATGTGGAAGCTTTACACATATCTTTCCCCCCCAGTCAGCACAGTTTCAAGGTGGACATACCAATTAAGTATTTGACCAAATATTTCCTCATCTGTTCCTGAGATATGACATTAAATAATGGCCAGAAAAGTGTTTTATGCAGAAAATGATGATGTCACAGTGAAGTTGACCTTTGACATTTTGGTTCTAAAATGTCATCACTTCATTATTTTATCTTAGTAGACATTTGTGTGAAGTTTTGTCATAATTAGCATGTGAATTATTAAGTTATAGCCAAAAAACATATTTTGTGAGGTCACACAGACCGCCTTTGAACTTTGACCACAAAATTCTAATCAGTTTATGATAATGAGAAATACAAGGTCACAAAGACCTTGAACTATGACTACCAAAATCTAATCAGTTCATTGTTGAGTCCAAGTCAACCTTTGTGCCAAATTTGAAGAAATTCCCTCAAGGTATTCTTGAGATATCATGTTCATGAGAATAAGACAGACAAGGTCACAGTGACCTTCACCTTTGACCTATGACCACCAAAAACTAGTCAGTTCATTGTTGAGTCCAAGTGGATATTTGTGACAAATCTGAAGAAATTCCCTTCCCTTGAGATATTGTGTTAACAAGGATGCGTTGGATGGATGGACGTATGGGCAGATAACCCAAAAACATGATGCCTCTGGCCACAGCTCTTGCATAAAAAAGTAAGGACTTCTCAAACTGATGGTGTAGTTCATTAACATGTTCTTTATTAAAGGATAACTTCGGTATTTTTCAACCTGGGCTCTATTTCCCCATGTGTATGTGTGCATATGATTCATAGGTACAGCTCGTTCTAAAATTGGTTCAGTATTGAGGGAGGCAGCAGCCGCGAGGTAGATATGGGGGCAAATGTGTCCCGTATAAGTTTGTGCATTAAAAGTGCTTTATTTCGCCACTGACCGGTTCAGATCGCCAGTGCTATCTCTGGCAAAGCTCTCACGAGATGACGTCACAGCCAGGAGGAGGTGAAGGGTCAGGGAAATGCATAGTTTGCTATTTAGAGATAGAGAGAGAGATAGCACTGGCGATCTGAACCAGTCAGTGGCGAAAATAAGCACTTTTAATGCACAGACTTATATGGGACGCATTTGCCCCCGTTACCGTTTTAGCTCGTTTCACGGTTCCCAGTTGCATCCACCTCCCTCGATACTGAACCAATTTTAGAACGAGTAGTACCTATGAATCATACACACCGTTGCTGTAGTAATTAAACTATTTTTTCAGAAACTGAACTTGGACCCAGTCATGTCTGTTGTATTTGTTGCCAGAGACAAAAAGAAAAAAAGTTGCAAGCTGATCCACAGCTAATGTCACCTGTAATTTTTTGCTGCATGTGTTTTTCCATTACACAGCAAGGCAGGTAAAAGACCAGTTGGAGGTGAGCTGTTTGCAGTAAGAGCCTGTTGTCTTCAGCTCTTAATCTAATATCTCACTGTGGCTGTTTTTGATTTCACTCTTCCTCCCTGCGATATTATTAGACGTACATTTATTGAAAGAAAGACTACCAACAAAGTTTTGCTAATTCAGTAATAAACACATTTCATTTTCTCTAGATTCTTCACAACAAAAGTAATATAAAAACTTTTATTGTGAAGCACCAAAATAAGGAAATGTTGAGTTTTTTTTAGCAGAAACTTCACACACCCTCTGATACAGCTGATAGTGAACATGAAACAATAAAATAAAGCAGGTATCTAGAGTAAAAACAGGACGCAGAAGAGGCAAAAAAATATCATACAATGGTTGTTGTGTGTTTTCATATCACTACAGATTACATTATAGAAGGGTGCCAGTTATCAGCACATCTGGGTCATGCTGTACTGTGCATTGTCATGTTCAGTGTGTTTCCATTAATATACCTATGTCTACAATGTATCCTGTTCTGCTTTTGTGTCCAAAGGTTGCTTGAGAGCAGCGGGAATCAGGAGCTGGCCTCTGTTTTGTTTTGTTTCTCCATCCTGGTGATCGGCACATCTGGGTGATATTAGTATATATTTTATCTGTTTCTATTCACATCCCCTACAACTGCAGAGCAACACTGGCATACACTCCTGTTCTTATGCATAATTCTCCGGTGCTGCTGTAGCTGACAGGCACACAATTCCAGCTCTGGCCTAATAATTTGCTCATACCAGTCATACTGACTTAATCACACAGCATTCCAGTTGATGTGCTAACCTCAATATTTGCTTATTGTGTTTCATATCATACACCCACAGATTTTTATCCATATCTCTTAATTATCAGACAGGCAACCTCTGCCTGACCCTCCCTGTGTCCCAGGCCATTGATTTATTTTTACCTGTCTAGGGATTTAATTGTTCGACATCATCACGCTATTATTAATAAGCAGGGGATCTTAATACAAAGTGGTAAACACTTTATGTGAATGCATGAATAAGAACTAAAATTATTATTATATTATGGCTGTAGAACCATAATATTACTTATTCCATTAACAAATAGTGTAACTAATTGCTAATTCAATTTCAGTAATAATATTACAGTTACCCCAAAACCAAACAATTCCTTATACAACATTACTTTTGATATCGCTCCACTGCTGACTTGAAATAAAACAATCACATCAGCGGATTAATTTTCATAATCCTTCTTCGTATGTGGTATGGCGCTGAGCAGACCTGCCAACTCTGCAATGCCCCGAGCCCAAACCTGAAGCACATTCTGTCCAGCTGCAAAACATTGCTGGCACAGGGCCGATACAGGTGGCACCACAACCGTGTCCTGCACAAGCTTGCAGAAGTGTTGGAAGCCCACAGGCTTGAGGCCCAGAGGAAGAAAATCCCCGAGGAGCAAGGGAGGCAAGAGAGGGAGATACTCAAGCTGGTGAAGGAAAGGCGGCTACTCAGGAAGTCTTGGAGGAAGGCAAACGCAAGTGAAAATGAGGGTCTGTTGGCACTTTGGGACCAAATTAGAATCAAGCTTTCATCCCTTCGGAGGGTAGAGCGGATCTGGAAAAGGAGAAGTAGGAAAGAGAGGGAGAGGGCAAGATTCTTCCGGGACCCTTTCAAGTGTGCCAAGGGCCCACTGGAACAGAAGAAAAATGGGAAGTTGGAGGCCACTGTGCAGGAGCTAGAGGATCACATCAAGAGCCAACTGGGTGACCAGGAAAAGAACATCCAACTTGGCTCGCCAGGACATGTGCCTCGCCCTGTGGAGCCAGAGTCACAGTTTGACACCACACCACCCAAATGGGCTGAGATCAGGCGTGTGGTAGACAAGGCAAGATCTGCCTCAGCACCAGGTCTGAATGGCATACCATACAGGGTATACAAGAACTGCCCCATGGTGCTGAAGCTTCTGTGGAACCTGATGCGAGATGTCTGGAAGACGCAAAGCATCCCATCAGAGTGGAACAGAGCTGCGACCACCTTCATCCCCAAAGAACAGGATTCCCGAAACATCAGCCAGTTCAGAGGCATTGCCCTCCTGAATGTGAAAGGAAAAAAATTTTTCTCAGTGGTGGCAAGACGACTGACCAACTATTTCCTAGATAACAACTACATCGACACCAGCTGCCAGAAGGCAGGTGTCCCAGGATTCCCCAGCTGCGTGGAGCACTCCATGATGATCTGGGACCAGATTCAATCAGCCAAGCGGCAGAAGTCAGACCTCCACATTGTCTAGCTGGATCTGGAGAATGCCTATGGCTCTGTCCCTCACCAGCTGATCACCTTTGCCCTTGAGTTTTTCCACATCCTATCCTGCATCCAGAATCTGGTATCCAACTACTTTAGCAGTTTCCAATTCTGCTACACAACACAGGAGGTTATAACCAGTTGGCATCCCCTCGAGAAGGGCATCACCGTGGGGTGCTCGATCTCTCCTATCCTCTTCACAGCAGCCTTGGAGATCATTCTGATTGGCGGGAGACAAATGGGTTGAGGAATGAAATCACAGTCAAGCCAACGACTGCCAGCCTTATGGAGCTAAATAGATGATGTAACAAGCCTCCTACCAACAGGGGCTTGTACAGCCCGGCTCCTTAAAAGGCTTGAAGAACTCCTCCCTTGGGCCAGAATGAGAGTCAAACCAGCTAAGTCTCACAGTCTGTCTATTAGGAAGGGAGCCAGGAACGAACTCACCTCTTTCACAGTGAACAGAGAGAGTATTCTGTCGCTGGCGGAACACCCTGTCCGAAGCCTTGGGAGACTCTACACAGCTGATCTGTCTGACAAACACATGACTGAAACCACCATGAAAGGTTCTGGAAAGGATCAGAAACTTAAGGTTTGGTGCTATCAATTCACCCTCTACCAGCGTCTGATGTGGCCCCTCAAACTGTGTGAGATCACCACTGGCACAGTATTGAGGATGGATGCCAAGGCCAACAGATTCATCCGCAAGTGGCTAAGCTGCCCCAGAGCCCCTCCAACGCAGCTCTCTTTGGACGGAACACACTACAGCTTAAACCTGGGCTGCAGACAGGAGAAGGCGAGGCTTTTGTTAGAGCTAAGGGACTCGTCTGATCCGTCTGCCAAAAACACCAAAGCACCAGTTCGGACAGGTCGCAATTGGAGGGCCGGGCAGGCAGTCGACCAAGCCATCAGTCGACTGAGGAACCTTGAGATCGTTGGCAGGCACAGTCAGGGAGAGCTGGCCTGGGATGGGGAATAGCTCCTAAGTTTTGGTCCAAAGCCACAAGGAAGGAGAGTAAAGAACTGGTGGTCGCAGAGGTGGTCAGGGCAGAGGAGGAGCAGTAGCTACAAAATCAAAGCACTCGGCCAGCAGCAGCAGGTACGGTGGACAACCTGGGAAGGAGTGGTCGACCGGTCCATAAAATGGACCGACATGTGGAAGATGCCTCAAGCCAGGCTAAGCTTCCTCATTAGAGCCACCTACAACACCCTCCCCAACCTTTGTACGTGGTATGGCGCTGAGGAGACCTGCCAACTCTGCAATGCCCTGAGCCCAAACCTGAAGCACATTCTGTCCAGCTGCAAAACATCCCTGGCACAGGGCCGATATAGGTGGCACCACGACCGTGTCCTGCGCAAGCTTGCAGAAGTGTTGGAAGCCCGCAGGCTTGAGGCAAACAAAGGCCAATCAACAACATCCCAGCAGCTGATCCAGTTCGTCAGGCAAGGAGTGGGGGCTTATCACCCAAAGGGAGAGATCGCTGTTAAAACCTGGGAGTGAGCGGAACCTGAGAGTGGACCTCGACCAGCAGCTCAAGTTCCCAACAGAGATCACCACAACCACACTGCAGCCAGACATGATTCTGTGGTCCACCTCAGCCCGAATAGTGGTAATGGTAGAGCATGTCGTGAAGAGTGTGGGAGTGGCTGATGAGGCAGAGCAAGGCAGCTTCTGGCTTTGGATAAGAAGGAAGGATAAGGCGTGGGGAAGGCAAGGGTCCTAGGGTCAGTTGCAGGGGACGGTAGGGAGATGTCCCTATCTGTTGCTCCACCACTGTGAGATGCTCCGGGATTAAAGGAGCAAAACATCAATGAAGGGTGGCTCCCGGCTGATGACTCTGCAGCTGACCCATTGGCACCGTCGGAGGTGTAACAGGCAGCGGTGCCCTGCAGGAAGCCCATTACCTGTGCTTACACCATGCTGCTCAAGCACGCCACAAAGCAGCAGGCTAGTTTGGAAGATGGAAACACTTACCTTAGAAATATTCCCATCACTTTGATTTTGTCAGAAGGAAAGATGACAAGAACTGTTGCTGCAGGTAGTAAAACTAAAACAGTTTCCAATACAAAAACTGTTTCCGTTTCTGTCAATTCCATGTTGTCCCTCCTGTTGTCCCTCCCTAACAGTCTTTCCACAGAATCCCTCGCTATCGGATCATTATTTGATTACTTTTGATTTCTTTTTACTCGATTACACGCCACTCAGCAACAGTTACTATACCAGATGTTTATCAGATAGTGCTGTCGCAAAATTTAAGGAAATGATTACTTCGTCGTTAAATTCAATACCAAGTCCTTTAGTAACAGAGGTTTCCCGCACCGACTTTAACCTCTCCCGAATTGATCAATTTGTTGATAGCGCCGTAAGCTCGCTGCGAACAGCACTCGACTTTGTAGCTCCTCTTAAAAAGAAGTTAACAAAACAAAGAAAGTTCGCTCCTTGGTATAACTCTGAAACCCGTAAATTAAAACAAATATCGCGAAAGTTTGAAAGGAATTGGCGATTAACCAAACTGGAAGAATCTCGTTTAATCTGGGCAGACAGTCTCAAAACTTATAAGAGGGGCCTCCGCAATGCCAGAGCAAACTATTACTCAGCTTTAATAGAAGAAAACAAAAAAACCCCAGGTTTCTTTTCAGCACTGTAGCCAGGCTGACTGAGAGTCAAAGCTCTATTGAGCCTTGTATTCCTTTAGCCCTTAGCAGTAATGATTTTATGAGCTTCTTTAATGACAAAATTCTAACTATTAGAGGCAAAATTCATGACCTCCTGTCCTCAGATAGTACCTATCTAACCTCAAACACAGCTGTAACACCTAATATTTATTTAGATTGCTTCTCCCTAATTTTCTTCAAGAATTGACTGCATGATTTCTTCATCTAAATCATCAACGTGTCTCTTAGACCCCATCCCAACTAGGCTACTCAAGGAGGTCTTACCTTTAGTTAACACTCATATATTAGATATGATCAATATATCCTTATTAACAGGCTATGTACCACAGTCTTTTAAGGTAGCTGTAATTAAACCTCTACTAAAAAAGCCCACCCTGGATCCAGAGGTGCTAGCCAACTATAGACCAATATCTAATCTTCCCTTTATGTCAAAGATCCTTGAGAAAGTAGTCGCAGACCAGCTGTGTGATTTTCTCCATGATAATAATTTATTTGAGGAATTACAGTCAGGATTTAGAGCGCATCATAGCACTGAGACAGCACTAGTTAAAATTACAAATGACCTTCTGATTGCTTCAGACAAGGACTCGTCTCTGTACTTGTTTTATTAGATCTTAGTGCGGCGTTTGACACTGTTGACCATGAAATTCTGCTACAGAGACTGGAACACTTAATTGGCCTAAAAGGTTCTGCACTAAGCTAGTTTAAATCTTATTTATCTGATCGTTTTCAATTTGTTGACGTTCATAATGAATCATCCGTACGTACTAAAGTTTGTTTTGGAGTTCCGCAAGGTTCTGTGCTTGGACCAATCCTATTTATTCTATATATGCTTCCTTTAGGCAACATCATTAGAAATCACTCTATAAATTTCCATTGTTATGCGGATGATACACAGCTGTATTTATCGATGAAGCCAGAAGAAAGTGATCAATTAACTAAACTTCATAATTGTCTTAAAGACATAAAAACTTGGATGAGCACCAATTTCCTGATGTTAAATTCAGACAAAACTGAAGTTATTGTTCTTGGCCCCAAACAACTCAGAGACTCTTATCTGATGACATAGTTTCTCTCGATGGCATTGCTCTGGCCTCTAGCACTACCGTAAGAAACCTCGGAGTAACATTTGATCAAGATTTGTCTTTTAATTCTCATTTAAAACAAACCTCACGGACTGCATTTTTTCATCTGCGTAATATTGCAAAAATTAGGCCTATCCTGACCCAAAAAGATGCAGAAAAATTGGTCCATGCTTTTGTTACCTCAAGGCTGGATTACTGTAACTCTCTATTATCAGGTAGCTCTAGTAAATCATTAAAAACTCTCCAGCTAATTCAGAATGCAGCAGCACGAGTACTAACAGGAACTAAGAAACGAGATCATATTTCTCCTGTTTTAGCTTCTCTGCACTGGCTCCCTGTAAAATCCAGAATTGAATTTAAAATCCTACTGTTAACTTATAAAGCTCTAAATGGTCAAGCTCCGTCATATCTTAGAGAGCTCATAGTGCCATATTATCACACCAGAACTCTGCGCTCTGAGAACGCAGGGTTACTCGTGGTCCCTAAAGTCTCCAAAAGTAGATCAGGAGCCAGAGCCTTCAGCTATCAGGCTCCTCTCCTGTGGAATCATCTTCCTGTTACGGTCTGGGAGGCAGACACCGTCTCCACATTTAAGGCTAGACTTAAGACTTTCCTCTTTGATAAAGCTTATAGTTAAGGCTGGCTCAGGCTTACCCTGTACCAGCCCCTAGTTAGGCTGACTTAGGCCTAGTCTGCCAGAGGACCACCTATAATGCACCCGACACCTTCTCTCTCTCTCTCTCTCTCTCTCTCTCTCTCTCTCTCTCTCTCGCTCTCGCGTATCCTATTACTGTATCTTGTTAACTCGGCCATTCTGGATGTCACTAACTCGGCTTCTTCTCCGGAGCCTTTGTGCTCCACTGTCTCTCAGGTTAACTCGTATTGCAGCGGTGCCTGGATAGTGTGACATGTGTGGTTGTGCTGCTGCCATGGTCCTGCCAGATGCCTCCTGCTGCTGCTGCTGCTGCTGCCATCATTAGTCATTAGTCATACTTCTACTGTTATTATATGATTATTATCATACATGTATACTGCCAGATACTAATATACTTTCAACATATTGTACCACAGTAGCCAGAACTATAACGACAATATTATTACTTTCATGAATGTTGCTGTAAGCTACTGTCATTACCAGGGATGTCATACAGATTATTGTATTGTGTCATACAGATTACTGTTAATTTGTTATGCTGATCTGTTCTGTACGGCATCTATTGCACGTCTGTCCGTCCTGGAAGAGGGATCCCTCCTCAGTTGCTCTTCCTGAGGTTTCTACCATTTTTTTTTCCCCGGTAAAGGGTTTTTTTTGGGGAGTTTTTCCTTATCCGCTGTGAGGGTCCAAAGGACAGAGGGATGTTGTATGCTGTAAAGCCCTGTGAGGCAAATTCTATTTGTGATATTGGGCTTTATAAATAAAATTGATTGATTGATTGATTGATTGATTGTTTGATTCATCTTCCATCCCGCCTCTCGGTGGATCATCGGACTGTTTGTTCCACTGCAAAAAACGTCTTTAAACCTCTGGTCTGAAACACATACTACAATCGACAGCACGGCAATGTGCAGCTACAGAAAATACACCCCACCAAAAGTGAGCCTTCCTTGGCCACAGAGGTCAGCCGTAGCCCTATAGTGGCTAAACAACCAAAACTGGATTTTACTCGTGGGCAGCTGCACATACAAAGACGTAATAATGAAGATGAAATGTTGCACCATGAGTGACTCTCCGTCTTTCAGGCAGAGCGTTGGGAAAATACTGGTCACAAGCAACTGAAGAACCCCAGGTAAAAAAAATTTAAAAAATCATTTGCATGCTATCTGGCCTGAGCTACACTTTCCAGCAATTACTCTGACATTCACACAGAGGCACATATCTGAATTTTGGGGAGACAGGCAATTACCAATTTAATGAGGTGTAAAGGAAAAGTAATATAATGAGTAGTGTTATGAATTACTGTTGGCAAGAGTAATGAGTAATCTATTACATTTTTAGAGTAATCAGCCCAACACTGCTCAGACCTATCACTGTTTTGAAATGTACTGTAATAAACAGGAACTTCTGTGCTTTGATTGCCTGCTGTGAAACAACATGACCCTCATCCATTTAAAATCAACATTAGTTCTTCTAGGCTCATTTTGGTCAAAGTGATGGAAAACTAGTGTAATAAGCACACAGAGAGGAATATTTAGAGTTTTCAAATAAACACAAGAAGTTTGTGCTCTAGAAAAGGATCAACACTCAGTGAATACTCTCCTAAACCCTATGATACGCTATTATGGCAAGGCTTAACTATACAGACCAATGAGCAGTGATAACTAACATGCCTTTGGGGTCATCGGGTGGGAACCTCCTTTCACCAGTGTTTCGTCTAGTTGGTCCCACGACACCTCCAGGAAGCTAGACAGTGATCTCTGGCGTCCCAGAGACACTCCCCTAATGCCAGGTCTCACTGCTCTACACACTGACCACACAACCTCCTTTACCTTACCTATACTACCACACAGGAGGTAGACCCAGGGAAGGAAGCCTTGTTAGGCTATCACCCTCCCCCGCCGGGTTAGGCCATACAGTCTACCTCCCCACCTGCTGCATGGCCTCAAACAAAATGAATTCAACTAGGCCACTCCCACACTTAAATAACCTTCCTCTTCCTCTTTATTTACACGTGGCTTTCACAGCCCAAACAACACTGCCACCTTTCCTAGCACATTCACCATACTCTAATTCACACACTACATAACATAACTACAGTGTAAGCTAAAGTTAAAGGAGATAAATGAACTCACAGGATCAGCAAACACACTCACCCTGCCACATGGCCTCAAAATGGCCACCAAATGGATTCGACTAGGCCACACCCACACTTAAATAACCTTCCTCTTCCTCCTTACTAACACATGGCTTTCACAGCCCTAATTCACACTCTAATTCACACACTACTTAACATAAGCTAAAGTTAAAGGAGATAAATAAACTCACAGGATCAGCAAACACACTCACCCTGCTGCATGGCCTCAAACAAAATGGATTCAACTAGGCCACTCCCACACTTAAATAACCTTCCTCTTCCTCCTTACTTACACATGGCTTTCACACCTAGTCTTCCATCCTCGCTGCTCAGCTTCTGCTCCTAAATCTGCATATCTAAGCTTTTTTCTTTCATAGGCTTCTTCCACTGAGTCTTCGAAGGGAACTGTCAGTTCAATGAAATAAACTATCCGTTGACTCAATGACCACAACACTGTGTCAGGCCTCTGCTTAGTACAAACTATTTCCTGGGGAACAACAAGCTTTCCCCCTAAATCTACCTGCATTTCCCAATCACAAGCACCTACTAGGCGGCCACTCCCCTGCCTCCTTACTAACTTATCCCTTCTGTATTTCTCTCCCTCACGGACAAACTGAATTGCTAAATTCCTATCTTTATAACCTTCTGAATTGACCTCTCTTCGTTTCCCTTCGATTCCTGCAGCTAAACATTTCAACACCTGGTTATGTCGCCATGTATATCGGCCTTGTGACAAACTAACCTTACAGCCTGACAAAATATGCTTTAAGGTTGCCGTACCTGAACACAATGGGCATGATGGGTCCTCATTTACCCACAGTTTTAGGTTCTGGGGAGTTGGTAGCACATCATATGTAGCCCCTACCAGGAATCTAATACTATTCTCCTCCATACTCCACAGGTCCCTCCAACTAAGCCTCCTCTTCTCTACACTTTCCCAATTCAACCACTGTCCCTGTTTAGCCTGGGCCACTACCTTTGCACCCCTTACTATCTCCTCCTGTCTACGTATCTGTTCCACAACCAGCTTTCTTTTATCTTTGGGACCTGCTGTATTCCAAACCGGTTTGCCTGAGCCAAGCCCCAGGCCTCCCCGGCCATTACCTACGATCTCCGCATGCCTAAGAGCTGCCTCTGCCTGCTGAACTGCCGTTCTTGGGTTCCACTTCCTCCCCTTGGTTGGATTTGGAACCACACTCCTAACTACTACGTCCTTACTCCCAGACAACAAAAGCTCTGTCCTGACCTTAGTACATTTAAATTCCTCTGTCAAACTAGATACTGGCAGCTGAAGTATCCCTTTTCCATACAATGCAACACTACTTAGGCACCTAGGAACGCCCAACCACTTCCTAATATAGGAGCTAACCGACCTTTCAATTCTCTCCACAACAGATATTGGGATTTCAATGGCCACATTAACCTAGGATATAGTCCAAATTGTAAACACCACAACTTCAATTTTCCTGGAAGCTCTGATTTATCTATTCTAGCCAATCCTTCAGCCACCTCTTTTCTAAATGTCACCACCTGTTCCTTATCATTCAACTCTACATTGTACCACCTACCTAAACTCTTCACTGACTTTTCCCTAATTGTTGGGATGTCCTCATCATCTATGACAAACTTCCTATCACTTAACTTCCCTCTACATATCGAGATGCTTCTAGATTTACTAGGCTTGATCTTCATGCTGGCCCACTTCAGGTTCTTATTTACCTTCTCTAGTAGCCTCTTTGTACATGGCATTGTTGTGGTCACCAGTGTCATGTCATCCATGTAAGCCCTAACTGGTGGAAGATGCAACCCGTTCTGCCGTCTCTCCCCACCTACCACCCACTTAGAAGCCCTGATGATTACTTCCATCGCCATAGTAAATGCTAATGGAGAAATTGTACACCCTGCCATGATGCCTATTTCTAGCCTCTGCCAACCTGTTGTGAAATCTGCCGTACTTAGACACAACCTAATATCCTGAAAGTATGCTTTCACTAAGTTAACAACTACCTGTGGCACTCTGAAGTAATCAAACGCACTCCAAATTAGGCTGTGGGGTACTGAACCAAACGCATTTGCCAGATCTAAGAATACTACATGTAGGTCCCTTTTGTTAATCTTCGCTGCCTGAATCTGGTGCCAGATCATGCTAGTGTGCTCTAAACACCCTGAAAAACCTGGTATTCCTGCCTTCTGCACCATGGAGTAACTTATTACTTATTACTTTCAAATGATGGTAACTAGTAAGATGTAATATATAATATTTTAAGAGTAACTTGTCCAACACTGGTTATGGTTGATAACTCATGATAGAAATACCCACTTAAAAATCCAAAAGATAGCAACACAGGCACCCCATAGACCTGTGAATGCAGATATTTCCACTTGGCATAGCAGGTAAAGCACAGGGGAAATAACCACCACAAACACAGAGACTGAATTGCAATGTCTGTTTACAGTAACTTCCAAAAGAAAACCCCTGTGTCACATACTTGAAACAAAATGGCACTGAGCAAACACAGCCTCAATTGCTCTGTTCTTTACCTAAAAATCAATATCAGTTTGTGTGTAGGCTACACTATATTTAGAATATTTTCACTGCTTTACCTTGCTGTCAGGCAGTCCTTACTAACAAGGAACTGAAGCTGTTATCTAAAAGCCGCCAGATTCCATTGGCAAAATCAGTTATTTTACTATGCAGACCACGAAAGTACCTCAAAACCATCATGACCCACTCCTGGAGCCCCTATAGTTCACCTAGAGAGCCAACAGGTCTGTAAATGAGCGTGAATGTTCAAATGGCCCTCAGTTTCATTCCAGCACCTGGACTCCCCAGAAACCTATGCCAGGATCCTGTTTCTGTATTTTACCCCTACCTTCAAAACCATTATCCCGGCTCTGCTGCAGCACAAGCTCTCCAAGCTCTGTGTGCCCGGCTCCACCTTCTGGAGGATCACAGACCTCGTGTCTGACAGGAAGTAGCACCTGAAACTGGGAAAATATATATCCGACTCCCAGACCATCAGTACCCTCAAGGCTGCGTCCTTTCCCCTCTGCCTTTCTCCCTGTACACCATCAGCTGTACCTCTAGTCACAAGTCTGTCAAGCTCCTGAAGTTAGCAGATGGCACCACCCTCACTGAACTCATCTCTGGTGGGCATGAGTCCGCCTACAGGTTTGAGAATGACCATCTGGTGACCTTGTGCAGCCAAAACAACTAGAGCTCAACACTCTCAAGATAGTGGAGATACCCTGTGTGACTCCCCAGTCTTTCCACTTCCTGGGCTCCTTCATCACCCAGGACCTCAAGAGGAAGCAGCTCCCTCATCCAAAAAGCTCAGTAGAGGATGTACCTCCTGTGGCTGCTGAAGTAGTTCAGCCTGCCAAAGACAATAATGGTGCACTTCTGCACTGCCATCACCAAGTCCACAATGACACAGACTCTTTAAAGCACTACCCTTTGGCAGGAGGCTGCAGCACCATCAGCACCCTGGACACTGTCCTTATGTGTTGCACTGACACACATCTTAAACTAAAACCTCTGTACACTGCACATATTTACTTTACTCTGATTTTTTGCACATCAATTGTTTAATATATTCACACATCCTTCACAAAACTGTACAGCTTTTTCATTCTGAAACAGCTATAGCCTTCTGTGCATATCTTTTGTTATTGATGTTTCTTAAAGTAACCTATATTTTTCATATTTATATTGTAATGTTTAGATTTCATCTTTATTTCCTCCTAATATGTTTATTCCATATTTAACATATACACCAAAGACCAAAGCAAATTCCCTGTGAGTGAAAACCTACTTGGTACTAAATCTGATTTTGATTTTGATAACGGCAGCATACACATCAGCTCATACCTTCCACTCCCCTGCCGGCATCAGCTGTTCACAGCTTTCCTGCAGAGAAAGACATGAGATAGAAGACAGAGAAAAAAAATTAAAATAGGAAGGAGATAAGCAGTGTGGATTTACACATACACACACACACAGACACACACACACACACACACACACACACACACACACACACACACACACACACACCTACACACACACACACACACACACACACACACACACACACACACACACACACACACACACATTCCTCACACATTAAAGTGTGCATCCACTATTGGAGCCGAAGGCTAACAGCACTGTAGGTCCAAACCAGAGACACAGGAAAGTCCAGTTTCCCAGATGCACCTTAGCAGTAGGCTACAGTGTATTATGTTCAACTATCTCTCAGCATACACAAATATGTATGTTATCAGTTGAAATTAGCATTCATTCCTCCTTTTTCAGGAACAAAAAGATTTAGTAGTGCACTGCATTAGGTTGAGGTCTTATAAGAGACGTATTAAAAACAAATGTTCAGAAGTGATGCAACAGAAGTTGAAATAGTTCCCATTAGCAAGCTTTAAAAACACTGGATCCTCAGCCCATTGATATTCCAAACTCCTCAAATTCAGCTGCTTTGTCAGTGACTGACTCAGTCACTGCCGATAACAACATAATATAAGGCGCTGGAAAGTCCCTATAGGGGGTGGGAGGGAAAGTGGATGGCTCCATCAAACCCCGGAACGTTTACCTGCGAACCAGCTGTTTGCTTCCCTTGTGAATATTGAGCCAAACCATTTTTTTTTCTCAACCTAAGTACATGCTTTTGTTCCTCAAAGAAACTAACCTAAAACGAGGTGTTTTACAGATGTTGTAAGTTTATTGTGAAAATTGATTTTGAATCTGTACATTTCCTGTGAAAACAGAAGCTTATTTTGAAAAGAAACAATGCCTGTAACTAGTGTTGACTCACCCACTCTCCTGGAACGTCAACAACAGATCCAGGTAGATACCTACCGTGTCATCTGTATTTACATGTGAATGTGTTGGGATCCTACATTTCCCATAATGCAGCAAAATAGTAACTTTCATCAGGCACTCATAAACACCCCTGTCTTTGAAATTCTACATCACCAGTATGTGACAGAGACAAGGTTTTGTTGTCTCCAAGCCCAAACTAAGATAACCCTGATGACATCATTAGGGATATTTAGTCAGACTTTGGAACGTTTCCTCCAGAACCACAGAAGATATGACTCAACTGTCTTCAAAGGCTGAGTACATTCCATGGCTAGTAAACTGATATTGACGGGTAACATTGGTAGAGTGTCCCTTAAAATGCACCATCTGAACACATCTGTATGTCAAGTCCACTTGTTATTCCACTGTGTCTAACTCTAAAGAGACAGTAAAGATCATTTACTTAAGTGCATGTAGGAGCCTGGAAGCAAATGAGCAGTAGAAAGTGAGGGAAGATGATGTCTTTTAAATACAGGATGAGAGAGAGCATAGCAACCAGATTCCTCCCACAGCAAGTCACCTCAACAGCCTGTAGACAAAGATGAGCTGTGGTGTACCATCAGGGAATTCAAATTACTTTTTTTGTCATTTTGCTGAGGTGAAATAAAGAGCGCTTCCTGATTCAGAATTCATCTCTTTACATTGTTCTTGTATCAAAAAACCTAAATTCCCCACAATAATTCAATGAAATTCAAAAAATATTGTAAAACATGTACTCAATGATTTATGTTCATATGACATAGAATTACGTTCTCCGTTACTGCATTGTACCAAACTAAAAGTTTTGAGTGCATGCTGTTCCAAAATGAATTCAAGTTGAGTGAGTGAATTGGGGTTTACAGTGTGCAGTGCTTACTTTTTGAGGAATCTGGTCTTGACTCTTTATTTAAACAGAGATGTATTGACATAAAACAGGTTTCTTACCCACAGCTAAATGCATACTGATGTGCTGGAAAATGACACATGCATCATTACATTTTAACACATTTTAAATTAAGGCATTTTGTCATTTTTCAACACAACAGTGAAAGTCCACTGATCCTGACCTGTGTTATGCCATTTCAGAGCTAATTCCTGTTCTGCTGCCTTTGGAAAGCTGTGAGCAGAGCAGGAATATCTGAAAATCTCAACCAAAAAAAATCAAGGACATGTACATGAGGTTAGACACCAGTCAGAACAGTCAGACAGATGATTTTTACCCTGCTTCCTTGTTACACATGCACAAGTAAAATATATCATTATTATTATTATTATTATTATTATTATTATTATTACTATTCATTAGATAATTTCTGAAAGAAAATATGACAGGATTAAAGATGGATACACATACAAAGTGAAAAGGACGGTGGGGGGAAGAATACAGAAAGTCACATTTTAAATTATTAGCAGTGATGACTGGAAAAGAAAGGACAGGAGTGGCACTCCACGGTGAACAATGTCAGATCAGGGACACACCTAAAGAGAGAAAAAGATGGCACTAAAACAAGAGGAGCTGAAGCTGCCCCATGACAAGAGTATGACAGTGTTAAATAATATTGCTGACTTTTCATATGCTACTGTATCATCACCTGAGCAGCTGAAGAGGTGAGGGGAGAGAATTCTGATCTCAACAGAAATGTACAACTAAAAGGGCAACTTCAGTCCCTGTGGATTTCATGCAAATGGCTCAGTGTTTTCCTGAGAGAAACTATTAATGATTATGGTGGTCGGACCAGCAGGTGGCACTCTTCTCTTTCTTATGACTCTCACCCAGTGATAATGGATGTAGAGGGTGTGCAGCAGCTGGGGTTAGTGAGAAGGGAAAGCATTGTGGACCTGGACTGTGTACTGTGGATGGTGACTAGATGCAATGCGTGACTGGCATCTTTATGTGTCCCATAGTTTCTTAGTGAAGGGTACTGTGAAGATCTGTTGGACATAGTTGCATTGCATTTGCTGCTGTGATGTGTTTCTTCTATCTCTGATCTCAAGACTGTCTGTGTCTGGAGGCTGGTTTCCTGAATATAAGTTGTGGCCTAGATTTGGGGCTCTTCTCAAGGATCTCTCTGTCGAAGTTACTGCAGCACTACGTTTTCATTCAGTGGGTCCAGGAGTATCAGGGGACTGACTCGATTAAGTCTGATCCTAGAGATGCTATGAATGGAGAGGGGAAAAACTTGGCAAGCACAATTAGCATAAAACGCTTCCAGGAAACTGGCTGATAGCATGTGCGCATTAGGTGGAAGTCTGCTATAAAAAAATTAAAAATCTCTCCAAATGTTTTGTGTTGCTGTATTTGTAATATTGAATCCCACTCCAACCCCTGCAACCAACAGAAGTGACTGCCACAATCCCTGAACATTTTTCTTGCAATTGTCCACTTCTCTGGTGGAGACATGATGGATAATATATAATTATGTGATCAGTATGATTAAGTATTACTGTAGATGACAGTTAATTAATCTATTTTTTCTGTATGTCCAACAGTTGTTATGCGCAATATGATGGTTGATAAGTGTAATAATTAAGTGTTATTTTGGTCTTTACTTATGCTACATTTCAGACGGATATATACTTTTTACTCAATTACATTTATTTTACAACTAGCATGACTATACAGGTTAAGATTTAAAATAAAGATACACATGATGAGCCTATAAAATATGCATTTTTATAGATTAAAGGAGCAATAAGCGAAATTCATCATTTCTAGACTGAGGGAATTAAAAAAATTGCTATGTGAAGAACTAGAGGTATAATTTCATCTGGAGTATAGCATGACCTCACACACCCTCTCACTGTGTTGATCTCCAGCCTCTTGTTTACAAACCGATCCGGCTGCACGTTCATGTACGTTCATGTGAATCATGTAACGTTAGCCCTGGCTCTCCGTTTGGATCCAACCGGAGCACCCAGCCCTGGTTTGTTATTCAGGTTAATGTGGGAAGAAGCAGCGGGTATATCGAGCAGCTGAGTGAAGTGGAGCCTGCAGAAGAAACGCCGTGACCGTCTGGATGTAATAGTCCGTGGAGATGCTGCGGTGCTCGGCTGCACAGACGAGGCGAGTGGGGTGGGGGGTGGAGAGCAGAGGTAGAGGGAGCAGTGGCTCATGACACACTTTGTTTTGGTCTACAGGCAGTGCACAACAGCAAACCTAGCGGTGAAACGATTTCGCTTTTTGCCCCTTTAAATAACCTACTAATTTGAAATAGTTGCAATTGGCTTTAACATGGCCAACCACAACATTAGAATATTGCTAACATGTAAATGTATCAGTAATAATAATCAGTTGAAAGAATATCATTGTGCTGCATAAGGAATATTTTAAGTATCGGTTACTTTATTATGTAATTTCTCAGTCATTTTAACTTTATCCACACAAATTATATATCTGCATCTTCAACAAAGTCTTGTGATGCTCACAGTGAATAGATTTTAACCACATAACTTAATAGTTTGGCTGTAGAGTCTTTGTTAAGCAGTAGTTCTGTGTACCAATCACAGTTCCTGCTTCTTTCTGTAATACTACTACTACTACAACTACTGTTACAACTACTACTACTACTACTACTACTACTGCTGCTGCTGCTGCTGCTGCTGCTGCTACTGTACGGAAAGCCCTTAGTGCGGCTTTTGTCTGAACTAGTCGGCCAAAAGTGTCACCAGTTATTGAAAAAGTGTTACTAGTACGAGGTTTTGTTCAACTTGTATGGCAAAATGGCAAACTAGTACTGCCAAGACCGAACTAGTTGAGGACACTTTCATTTGATATCAAGGATGTCTAATTAATGCTCAAAGGGCTTTCCATACTACGACAACTACTACTGCTACTTCTAACTATTGCTACCACTACAATAAGAACTACTACTGCTTCTACCACAGCTACTCATACAACTACTCTCCCCCCTCCTACTGCCACTACTACAACTACTGATAATACTACTACTAGAGGTAATATTTCTGTTTTTGATTGATTATCACTTCTACATACTTTCAGCGACAGAAACCATTTAAATGTCAACACGTTAAGCTCATTTAGGACATTTATGCTTCTCTTCAATATGTTCTTCTTTTTATATGTTTTAAAGTATGAAGCATTTCTTCTTAACCTTTTCCATTAATTCTAACTTCCACTTTTGACACTATTACAATTTAGCTTCAAGCCTTACTAATAATTTAAGCTATTTCAGCTCGTAGCTTTTTTTAGGTAATGCAGTTCAGCTTCCATTTCTTACAGATTTGTAGATTTTTTGGCAATTTGTTTTATATTTCTGCATTTTCAGCCATGGCTTTGAATTAATTTCAGCATTTAGCATCCACACACATTTTCTGCAGGAGATGTTTTTTCTAGTTCACATTAGATTTTCAGTGTAGGGCTTTTCCCCCCTTCTACAGTGCATTGCTATTTGTACTTCAGTAAGTGATTTATTCTTCTTTACTACTACTGCACCACTGCAAGTCACAGGCTAGTACAACAGTAATAAGGTGTTTTTTCAGGTTTTTTTTACAGCTTTAGCACCGTGCAGAAAGTGGCTGTTGTCTGGTGGTCGTTTTCTATGGATCATGTTTGGGTAGGTACAACCAAATAAAGATTTTGTGCAGGTTCTCTGTTGAGCTTAGAGGGGGTCATAGGATTGAAAATGTTCTAATAGGGGTTTCTCCAATTTTTTTCAAGTTTTTCTTTACTCCTCAGCTGCATTCAGTTCCTTTCTCTGAGCGGTGTTCCAAGTTGTGCGTGTTTGATTCAGTGTACTAGCAGTCAGATGTTTCTGCTAGTTCTGGTAATTACCGGGAGGACCCCGCTGGTCCGACGGCGGGTCTGGCGGAGCCAGTGCCGTGCGATGACATGCCAGCGGTGGGTGGGGCGGCTGGGGGGAGGGGGGTTGTTAGGAGGCTCGGGGCTGGTGGGGCTGGCGGGGCATGGTAACCCCCCCGATGCCTCCTCTCCTTTATCCTGCTGTGTTGTAAAACAACAAACACAAAGTGGTTACTGTGTAACAACCTCCACAAACAGAGCAGCAATTCACAGTAAACATGAAATTGAATGCACTTCATTCATCATTCATTTTATGATGCAGTGTTTATGGATCTTAGAGATGCACTCGGTGGTCTTTTAAGCCTGTGATACTCCAGAGACTGAAGACCTGCAGCCGTCAGTGGGTGGAGACCTGCTGGATTAGGCTTTCCACATGCAACTTTAACCCAGGAATATGCTGCATTCATGTCACATGGAAAACATAAACTGCACAGAAGACACAGCTGGAGCTGGTATGTTACTTTCAGGGCTGTAGCCAGAATCTTGGACATACTGAGGTCATAAGGTGAAGCATTATCACCAATGTTTGACAATGACCGAAATGTATGCTTGCTGTATCTTCTTGTTTGGTCACTTGACTTAGTTTATTGTATTAAAAATGAGCATGCTTTATTATTATCTATGAATGTCTGTGGCTGATACTGGCTGGCTCTATCATCAGCTGATCAAATTATTGATAGTTGCTGCATTCTGTGAATATTTATGGATTGTTAAGCATTTGGCCACAAATCCAATGCAAAATTCACAGTAACATGCATAATCACCAAACGTTTCTAGACAGTATAACTTATGCCACAACACACGTAACGTCAGTGTCTGATGATAAAATGTGCTGATATATATATAGGTATACATACATATAGGTGAAGATTTGTCAAAACTTTGTTACTGTTTATCTGTGTGGAGCAGGGGGATGGATGGAGCCTATTCCAGCTGACATTGGGTGAGAGGCAGGGTACACCCTGGACAGGTCGCCAGACTATCGCAGGGCTGACACATAGAGACAAACAACCATTCACGCTCACATTCACACCTACGGACAATTTAGAGTTATCAGATGACCTAATCCCCAATCTGCATGTCTTTGGACTGTGGGAGAAAGCCGGAGTGCCCGGAGAGAACCCACGCTGACACTGGGAGAACATGCTAACTCTGCACAGAAGGGATCCCACACGCGGGATGGAACTGGGAGGTGACGGTGCTAACCACCAGACCACCGTGCCACCCCACCATATGTTCTATGCTAGTAAAAATACTATACTAAAAAAGATACTACAATACTTTACTATACTAGTAAAAAAAAAAAAAAAATACAGGCACACATGTCTGAAGAAGTGTAAATGTACAAAGAATGTGTGAGGGAATGTAAATGTATAAAGAAAAGACGCATTTTATCAGTTAATTAATGCCTACATTTATTTTTTATGCATATTTGGTTCAATTCAGTGGCATATGAATTTATTTATTGACTCCTTTATTTATTTTTAATTTTGGCAGTTCCGGTCCTCCACAGAGCGGAGCGTTAAGGAAAAAATAATGTAATCTTCTCAAATTGTGCATGCCCATCACTTTCCCTGCCATAATATTTGAGACTAGACATGTACAAACATATTAAAACATAAGTTAGTTGACGAGAAATGCTTTGAAAATCATCTACCTCTTATCAACAAGTAAGTGATAGACCTAGGAATTAGCTGACATATTAGCTAGCATGAAGCATACCTTGATAATCAACAATGAAATCGTCAATGAAGAACTTATATCCCTTGTCCAACTTTGACCTTTTCACATCTTCTTGAAATCTGTCAACAAGACAAACAACTCCTGCAATTGCAACTTTGGGAAAAGAAATGAGTGATTGGGAGAAAACAGAAGTAGTGACTGGAACTAGGGACTCCCTTATTCCACTCATGGTCGCTATTTTGTGAAACAGGCCTATCAGGAAACACTGAAAACAACAATAACAAAGGCGGACTACCGGATGGCTAACCTTTTGTTTGCACTGCTTGGACTAATGACAATTTTACACTTAAATTCACCACTTCATGGAAGAACGAGGACATCTACTGCACCCAGTGCACCCAGATAGGCAGCCAATACACGAACAATAGTTTGGAACTGCAGAACATCTAGAGAAAAGAAGTCTCACTGCTCAACAATTTTTTTTAGGCGAATATGTTTTCAGCAACAAATAGGCAGTGAAAATGGTCTTTGATACTCATATTGACACACTTCCTGTTTCTCTTTCCAAATAAAAGTTTCCTGACAACGTTTTTGTGGACAGAATCCCTTCCTTTGTTAACACGAGGCTTTTAATTGTGAAGTATTTGCAGAACCATGTTGTTGATAATGCATGGTTGGCTCCATAAATATGTGGAGTACCAGCTTTCAATTGTTGAAATACAGTAGTTACAGCAGCATCACAGCAATAACACTGTCTGTGTGAACTCTGAACGCATGAGTATTTGGAGTTGTTTCAGCGTTCTAGACAAAGATATTTGGTAAATGAGGTCATATGGACAGAATTTTATTTTCAAATTGAGGGGAAAATTATTTATTGACGAAAATATCTGAATACATACAGACGAGGCCTAAAATGTGCCTTATGTTTGCTCCTTGCCTCACGGTTGACCATGCTCATTGAAATTCTTCTTCGATTTTTAATGGTGATTGGCATTCACAATTTACAATTTACCTACTTCCTCAAGTTTTTTTTTTCTTCATTCTGGCTTTCATTATTTCTGCCTTCCTCACTCTCTTTGGATAGATAGCCTTCCATGCTGCATCATCACCTTTGCAAAGAACACACTCTGCTTCTTTCACACAGTCTCATTCACATTCATTCTCTACACATTTACCATCTTCTACACACAAATTAACTATAACCAGTCTTCCAATAGTTGTTACACAGAAGTGGTTTGGGGTCAAACTGCCATATTTAGTTGTCCAATTTAAATGTTTTATTTTGTGCAAAACACAGTAATCAGCCGTTTAAATAAGTTCTTAATTGTAGAATGTTACATCAGGTTCCTAAAACCCCCAAATTACTAGAAAAATAAAGGGGGCATGACCTCTGTGTCTTTGATGATAGCTACAGCCATGGTTACTTTGAAACATTGTTGGATTTATTAAAGGTAACCTCTCCTCTCCTTCACTGCACCATTGCTCCGTAGGGCTACTAGTAATGAAAAACTGCTAAAATTATCTTACCTTATCATACTTCTACATTTTAACAGAAATGCCTGCGGCTGTGTCAGAATTGATGTTCAGGAATATGTTTACATGTGATCATATGGTACTGTTAATTTCTTGTTTTAAGTGCTGAGCATGGCAAAGCTAAAAAAAATACATCTTGAAGCTTCAAATCTGCTTCAGCAAAGAAGTTGTTGCTTTTAACCATCTGGACATCTCTATTATGCCCCTATGACCTGAATGCAGCATTAACTTCCAGTGAGTCAGACAAGAGTTTTACCTGTATTCTGTGCCAGGAGGTAATCACTGGGTGACAGCACCTGAGCTACAGACTTTAAATGAACTGGGAGGGGATTAGACAGATAAAACTGCAAGTGTGTCCTCACTGATGTCATCTTTACCACAATGATAAAAACCAGTGGGTTCCAGTTATGCAAACATGTAACTGGATCAATGTGGCAACAGTCGATTATTACAAGCAGTTTGTGGTCATGAGCAGACCTAATGACCTTTTGTTAGCAGAGGGACTCATTCATATTGATGCACAGCATATTCAGGCTACCTCTAATAAGCAACTGGGTCAGAAACGCTGAGTGACTGTATCTCCTGGGTGCAATGTTTCTTTTCTGACACACTGACCAAGTGAGTCATGGCGACATGTTTAGTCAGTCACACTGGTTCCTGCAGCAGAGATAAGAGGCTCGTTAGGAGCAGAAGAAACCTCTTTGCTTTCCGCAATAATAAAAACAGCCTTTGCATGGTTGGCCATTCAGATCTCCCATTCATTTCTATTGGATCAAGCACCCTTTGTCTATTTTTATCCTTCTCCATTCACACGGCTGGCGAGAGTAAAGACCAACTCACCAAAACAAGTCTTTCAGGCATAAATATTGCCTTTTCATATTACTTTTCCATCAAGTAGCTCTAGCATGCCTCCTCTATTTCCATCATTCAAGAGGCCCTGATTCAGTCCCAACCTGTTGCTTAGGTAATGGTTTAGTGGACTGGAATATGTGGCCTTTGTGTAATCGCCCACTACCTATTCTCCGTTCTCCACCACTCTCTCTCAGCTTAAATGAGCTTTTATCTTTTCATAGTGTTGTTCTCAAAGAGTCATGGCTGGATGATGTTCATTCATTTCCTCCTCTGCTGGTAAACAAGCATATTGTCTATTTATAAACCATCACAGCTAATGAGCACAAACATCTCTGTATTAATACACAGAGAATTTCAGAGTGGTTCATCGTATACACACTTATCAGCAGGTAAATTAAGCGCCCAGGCAGGAGGGTTAATTGCACAGAAGACACACACAGTAAATAAGTCGGGTGGACTGACCATGTCTGTGTCCACTCCTCGCTGCTCTGGCAGCAGGGGTTTCTCCTCCGTGAACTGCTGCTCCTTCATCCCTGCCATTCTGGACAGCAACCTGCAATCACCATGGCAATAAGCACAAAAACAACAGATACATTTAAGGTTACACTATCATTTCATCATGCAAAATAGAGTTCATGAGCATCTGCATTGTTACCAGTGATTGTATCAGTGCAGTTTCAGTCAGATGGAATGAAACAGTCTTTCATGAAGTGATTTCATAAATTCACATTGTAAATTATGGGAAGACTCAGATCAGTGATCGAATGTTGTACTGAACTGGAAGAATCTGAGCAGCTGACAGATGAGGAACTGATTGGAAACAGAGAAGATGGAATCAAGATGGATATTAGTTTTGTTGCATACCTGCTCTGATTTACTGGAAGATTTATCAGTAAACAGAACTTAGGAACAATTTAAGATTTCACTTTCAAACTTGCGTTACAGAACCAGTGATGCTTCAGATTTGAGCTCTGAAATGAACGGTGGTCTGTGAAGTTTTCTTGTAAACATACACCTCTGTTTATGCTTGTGTGTACCTTTGAGGTCTGATAACTGTGTTGAATTTTTTTAGCTTCCTCATAAAACGTTTGCAGACTTTTTGATTATTTTCAAACCTGCCTTGCTAATTTCAGCCCATCATCATTCCCAAGTCATCAGATATCACCACTTGGGTCAGTAGGGTTAGGAACCATCAGAGGATCCAAGATACGATATTATCACAATATTATCATGATTTCTAATATGTTGCAATATGCTGAGTAATTGCAATTAAAAATATTGCAATTTATTACCTTTTTTCAGCTGTAAATTATGTCCCCAAAGGAAAACTATGTCAGCATCTGCTTTGTCTAATAAGATAAAGTTTTCCGTCTGTTTATTTCACCTCAGTAATTTTATGCAGCAGCAAAATGTATCTAGTGGACTGAAAAGGCAATCGATTATATTTTTCTAATAGGCCATCAGGAGTTAAATTCTTCATAATCATTTATATATTAAAAAAAAAATATATATATATATATCAAAAATGGATACTTGCACTAAGTGACTATATGATATTGCCACACAAAATATTGCAATACAATGCTGTATCAATTTTTTCCTCCACGGGCATTGGTTAGTGATTTTGGCACAAGACACTGATGCAAAAATGCAGTATGATATGGCACTGACCATCAAAGGTTTACAACAGTGGCAGATGGCTTCAGTTTAAAATGCCGCCAGCAACAAAGTATGCTGCTCAGAAAAATGAAGCCCCCTGAGTGGAAGGACTCTCAGACCCCTGACTTCATGCCCTCCCCCAAGTGTTCAGACAAAAAGTAACCCTTGTCTGCATGACTGTAAGGGTATTGAAATTGTTTGTCACATCATAGGTACTGCACAACTAAGGGTGCTTTCCCACCTGTTGTTGGGCTCATTTGGTTACCAGAAGGAAAAAATTATCCATTGTTCCATTTTAATTTTAGTTCAGTTCCTGTTCACACTGACTCTTTGCAAATAAACCAACAGAGGTAAGCATGAAGTTCTACCGACTGACAGGTAACTCATTGATTGTACACTTTTGGTGTTTGTCATATTGCATCATCAGTGCATCATCAGGACCCACATGGGGAAACTGGTGATTGAAAGAAGTTTATGCAGCAGCACTTTAATGCTTCTAAAGTGTTTATATCTCCATTCTTTGTTTTCACAAAGCTCATAGAGGAATGACTGATTGTAAGCATTATTGGGAGACTATTATTAGACTGACAATCACTGGCACGTTATGAATAATAACTAGCATAGAGACAAGATGAACAGTAATGATTGTACTGTCTTGTACTGTCTTGTACAGTAATGATCCGGGGCTTAATATTGTGGGATCACTGTCACACACTTTTTTAATGGACTTAATGAACAGACAAAGTTCATGGAGTTAGACACAATGAGGGCAGTTTTCACAGCTTTTAACCAGGGAAAATACCTTCACTGACGTGCATATGTGTTACTATGGTTACTAGGGTGTGTGTGTGTGTGTGTGTGTGTGTGTGTGTGTGTGTGTGTGTGAATGCAAACACCAAGTATCAAGAATCGAATTTCTGCAAATACACATTTAAATACAACTTTTTGGTACAAATAATAAAATCAATTGCTTTTTCAGTCCATTTGATGGTACTGAGGGTTTTTTTTTCTGGTGAGGTCAGCAAAGGTCTCAGTCACTGGTATTTGGACATGAGAGAAGTCTTTCTTGTAGGGTTTCTCCCAGAAAGTCCTTTCTGACAGAAATCCATTAATTTGAACCCAAACTACGACTATTTTTCCTAACTTTAATCAAGAGATCCCTTTCTGGAGGAAAGCTAGGAAAATTTCTCCCAACTGTGCAACATTTGGCAGGAAGTTCGTCAAAACAGAGATGGATGCATCGGAAAAAGAAATCAGAAATGAAAATCAAATGCCTGGACCTAATATGGATTTTTTAACAGAGAAGGAAGGGAGGACTTGGATATGACACATGGGATTTACAAGCAGTGTCGTATGAGAATAAAATATTTTGGAAATACAATGAACATGTGGGCTTGCCTTACACTCCACCATCCAGAGATAGTCTTAGCTGCTGACGGCCAAGCTAGCGCTAAACTCACTCTGCTGAAAAATCAACACTGGACACACTTAAACTAACAAACTACCAACCAACTCTGAGAGAGCTAAGAAAATAACACAGTCCATCACCTACTTAATGTGCAAAGATCTGCATCCATTCAGCGATGCTGAAAACAAAGGCTTTTGCCACATACTAAAAACATCAGAACTTAGGTATGTGATTCCATCCAGACGTTTGTCACAGACACAGCCGTACCGAAGCTCTACAGAGAAGTGAAGCATAAGATCAAGGAATCTTTAAATGCAGCAGAAAGGGTGGCATTAACTTGCGACACCTGGACTTGGTGAGTGGATTCATATGCGACTGTAATGGGGCATCATCTCACAGATGGCAATACTCATATTATATATTGCATATCGCAATAATGTCATATTGTGATCCAAGTGTCGTGACAATATCGTATCATCGGTCCTCTGGCGATTCCCACATGTATGCACTAGCAGAAATAGGTTATAGGATATACATGGCCCTTTTCAGGATCAATTATGAGATGATGGACAGATTTCATGATCAGCAGATGGATTTATTATTGATTTAGCTGTTGCTAAAATCACATATCTGCTGTCATAAAATCCTGTGGTTGGTTCGTTTTCTTTACCACTACAAACAAACTGCACCAGAGTCCATTTGGAAGCAGACTGAGATCCACCTTTTTGAGCAATTTTGGTGGGGTTGTTTGGTCCACGCCTGGGTTCAATTGACAGCTTTCACACCAGCCCAAATGAAATGTACTAACTGTGCGAATGGACCTGAGTGTGTCTTAACCAAACCAAACAGGTTAGGAGTGAAAGCACCTGAATACTACCTCATTTGCCAATATACTCTAAAAATGAATCCCTGAGAGGTGAAATCCAAACTAGAGAATGACCAGTCATATTTTCCTAAAGCTGAGTGCAGTAAAGTGAGAAAAAAAAAAAAAAGTTAAGTGATGTTCTGCTCTAGTTTGCAAGATAACAAAGAAGCAGTCGACGTAGATGCTTAGTGACCGAGATGACACTGTGAAAAGTAAAGCTCGGAAGACTACTGCCCCAAAGATAACAAGAGGAACGAGGCTGTATGAAGGTCTAATTAACTGGCTTTTGGGTTTGAGGGCACACACACACACACACACACACACACACACACACACACACACACACACACAGCCATAACACACAGGACACCAATACGCTGTGACACGTCAACACACAAAGAGTGGGCTCAGACAGGGTCAGTACAATAACACTGCTACAGTAGCTGATCAGTTCACCAATGCTGGAACACAGAAGACACACAAACACATACTCATTTTAGATTTTGTTTTATAGATGACCCAACATAAAACTGGGGAATTTGTGTAGATTTACACTTTGTTTCACATTAAATAACCCTCTCTACCTTTCCTCATTCAGCAGAAAGATGTATGAAACTGATGATATAACTGAGCCAAATCAGGGCTTGAAACACCTTCACATCAACACACAACAGCTCTCCGTCTCTTCTTTTCTCTCTCTCCAACCTTATTTGCCCTTCACTGTTGTCTCTATCCTCTGTCTGGCAGCCCCAGCACAATTTGTGTTTTTATTTGTCACCCTTAAGGAGACATAGCCCAGATGCCACTTCCATTCACTAACAGTGGCTGATGAATTGTGTGTTTGTCTGTGTGACCCTAGATTGTCAGAGGTACTGCTTACAAGAAAAAAATCCACCCTAAGAATGTATCCACATCACCAGAGGACAGGTTTTTTTTTTTTTAAATTCCACCTGTCAAAGCTTACACGTGACTAATCTGTGCCACTGGCACCAATACAAGGTGAGTTTGTGAGTACAGATAGAGTTGGCCAAATGGGTTGCATTTCCTAATGGTGCAAATAATTCTAAAGTAGACAGTGAACTCAAAATTGACCTGGGAGCCTCATTCATGACCTGAGGCACATTAAGATACCCAAGGTTAGATCTTACAGTTGTTAGTGTGTTGTAAGGCTGTGTTGATTTTTGTTGCCACTAGGGGACACAATATAGTAATCTTTCTCTTTTGTTGCTAAACGCTCCACTGTGTTCACCAGCTAATCGCTAGCTTTTCTGTTTATGGTTTAGTGTACAGGGAGTGTGTCAGAAGTGTCTGAAAATTAAGACGGCTGCGATACTGAACCAAAACAATGAGCTCAAAGATGCTGAAACACTCTGTAGAGTTGAGGGGTAATAATTCTCTGCGGGTTCACCTCTATGGTGAAAAAAAAAAAGGCCTACCTGATTAACACTAGCCAAACATGATCAAACTGTTGCTGCTTACTAAAATAACATTATACATAAAAATAACAACACTAAAGATATTCACCTACAGCCTAGAATGCTGTTATTTTACATTTAGCCTACTTCAGGTAAGTCCAAATGCCTTCTTATTATTGTCAGACTAGCTACTCAACATTACAAACAAATATTTGCCACATCTGGGAAAATCAACAGGCAACAGACATAGGATATTTACATCTTTTGGGTCTTGAAAAAAAAAGGCTGTGATTATTTTTCTTTCTTCTCTGGCTTCATGTGTCAGAAAAATCACCAGCTCCATCATCAGACAGTTGTATATGGTCAGTATGGTTACTGCTACAGGCACAGGCACAGCTACCACCTCCTCTTAGGACCCCCATGCCTTGTGGTGCGTTACAATTACATTGGAAGTTGGAGCTCGGAGCTCTTTAAAATTGAACACCTTGCTTTCCCAACTCAGCAAGGATCTGCGGGGTCACTATAAATCTGTCCCCCCCGTCCCCAGTGCCATCTGCACGCATGGAACAAGGCATTACAGTAATCAAGCTAGGAGGATATAAGAGCATGTATGGTTTTCTTTGTGTTATTGAAGGACAGAAGTGTCCTACATTTGGAGATGTTCCTCAGCTGGTAAAAACAAGACTGGACTATGTTTTTGACATGTTACCCCAGGGTCAAATTACTGTCCAGAATAACACCCAGATTTTTTTGCACCTGAGGGGGGTGATGAGTGGCTGAATTTGGTTTGAGTTATGTGATGAGAGCTTCTGTCTTTTCAGAGTTTTAAGAAGTTTTGGGACATCCAGCTTTTTTTTTTTTTTTTTTCAAGATGACGCCACCCGAGTGGCAGCTGGTTACAATAGCTCCCAGAGCCGGTTCAGACCTCCATGGGGCCCTAGGCAAAATTCTGCAAAGGGGCCCTCCTCACTGAATTCAACAGCCGCACCCGACACTGCAGTGCTTCCACTCATCCCTGCTTTAAACATAATGCACTCTCGCCACAACGCCACCTGTTGGTCTAACTAAGAATAAAATCAGAACAAATTAGAACAAATCAAATCAAATTTAATGTGTAAACAAACAATCTAAGTAATTTAAACAATCAAAGTAACAGCGTCTACACACACAAGAGCACAAAGAGTGAAGGTTAACAGATAGATGGACGCATTTACACATCACATATAGTCATAACAGAAAAGGATGTGTATTGATACAACCTACATAGTTATGAAATAACACATTTTAAAACAACTCACCATTAAAAGTGTCCCTTTCTACACTTTTTTAATGCAAAATCATCAATGATGTCGTCATATGATATTTTCTTCCCCACCTCATGGTTGATACTCATGATGGCCAGACCACTCAGACGCTCCTGGGACATTGAAGATCTCAGATAGTTTTTGATCATTTTCAACTTGCTGAAGCTCCTCTTTGCTGAGGCAACTGTTACAAGCAGAGTGACAGCAATTCTCAGGGCTATCCAAAGGTTAGGATAGAGTTCCTCCAGACTCTTCTCACAAAGGAAGGAAAGCAGCTCAAAGGCAGTCATGTTTCTTGATGGTAGGTTAGGTAAATTGTTGATTTCCTCTGCCAGATCCACTCCACTGATATCACATTCTTGGTTGAAGGTCAGAGTTTTTTCCAGTTCCATACACTGAGCCTTCAAGGACTCACTGGACATCTGACTTGCAGAGCTGAAGTTCAGCACCACTCCATATTTCATCTTCACCTGGTTCAGGGTTTCAAATCTTTCATCAATGGATGCTATTGTAGAGTCAACCACAATGTTGAAGAAGTTGACTTCAAGATTCCGCAGTGCATCTGTCACTGGCTCATCAGGTGCTTCGTAGCTAAAATGCCTCTTGCTGGTTCTTAGCCTCTTGTCCTTCAAAACTGCTTCTACATTCATTTCATCACAAATGCTTCTGGCTGTTGTCTGAGCATCTGAGAATCCAGTGTCCTGGTACAGAGTGAGAGAGGCTTTTGCATTTGAGATCAACTGCACAGCTATGTCAAGCTGCATTGAAGCAGATTGCAGGAGCTTGTTCATTGTGTTTGTTCTTGTCAGTATCTCACACGACACTACACAGCAAATCAAGAAGTGGTAAGACCCAACTTCTTCTGCAAGTGACTGTGCCTCCACTTTGGCTACAGGATCATTGATCTTCTGTCTGGCTTCCAGTAAGGCTTCTCGAATCTCAGAGGCCTGGTATCTGACTGCATGGACACTTTGGAGCCTGCTCTCCCATCGTGTGTCACTCCATGACTTCACTGTTATGTTCACATATTGTTTCAAGATATTCCATCTTTGTGTGCCAGCAGAAAAAAAGGTGAAGAGCTTTTGTACATACCCAAAAAACCCAACAGCATCTTTGGAGGATTTGGCGGCATCTGAAATGACGAGGTTTAATATGTGTGCACCACATGGGACAAACACAGCTCTGGGATTCATTCTCAACAGTCTGGCTTGTACTCCTTGGTGTCTTCCCTTCATATTAGTCCCGTTATCATAGGCTTGCCCTCTGCAGTTGTGAAATGGAATTTTCAGATCAGTCAGCTTATCCAAGATGACTTTAGATAGGTTTAAGCCAGTTGTAGCCTCAACATTTACAAAGCCAATGAAGTGCTCTTTTACCTTTGGCTGTCCCTTAAAAGCCACACTCCTGAGGATAATGGACATCTGCTCCTGGTGGCTAATGTCAGGTGTACAGTCTAAAATAAGGGAGAAGTATTTTGAGTCCCTTACTTGTTTCACAACAGTTGTGAGAATCTTGTCACTTACGAGCTGTATCAGCTCATTCTGAATGTCCTTACTGAGATAATGACAGTGTGTCTCTCCGTCTTTGATTTTGCTGACATGATTCTCTAGAACTGGGTCAAATTTAGCCAATAATTCGACCTCTTTTAGGAAGTTACCATTGTCTGGTGTGAAGAGTTTATCTGAAGAACCTCTGAATGCCAGGTTTCTTTCAGCCAGAGACTGTGTTATGCTTATAAGTCGTGTAAGAACGTCTCACCATCTTTTTCTTTCTGCCTCCAAAGCTGTCATTTCAATGTGGTCAAGTGTTTTTCCACGACTTAGGCGCACATCAAGCTCTCTCCACTTAATCATGTTGCTGGTGTGGTCTGGACTTCCCTCATGCTGCCTTAGGATGGCGTTAATATTTGACCAGTCGTTAACACCATCCTCTATTATTTTGTGTTTTTTTGTTGAAAAGAGCTTGCAACAAAAGCAATACACTGTGGTTTTTTTTCACTGAGTATGAAAGCCAGCTCCTAGTAATTTTTTCCCCATTTGGCAGCCGTCTCTGCAATAAACCTTGATGGAACCCTCTTCTGGACTGGTCTTTGGGGTAAGAAAAATCGACTTCTGGCTTGAATGGACCTCTGCGCACTAACTCAGTCCGCATACAGTCCGTTAAGACTGGAGGCCATTCTGCAGGATCATTAGGTGGAGCAGATACTGTTGCTTGAGGTACTGACTCTGAGCTAGCTTCTGATGCTGTCTGTTCTTCCCCTGTGCCACTTGACAACGGTGGCTGTACTGGACCTGCGCTGTTTGTACTGCCTGAAGCAACTGGCTCATCTATGCCTGTATTAGATGAACCTGGCTCTGTCCCTCCACTGGCTGACTGGCTGGAGCCTGTGCTGCTTGTGGTAAGAAATTTAAGCATAGCACCTGTAAAATATAGACAAGGCTACTATTAATTCAGCTCCATCAAATTGGCTGCACTTAAATTTACTTTCATATTTCAAATATAGGTAATTATTTATATTATGTACTATAATTATAATTCATTTAGCACTGTTTATGCATTTATATTTGCCTGTGTACTATCCAAGCAAATAAAATTTATTCTTAGTCAATATTCCATTACTTTCCATGTATGTAGTATAATGTTTGCCTAATTGCAGTTGCAACAACGCTACAACTTATAATAGAAGCCAGCAAGAGGCACACGGAGAATGGGGGGCTTTCTCGGGGGCTAACCGCCCTGTAATGTAGGTCAAATACGGACTAGTCCCTCCCACTCTCCCACCCAGAGAGGGACGTTACCTGACTGCTGCTCCCGAAGTTCATTGTCATGCTGTTTCTTTTTCCTCTTTTCATGCCCCGAGGGAAAACTCCGCTTCATTGTGGCCCCTTTCATGTGCTGGGAATCCGGGGAGACACACACGCGCTGCGGATGGTCACGTCGTCAGTTTTTTTTTTTCCTCCCCGCATCAACGTTGCCGAGGTAACGGGGCCTCCATTGGTTTGCGAGGCCCTACGCAACGTGCGTAGTGTGCGTATTGGGTGAACCGGTACTGATAGCTCCGACCCCTTTCTGTCCTTTAAGAGTGTTTTTTCCGTGTTTTTTGTTATTTTTTTTATTTGCCAATCTCACTCGTTCGTGTTCAACAATGGATGTGCAACTGCTGAGATTTGTTTTATGCTTTTTATTTACTTATGGACTGTTTAAAGTGACTTCTGGAGAGCCATTCAGCCATGTCTTGATTGTTTACACCCGTGATCAGCTGTTGGTGTTGTGCCACACTCGTGTACTCCCCAACAAGAGACTGGAGATCCCCAAGGAGTCAAGGAGAAGGAGACGGGGATGCAGAGCTGGAGTCAAGCCTCAGGAGCGGAAAAGACGGTACAAACCAACTATACCGTCTGTTATTATGGGGAATGTGAGATCTCTCCCTAATAAGATGGAGGAGTTCACAGCACTGACAAGAGTGCATAGGGAGTACCGGGAGTGTGAGAGGGATCAGAATCAAACTGTTGAGAAACAGGTTCAGTTTATTCGCCCACCTGGTCTCCAGACTCTGGGCCCCTCCTGTTGTTGTTGTGGCCAGAAATTGTGTTCAGGCCTCTCCACACCTCTCTTAAGTTGTTGTGTTGAAGGTGCTCCTCCAACTTCCTCCTGTAGCTGTCCTTGGTCCCTCTGGACCCTCCTTAGCTCTTCTTTGTCCCCTGATCTAAAAATCCTCTTCTTCTCGTTTAGAAGCACTTTCAGATCAGGGGTCACCCATGGCTTGTTGCTGAAGAAGCATCGTACCTTCCAGATCGGTACGGTGTTCTCCCCGCAGAAGTTTATGTAGTTTGTGAGGCAGTCAGACTGTTAATGTCCTCCCCGTATGGACTGCACAGCACTCCCCAGTCAATTGTTCCAAAACAGTCCCTCAGTGCCATGCTGGTCTCCTCAGACCATTTCCTCATATACCTAATGGTGGGGGTTTGTCTGCTCACCACAGGTATATAAGCAGGGGACAGATGGCACCAGGTTGTTGTCTAAAGGGCCGTCCACACCAAGAAAGATAACTGTAACGTTAACTATAACGATAACAATGGCAGCATCCACACCAATGAACAATATCGTCGTGCTGCTAGGTTACGCCAAACCCACACTGCTCGGTGCGGTCGGCAGGGGAGCAGAGTGATGGATAAAATGGATATTGATGACCTGTTATTGCTGTATGTTGCGAGACAGAAAAAAGAAAACCAATTTGCCGCTTGCTCCACTTGTCTGTCTGTCTGTAAGCTCCATCTGTCATGAGACAAACATGAATGAAGACATGCAGTTTATTGTGTTTCACCGGCGACGAGCTGTCATTACGCGAGACAATTACGCACGGCTGCGCGCTCTTTATAACTCACTGTGTGAACCTATGTTGCATAATAAAGATTTGCCCCCCTCAGTAACTTCATCCTGGCTCCTGAATTTTATGAATGGAGAGGAAAAGAGAGGAGACGCATTCCCCTGCAAAATGTATTTTATTGCAGTTATTTACCCGGTATTTGCAAAACAAAATCGCTGAAGTTAAGGTTCTGTCACAAAACTATATTGTTACGGATCTTTGCACATTTTTAAGTGGGTGTATGGAAATCCTGGAGCTTTCTTAGTGGGTATACGTGATGTGATGAACGTCTCGACCTGTCATTTCGGATGGATTTTGATTGGCTGTCAGTGTTTCTATCGTTCATCAAATCACTCTGAAAGTGATCCAAACGATATCGTCCACCACTATCGTTGTCATTATAGTTGTAGTGTGGACGCTGCCAAACACTTGAGTTTAGAACGATTTTTAAAACTGTATATTTATAGTTATATTTATAGTTATAGTTCTTGGTGTGGACGGCCCTTAAGTCCCAATGAGCTGTATACATCCTTGATGTTTACATACAGCAAGTCCAGTGTTCTGCAGTTCCTGGTGTGGCAGTCCACATACTGTGTGAAAGTGGGGAGGGTGGAGGACAGGGATGCATGATTAAAGTCGCCAGAGATGAAGATGAGGGACTGGGGGTGCGATGTTTGGAGCTGAGACACAACAGTTTATAGGAGCTCACAGGCTGCTGCAACATCAGCCGATGGCGGGATGTACACCGTTATCGTGATGACTAGCTCTATGTCCCTGGTGCAGCGCTGCTCTTTAACACTGATGTGCCCCAGGTGACACCATCTCTCTCTCGCTCACATACATCGCTATCTCCCCTCCCTTCCTCTAACCGGTCTCCTTTGCTCTCCTGTCTGCTCTGAACAGCTGAAATCTGTTGAGAGTTATGTGTGAGTCTGCTGTTGCAGCAGCCTGTGAGCTCCTATAAACTGTTTTGTCTCAGCTCCAAACATCGCACCCCCAGTCCCTCATCTTCATCTCTGGCGACTTTAATCATGCATCCCTGTCCTCCACCCTCCCTACTTTCACACAGTATGTGGACTGCCACACCAGGAACTGCAGAACACTGGACTTGCTGTATGTAAACATCAAGGATGCATACAGCTTATCGGGACTTAGACAACAACCTGGTGCCATCTGTCCCCTGCTTATATACCTGTGGTGAGCAGACAAACCCCCACCATTAGGTATATGAGGAAATGGTCTGAGGAGACCAGCATAGCACTGAGGGACTGTTTTGGAACAATTGACTGGGGAGTGCTGTGCAGTCCATACGGGGAGGACATTAACAGTCTGACTGCATCACAAACTACATAAACTTCTGCGGGGAGAACACCGTACCGATCTGGAAGGTACGGTGCTTCTCCAGCAACAAGCCATGGGTGACCCCTGATCTGAAAGTGCTTCTAAACGAGAAGAAGAGGATTTTTGGATCAGGGGACAAAGAAGAGCTAAGGAGGGTCCAGAGGGACCTTAAAAGAGAATTAAGGAGGGGCAATGACAGCTACAGGAGGAAGTTGGAGGAGCACCTTCAACACAACAACGTAAAAGAGGTGTGGAGAGGCCTGAACACAATTTCTGGCCACAACAACAACAACAGGAGGGGCCCAGAGTCTGGAGACCGGGTGGGCGAATAAACTGAACCTGTTTCTCAACAGTTTGATTCTGATCCCTCTCCCTCCCCCACCCACCAGAGCACAGACCCAGCACCCTCTCACCCTCTCTGGCACACCTCCTCCCCCACCTTAGGACATCAGCTGCACCCTCCCCTCACCTCTTTACCTCCCTCTCCCCATCTTCCTCAGCTGGAGTCACCCTCCACCCCCGCTGCAGCCTCTCCATAACAGCTGACCAGGTGAGGAGGCTCATGAAGATCAAGGCAAAAATGGCTACTGGTCCGGATGGCATCAGCTCCAGACTGCTGAGGGACTGTGCAGTCCAGCTCTGTCAGGTGGTTCTGCACATCTTCAGCCTCAGCGTCAGTCTGGAGAAGGTTCCAAAGACTGCACACCCCAGGGAGCCCAACCACTTTAGACCTGTAGCCCTGACCTCCCACCTGATGAAGACCATGGAGAGGATTATACTCAACTACCTCCGACCCCTGGTAAGAACAGAATTGCACCCCCTGCAGCTTGCATATCAGACAGACATTGGGGTGGATGACGCAGTAATCTACCTGCTCCAACACTTTCAATACAATACAGCCATCTTTGCTCAGGGGGGAGCTGGAAGGAGCTGGAGTCGACCACCACTTGGCTCGTGGACCATCGACTAGCTCCCCAGCAGAGCACAGTATGTGAGGCTTCGTGACTGTGTGTCTGATGTGGTAGTCTGCAGCACGGGGGCTCCACAGGGGACAGTCCTTGCCCCCTTCCTCTTCACCCTGTACACATTGGACTTCAGATACAACATGGACAGCTGCCACCTCCAGAAGTTCTCTGATGATACAGCCATTGTTGGATGTGTGTCAGAGGGGAATGATCTGGAGTACAGGGGGGTCATCACGGACTTTGTCAACTGGTGTGAGGTCAACCATCTTCACATCAACGCCAGCAAGATAAAGGAGTTAGTGACTGACTTCCACAGGAAAGTACCCCAGACTATTCCAGTGAACATCCAGGGTTTGGACACTGAGGTCATGGAGGAGTACAAATACCTGGGTGTTCACCTCAACAATAAACTGGACTGGTCCTCCAACACCAACGTCCTGTACAGGAAGAGCTAAAGTCGTCTCCACCTGCTGAGGAGGCTGAGGTCCTTTGGAGTGTGCAGGACATTGCTAAGGACTTTCTATGACACTGTTGTAGCACCCGTCATCTTCTATGCAGTGGTCTGCTGTAGCTGTGGAAGCACGGAGAGGGACAGTAAAAGACTGATCAAGCTGGTCAGGAGGGCTGGCTCGGTCTTGGACTCATCCCCTGGAGACCATCGAGGAGGTGAGTAAATGAAAATGGTATATACACAAAACTAAAGGTGAGACCTTCTGTTTATAAACACAAAAAACAACAACATTTAATTCTATCTTATTCCATTTCTTTTTTTATCAACACTTGAATTTGTGAGTTTTCATTAAAAAACAACAACTTGGACAAAAAGCTGAGAAAAATGCTGTGTTGTCAAAGAATGTCATTTTAAAGTATGAAATCAATTCACATTATTTGTTTTTTTTCTCATTTCCTCACGTCAGTTTGAATTGTAGAAATAAAAAAAATAAAAAATAAATAAATAATAATAATATTCTCTTTGAGGTATAGCGGAACATGTTACGACATTCAGTGATTGTTCAGTGTTCTCTCTTCTTACAAACGGTGTCTGTCCCCTGACCACCTAAATTAAATTAAAACCTATTAAAAACTCTTCTGTGACTGAAAGACAAAACAGGAGAATTAAATGTGGACTGGTAAATATCAGGTCTCTGTCATGTAAAGCAGTGCTAGTAAACAAATTCATATCAGATAATCATATTGATTTTCTCACTGAATCCTGGCTGTGTCTAAATGAATCCATTCCTCCCAGTCATAATGATATCCACATTCCTTGAGGCAGCGGCCGAGGAGGGGAAGTTGCAGCCATTTTTAACCCTAGTCTTTTAATCAGCCCTAAACCTAAACTAGATTATTCCTTTGAAAGCCTTGTTCTTAGTCTTTTGTATCCGACCTGGAAAACTTCGCAGCCCCTTTTATTCGTTATAGTGTACCGTGCTCCTGGCCCGTATTCTTTAAAAAAGAGTTATTATCCAGTTTAGTTTTTAAATCAGATAAAGTTATTATTGTAGGTGATTTTAACATTCATGTTGATGTTGATAATGACCCCCTGGCTACCGCGTTTATCTCATTATTAGACTCCATTGGCTTCAGTCATGGTGCACATGAACCCATTCACTGTTTTAACCATACCCTCGATCTAGTTCTGACATATGGAATTGAAACTGATAACCTAACAGTCTTTCCACAGAATCCCTTGCTATCAGATCATTATTTAAAAACTTGTGATTTCTTTTTACTTGATTACACGCCACTCAGAAACAGTTACTATAGTAGATGTTTATCAGACAGTGCTGTCACAAAATTTAAGGAAATCATTACTTCATCGTTAAATTTAATACCATATAGGTTTCCCGTACCGACTTTAACCTCTCCCGAATTGATCATCTTGTCGATAGCGCTGCAGGCTTGCTGCGAACAACACTGAACTCTGTAGCTCCTCTTAAAAAGAAGTTAACAAAGCAAAGAAAGTTTGCTCCTTGGTATAACTCTCAAACCCGCAAGTTAAAACAAATAAAGTGAAAATTTGAAAGGAATTGGCGATTAACCAAACTGGAAGAATCTCGTTTAATCTGGGCAGACAGTCTCAAAACGTATAAGAGGCTGACTGAGAGTCAAAGCTCTATTGAGCCTTGTATTCCTTTAGCCCTTAGCAGTAATGATTTCATGAGCTTTTTTAATGACAAAATTCTAACTATTAGAGGCAAAATTCATGACCTCCTCTCCTCAGATAGTACCTATCTGCCCTCAAACACAGCTGTAAGACCTAATATATATTTAAATTGCTTCTCCCCGATTTCTCTTCAACAGTTGACCACAATGATTTCTTCATCTAAATCATGAACGTGTCTCTTAGACCCCATCCCAACTAGGCTACTTAAGGAAGTCTTACCTGTAGTTAACACTCACTTATTATTCACAATCAATATATCTTTATCAACAGGCTATGTACCACAGTCCTTTAAGGTAGCTGTAATTAAACCTCTACTAAAAAAGCCCACCCTGGAACCAGAGGTGTTAGCCAACTATAGATCAATATCTAATCTTCCCTTTCTTTCAAAGATCCTTGAGAAAGTAGTCGCAGACCAGCTGTGTGATTTTCTCCATGATAATAATTTATTTGAGGAATTTCAGTCGTGATTTAGAGCGCATCATAGCACTGAGACAGCACTAGTTAAAATTACAAATGATCTTCTGATTGCTTCAGACAAAGGACTCGTCTCTGTACTTGTTTTATCAGATCTTAGTGCAGCATTACCATCACATTCTGCTACAGAGACTGGAACATTTAATTGGCCTAAAAGGTTCTGCACTAAGCTGGTTTGAATCTTATTAATTTTTTATTTATCGGTTTTCGTTTTCCAAAATTGTCAAATTTAAAAATAGGAAACATCACATGCATGTTTTCAACAGCCATTCAAACCTTAGAAAAGAATTTTGTTTTTCTCCTATCCACTCTCTTCTTGTCCTCCCCATCTCTCTACCTCCTCCCTCGCTCTCTCTCTCCCATTGTGACCAGTTTATTAAATAGCTGAATGTGACCTTTCTGAGGCTGCTGGAATGGAGCCATGAGGAGTATTAATATGAGAACAGAGACCAAACAACACCACTCCTCTCCCTCCTGTTCTCTGTCTGCTGTTTTCCTCTGTTTTTCACAGCTTCACTAATCCTTCATTCTCTTACAAAACAAGTCAGTGAAATCTTTATTTAGATCAGTTTTTTTTCTGATTTGATATTCCACCTGATGGTGCTTTTTGCAATTGCTGTTCTCGTCCCTGACACCTGGAAGCTCTTTTTTCACAAACCATCCTTCTTTTACTTTTACAGCTTGTTGCATTAAAGAGAAGTAGTTTTGCAAGAGCAAAGTCTGGACTACAGTGTTGTTTAACAGTTTAAAAACTGACCAAATTATTCAATAAACCCTGCCAGTGTTAGTTACTGTTGCTATGCCTGTCAAGCTTTCTGTTCTGTTCTGTTCTGTTCTGTTCTGTTCCATTCCGTTCTGACACTGCAACAGCAATACTTAGTCATGTTAGTTTCCTTGATTGAATTTTTAGATAACGTATTTGTATCTGTACATTAAGGGGCTGCCCTTTACCACCTTATTTTTGACTGATGTTTTAATTATCAATTAATAAAAATAAAGATTCTGAACTTTGTTTTATCTGAAAAACACGCAGAAGGCATTGGGATACTTTTTCAGCCCTGAGTTTTGGCTACAGCTTCAACAACCTCCACAGTCTGTAAGTGGTCTGAGAGGGTCAAAAAAAGTCTGAAAAGGACTCAGTGCACCTGTCACTGTTACTCACTAATCTCAGTGCTTTGTGCACATGGTAATAACCGAGAGAGAATCAGATGGAAATGTCAACATTTGTAACAACTCCTCTCTTGTCTGGACTATGATGTTTGGACAGTAAGAAGACACTGTTAAGAAAGATTTCAGCAAGAAAATCAACCTGGAAAAGTAAAAGTGAGGGGGGAAAAACAGGACATAGAAAACCCATCGGCATCTGCAAATGATGCCTTTGCCTGTAGGGATGGGCATTATGGCTTTAAAACAATATCCGATATTTTTTCGGCTATATTGTGATATGCCATATATGTCTCATTATTGTGAAATCTCATAAAGTCTCTCTAAAGTAATGTAGACTACATGAATACAAAATTTAAAAAAAACTGCAGTTAATGTAAAGTTAAATAAAGTAGCTACTGTCACAAGAAAGTTTTTTTTAAAATGTTATTTTAATACTGTTAAAGTAAAGATAAATAAAGTATTGTTAAAATTAAGTCAAATAAAGTATTGTTATAAATAAGTTACAGTATTGTTAGAATTAAATTAATCTAAGTGGAACCATTGGTGCTTTTATTTTAAAGGCTAAGTTCGGTTTTTTGACACCTGGGCCTTATTTTTAGGAATAAATACGCTCGTAGACTCACCCAGACGATTTTGGTGGAGCTCGGAGCCGTTTTCGAGCAATTTAGATCCATCCGACGGCGTCTTCTCTCATGCCATAGAAGCGGACGGGGCCAGACATCGAAGCCCCTAAATTAGACATTATCTGCTGCGAAACTCGCTCATTTCACCTACATTTTATAAATGAATGGCCAGTGTTATCACCATGTCCGCTCAACTTCCTTGTTATGGTCATCCGGGGCTTTACAAGGATGGGTCACTTTTGGTGACGTCATAGACGTGCGCCGCAGGAGCGCAGTCCAGCCGGCGCTAGGCTAGGCTATACAGCTACACGGGTACAAACATGGTTTGTCATTGCGTTTTTCCACTTTGTCCAAACAAAATGACTAGGTGGACAAAGTTCACATTCCACAGGCTTCCTTTGAAAAACCCGGAGTTACTAAAGATCTGCTTGTTGTCCTGAAAATGGACCGAATATTGCTATGGAAGAACTGAGGAGGGTCAGTCACCGGGTCTGCAGCGCTCACTTCGCTCCAGAAGACTTCATTACGAAGACGACAAAGATAAAAGGCCAGGAAGCTGAGCGTCAGTACCTCAGGAGGAATGCCATCCGGGATTGTTTCAGAGGGCAAAACAGACGCAGCGGAGGTAATGCATTTCTTTTGAAGATGTAATAATATTGGTCGATAACCAGTGCACATCGGCCAGCGTATAAAGCTCCTTGTATAAAATGAATAGCTATCTTCACGACCTATGTCTGAGCAGGAGTAGCCTTCTAAAAATACATTCCTGCAAAAGAATACTGCACTGTAACGCAATATAATTTACTCTAGTCCATGCTAGTTTTTTGAAAAATTAACTCGCAATGCATATGATATGGTTATTCTCTGCAGGCAATAAATTGTGACTCGAGCTGCAATCACCGCGGGTCTGCATTGTTAGCGCACACTTATAAGTAGTCATATGCTTTCTCCAAAACTAATTGTCAGTTGTTTCGACCGTTATTTATTTATAAAGCAAACACTCTTAGAAAATATACCCTTTTTGCATTTGTATGGGCTACTTACTCTATCGAAAGTTGTCCGTTTGGTCCTGCTGGCTTCGGCTGCGTCTGCCAGTTGACTCTCGGGACATAAAAAAAGTCTCTACCACAGCCCGGTTTGTCATGGCAGAAAAATCTTCCAGTGTAGTGAGACACGTATTTTGGGGGGCATCAATACGTGTTTCCTCTGGTCTCAAGTCCCACTCTGAGCAGCAAAGGCTCTCCTCTTCTGTTGTCTGTGGCGTGCAGCGTCCACAACAACAACAACACCAGTTAGCCCCCATTCGTGGACGTGCAGTGGTCGCTTGTTCTCTGGCCAGCTGTTTGGCTCTTTCCCTCTGCATCCTCCTTTCAAATAGCTCCTTGTCGGTGTATTCTGGCTCAAAACGATACGGGCATCCATCATACTCAGAGTCATCATCAGACACTTCTACATCGGATAAATATTCCGTCATGTTGCACAAGAATAGCTGTGTAGCTGTATAGCCTAGCCTAGTGCCGGCGGAACTCAGCTGCGCTCCTGCGGCGCACGTCTATGACGTCACCAAAAGTGACCCATCCTTGTAAAGCCCCGGATGACCATAACAAGGAAGTTGAGCGGACATGGTGATAACACTAGCCATTCATTTATAAAATGTAGGTGAAATGAGCGAGTTTCGCAGCAGATAATGTCTAATTTAGGGGCTTCGATGTCTGGCCCCGTCCGCTTCTATGGCATGAGAGAAGACGCCGTCGGATGGATCTAAATTGCTCGAAAACGGCTCCGAGCTCCACCAAAATCGTCTGGGTGAGTCTACGAGCGTATTTATTCCTAAAAATAAGGCCCAGGTGTCAAAAAACCGAACTTAGCCTTTAAAGCCTGTCTTGTCTCAGTGTTGATGATTTGCTGTGAACTTGAATCTTTTAGTCAACAATCAGATTTTAGCAGTTAGCATGATGTAAAACTGTTGCTGCTGCACCTTCATTATCTATTTATTCACTCAGGGCCGCCCCTCCCTAAACGCAGAACACGTGCTGTGCGTAGGGCCTCATCTTCCATGGGGGGCCACACTTTGCACGAGGGGATGCATTTGCACATATGCGCAATGGATGCGCACATGCGCTACCGTGAGGCGTGCATAGAATCAGCTCGAGGAAGGAGAGAAGAGACCTGACTGCCTATGCGTCGCTGCAATGATGGACAGCACTCGACATCTGAACAATCAGAGGTGTGCGCCGGCAGGCACTTGCAGAGTTGCAGCAGGTGAACAGTTGTCGACATGTCATCCAAAAGAGCCTCAGGAGTATGCGCGGGGACGGAAGAGCGGGCAGGCTCCACTGAGGGGGAGACCCGAGCCTCGGGGGTATGTGCGGGGCCGGGAGGTCGGACGCTCCAAGACAGGGGAGAGGGAGAAATATAGCTAAATAAGATGAAAATAGAAAATAAAATGTCTCTGTATTTTATTTCTGTTTTCAGTGTTTAATTAAGGTGGGAGAGGCGGAGGGCTGAGGGAGATCGGACGCCTCCAGAGAGGGGAGAGGGAGAAATATAACAAAATAAGATTAAATAGGAAAAACCTGTCTCTCTCTTTTATTTTATTTTCAGTGTTTAATCAAGGGTGGGGGATTGAGGTGGTGGAAGTTACTTTCTTTTGATGAGTAATTGATGGCTATTTGTAACTCAGATTTGTTTATTTATTTATTTCAGTTTGAAGTTATTTTTATTTAATATTTATTTATTTATTTCAGGTTGAATTTTTTATTTTATTTGACTCATAAAGCCAAACTACTGTATCTACAGTTCATTTGTTATTGCCAATAAAGGTTGTCAAGTTAAATGGCAAGTTGTTGTACGGTCATTTTGTACCTATGATACATTTGGGATGGGGGCCTCCAAATAAAATTTCGCTTAGGGCCCCAATTTGGTCAGGGGCAGCCCTGTATTCACTGGAGCTGGAAACACACTAACAGCTCTCCATATTTGCAAGTCACACTGGTGCTCCATGGTTGCAAAATGCGACTGTCAAATGTCACTGTCTGGAGCCCTGCAAGTAGAAAAACACAGGCCTTGTCCAGTCACACTATCCTTAAACTCAGTAAGTTAAATTGTTACTGCGACGCTGTTAGACAAGGATTTATTCTATCTAAGCAAGGAAAATATAAAATACAAAAACATGCTGTGCATGCTCACACTCTGTCACTTGGGAGAAAGTTAGCTGGATGGGTGGAGGAGTGTGTATGATGTATCATGTCTGTGAGTCTTTCTCTGTGTGTGTGTGTGTGTGTGTGTGTGAGAGAGAGGAAGAGAGTCACAATAGAGAGTGAGAAAACCAAAACGCCAAAGCAAGTCTCAATCTGGTGACTTAAAAAAACCAATGTGACCATATTTACTCAATGTCCTCAATATAGTCATTTTATACATCCCATGTGGAACAAGCCGTGTACACCGAGTATAATCTTTATTTAGCCCACCCGTCTTGCCTGTATATGGTTCAGTCTGTGGATAAAGCCAACACACTTATGTCAAATGGGACTGCAGTCTTTTGACCCGGATTGGACACAACCAAGTTGTGGAGCCTTCAAATATGCATCAGACTGTCTGTCAACTGCCTAAAGCTGGAATCAAGAAGAATTAACATCAGCAGTCACAGCCAGAATGGCTGAACAGACAGAAAAACACTAAAACAAACACTCAGACTTCACTGACAGATAACCCAAAGACAATGGACTCCATATGACCCACATTCTTTAAGACTGCACAGTAATGAGCACTGAGCTGCAGAGATTCAAAATGACACAGAAAACAAGGATCCTAAAGGATTACCCCACGTCCATATTTCACCTTCGTAAATCTTTGTTATTCCCTCCTCAGATATCTCACAAAACTGCCTCCACTGGGTTTGCCCCCAGGACCATCTGTGTACATCATACTGGATTTCCTCTAAATGTGCATTCATTTGTGTGTGTTTATTGATCCATCAGCAAAAAAACTTTATACACAACCCAGACATCTAAGTACAGCATGATTGTATGTCACTACCACTGCATAAGCACACATACATAGCACCAAAAATCTTTGTAGAAAAGATAAGAAATTGCCTATTCAACCAGCAGACACAGAGCAGCAATATCATTCATGTGATGTTTTGTTTATGGTCAGTTGATAAATGTCATTTCAATACTCACTCTCCTTTTAGATCTGTTAATGTTCTCCACCAACTCCTGAGGGTAATATCTGTCTCTTTAGCTGCTAAATGCTGCGCTATGTTCACCAGCTAGTCTCTATCTGTTGATTGGTTCTGAGCAGATACGTATAGTTAGTTTCTCAGAGCTTGTTTCTACTTAAAAACAGCTGCTGATACTGGAAATAGTGTTGACAAGGGGATAATTTGAAGGCTGTGAAACTAAAACAAGTTAAAAGAGACTGAAAATGCTCACTGTACAGTTGGGGTATGTCTCTGTGGATCATCCCTATGGACAATCCCTTTCACATGATATGTAATGATTTGATGCATCGTTAAAGTTGCGGTGGGCAGAAATTTAGAAAAGGCAAAAAGAAAGGCAAAACTCATATAGCCTACTACACTGGCTAAACAACCAAAACCGGATTTGACAAGTAGTTTAACAAATTACTGTTAGCAGGGAGTAATAAGTAAAGCAATATAATTACTTTTGAAAAGAGTAACAAGTAACAAGTAATATATTTGATTTTTAGAGTTATGAGCCCGACACTGTTTGAAATACATCATCCGCAGTTCCTTCCCTCTCTGTCCTAAGCCCTTCCCATCAAATGACTACACTCATATGCCCAGCGTTTCCCATACATTGATTTCATTAATCTTATTTTGTTTTGGAGCTGCACACAGAGCATTTACTCAGCTCCTCCTTGCCCTATTTTTCTCTCTCTATTAAAGCACAATGAGAATAAACATAGTATTGGAATCTGGCTCTGAAAAGAGCAAAAATAAAGCCTCTTTCCTACTGTACATAAAACCTACTAACACCCACTGACATCTGGCTTTTCAGTGTAATGGGAAAGGTTACAATCAGCATTCACACCCAGGTCGAATGACTCTGGAGTAGTTACACATATTTATCATCTCCGTGTCTGATTGTGGGTGATACAACAGTCTGGAGGGGCATGCTAATTTTAGCCCCTTTACCGGCGAGATGCAATAGCCCCTTTTACACTGCCAGATTTTCCGTGAATGTTGGGCCGTTTTGCCAGCAAGCTGCAAGCGTTTAGACACACAGAGCTGGATTGGCAAGTTGATATGAGGCGCCCAATTTTCCGCCTTGTAGGGTAGTCATGTTGGCGGAACCCTTTTAGTTTAAACAGACCGAGGTGGCCTTCCGCAACAGGAGGGGCTGTTGATGACGCCGAATGTGTGAGCCACTGGCGGTGGATAAAGAGGAAACGGCTGATAGCAGGATTTAGCGAGCAGCTAGTAGCAACAGGGGAGACAAGGAATTGCGTGTCCTCCTTGACCTTGCAAATGAAGAGGCCATTAAGCAGCAGATGGCAGGGATGGTGAAGAACGGGCCAACTTATGTGAGAATCACCGAAGGACTGACTAGCCGTGGCTTCCCTCGGAGCATGTCACTGTTTACATCACACGCTGAGCTACACGTTTTGTTACTTACTCACGCGCCCCATTGCCCTGAAAAGGGCGTATTCTGTATAAACAATAGTACGAAGGCAGCATTTTGCCGCACTCCCCGATTTTGCTTTTATACTGCCAATGCTGAAAAAAGACTGATTGGGCTTTCCTGCAAATTTGCACAACTCCTATCTAAAAAGGGCTAATGATACACCACAGAATACTGTCCATCTCTGTCAAGGCAGTAGTCATTTGATTGGTGTGATGTGTGTAAAACCCACTCCACGCCTTCTCTCCTCCCTCTTTCCAACTTGCGATGGTAGGAGGGACGGAGGTGGGATAGAGGAGTAGCTGTGCCAGGCGCGCGGTGTGCCAAACTTACAAAATTCGCCTGGCCGCACCCAGTTGGCGAAGAGCAGGTGCGCTGCGCCTCCGCCGGGCCCAGTCTGCGAAACTAGAGCCCTTAGTCTTTTCTCAGTCCACTTGTATTACAGTATGTTGGAGGGTTATTATGGGATTTTTGCCCAATGTAACCAAAATTAATCAGTCCATTTAAACTTTTATTTAAAGCCACAGTGTGTAGGGAATTTTCCCATCTAACGTTGAAATCACATATTGCATTCAAACAGATGGCGCACTGTAGCGCCTCACTGTTTCAAACGTATTGCAACAACTGTAGCCGCTGTGTACCAAAAAGCTATGATAACACTGATGAAACCATGTCATCTGATACTACATGGAGTATTAATTCAGGCTCCTACACAGACACACGCGATGCGAGTTGACAAACCCCCTCCTCACCATGCTGGCTGTGTTTACAACGTAGGACTGTTGGGGCGGGTGTAAATTGAAACAGCTGATAGTGGCCAGGGGCACTACTGCCGCATAACAAAGTCCCACTCTTTGAGCATAATGCAGCATCATGTATTATGCAGCATCACGGGAGACGGAATCCTTGTTGCCAAGAAAGTGCAAAAGGGAATCGAAAAGGCAGCGTGACCGGCGAATTAAAAAAACAAGGGTCAGCATTGGGGTTGCCTTTCCCAGGTGGAGAGAGCTGCTGAAGGAGAAAGGTAATACAATCACAGGCCAGCACTAACGGTGGCTAACGGCGGCTAACGGCGGCTAACAACGGCTAACGGCGGCGCAGTGATGCGAGGAGAGGGATGAAGCTGTTAGCGACTGGCCGCCAACACGGGCTAACAGCCAACAGCGGCGCTGGCCTGTGATTGCATTACCATCCTCGCTCAGCAGCTCTCTCTGCCTGGGAAAGGCTACCTGGATGTGGGCCTTCGTTTTTTCAATTCGCCGGCCGTTAGCCGTTGTTAGCCGTTAGCCGCCGTTAGCGCTGGCCTGTGATTGTATTACCTTTCTCCTTCAGCAGCTCTCTCCACCTGGGAAAGGCAACCCCAATGCTGACCCTTGTTTTTTTAATTCGCCGGTCACGCTGCCTTTTCTATTCCTTTTTGCGCTTTCTTGGCGACAAGGATTCCGTCTCCCATGATCCTGCATTATGCTCAAAGAGTGGGACTTTGTTTCAAATTTGCCAGGGTAGGAGCGAAGCGCCTCTTGCTCCTCTCCTTCGGCTCCTCAGTCACGCAGTGCTGGCCTGGCTCTCAACGAAAACGCAGAAGGCGGTGCTGTATGTCCCTTGCTGGCGGGTGTATTCTCAAGATGGCGAACCGTAATGGAACCCACCAGATGACTTACCCGCACAATGTACAAACAAATCCTAAATTTTCCTTTTACGAGAATAAGTCAGATTATTGGTGGAGGTAATAATACACCAGTGATGACATATTTATGAATGCAGATATCAATTTTTGCCAATAAACAACTGAAAATGTTGCACAATGTCCCTTTAAGACTTCAGTTGAGGTAGACCCTCATTTTCAATGATGCAGAGCATGAACAAAGACATTAAAAACCATCAATAAGCAAACAAAGAACCATTATGCATATCAATAGGTAGGTAACGTTCAGTTTGGCCGGGGAGGCCTGGGGCTTGGCTCAGGCAAACCGGTATGGAATACAGCAGGTCTCAAAGATAAACGAAAGCTGGTTGTGGAACAGATACGTAGACAGGAGGAGACAGTAAGGGGTGCAAAGGTAGTGGCCCAGGCTAAACAGGGACAGTGGTTGAATTGGGAAAGTGTAGAGAAGAGGAAGCTTAGTTGGAGAGACCTGTGGAGTATGGAGGAGAATCGTATTAGATTCCTCGTAGGGGCTACATACGATGTGCTACCAACCCCCCAGAACCTAAAACGGTGGGTAAATGAGGACCCATCATGCCCATTGTGTTCAGGTACCGCAACCTTAAAGCATATTTTGTCAGGCTGTAAGGTTAGTTTGTCACAAGGCCAATATACATGGTGACATAACCAGGTGTTGAAATGTTTAGCTGCAGGAATCGAAGGGAAACGAAGACAGGTGAATTCAGAAGGTGTTAAGGACAGGAATTTAGCAATTCAGTTTGTCCGTGAGGGAGAGAAATACAGAAAGGATAAGTTAGTAAGGAGGCAGGGGTGTGGCCGCCTAGTAGGTGCTTGTGATTGGGAAATGCAAGTAGATTTAGGGGGAAAGCTTGTTGTTCCCCAGGAAATAGTATGTACCAAGCAGAGGCCTGACATAGTGTTGTGGTCATTGAGTCAACGGATAGTTTATTTCATTGAGCTGACAGCTCCTTGGGAAGACTCAGTGGAAGAAGCCTATGAAAGGAAAAAGCTTAGATATGCAGATTTAGGAGCAGAAGCTGAGCAGCGAGGATGGAAGACTAGGATTTGTCCAGTGGAAGTGGGGTGTAGGGGATTTATAGCAAGATCAGCTGTATCGCTCCTGGGGGAACTCGGAGTGCGGGGACAGAGTTTGAAGAAGACAGTGAGGGAAATGTCAGATGAAGCACTAAGAACCAGCCAGGTCATTTACTACAGAAGAAACAATGTCAGTTGGGGGCCAGCAGGGGGAACTACTAAGCAGGGCACATAACTCCTTGAGATCTGGTGGAGAGATCCACTTCCTCTCAGGAGGAAATCCAGGAAGAGGAAGGCTATTTAAGTGTGGGAGTGGCCTATTTGAATCCCTTTTGTTTGAGACCATGCTGCAAGGTGTGTGTTTGCTGATCCTGTGAGTTAATTTATCTCCTTTAACTTTAGCTTATATTGTAGTTATGTTATGTAGCGTGTGAATTAGAGTATGGTGAATGTGCTAGGAAAGGTAGTATCAGCACAGCTTCTACCTGGAGCTCGCATGTATGGAGCCTGGGTTTGGTTGAAGGTGGCAGTGCTGTTTGGGCTGAGAAAGCCATGTGTAAGTAAGGTTAAGGAGGTTGTTGTGTTGGTGTGGAGAGCAGTGAGACCTGGCATTAGGGGAGTGTCTCTGGGACACCAGAGATCACCCGATGACCCCAAAGACATGTTAGTTATCACTGCTCATTGGTCTGTATAGTTAAGCCTTGCCATAATAGCTTTTCATAGGGCTTAGGAGAGTATTCACTGAGTGTTGATCCTTTTCTAGAGCACAAACTTCTTGTGTTTATTTGAATTCAATTAAATCAGACACAAAATCATACAAAACAACAAACAGCAATAGCAATAAATGATCACTAAAAGTGGATATACAGGGTGATAAACATGTTAAAGTGTAGATGTATAGCATTTACACTCAGAGCAAGATCAGAAATAAGGCATTAAAACAGCCTTAAGTGTCCAAATTTAAGGTCTTTTGTAGATTATTCCATGTATAAGGTGCACTATAATAGAATGACATTCTTCCTACTTGTATTCTGATTAAGGGAGTATGAAGCAAAAACTAATTCTGTAAAAGCGTAGCTTATGTGAGGTCAGAGTTAAATGATGAAATGTAGGGTGGAAGCATCTGCATCAAAGCTTTATGAATGAACAAATGCCAATACTGTTCCCGCCTCACAGCCAAATATGGCCATCTAACCTTTCAGTAAAGGTGGCAGTGATGGGTGCTGCAAGGATCACCTGTTATGACCAGAACTTAAGGTGCTGACACACCAAACCGACATCAAAGAAGTAGCGCCGACGAAAGCCAACTGTTGCGTCGTCTACGTTGCCTCACGTCGCCTCACGTCGTCCTGTCAGGTGCATTTGAACACACTACACTTTTTTTCACTGAAAATTAGGCCCTATGTCCCCACAGCCCTATGTTCCCACATTTCTAAGATTTTTCTTAAAATTAGGCCCTATGTCCCCACAGCCCTATGTTCCCACATTTCTCAATTTCTTCTTAAAATCAGGCCTTATGTTCCCACATTTCTAAGGTTTTCTCAAAATTAGGCCCTATGCTCCCACAGTTCCCATATTTCTAAGTTTTTTCTCAAAATGAAACCCTATGTTCCCACATTTCTAGGACATTTTCAAAATTTTTATTTTTTACAGGAAAAGATTAAAAGTAACATAAAGATCAGTCACAATTAATCAGGCCTTACTCAGTTAAAACTGGTTTACAGCAGGTTCCTGTTCTGCAGCACATAAAGACAGAAACACATCACAAAAACAGTGATATCTAACAAAAACTTAAAAGTAAACAGCAACATGAACATATCGAGCGGCATGGACTTGAATGAAGTACCCACTACGTCAGTGATTGCAGGTGTATCCTTCCATCAAGCAGTGTTTGTATGCCTGTTTAAAATGTACAACAGAGGTTATTGTTCTAATATGATATGGGATCTCATTCCAGAGTTCAGTGCACTTTTAAAATTAAGTCTTGTGTTCCTACATTTCCCTTCAATTTAAGCCCTATCCTCCCACAAGATTTTTTGGAAGCACTTTATAGTAAATGAATGAATCGTCACAATCGCAGTCATTATAAAAAAAAATAAAATAGGCTGATCAAAAAGGGTTTTGGCTGAAGCAGAGCTTATAAATACTGAACCCTTGTTTTCATTTCCTTAAGTCAGACAAACAAAACCAAGTACAAATTCGCATATGGTATACTAGGGCTGTCAATGTATATTCTAAATTCGAATTTGAAAAAAAAAGAGGACCTTTGAATGTGAAAATTGATATTCGATTGTGGAGAAAAAAAAATAGACCACATGCTGAAACGATCGCTGCAGGGCACGAGCTGGCAATGGAGCTGCGTGGCACGGCACAGCCGGTGTGGATGACAAAATTGGTTAACATAGGCGCCAAAAGGAAACTGGCTTTTCTTCGCTCCGAGGCTATTCGCAGTGCTTCCGCAGGCGGTGTGGCCTGACGCATCAGAGTAGGGGGCGAGTGAGAGGTCCGCGATCGTTTATAACGCAATGTTATAGAGCAGCGGTTTTCAAAGTGTGAGGCGCGCCTCCCCAGGGGGGCGCCAGAGGACTTCAGGGGAGGTGCGAAAAGAAAGGAGAAGAAGTGTATCATCTGGTTAGCTAACTACAGCAAATGGATCGATTTTTAGTACCTCAGGTGAAAGTGAGAGTGGGCACAGAGGCGAGCAGAAAATGGAAGAAGTATGACCCTGATTATTTAAGGTTTGGTTTTTCATGCATTGTGTAACCCAGGTGACAAATCTGGAGCATTTCTATGTATCAGCCCGTCTTTAAATCTCGCGCCATCTTGTTTTAGCCCGCTCCCGCGAGATCTCGGTGTCACCTCAGCCAATCACCGACCTCCTTCGAGTGACGTCACATGCGGTCACGTGACACGGCACAGCTAGTGGCATTCGGTTGTCTTGCCGCGGTGATTCAGTCTGAAGTGTGCAGTGGGGGTAAGCTGTTTGAGAGTTGGGCTGCAGGTTGGTAGTGAATTAATCTCGCTGTTCTATATCAAAATTCGGCTTGACACTCAATGTGCCTTATATTATGTTGTAGGAGCTTTCTGCTGTGTTCCGAATTCAGTTGGAAAAGTTGTGTGTCAGCCATATTCCTTGGAACTGGTGAGTGAAGAAAATGTTTGTGTTAAGTGCTTAGCTTAGTTTAGCTTAGCCTCCATTCATTTTAATGAACACGGTTAGCATGCTCACATGCCAAACTTTATGCCTGTTTCTGCCTACTTCTCCCTAATGTCAATTCATAAATCAAACGGCATGACAATGAGGTGAATGTATATGGGTTGTATGGAAGACCATTGAGGTCATAATTTGCTTTGTTTGTTAAAGTACCCTTTTCTGTGTGACCAGTGCTTTAGCACATGAGCACTTTAGCTATGCACTTTGGGATTGAACTAATGAATTATGTCAGATTGTTAAATAATGTAGCAAGTATTTTGGTGTTTATATTAAATGTAAATACTATTATATATATATTGCTATCTTTGAATTATTGTATGAAAATTAAGTATGGTACAACTGGTGCTATTACTTTTGTGTGCACACTGGAGCTAAAGTTATGATGATTGATTGATTGATTAATTGAACTCTGGCCTTGCTCTGCAGGCCAGGTATGCATGCGATGGCGAGCTAGAGAAGGAGCAGGCCTAGAGCCTGGGAAGCCACTGGGACAGAACTACAAAGCTGCACCTCTCCCCTGCTAGGCTGGTAGGGGGCTCTGTGCAGCCCACCAACCTCTCACCCACACACACACCCCGTTTTGCCCCACCGAATACACACACATACCCCCCCTCACGGACTCATATGCACTTACCTACCCTCTGGATCAGCAATCGAATTCAGAAGTGGGATTGAATGGACTGTGGTGGGGGGGGTCAATGTTCTGGTTTGTTTAAGACAAACAGTGTGCTGGACTCGCAATTTATTTTGCTGATTTGGGTATTTTTCTACCTGTATCTTGTCATGCTAAAGAAAAACATGAACTGAGCACTTGTTTCTGTTTGAATGGCCATTCGTTTGCATTTTTGTCTATTGTATATATCTGTCTTTACTATTTTTGTTGTGCAATAATATATGGTACCAACCAATCAAATGCAACTTCAGTCTCTTGTCATTCCCTCCTTGAGCCGGACTCTAATCTTCTGACAACTAGCCTATAAGTCTATTTAGCTCTCATAGCAGCATATTTCATTACTCTTTATTATTATTATTACAAATCTGTAACGTAGTTGCTACAATTGGTCCTGACGATGCTCCGCTGCCACAGTGTGTTATTTGCAAAGAGGAGGAAGCTTAATGAATTGCGGTCACAGAAGAAAGCCATCCAGACATTTGGTTCTTTAAATACCAAGGCAACCAAGGCATCATACCGCGTAGCGTTATGCATTGCAAAGGCAGGGAAACCCCACAACATTGGTGAGACATTGCTCCTCCCTGCTGCCAAAGATATGTGTTCGGTAATGATGGGCGAAGCTGCTGCTGCCAAGCTGGATGCCATCCCGATGTCTGACAACACCATCCAGCACCGCATCTCCGACATGGCAGCTGATGTGAAGGAGCAGGTGCTGGATGCGATCCGTGAGAGCCCTTTCTTCTCCATCCAGCTGGACGAGTCCACTGATGTGGCTAACTGTGCACAGCTAATGGTGTATGTGCGCTATATTAAAGAGCTCAGTGTCCAGGAGGAGTTTCTGTTTTGCCATCCTCTGCCAGTGCGCACTACAGCAGCAGAAATCTTCAAGGCTTTGAATGACTTCATTCAGGAACATCATATTGACTGGAGCCGCTGTTGTGGAATATGTACTGATGGTGCGAGGGCAATGACAGGCCGCCACAGCGGTCTAGTAAAACAGGTGCAAGCGGTTGCGCCCGCCGCTGTTTGGTCACACTGTATTATCCATCGCCAGGCCTTGGCAACCAAGAGGATGCCCAAAGAGCTGCGCACGGTCCTGGATGAGGCAGTAAAAATTGTAAACCTAATTAAATCACGCGCCATGAATGCCTGTCTCTTCTCTATTCTCTGCAATGAGATGGGGGCTCACTTCCATCAGCTGCTCCTGCACTCCGAGGTCCAGTGGCTGTCGCGGGGCAAGGTTCTCACCCGCTTGTGTGATCTGCGCGAGGAAGTCCTCCTCTTCCTCGCTGAATTCGACTCCCCACTGGTGAAGCATATGGAGGACGCAAAGTGGGTTGCAATGCTGGCATATCTGTCTGATATCTTTGACCGGATAAACACACTGAACACTTCTCTGCAAGGCAAAGAGCGCCATGTCTTTTTGGCACAGGATCAAGTCTCTGCATTCAGGAAAAAGTTGGACCTCTGGTACGCTCGTGTTGAACGGGACTCGGTGGAAATGTTCCAACCTTGGAGGATGTTGTGGAGCAAACAGGACTGCAACTGAACTGTGTACAACAGGTGGTCATTGCACATTTGAAGGGGTTGCGTGAGCAGTTTGGAGACTATTTTGGAGAGGAGACCTTGGCAAATCAATGGGTGAGAAATCCGTTCTCTTTCCCAGCGACACCCGATGGACTGACCCTGCAAGAGGAGGAGGCCCTTGTCGAGCTGAACTCTAATATGGACTTGAAACAAAAGATGAAGAGGAAGAAGTGTCACTTGCACACTTCTGGCTGTCTGTGGAGACGGAGTTCCCCCACCTCACCAAAAAGGCTGTAAAAGTGGTCATCCCCTTCACCTCCACTTACCTGTGTGAGTGTGGATTTTCCGCACTGACAACGATTAAAAGCAAGTACCGGTCACGGCTGCGGGTAGTGGATGATCTGCGTTTATTCCTTTCTACAGCGCATCCCCGCATCAACCGCCTATGCGCATCAAAGACACAGACTCACTGTTCCCACTAAAATCGAGGTGAGCAAATGTGTTGTGTGCAGTGTTTCAGCATTAATGTGGGATAACGTCGGATGAGTGAAAATGTGTTTAAAAAAGATGTTAAAAACAAAGGTGTTGAAATGTGTCAAAAAAGATGTTAAAAACAAAGATGTTAAAATGTGTAAAAAAAGATGTTAAAAATAAAGATGTTAAAATGTGTAAAAAAAAAAGATGTTAAAAACAAAGGTGTTAAAATGTGTAAAAAAAAAAGATGTTAAAAACAAAGATGTAAAAATGTGTAAAAAAGATGTTAAAAACAAAGGTGTTAAAATGTGTAAAAAAAAAAGATATTAAAAACATATACAAAGATTGTGTTTAAAAAATATTTGAGCACATTCACAGATAAAGATGTTTAAAATGTTTTAAAAAACATATGAAAACAAATATGTTCAAGAACATACAAAACATGTTTAAAAAAATAAAGATGTGTATGACATTTATTCTTGAAACCTTTTTTTTAAGCCTGCGTGGAAGATACAAAGCGACATCAATAACAGTAATAAAAGTAATAATAATGGGGGGGGGGGGCATGGCTGCTTTTGAGTTCTCTTAGGGGAGGCCCACTATCCCACACTTTGAAAACCCCTGTTATAGAGAATTGTTTTATGTGTTTTAATGTGTAGGTATGTACATGTTTTCAAAGAAGTTTATGTTGAAATAAAAATACCTACAAGTAGTTATGCTTCCTTGTATTAATACATATACAAGTATGTTTCCTTGTATAGTTTGCCCTCTTGTGGACATAATGTGAAAAAAAAAATTATTTGAATGGTTCGAACCTATGAGTTATTTTTAGAAGGAATATTCAAACGTCATTTTTGAGCAATTTTGACAGCCCTACGGTATACACATGTAATACAATCACATGCTACATACATGCATATACATACCTACATACACATACATACACACATATATATATATTTACATTTATCTTAACATAAATATGTACATACATAATGTACCTATGTAACTTATGTGTCTACGCACAAACAATCAATCAATCAATCAATCAATTTTATTTATAAAGCCCAATATCACAAATACAATTTGCCTCACAGGGCTTTACAGCATACGACATCCCTCTGTCCTTAAGACCCTCACAGCGGATAAGGAAAAACTCCCCAAAAAAAAACCCTTTACAAGGGGAAAAAAAATGGTAGAAACCTCAGGAAGAGCAACTGAGGAGGGATCCCTCTTCAAACAAACAAACAAACAAACAAAATATCAAACAAAACAAAAAAAAAAGAAATCTTATAATATTCTATATTTATATTATATTTTTCAAATATGTTATTTTTAAATTTTGTTTTCAAATGGAAACACTTTTATGTTCTTTAATATCCACTGGCAAACTATTCCACAGTTTCACTCCATAGACTGATATACACATACTTTTCAATGTGGTACGAAAACTTGGTTGTTTTAAGTTCCTTCTCCCTCTTAGGTTGTACCCTCCATCTCTATCCCCAAACATTTTTTGAATATTTCCTGGAAGTAAATTCTGCCCAGTTTTATACAAAAATAGGTTGGGTGTAATTGGCTACCAAATTGGGAGAAAGGTGTAATAATATCCTCTCAGAATATTACTAAGTCTGTTCTGTTTGTGTGAATGGGTCTCCGCCCCACTAGGGGGCACTGCATGATTGTATGTATGAGGCAGGAGAGTGGAATAAATCCGGGATCAGTTCATGCTGGCCAGCGACCTGATAAGATGTGTTGTCGTTTCTATAAATCACAACATGGTGTCAGAAGTGGCTAGATTTAAGTCAGTACAGGAGAGGGGCGAGTCCATTGATAACTTCATCAGAGCACTTTGAGCTTATTGAACACTGTGAGTACGGACAGCTACGTGACGAGCTCATCAGGGATAGATTGGTGGTCGATCTGGTGGATGCTAAGCTGTCTGAAAGGTTGCAAATGGATCCAGATCTAACATTAGAAAAGGCAAAAACACTAACTCTTCAACATGAGGCTATTAGGAAACAGCAAAATCTTCTTCAAGATGTGTGCCAAAGTGAGCAAGCAGTGGATGTTGTAGCAGCTAAGGGAAATGCATTTAAAAATGCCAACTCTATCAGAGCACACTAATGATTATGACAATAGGGCTGGGACAAGTCAAAAATACCAAAACCAAACTTCTAGGCAATGTGGCTGGTGTGGCAGAGGCTCCCACGGTAGACAGTCATGCCCTGCTAAAGAGGCCACCTGCAGGAGCTGCCAGAAGAGGGGTCAATTTGCTGCTATGTGCAGGTCCTGCCCAGTTCTCTCAGAGGTGTCACAGGACTTTGAGGAGCAGGGTGCCTTCCTCGGCTCACTTGAGGATGACATAGAGGAGCCGTGGATTGCGGAAACTGGCCTGGCTGGTCATGATATTCAGTTTAAGCTGGACACAGGGGCCGATGTGACTGTAATTTCTGATTCACTCTATCAAGGACTGCAAACAGAGCCCCTGCAGCACGCAACTGACTGTAATGGGGAAGTTTACAGCCAGCTTGACAGCAGGCCACCGATCCTCAGGGCAGACTGTTTATGTGGTACGTGGCCTTCGCACACCCTTTTAGGCCTTCCTGCCATCACTGCCCTGGGCCTAGTTAAGAGGGCTGACATCAGCAGCATGAACTCCTCCCCCTGCAGTATAGAGCAGGAAGCTAAAAGGCGTTTCCCAGGTCTCTTCGAAGGAATAGGGAAGCTAGAGGGAGAGTATCACATTGTCCTTTGTCCCGATGCTAAGCCCTTTGCTTTGTCTACCCCTAGGCGTGTTTTCTCTCCCCCTCATGAGCAGGGTCAAGGAGGAACTCCTCAGGATGGAGTTAGGCATCATTTCATGTGCCCACTGAATGGTGTGCTGGGTTGGTAGTGGTCCCCAACAGAAAAGAAAAAGTGAGGATATGTGTGGATTTCACACACATTAATGAAAATGTCTGCCGTGAGCTCCACATCCTGCCAAGTGTTGAATTCACACTCGGACAACTGAAGGATGCAAAAATCTTCACTAAGTTTGACGCAAAATCAGGCTTCTGGCACATACCTCTCTCTCCTGAGTCAATGCTCCTAACCACCTTTATCACTCCTATTGGACACTTTTGTTTCAGACGACTGCCCTTCGTAATCTCCTCTGCCCCGGAGCACTTCCAGTAGCGCATGTCCCAACTGCTGGAGGGTCTGCTAGATGGATGACATTCTTGTATTTGCTGCAACACAGGGAGGGCACGATGCACGGCTCATGGAAGTTGTGGACAGACTACATCAGGCGGGTTTCACACTGAACACTAAGTGTGAGTTTTCAAAGCGAGAAGTCAAGTTTCTGGGGCAGTTCATTGATGGCAGTGACGTCAGGCTTGACCCGGAGAAGGTCAGGGCCCTCAAGCATCTGGCAGTACCTCGGAATACTGCAGAGGTCTGCCGCTTTAATGGCCTTGTCACCCACCTGGGGACAAGCCCTAACCTATCAGAGAAAACTAAGCCACTGAGAGATCTGCTGAGCAAGGAGAGTGCCTGGTACTGGGGCCCCCAACAATGCAAAGCCTTCAGTGACTTAAAAGACGAGCTATCAACACCACCAACCATGGCACTATATGACTCTTCAAACGAGACCAAAGTCTCTGCAGATGCCTCTTCCTGTGGCCTGTATGGTCAGTGTAGAGGCAGTAGCTTTTTTGTATATATTCAATCAATCAGTCAATCAATCAATTTTATTTCTAAAGCCTCAAATCA